>CP136060.1:133218036-133870445 GCA_032464435.1 Aegilops umbellulata | reverse complement strand
TGCGACTCCATCCTCTTCATTTTTTGTCCTTCCTTCTTTCTCTCTCGCCGTCGTCGCCGCCAGGGCCGGGCCGGCAAAATACGGGGCCCTGTGCGAAACTAAAAACGGGGCCCTATCTTACTAGAAAAAAACTACCAAGTAATTGTAATGTATATGATATAATGTCATACATAACACAGTTTGGATATATAAAAATCATACATATTCAACTCCATGTTGCATAGTGTTTATTTGAACATCATCATTCTTTTGGTATTCTTTGAAATGAAATCTTCAATGATATCCTCATAATCAATCCTCTCCAACACTTCGCCTTCAAGTGCTATCGTGGCCGAATATTAAGTCTTTGTTGTGTCATAGTAGTACACATATAGGACTTCAAATTAGAAAAAAGGTCCGTTCTGCCAATGCAACTGTACAAGGATGAATAAAGTAAAATTCAACTATTGGAAATATACAAAATTACTAATTCTAACTCACCTAGTCTATACATCCAAGAAGCGATCACTTGGCCTAAAGATCCATGCTGAAATTTAGTTAGTATTAAATAGCCAAAATCGATCAGAAATTTAGTTAGGATATACTCCCTCCGTTCCAAATTACTCGTGGCAGAAATGGATGTATCTACTACTAAAATACATCTAGATACATCCATACCTGCGACAAGTAATTCGGAACAGAGGAAGTAGTAATTAGTAGTCAAAAGACAAAAGGAGGATCGAGTCACCAGGCATTGGATTGGAGAACGATCGCATATCGTTGGGTTGGAAGGCAGAGGAATAGAGGATCGATTATTTGTTCGCCGCTTCGGTTTGTTCTGGAATCAGGAGCCAGAAGACAGGTCCGGCCTGGTACCTGCGTTCGGGACGGGAGTCGGGGATGGCGGGATGGGATCGTCTCTGTAGAAGTGCATGCTCTAGCCAATACAACCAAAAGACCGATCTGATGGAAGAGACTAGGCAGCACATTATACGTCAACACTCCCCCTCACGTGTGGCTCCCTCAGGCCTAAACGTGGACCGAAAGTGGGCTGCAATATAATTGCGCCAGCCGGGTCTTGAACTCAAGACCTCTTGGCTCTGATACCATGTAGAAGTGCATGCTCTAGCCAATACAACCAAAAGACCGATCTGATGGAAGAGACTAGGCAGCACATTATACGTCAACAGTCTCGACTGACGACGTGAGTCAGCGGCGCTGGACTGGAAGTCCGGAACCGCTGGCATCCTGGATGGGAATCACGAGCGACGCACACGCACATCGATCTTTCTATTTTTTGAGGGAACGATCCACGGACGCGAGCGAACGCCACAGCAGCCCAGGCGCCCAGCGAACGGGGGAGTACCCGACAGCGGCCCAGTGCCTAGGCCTGTATAATTTTTTGGGGCCCCTCAAATTTTATGGGCCCCTGTTCGGGCCGCACAGTTTGCACCACTATAGGCCCAGCCCTGGTCGCCGCTCCACCACCCCAGCCACCACGCCACACCCCTACCAGAAATCTACGTCTCCGTCACTTCCGGTGACCCAGCAGGGCTCACTGCCGCTTCTCCTCCCTCTTTATTCAACCCGCTGTCCTCCGACCACCCCGCTAGGTACCATCCTCTACCATGCTCGGCAACTATTCGATGAATCACCAGAGGTGAAAACAGTTGTCTCTTCTTTGTAGCGATATGTTGAGTCGTCCGACGGCTCATCGGACAAGGAGTACTCCGATGAGACGGCGATGATGCAGGCGGTCTGTGAAGACGCAGAGCGTGCGGATGAGCATGTTCTCAATTTCAAGAGCTCGATCAAGGGTCATAGATTGCTCAATTGCAATAGGACGCGCATGCATTTGACACTGATGGCCGACTACTTTGCCCTCGATGCATCATTTGCTGACCATTTTCGCCGGCGTTTTCGGATGCGCAAGATTGTCTTCGATCGTTTGTACCATGGTCGGTCCTATGATCACTACTTCATCCTGAAGAAGGACATCGTGAGAATGATTGGATTCTCTGGTAACCAGAAGTCCACGGCCCCACTCCGGATGCTTTCATATGGCACGACCACTGATCCATGGGACGAGTACTTATGGATGTCTGAGAGCACATGCAGAGATACCATGATCAGGTTTGCATCTGCCGTGGTCGAGGTGTTCGGACCTCATTACCCCAAGAGAACCAATTGTGGCAAACACCGAGAGGCTCCTGACAATCTCAGAAGCAAGAGAGTAGCCAGGTTTGCTTGGATCTCTTTCCTGCATGCATTGGAAGAACTGCTCGAATACTTTACAAGGGCAATATCAAGGTCATCTTAAGAAGTCCACCATCATTCTTGAATCAGTTGCATCACATGACCTTTGGATTTGGCACGCTTTTTTTGGCATATGCCTGGGACTCACAATGACATCAATGTGTTGCAATGATCGTCGTTGTTTACGAGGCTGACTGAAGGAAAAGCTCATCCTTGCCACTATACTATCAATGGACATGAGTACAATATGGCTTACTATCTGATTGACGGTATCTATCCTCTATGGGCTACCTTTATCAGCACCATCTCAAACCGAGTTGGCCAGAAAAAAGACTCACTTTGCCCAAAGTCAAGAAGCAACAAGAAAGGATGTCGAGAGGGCATTTGGAGTTCTTTAGGCCCGTTTTGCAGTTGTTCGTGGACCTGCAAAACAATGGGATCCGGAGACCTTGTGGGAGGTGATGACATGTTTTGTGATTATGCACAACATGATCGTCGAGGATGAGGGCGATGTTGCTGCAACTCTGGAATTTGAGAACATGGGTGTTCCTATCCAACTTCCAGACCAGAATCCTGTCACATTTGAGGAGTTTATTCAAATGCATCAACAAATTCAACATCGACCAACTCATAAGCAGTTGAAGGAAGATCTGATTGAGCATCTCTAAGCGGTGAAAGGGGACAACAATGTTGGGATGTAATATTTGAACTTTTTTTAAGTTTATACTTGTGTTGCATGCGACTATTTGCATGTCTGTACCCTTTGCATGCGGCTACTTGATCGTGCGGATATTAGCAAAAAAAAACTTGATCGTGCAGAGTAGGAAAAAAAAGCTAGAAAACCGGATGTATGCTGTCATGTTGGATGTTATTTTTCCGCATCCTTATCTATAGACTGATCCCTTTATATATGGGAAAAGTTTCACATCAACCGGCTGATTTTAACAAGCTCGTCCACCGCCTGCTCCACTTGCCACGTGCTTACCTGGACCCTCACACTTACGCGTATGCGGTCTTATCTCTTAAAACCAGGTCTTATCTCTTAAAACCAGAGCATTGCATCATACGGAACGCTCTCATAAACCTCCTCCAATCGTGTTGCAATTGCCTTTTTTCTGCAACAAAGGGTGTGTTGCAGATTCTTTTTTCGCAACAGGGATCTTGTTGCGGAAATATATAGAGATCTTATCGCAAAAAAAAGCTTTCTAAAATTTCTGCAACAAGATCTCTGTGCAAAAAATTCTGCAACAAGACATTTGTTACAAATAATTTCTGTAAAATAAATTTGCAACAAGACCTCTGTTGCAGAAAAAATCGCAACATGACCTCTGTTGCAAAAAAAAAAAAACTTGTTCGCGTGATTGGAACAAGCAGGTTGCTTCAGAGGGCGGACTACAACAAAACATTTGTTGTAGAGATGGTTAGTGGGTAGATCAGACGGCCATCTGCAGCTCCATCCAATGGCCAGGCAGGCGATTGATTTTTTTCTGTTATCCGCCGGCGGACGCGTAGCGTCACCCTTTATATATGGAGGGGGAAATTTTGCACGTTTCGGTTGGAGATGCCCTAATAATGCTTTTGGTTTAGCCATCGGCTATGGTTGCGATCGACCAAAAAATTTCCGATTTTGAGTTTTAGCTACTGATTCTCTCTGTTACCTGAAACCCCCCAAAACGGGCGCCAGTCATGTCTGGCCTCCCACCCGAGCTACCGGGAACGTGAGTCGCCGGAAAGCATAGGCGACGGTCCATGCCGAACCCTACCGCCGATCACGTCAACTCACCGTGGACACTGGCCATCCGCGCTGCCGCAGACCAGGGCCGCCCGCGCCGCGCCATTGCGCTCTACCTCTCGTCCTTCCGCTCCGGCACCGCCCACCGCCCCTGCCCCTTCGCCCTCGCGGCCGTCCTCAAGTCCGCCTCCCGCCTCCCCGCCCATACTGTGGCCACGGCTGCCGCTTCCTTCCACGCTCATCTTCTTCGCCTAGGCCTCCTCGCGCACCCGTACCCACACGCCGCGCTTGGCAGCCTCTATTCCCGCGACCCCGTCGCTGCGCGCAGCCTGCTCGACGAAACGCCTCCCACGGGAGCACGGGCGCCGCATTCCCTACTCGTTTCCCGGAACTCACTGCTCGCCTCGCTTCTCAGCTCCGGGGACCCCTCTGCCGCGCGCGCTCTGTTCGACCAGATGCCCGTGAGGGACGTTGTGTCCTGGAACTCCATGGTCGCTGGCCTCGCCAAGGCTGGTCGCCTCGGCAGCGCCATCGAGCTCTTCGACCAGATGCCTGAGCGGAACGCCGCGTCCTGGAATGCCGTCATTTGTGGGCTCATCGCCCATGGCCACCTGACTCGAGCGAGGGAGATGTTCGAGCAGATGCCTGTCAGGAGCAACATCTCCTGGATCACGATGATCTCCGGGTATGCCAAGGCTGGCGACGTTCAGGCTGCTGCTGGCCTGTTTGAACGGATGGAGAACAAGAATGATCTTTATGTGTGGAATGCGATGATTACATGCTATGCACAAAATGGCTGTGCGAGGGAGGCGATTGGAGTTTTCAACCGGATGCTCAAGCCTCATGTCTGTGTTCTGCCCAATGAGAAAACTTTCTCATCTGTCATCTCCGCTTGCTCCCAGTTAGGGAACTTGAGGTTTGGGCTGTGGGTTCAGAGCTTCATGGGGTCTCTGGGAATTGAACTGGATGATCACTTGCGCACCGCCCTCGTGGATTTGTACACCAAGAGTGGGCGGATTGATAGCGCTTTTGATTTGTTCAAAGGCCTGAGGACAAGAGACGTGGTATCTTACAGTGCGATGATTGTGGGCTGCGGGATGAATGGCAAGTTAAACGAAGCTATAGGTTTATTCAAGGAGATGTCTGACGCAAATATTCGACCTAATGCAGTGAGCTTTGTGGGATTGTTGTCTGCATACAACCATGCTGGGCTAGTGGAAGAAGCTCGAGCTTGTTTTGCTTCCATGTCAAGCAAATATAAGATTAGACCTTCAATGGAACACTACACCATCATGGTAGATCTCCTTGGGCGTAGCAGGAAGTTGGATGAAGCGTTTCAGCTGATCAGGCAGATGCCGATGCAACCACATGCTAGCGTTTGGGGTGCTTTGCTTCTTTCTTGCAGGTTGCATAACAATGTTGAGCTTGGGGAGGTCGTTGCTTCCAAGTGCTTTGAACAGGTGCCTGGAGAGAGTGGATATTACATACTGTTGGGGAACATATATGCACAAGCAAACAAATGGGACAAGCTTAAGAGGTTAAGGAAGACAATGAAGGAAAGAGGCTTGAGTAAGATGCCTGGGAGTAGTTGGGTGCTGGCTGAATAGATACATTTTACTGATCTTAGTCATTTTGATAAATTTGGTCAGTCAATAACTCAACCTATAACTCCTCAAATTTTAGGGTGATCGTTGGCTCCATTGCTCAGTTATTTACCATCTTTCCTGACTTCTCCAGTAGGTTCAGGTAATACTGGATTCAATTGATTATTCTTGCTCTGGATTGGGCAGTTTGATGTGTTTATGTTGGTATCTGAGAAATTCCAATCATTACTAAGGAAGTACATTATGGTCTGTACCCATCACGTTTCACTCGATTCATGTATCTTCTTTAATATCCTTCACAGTTGTACGCTAGCTATGTGACTTATGATTTAGATAGTTGAGACTAATGTTTGCTTCTGCATAAATAGTTGTTCATGACGAAGTCCATATTTCTCAAAAGTTGCTTTCTGGTATGTAGAAGAACAACTGTTGTCAAGGTATGGGCACATTGCCGTTCTATCAGAATTTTGTTGTCATGCAACATCTATGTATAAATTGTACGGTTAGGATTACAGGTCACAAGATATTTTCGATAAAAACAAATTAAAGATCACTTGTAAATGGATGAAATGGAATCTTGTGCGAGGCTTTCACCACTACTTAGCCTTCTTATAATGTCATTTACTCTCTCGTCACTCGTCAGGAGTGATTTCTGGAGAAGGTATTTGCATAATGCTGTAAGCTCCAACCATGGACAGTGTCCTCTTCACTTATTCGTGCCAAAAGAGGTGCTTACCGGCAACAGCACTTGGCAAGTACATTGTTAGAGCATATTACTGCTTTGGTCTAATATTTTCATCTCGGTCAAATTGTATACAATTAGTAATCAGCTCAAGGGCACTCACAAAGTGAAAAGCGGGCTGGCATTTTCTTGATCGACTCATGCGCTTTATTTTCAGACACTGAGTTAACGTACTCCCTCCGTTTTTGTTTACTCCACATATTAGGTTTGTATAAAGACAAACTTTAAATGCTTTCAACAAGTTTGTATAAAAATATATTAACATATACACCATGAAATCAATACCATTGATTCATCATTGCATATATTTTCACATCATATAAATTTGTTACTGTAAATGTTCATATTGTTTTCTACAAACTTGGTCAAACTTTAAAAGGTTTCACTTCAGTCAAAACTAATATGTGGAGTAAATAAAAATGGAGGGGGTATGATTTTTGTAACTTCTTATAACAGATTCTGAGTTTGTGAATGTGGAAAGCCCCAAGTGTGTACATAGTCTCGCTTAAATCCTTCCTAGTTCCCATGTCAGGACATACTTTCCAAAGACGGTTTTTGTTGTTGCAAAATTGTTTGTCGTAAGTCGAATTGCATATTTGTTTATGAAAAATTATTGCCTAGTAAACTTTTGCAGCTGTGTGTTCTTAGCGTATGGTTGGAAAAAAGGTTCAAAATGTGTGCCACCCTCGGCAAATTGTTCTCGCACTTTGGTTGACGTTACTATTTTTTTTGAAAACTACCAGCAATTGCTGGCCTTTTATATTATGAGGCAGGGAGCAGTATTTACATCACCGTTTGCACGGTCTTAAGGAATAAAGCTCATAGAAAAGGAAGAGTGATAGGGTCTAGAAAACCCTAAAGAGCGGGGTGACACTATTTCACGTCGGGTACCCAAAGGGGTGCAGCATGCATCTCGCTCCCGCCAGTCGCCAGGATTCCAGGGCTCTTCTGATGGCTTGAAGGATGGCCGGAGGCGCAGCGATCTTCTTTTGGAACACTCTGCGGTTGCGCTCGAGCCATAGCTCCAATGAGATGAGGATGGTGATAGACCTGATTCCTTTCTGATGCTCAGCTGGTGTGGCATTCAGGATATGGGACCAATACACCTCCGAGCGTTCACCTTCAGGCCAAGTGCTTGGGGTCGAAGGCGGAGCAGCTCCACCAGCCTGCTGCCGTGCTCCAGACCTGCCGCGCCTCCGGGCAGGGCCATAGTAGATGAACAGAGGTTTCTAAGTTTCGAACACAGGGCGGGTTGAAATAGTCGTTCGGCCACCCTCGTCGCTGCAGTCTGTCCGCGCACCACAGCCTGTCCAGCATCAGCAATCAGGTGAAGAACTTGCAGCGAGGTGGAGCCCAGACCTTCCAGAACATGGTGGCATAATTTGAGTCTATCCTACCGGCGAACTGCAGTCTATACGCCGCCGCCGTGCTGTAGCTGCCGGAGACAGTTGTCTTCCAGGTAATACTATCTGGCACATTCGGCTTTGACGATACTATGACCAAAGAACAACACCTTAGAAGATGTTATTTATTTCTGGCCATTTTGTTGGTACAGGTGATGAGGACATCAATACCATTGTTACATCCACAGCCCCTGCTGCTATACATACTGGACCAATTACTAGAGCTCGCGCACGCCAATTAAATTACCAGGTACTTTCGTTTCTTGGTAATGATTCTAATGTTCATGAGAATATGATACTGCCTAAATTGGATACATTTGTTTTGCTTACAAGTGAAGGGCCTAGCTTGGAGAAGGATGAACATTGGAGCAAGAACACGCATGGAGTTGATGGCATGCGCAAGGGGATCAAGAACGGAGTTACAAGTGATGATTTCAGGACTTTGAAGCCACCATAAGGAGTGAATGAAGCCTTGGACGAAATATACAAGATGCCACTTCATAATATTCGTCCATAGGCTATTCTAGGTGCTGCGTCACCTTATTTTTGGGCCAGGCCCATGTAATTTCGAAATACTTAAGTATAGGCTATTTTTAGAGTCCGTATGTGTGGGGAAACAAGAGTTAGGGTTGGTTTCGGACCCCATCATCAGGGGCCACGAAATTCCCTCCTCTTCCTCCATATATACAGCCCTTAGGGCGTCGTTTAGACTTTGGGTTTTGTTTAGATCAAAAGTTCGCCATAGCTGCAACTTCGCGTACTTCGTTTGTGTTCAACGACCAGACCAAGGCGTCACAGAACCCCACCTTCGTTAATAAAGCTTTCCTCTTTTATTCGCAATATCCAGATTGCAATCTTAGTTTCTTGCTTGTTCTTCGTTTGCTCGCAGGAAACAGGCCCTCGTGGTCAGGTTGATCGTGCTCCGGCGTGGTCAATAACCCTCGGAAGTTGGTTTAGCGATTGCTAAGGCGCGTCGTCTCGCACGTTCGTAGTCGGATCGTCAAGGTCGACTCCCACAGAAACGATAGCGACCATCTCATCGAAACATCGGGACACCTTTGCCTCTATCAAGTGGTATCAGATTTTCAGGTTGCTCGGTGAGATTTTATAGTTTTTCGTAGTTTAGATCGAGTCTGTTCTTCATACCTATAGTCCACGAAAAAGCCAAAAAAAAATTAGGGTTAGTTCATCATATCCGAACCAATCTGAGCCTTTGCATAATCTTTTCTGTATTTGCTTTGTTGAATTTGCGGTTGCATCGTCGTGTCAAGTTGCTGGTCTTAGCGTCTACTCTTTTAGAGTTTCGAGTTCTGGTCATATTAGTCATGCCGCCGCCGCACCATCATCATTGTCCCTGCCATATACCACCACCGCTTATCCGCCACCGCTCCGAGTCCATATACCACCACCGCTCCGAGTCCATATACCACCACCGATCCGTATCCATATATCACCGTCACTTCGAGTCCATCTCATATTAGGTTTGCTTTCGAGATCCATCTGTTGCCAGATTCGTGTTTCCTTGGTTGAGTAGGTTTAGGATTCCATCAATCTTTTGCCGTACGTAGAAGAGGTTGGTTTCCAAAAAAAAAAAAAGTCTGGAAACCACCCTCCGTTTAGGCCCAAAATTTTCCAAAAACGCACTTGACAAAAATATTTCTGGCTATCCTATTTTTAGGTGTTTCTTAGCCTTTTGAGACAGTCGCCGTTATTGAAAGTTTTTTTTGAGCCGTTTCCAGTTTTTGGGTCCGGGCAGTCGAAAAAAAAAATCGTAAAAAAAAATTCGTGTCTATCCTGTCAGTTTGACCTGGGAAGAGTTTTGAGACACTCGCCATTATTGTGATTTTTCGCAAAAAAAAAAAGAAGCAAAAAAAAAAGAGTGCCAAAAAAAAAACAGGGCGAAAAAAAAATCCAGAGTGTGCTTTTCCCTGTGTTTACGTGCAGCGCCGTGATTTTGTTGGTGTTCTAGGCTCGCGTCTCTAGCACGGTCTAGCCTAGGACCAGCACAGTACCGTCGTTGAGCGTTTATTCAACTTTGCATCTCTGAATTGATTATTGCTGACCCTTTTTGCTACCATACTATAAGCCTTCCCAGCTCCACATACATCTACTTCGTGCGTTTGACTCTCCCTGGCAATCGCTCTATCCAAGCTTTTGAGAGTTTTGACTACAACGGCTGCCGATCACCGCCTGCTGCTGGGTAAGAACTGGTAAGAATTTGAGATTTGCTTGACGGATTTGTGACACCACCACCACCTCTTGTTAGTACTCTGTAGGATCATATTCTTGTGTGTTTCTATTGCTGCTAACCATGCCAGGATCACAAGCCGACGAGACTGACTGGGAGAACTTGACGAACAAGGAGCTTCATGATAAGTTTCAGCAAATGATGAGTGGACAGGTGCAAGATGTGCTAAACAGATTTGAAGAGGCCATGGAGAAGATAGATGGCATGGAGAAGACGTTCGAAACAAAGCTCGATAACAGATTTAATGAACTGCTTGCGCGTCTTCCACCACCGGCTGCACCTGCCGCACCTCTGCAACAACAGCAACAACAACGAATACCTCCAGGTCGGGAAGCAGCCCTTCGCCGAGCGATCCGTGTCCCTCTTCAGCCTGGCCAAACTGCTGGTGCTGCTGTTGATACTTCTGTGGCTCCTGCTGCTGATGCGGAGGAGGATGATTATGTGGGAGATTATGAGGATGAGGTTGATGACAATCAGAACTACGTGCAACCACCAGCACCACAACCACCAGGTCGTCCACATGCAAATAATGGTAATGTTAGGGCTCCCCCTCAGGTACGAGATCATGACCATCTCCCTAAACTGAAATTGAATATTCCACCATTTGAGGGTAGATATGTTCCTGATATATATCTTACTTGGGAGTTAGAAACTGAACAACGATTTACATGTTTACAATATCCTGAGGAGAGACGTGTTCCTGCTGCTGTTTGTGCTTTCACTAGCTTTGCATGTGTTTGGTGGTCTGAATATTGTAGATTATATCCTGTTCCAGCTACTTGGGCTGCTTTGAAAACTGCTATGCGTACTCGTTGGGTTTCACCATATTATCAACGTGAATTACTTCAAAAATTGCAGCGCTTAAGACAAGGAAAAAATTCTGTAGAAGAATATTATCAGGAATTACAAACTGGCTTGATTAGATGTGGTATTGTTGAGGCGAATGAAGCTATGCTTGCACGTTTTCTGGGTGGATTAAATAGAGAGATTCAGACCATTCTAGACTATAAGGATTATAATAATATCACTCGTTTATTCCATCTTGCTTGTAAAGCTGAACGTGAAGTGCAGGATCGACAGGCATTGGCGCGGACTAACTTTTCTGCAGGTCGACCTTCATCATGGACACCACGTGCATCATCTACTTCCACACGTTCTGCTACACCGGCACCTCCGTCAGCTGCCACCTCCAACCGTGATACAAGAAAGCAGGCACAACCACCACTATCTGCCAAGAGCACACCTGCCGGGCCTGCACAGAGCTCTGCTTCTTCCATGGCGTCTACAGGGCACACAAGTGATATTATTTGTCGTCGTTGTAAGGGAAGAGGACATTTTGCGCGCGAATGCACATCTCAGCGTGTGATGATTGCTACTGAGGATGGTGGGTATGAGTCCGCTAGTGACTATGATGAGGAGACTTTGGCTCTTCTTACATATGAAGAACACGGTGGCGATGATTCTGATCATGAGACGCAATACATGGCTGCTGAAGATGCTGACAGGTATGAATGTTTAGTTGCTCAACGTGTTTTGAGTGTGCAGGTCACGCAAGCTGAGCAAAATCAGAGGCATAATTTGTTCCATACAAAGGGAGTTGTGAAGGAACGTTCTGTTCGCGTCATCATAGATGGAGGGAGCTGCAACAACTTGGCTAGCATGGAGATGGTGGAGAAGCTATCCCTCACCACAAGACCACATCCACATCCTTACTACATCCAATGGTTCAACAACAGCGGTAAGGTTAAGGTAACACGTACTGTTCGTGTGCATTTTAGTATCTCTACATATGCTGATTATGTTGATTGTGATGTGGTACCCATGCAAGCATGTTCCTTATTACTTGGTAGACCATGGCAATTTGATAAAAATTCTGTACACCATGGTAGAAACAATCAGTATACTCTCGTTCATAAGGACAAAAATATTACTTTGCTTCCTATGACTCCTGATTCCATTTTGAAAGATGATATTAATCGAGCTAATAAAGCAAAACAGGAGCAAAATAAGAGTGAAAATCAGATTGTGGCAAAAGAATTTCAGCAACAAATGAAGCCTAATAATAAACCATCTAGTGTTGCTTCTGAAATTAAATTGAAAAGTGCATGTTTATTTGCCACCAAATCTGATATTGATGATCTAGATGTTAGCAAATCTGTTTGCTATGCTTTTGTGTGCAAAGAGGTATTATTTTCATTTGAGGACGTGCCTTCCTCTTTGCCTCCTGCTATTACTAACATTTTGCAGGAGTTCGCTGACGTCTTTCCACAAGACGTGCCACCGGGATTACCACCTATTCGAGGGATTGAGCATCAGATTGACTTAATTCCCGGTGCATCATTACCCAACCGCGCACCATACCGTACCAATCCAGAGGAGACGAAGGAGATTATGCGTCAAGTACAAGAGCTACTCGACAAAGGTTATATACGCGAATCCCTTAGTCCTTGTGCTGTTCCTATTATTCTAGTGCCGAAAAAGGATGGTACCTCGCGTATGTGTGTTGATTGTAGAGGCATTAATAATATTACTATTCGTTATCGTCATCCTATTCCTAGGCTAGATGATATGCTTGATGAATTGAGTGGCTCTACAATATTCTCCAAAGTTGATTTGCGTAGTGGATACCATCAAATTCGTATGAAATTGGGAGATGAATGGAAAACAGCTTTTAAAACTAAGTTTGGTTTATATGAGTGGTTAGTCATGCCTTTTGGGTTAACTAATGCACCTAGTACTTTCATGCGACTAATGAACGAAGTTTTACGTGCTTTCATTGGACGATTTGTGGTAGTCTATTTTGATGATATACTGATTTATAGCAAATCTTTGGAAGAACATTTGGAACATTTACGTGCTGTTTTTAATGCTCTACGTGATGCACGTTTGTTCGGTAACCTTGGGAAGTGCACCTTTTGCACCGACCGAGTATCTTTTCTTGGCTATGTTGTTACTCCACAGGGAATTGAAGTTGATAAAGCCAAGATTGAAGCTATTGAGAGTTGGCCGCAGCCCAAAACGGTCACACAAGTGAGGAGTTTTCTTGGCCTTGCTGGTTTCTATAGGCGTTTTGTGAGAGATTTCAGCACCATTGCTGCACCTCTCAACGAGCTTACAAAGAAGGATGTGCCTTTTGTTTGGGGTACCGCACAGGAAGAAGCCTTCACAGTATTGAAAGATAAGTTGACACATGCTCCTTTACTTCAACTTCCTGATTTTAATAAGACTTTTGAGCTTGAATGTGATGCTAGTGGAATTGGATTAGGAGGTGTGTTATTACAAGATGGCAAACCTGTTGCATACTTTTCTGAAAAATTGAGTGGGCCTAGTCTGAACTATTCTACTTATGATAAAGAATTATATGCTCTTGTTCGGACTTTAGAAACATGGCAACATTATTTATGGCCCAAAGAATTTGTTATACATTCTGATCATGAATCTTTGAAACACATTAAAAGTCAAGCTAAACTGAACCGTAGACATGCTAAATGGGTTGAATTCATTGAGACTTTCCCTTATGTCATTAAACACAAGAAGGGTAAAGAAAATGTTATTGCTGATGCATTGTCTCGTCGTTATACTATGCTTTCACAACTTGACTTTAAAATATTTGGTTTGGAGACCATCAAAGATCAATATGTGCATGATGCTGAATTTAAAGATGTGTTGCAGAATTGTAAAGAAGGAAGAACATGGAACAAGTTCGTCGTTAACGATGGATTTGTGTTTCGTGCTAACAAGCTATGCATTCCAGCTAGCTCCGTTCGTCTTTTGTTGTTGCAGGAGGCGCATGGAGGAGGACTAATGGGACACTTTGGCGTGAAGAAGACAGAGGATATACTTGCTACACATTTCTTTTGGCCAAAGATGAGACGGGATGTTGAGCGTTTTGTTGCTCGCTGCACTACATGTCAAAAAGCTAAGTCACGACTCAATCCTCATGGTTTATATATGCCTTTGCCTGTACCTAGTGTTCCTTGGGAGGATATATCTATGGACTTTGTTTTAGGTTTACCTCGAACAAAGAAGGGGAGGGATAGCATATTTGTTGTCGTGGATAGATTCTCGAAAATGGCACACTTTATACCATGTCATAAAAGCGATGATGCTGTTAATGTTGCTGATTTGTTCTTTCGTGAAATTATTCGCTTGCATGGTGTGCCAAATACTATTGTTTCAGATCGTGATACTAAATTTCTTAGCCACTTTTGGAGATGTTTATGGGCTAAGTTGGGGACTAAACTGCTTTTTAGTACTACTTGTCACCCCCAAACTGATGGACAAACTGAAGTAGTCAATAGAACATTGTCTACTATGCTTAGGGCTGTTTTGAAGAATAATAAGAAAATGTGGGAAGAATGCTTGCCTCATATTGAATTTGCTTATAATCGTTCATTGCATTCTCCTACTAAGATGTGCCCTTTTGAAATTGTGTATGGTTTCCTACCTCGTGCACCTATTGATTTGTTGCCTCTTCCATCTTCGGAGAAGGTTAATTTTGATGCTAAAGAACGTGCTGAATTGATTTTAAAAATGCATGAGTTAACTAAGGAAAACATTGAGCGTATGAATGCTAAATATAAACTTGCTGGAGATAAGGGTAGAAAACATGTTGTCTTTGCACCTGGTGATCTTGTTTGGTTACATTTGCGTAAGGATAGGTTTCCTAATTTGAGCAAATCAAAGCTAATGCCACGTGCTGATGGTCCATTTAAGGTGTTAGAGAAAATAAATGATAATGCATATAAACTTGAGCTGCCTGCAGATTTTGGGGTTAGTCCCACTTTTAACATTGCAGATTTGAAGCCTTATTTGGGTGAGGAAGATGAGCTTCCGTCGAGGACGACTTCGTTTCAAGAAGGGGAGGATGATGAGGACATCAATACCATTGTTACATCCACAGCCCCTGCTGCTATACATACTGGACCAATTACTAGAGCTCGCGCACGCCAATTAAATTACCAGGTACTTTCGTTTCTTGGTAATGATTCTAATGTTCATGAGAATATGATACTGCCTAAATTGGATACATTTGTTTTGCTTACAAGTGAAGGGCCTAGCTTGGAGAAGGATGAACATTGGAGCAAGAACACGCATGGAGTTGATGGCATGCGCAAGGGGATCAAGAACGGAGTTACAAGTGATGATTTCAGGACTTTGAAGCCACCATAAGGAGTGAATGAAGCCTTGGACGAAATATACAAGATGCCACTTCATAATATTCGTCCATAGGCTATTCTAGGTGCTGCGTCACCTTATTTTTGGGCCAGGCCCATGTAATTTCGAAATACTTAAGTATAGGCTATTTTTAGAGTCCGTATGTGTGGGGAAACAAGAGTTAGGGTTGGTTTCGGACCCCACCATCAGGGGCCACGAAATTCCCTCCTCTTCCTCCATATATACAGCCCTTAGGGCGTCGTTTAGACTTTGGGTTTTGTTTAGATCAAAAGTTCGCCATAGCTGCAACTTCGCGTACTTCGTTTGTGTTCAACGACCAGACCAAGGCGTCACAGAACCCCACCTTCGTTAATAAAGCTTTCCTCTTTTATTCGCAATATCCAGATTGCAATCTTAGTTTCTTGCTTGTTCTTCGTTTGCTCGCAGGAAACAGGCCCTCGTGGTCAGGTTGATCGTGCTCCGGCGTGGTCAATAACCCTCGGAAGTTGGTTTAGCGATTGCTAAGGCGCGACGTCTCGCACGTTCGTAGTCGGATCGTCAAGGTCGACTCCCACAGAAACGATAGCGACCATCTCATCGAAACATCGGGACACCTTTGCCTCTATCAACAGGGTATTTCAGTATTTGCAGTGTGAGTGAGATATGGTGTTATCTCTGATGGTGATATTTGCTTGGCCTATGAACTATGGTGGCATATTCGATCAAATATTGCACTTGTTTGAAAATGTAATGGTTCAGCGCTTGAACTGTTTCGACCCTGTGTGCTAATATTTCGAGATTGGACACCTTCGAATGTGCTGAGATTGCAAAGAAAACGAAAGAGCTTTATTGCCTTGGCGCAATAACATCACTGCATGGTTGTCAGTGTTTGTGTGGTACTCCCTCTGTTCTGATATAATCATATAGACATGCATGTTCATTTGGAATGAGGTGTTCGCCTGGCTCGGTATGCATATCGCCACGGCTCTAGCACCGGTTTGGCATGGTGAAAGCTTGGTGGGATGAGCTCCTCACTTCCAATGCTCATCCAGTTAAAGCCTTGTCTTCTGCATTACTTCTTGTGGGATGGGAAATCTGGAAGGAAAGAAATCCGCGCGTTTTAAGAAACAAGACGGCACCGATGGAGGTCGTCTTGCGAAACATCAAAGAGGAAATGTCGCTTTGGGCCATTGCGAGTGCCAAGCACTTGAGTAATGTAATTATTTAAGATCGAAAGGAAAAAACGATTGAACTGCAATCTTTATTGATGGATGAAGTACACTTATATACAAGGGAATAGTCGCATCGAAGGGATGCGATGGTTTGAGGAGGCGTCGTTTCAGGGAAACAACTGTTGTGATGGTTCCCACGTCTGTGGAACCGTCGATGAGACGGGGAGCGGGGATTTCCACGAATAACCGCCTGGTTATTATTTTCAACACTCCCCCTAATCACTGCTTGACATAAGAATCCATCGTTCGATTAAAGTCTTCTCCAAAAACCCTATGGGAAAAATATGAGTAGTGTAGGATATGCCGGTAAAACTACTTCAAACCCAGTGGGAAAATAAAGAAAATGATCCAACATATAATGATTATTGCCTCTGTTAACTAGATATGAAGTATATTCATAGAATTTGGAGGACAATAAATATGTCGTATATACTTTCCTAAAAACCTCAGTGGGGAAAACTGAAAGCATAACATATGATCTCATGTTGATATTACCTCATTAAAAACCTTTATGAGAACTTGTATAGTAAACTCATGAAGGAAAAAAGAGTATAATATGATGCATTGAACAGGAACAGTTCAGGAAGATACTCCCCCTGATTCTCGCAAATTCGAAGCCGTCACATACCAATTCCATGAATATATTTCTGGAATCTAGAAGTTGGTAGAGACTTGATGAACAAATCAGTCACATGATTTGACTTTGCAAGATATGCAATATAGTGATATTGCTTATTATGTAACCTGTTTGCATCCGGGCAGCACGAGCAACATTATCTTTGAGATCATGGTTGGTGGATCTAGCCACAAGGTCAATTTCAGATACCCTCATGAGATGGCTACCACACCTAGTAGGAACACTAAGCTTGTCTATGATCTGACATAGCGGGGATCTGATCAACGTATACAATGGTATTGGTGTTCAGATTTCTCTGAAACTTTGAAAAAATAGGACAAGATGTTTGATGCTTTTGGAGATATCGATAGATATTCTTAAGTCCCAACCAATTGTGTTTAGTGGATCCAATGGCATTATGGAACCCTGAGTCCTAATATCTCATTTCCATCATCTCTTGGTCTAAATAGAACTTTCTCTACATCTAGAGAATGAACTACCATGAGAGTTATGGATGGATAAGATTTGTCCACAATGAATTTCTCCAATATATTTTGGATATAGACAACATAGTATACCATAATGTATGAATGAAGGTGCTCAAGTTGTCGTAATGAGCGGTATTTTGGTTTACCCAAATCCTTCGTTTTAAACTCCGTCATTTAGATGATTACATGTGTCGTCATTGCAGACACACAAACATGGATAATCATCAGCGCAGGAGTAATCCTTGTGAATGAGGAACTCACTACGTCGGTTGTACCAAATGTATCGATGATAATAATAAGTCATATGGTGACTTATTGATTTTACACAATGTATGTTGCATTTTGTACTTCGATTCAGAATTGAGGCTCCGTCGGGAACCATCTATATCTGAATCTAGTGATTACATGGATATGTAATCACTACATCTATCAACTGCAGAGATAGATGATTTTGAACTTCCAATGATATAAGTTATCGGAATAAGGTTCCACCTCTGGAGAATAGTTGGGTATCTGCGTGAACCCTTGTGCTACAATATTTGCTCTTTGTTTCACCACCTCATTGTTCTCAATTCTGTTTCCAGAAAAAAAACTGGTGTAGATATTGCTTATGAATACCTTCCCATTATTGAGCAAGATCATTTCTACCTAGATTATACCCTTTGCTTGAGTTCAGTCCGAGTGTTGTTCACACTTTGCCATGGCCATGGTCTCTGGATCTGAATCATTTGAAAGGTTTTTGCAATCTAGTTGAGAAATGTATGTCGACAATTGTAGACTTCTGGTTATATGATTCTCCAGAATCTATAAATCAATATATAGTTGATGAAAATATCGTTACCCGTGGTGACTGCTCGTGATTTCCCAATGCGATTGAGTCGGGTATTCCGATGTCCCGGTCATTTTATGCACTATGACCTGGGTTGGTGGAGGTTTCCCGTCCACTGGGTGTATACTACCCATTAGGGGTGTCTGTCAACGTGAAGTTGACTTGCATTTACTGATTCATAGGCCTTGATATCCTTGCTTCCGAGAAGCTGAATCCTGATGTACTTTTGCCATACATCTCCCCCTGTTGCTTTGAACGGGGAGTGGAGTGGATTTTGTTGGTATCTGCACTCTTTCAGGCGTACTTTTACAGGATTGTTGGATTGTGTGACACCTTTATAGTAAGTAAATGAATCTGACAGGTTATTTGCAATGTGTTGCAAATCTTCTGAACACATGGTTCAGATCTTTGAGTACGTGGATTTGAGGCAGAAATGTGTTAGAACATTCCACTAATTTTCTGGCATTCTTTATGGTACTTGAAATCTCCCCCTAATGCCTGGAAATGTTCCTCATTGAATTAGCATACTGGCCTTGAATAATTCCCCATGCGAGGGGCTTGAGGTATTGACGGAAATACAGTTATTCCTCACATAGATCCCAACTATATGTTGAGGGGCCAATGATGTATGCCGGGTGGTGATATCGATATGCAACCGAATTACCGCAGATGGTAAATACTTGGTATGTTTCCACGTATCAAAGATAGAAGGGAATAATAGTACGCAGTTTGGTCATGAGCGTGTAAAACTACATGACTCCAACGTAAAGTTTGTAAGTTACAATTCCAAAGTAAAGATCATGCAATGAGCTTAATTCTTTGGATATAGGATTCTACCAAACCATTTTGAGTCTAGACAATTTGCTAAACTTCAACCCAAGGGCCATAGAGAAGGCACTCAAGGAGAATACTGCAATGTTATCTATTCGATTTGCTTGAAATTGGTGTCAAGATAATGAGCCAATGGTTTCATGTGGAAAAACCACACTTGGGACCATCATATAGATTTTTCTTTTAGAACCATGGAACACCTGAATAGTCTAGTCAATGGATGGGAAGAGCCACTTACCTCAACTTGATGCATTCAAGGAGTATGAGTGGTTCAGCGTATACTTTAAGGTGTGCGAGACTTAAAATTAGCTTCCCTGTGTCACTTGTAGTGCCCATAAAATCCAAATGTTATTACAATTTAGCATCATATTAATCATAAATTATTGAAATTGCTGATAGATTCGGTTTCAACCCAATGTCTCGATGACCAAGGCTAGTATGCCAAGTTTGTCATGTACAAGACACTCTGAAAAACTATCTTGTACGCAACATGTGCTACGGGTTGTGTTGTATGTGTAGTACAATCCAGATGATACACAGAGAATGCGCTTGCCATATCCGTTGCATAAGGTACAGAGAAGTTATTTCCCTTTGTTTTCATCATAAGTTTCGCTATGGAAACTATTTTGACGGATACCTCCATAGTTTAGTAGGGTACGAGTTAAACCTAGGAAGCAATAAAGCATCCCGACGTTACTCGAGTACCCACAGGGATAGTAAATATGACTCGAGTTGAGCCAACAAATACCTCATCGCGTCTAGCGATTTTAAAATATCTCCTTTCTCTCAATGAGAGTGGAAACATTGGATTTCCCTGAGTATAGAGTTTGTGGTGCATATGTCCATAAGGCACATATCATTTTTCATCGGATTGACTCTCGTAGAAATCTATATATAGACATGAAGATTCTCTATATGAAAATCACCGTCATATATATAGAATACATACAAATGTATTTGTACCAAAGTGCTGATACAATATATAATGACAACAATACTTATGTTTTTGTTACAACAATGTAAATGAACATTAATTATATTGACCACTCAGGAGACTGAAAGACTATTCATAGTCTCCAAATATGTCGGCTGAGGCATATTTAACCATCGCATTCTCCGTGCCCATAGGGTCCTGTCACAGCTAGTGATGTCGGATTGAAGGTTGAAGTAAGATTCAAACCTTTTCCCTTGAGGTTCATTGTATCCCAGGAATTGCTGATACAGAATAACCAGATGCTGAGATCTGAATCTAATGCCTTATGATATATAAGACACCATTTTTCTGTTAGGTTGTGATCCTGACTAGAGGTGAATGCAGGATTGCACACATTATCCCATGAGATACAAGAGCGATCATGATGTCCATGACCCGATTAGGGCAGTGGTGGCCATTGAGGGCGAATCCCTCAAACTCTATAGCCATATGTTACCTCTATGGGTAAACCAGAGATAATTAATTTACAACCAGTAAATTAAAGACCATCATGGTTAGTGTTGTAATGAATTTTGCAAAATTAATGGATATTTCAAGAACTTAGCTTGAAACCATTAGTGCGAATCTCAAATTGCTAAGTATGGCATCTTGAAGATAATCTTCAAAATGGAGTAGATCTCGCAGCACTAGTGATGCGGAGCATCCTATGGACATCACCATGAAAAGAGTTCGTTCGGCAAGTGACACGTGCCACATCTACTTCCCATACTTAAAGGTGAATTATCTCCTTTACACGTGTTCACTTGACCCCTTTGAGGATGGTATACAACTTGACATTCCTTCCGTGTGCATTCATAGGTATTGTCGGAGCTTCAAACATAGCGAGGAAGAGTTCATGCGGAAGAGAACATCTACACCATCCAAGAGGGAAGCCTATAAGCGGAGAAGGAAGCGCCAAGAAGAAGGCAGCAGCTCCCAGGCGACCCCGTGCTCACGGGCCCCTCCGACCCCGTGCCCACGGGCCTCCCAGGCTGGCGGTCCTGAAGACCCCGTGCGCACGGGAGTGTACCGTGCCCACGGGACCCCCGTGTCCACGGGCCTCATGCACCCCGTGCGCACGGGCCCTTGCGTCAGGTCTCTGGATACCCCGTGCGCACGGGCTCCACTTACCCCGTGCACATGGGGCCCCCTGTATGATGCTGCGGGCTTTGCCCTTGTTTTACCATTTCGCCCCCACTTATCCCTCTCTTTGCCTAGGACTATATATACTCCTTCATCTCCTCCATTTAGACTAAGCTAAGAACAGATCTTGATATTGGAGCTTAGCTCATGTACCTCCCCTTGTGGGATTCCTCTTGAGAGAGAAGACTCCATTGGAGTACAAGACCTCCATTGGAGAAGATCCCTAGGGATTCAAGCCCCCCTTGAGGGAAGTATCTACCTAGATCATCAAGCCCTCATATCCTTCATAGGATTTGGGATGAACTCTACCATGTATCTTGTTTCCCTTTGATTGTTCATGTACCTTGTGGATCTTGTGTGTTTGTTGGTCTAGTAGATGTGTGATTGGACTTGTTCTTGAGTGTTCCTCTTGTTTATTCTTTTGTGTTCATATTGTTCTTGGGGATTCCCCCTCCAATTCGTGAAAGATCTCCACTTAGGATTCCATTATATATCATTTGGTATCATGAGTCATGGTTTCTCATGAAATTGGAGCCCCCCTCTTTGTTTTCTAGCCTAGTTTTGTTGTGTTCTTCCCCAATTTCGAAAATCCCCATAAAAAATAGCCCCAATTTTTTTGTGATTTGTTGGTTTGGTGATGTTTTGTTGGATTTGATCCATGGATTTGCTTGGTTTCAAGTGGATCTAGCCTTCCCCGATCTTTTCCCCACCATCCATCCCCAAAATCTCCCCAATTTTGCCCAAGAAATCTCCAATTTCCGCCACGAAATCGCGAAATTTCCGCCCACCCCGTGCCCACGGACCCCAGACCCCGTGCGCACGGGACCCCGTGCCCACGGGCTCCTACCCCCGTGCGCACGACCCCCCAGGACAGCCGCGGGTGCTTCACCGTTTTGCCCATAACTTCAATATCCGGAGTCCGATTTTCGCGTTCTTTAGCTCGTTGAGTAGCTATTGACATCCCCCATCCACCTAGATAGGTTCCAACACCATTTGACTCCATCAAAATTTTCACATTTTGGCATCATTACCTAGGCCCTCCACCATATCATCCGCAAAACCACCATAGCCTTCCGCAACCTAACCCATTTTGCTCCATTTAGCATTTGTGGTTGTTTGAGTGGTGACTTGATTCTCCTAAGGTGTTTCGGCTACTTAGGGACGGTTGCTTCTTCATCAACCACCACCACCACTTCCACATTGCCATCTCCGCTACCACCATTTGACATTTGCCCTTGAGATTTTGAGTTTGCGGTTTTTACCATTTCCTAAGGTGTTTCGGCTACTTAGGGACGGGTCTACATCATCTTGGTATCTCCATCAAGAACACCGCCACTCATCATCGCAAAGGACGGTAACCTCGATGACACCATTGTACATTCCCCTTGCAATTTGCATTGACAACCCTAGCCCATTTTGCGTTACTTGCCTATCGAGACTAGCCATTTGAGTATTGTCGGGCCACGTTACTTGTGCACATTAGTGATCATTGGTCTACACCTTCCATTGCATACATACCATATCATATTGGTATCATATCATCTCTTGTGTCACAAGATTGTTCCCGCATATACACAATTGCTATCTTGGTTTGTGCATTTCGCATAGTGGCCATATCAAAAAAAACTTTTAAGCAAAACAAAAGAGAGCAAAGAGCTTGTAAGCAAGTGCCATAGCATCATACCACATTGCACATAAGATTTTCATATCCGATCATCTTGAGAAGAACAACGGGAACATCATACACATAGGGATAGAAAGCTCATACATTTTGCATCTTATAGGTTGTGCACAAGTGTCGTATCCGCCTATTGAGCAATCTGCTAGCGTCTCTCTTGAGTTGTGCAACACGAGCGTTTTCGTGGATTCCACATTTTGTGCTCATTCCTTGGTTGCACGACCCCATTTATCTATCCGTGTGTGTGTTTCCGTGTGCCACATATTGCTATTGGTCTACTTGTTTCACTTGCGAATTTGTGAATCTTTTCCAACATTATTGACTCTTGCTAACATTTTGCATCAAATGTTTTGTGCCACTATCCTCACCAAGCTCCTCCATAAGCTTTACTTGATATGTGTGAGTGAACAAGTCCGGTACCAATTCCACTATTCTTTCATCTCACATTGAGTGATACGAGATACATCCTCAACTTTGGGAAAAGGTAACTTGGTATTGTTTATCTCATTTCCTACTCACCTTTGCTCGAGTCTTGTGATGGATAGGCAAGGCATTTCACCTTCGGTCTACAACAACAACGACGAGTTCGATGCCACGAACAACTCCAACGACGCCAAGATGCAAGCTCAAATGGAGGACATCAAAGCCATCATCAAGTCCTACAAGCGATCTTCCTCATCTTCGAGAAGACGCTCTAGTGCACATGCTTCCGAGCTACCATCTCCGACAAGATCACATCGGCATCGACACCATCACCACCACGAACGTGAAGGTCAAGAGCTCAACACCAACAACCACTCAACGACTTCACCATCGCCCTTGGCATCTTCGCCAACAAGCACCCCAAGACTACGTTCAAGAGAAGCTCCCCAAGCTCAAGTCCGCGACCTCCACGAGCTACTACGACCTTGACACCAACCACGAGATTCCTTTCTATGGGACTCTAGAACCCGAGGAGTATCTCGAGTGGGAGCGTTTGATGGACGACTACCTCAAGCTACATCAAGTCCCTCCCGAAGATCAAGTGAAGTGCGCCTCAAGAAACTTCCACGACTACGCGTCCACATGGTGGCTTCACACACCTTCAGAGAGCTGCAACATGAGTTGGTCCAAGACGAAGAAAGCTATGCGGCGAGAGTTCGTGCCTCCAACCTACATGGAACAACTTCTACGCCAATTGGAGAACACCATCCAAGGATCCAAGTCCATCGAGGAGTACTTCAAGGAGATGAAGCATGCCTTGCGACGTGCCGGCGTGGACGACCCCATGTCAATGAAGTTCCACTTCATGATGGGATTGAACAACGACATCTCCAAGACTATCTTCCTCGAGAACTACAAGTCCCTCGACGACAACTACATTGGTGCTCTCAAGGCGGAACAAGAACTTATGAAGGCCAAGGCTTCTCCACCCCAAGCACACTTCTCGAAGACCAAGCTCCAACACGGCGAGCATGAGGCTAGTACCACCACGATGTCCAAGCCCGACGAGCTCCAAGACGATGCTCCCAAGTTCGACTTCACCGCCATCCCTCTTTGTGGCATTGATGAAGCCGAGTCCTCTACGACTCTTTTTCAAGATGGCGCGGCAACGACTACGACTACGGAGACCTTCAAGGATCAAGCTTTAGAGGCGAGCGACAAGGTGGCGAGCAAGGATGATGCTTCCATCTATGGAGACGAGAGTGATGATGTGCCATCTTCGGCCTTCATCCACGATGACGACTACGAGACGGTTGAGCATGGGATTTTCCCTTCGGCCACGACAATGTATGATGACTTGAGTGACTTTAGCCACCATATTGAGAGTGAGAGTGACTTCACCACTAGCCCCATATATGATGAGTTGCTCCAATTCTCATGTGAGAGAGCCACCACCACCGCCACTTGAGTGATTTGAGTGACTCCACCATATGCGACATTGAGTGCACCTACCTTGAGGGAGTGAGTCAACCACCACATAGAGAGAGTGAGGCCACTATGATTTCTAACGACTTAACCTCTACCTCTATTGTGTCTTCTCATTTGGTGCTAGGTCCCATCTATGATGACGCGCCGATCTTCGATGACTTCGTCCTTCCTTTGGACAAGACGATGGCCATGGTGGACTATGATGTACCCCCCACATGGTTCCATCAAGATGAAGATGACCACGATTTGGTCTTTACCACCTCACATACACCACTTGAGTGGAATGAACAAGGTAACACAGGTGAAGGTGATGCTCTAGTCCCACTAGTGGACATTCTTGCCATTGATTGCTTGCATGATGTTGATCCACCTATTCCCATGCTTCATGCTAGTGCGACTTCCTCATGTCATGACTTACCACTTTATGATGAATATGATGATGAGCATGTTGAATTGCCTAGTTGTGATGCCATGTTACATAGGATTTCTTGTGATAATTCTCTTGGCCACATCATGTTTGACAATCCGCTTGACTTGTCGTATGCTATGCATGAGATCAACAATATGTCATATTTGCAATCTCTTCATAGTGACTATGCATATGCCATTAAAATTAACCCAATTTGTACTTATGTGTGACGCCCGGGTAATCAAGCTACAGTAACCCTCTGGTAATGATGCCACGTTACCTCGATTTATGTTGATAAACTCGCGTTAGTTCAAAACGATTCAAATTCAAATTTTAAATTTTGGCAAACAACAAAAGTTTTCAAAAATTAAAACAAAAATGTTCGAGGTGTGCAAATAAATACCTAGGAGTTTATGGTGTGGGACCCATGCTTTTATAAAAGACCCAAATACTTAAAATGAATTAAAACATAAAAGAAAATAAAAAAAAACAAAAATAGAACTAACAAAAAAATATAAAAGAAAGGCCGAAACCCCCCTCTCCCTGGACCTCTCGGCCCAACCGGCAGCCGGTCGGCCCAGCCTTGGCCTATATGGCCCCTCCCCCCGAAACCCTAACCCCCTCCCCCAGTCGTCCCACTCCCCGCACTCCTCCCACTCCCTGCCCCGTTTCTGGATCGGGGGAGCGACCCTCTTCCCCCCCCCCACGACCGCGTCGTCGCCTGCCTCGTCCTCCTTCTCACCCCACGTCGGAGCCACCTCGACGCCGCACCTCGTCGCCCGACGCCGCCGGATCCCCTCCGCCTCGACCTCGCCGTCTTCCTCCTCGACAGCACGTCGCGACCACCGTCGCCTTCCTCTCCCTCGCGGGATCTCCTCCTCGTCGACGTCGCGTCACCGTCCTCTTCTTCAACCCCCACTGCTGTAACGCCCCCGATGTAACTTGCCATATTTGTAATCCAACTCTTGCCATTTCCGGCTGTGTGTTATGATATTCCCTCCGTGGTTGGGTTCTCTTCGTTTTGCATTTTGGTCACGTCGTGCATTTCTTATCATGTCATCATGTGCATCGCATTCGCATACGCATTCGTCTCATAAATCCGAGCATCTTTCCCGTTGTCCGTTTTGCAATCCGGCGCTCCTATGTCTCCCGGCGCCCCTTTTACATTTCTTCGTGAGCGGGTATTAAACATTCTCGGAATTGACCGAGGTTTGACATGTGGCCTCGGTATAGCACCGGTAGACCGCCTGTCAAGTTTCGGGTCAATCGGAGTTCGTTTGGTACTCCAACGGTTAACCGGGTAACCGTGAAGGCCTCGTGTGTGTTGCAGCCCAACACCCCTTCAAAACAGCCCAATAACCCATCTAAGGCACTCCCATGTCCTCCGCCGTTCGATCACGATCGCGTGGCCGAAAACCGCTCTCCATTTGGAGCTTCCTAGCCCCCTCTACCTATAAATATGTGTTCCTCCCGAAATTTTCGGGCAAACCCTAGTCCAATTCGCCCCCGCGCGCCGCCGGACACGTCCAGATCGGACCGGACGCGTCCGCCGCCGCACCCGGACGAATCGGAGGCCGCCACGTGTCCTGCCGCCGTCTCCCGCCGCCGCCGGCCCGCGAGCCCGCCGCGGGCCCGCGCGCCGCCGCCCCGGCCCGAGCCGCGCGCCTCGCCCGCTCCTGCCGCCCGCTCGCCGCCTGTGGTCGCGCCCGCCGCCGCCGGCCTCCTCCGCCGCGCGCCGCCTCGCCGGCCCCGCCGCGCCGCGCCGGTCCCGGCCTCCTCCCTCCTCCGGCCGGCGTCCTCCCGTCGCCGGCGCCCCTCACGTCTCCTTCTTCTTCCTCGATCGGGCGAGCTCCAGATCCAATCGCCAGCGCCCGTTGACTCTCTCTCCCTCGACCTCATTTTTTTCTCTAAGTTATTTTTTCTGATAATATCATCACATGTTCTTTGCATCATATCTTGGCACCCGTAGCTCCGTTTCGCGCGTATGATATGTCAAGTTGTTCGACTCGAAGAGTACATCATTTTGTTCCATTGCATAATTTTCATTTGAAGTCATCTTGATGCCCGAAATGCTGTTAGAAGAGGGCTAGTTGATGTTAGTTGCTGGATCTTATCTGAATATGCACTTTTGTCATTTTTTCCATGATTGATGTGTACCTCCTATGAAGTTGAGTCCTACATGAGTTTTGTAATATGCCATGTTACCTATCCAGAGGATTTTGCCATGTATTTTTATGATCTATGTGGTGACTATCACAAGCATGCAAACTAGGTGTCTTGATGTTGCTGATTTCAGAGACTTAGTGATTTCACTAAGTCCCTGACTGCTGTTATTTTCATGCCATGTAGTCATGTTGTTTCTGAGAGATCCATGCATAATTTGAGCATGATAAGTAAGGGAGTTTTGAACTTGAGTATTTGCTCTATCCATCCATGCCTTTGTTTGCAATTATGGAGTGCCATAGCTGGAGTCAATCGAGCTCTACTTTTGCTTCAAAATGTTGCTGGCAGATTGTTTACGTATTATTCGATTTTGCCAAGCTTGGTGTAGTTGATCCTTGCATGATATGATGTTATTCTTGCCATGTATAGTTACTATGCCATGTCTTCTTGATGTATGTATGCTTAGTTTATCATGAAATGCTATGTAGTGAGTGCATCGAGCTCACGAACATGCCTAGTCGTTAACAGTTTTCTGCCATGTCCAGTTTTCTACTAAGTCTGTAACCTGTAACGAAACTTGCTTAATTGACATGGGTGTAATCATATTTTATGGTCCTTTTTGACTTATGGTCAGTAAGGGACTTTTGTCAAGTGCTATGTGTAGATTCATGCCATGTCTTGTTTTGCTATGTTCTGAACCTGTAGCATGTTGTTTCATTGCTCTGAACATGTCATCCTGATGTTAGTTTCTGCTACTTTGGTAATTTCACTAAGTCTGGGAACTTGTTATCGTTTGCACTTTTGCCATGCTTGTTTGAACCTGTTATGATGTGAATTAGCCGTAGCTCAGTGTTCATCTTTTGTCGAGCATCTTGATTAGATTACTGCCATATGCTTCGTTGCCATATTTGGGTGCACTAGCTTAATTATTTGTTGCTTGCTAAGTAGCATCATGCTGTTTATGGCAGTTTCGTGTCATTCTTGTATTGCTTGCCATTTGCAAACCGTGCATCCGATTCCGGTGATCTTTATATCGATTTCAACCGAAATCACCTCATCTATCCAGTGGCATGCTTGGTTTGCCAAGATTATGCCCTGTTCATCCTTGTCCTTCCGGAGCATGCATACGCATTGCATATCACCTCTCGCATATCATGCCATGTTTTGCATCATGTTGATTGCGCATTGCATCGTGGTTGATATTGGTTCCTTTGCTTGCTCTCTTGTCTTGGGTAGAGCCGGGAGGCGAGTACGTGACCGAGGATTCCGTTGAGAACGTTTACGAGGACCAAGCTTTCGACAACTCTGAGAACCTTGCAGGCAAGATGACCATACCCTCGAAATCACTTCTATCTTTGCTTGCTAGATTGCTCGCTCTTTTGCTATGCTTATGCTGCGATACCTACCACTTGCTATATCATGCCTCCTATATTGCCATGTCAGCCCCTAACCATCCATGTCCTAGCAAACCGTTGTTTGGCTATGTTACCGCTGTTGCTCAGCCCCTCTTATAGCGTTGCTAGTTGCAGGTGAAGATGAAGTTTATTCCTTGTTGGAACATGGACTTGTTGTTCCTTGTTGGAACATGTTTACTAGTTGGGATATCACAATACCTCTTATTTAATTAATGCATCTATATACTTGGTAAAGGGTGGAAGGCTCGGCCTTATGCCTGGTGTTTTGTTCCACTCTTGCCACCCTAGTTTCCGTCATACCGGTGTTATGTTCCCGGAGTTTGCGTTCCTTACACGGTTGGGTGATTTATGGGACCCCCTTGATAGTTCGCTTTGAATAAGACTTTTCTAGCAAGGCCCAACTTTGGTTTTACCATTTGCCACCACCTACTCTTTTTCCCTCGGGTTTTCGCGAGCCCGAGGGTCATCTTTATTTTAGCCCCCCCCGGGCCAGTGCTTCTCTCTAAGTGCTGGTTCGAACTGAGCTGCCTGCGGGGCCCCCTCGTGGAAACTCGAGGCCTGGTTTTACTCGTAGCTAGTCTCATCCGGATGTGCCCTGAGACCGAGATATGTGGAGCTCCTATCAGGATTTGTCGGCACAATCGGGCGGCTTTGCTGGACTTGTTTTATTGCTGTTGAAATGTCTTGTAGTCCGGGATTCCGAGATTGATCGGGTCTTCCCGGTAGAAGGAATATCCTTCGTTGACCGTGAGAGCTTATCATGGGCTAAGTTGGGACACCCCTGCAGGGTATTATCTTTCGAAAGCCGTGCCCGCGGTTATGAGGCAGATGGGAATTTGTTGATGTCCGGTTGTAGAAAACCCGAAGTTGACCTTAACTAAAACACATCAACCGCGTGTGTAACCGTGATGGTCTCTTCTCGGCGGGGTCCGGGAAGTGAACACGGTTGTTGGAGTTATGCCTGACGTAGGTTGTTTCAGGATCACTTCTTGATCACTTTTAGTTTCTCGACCGTGCTTTGCCTTCTCTTCTCGCTCTCTCTTTTGCGCTGTAGCCACCATATGCTAGTCGCTTGCTGCAGCTCCACCCCACAAACTCCTTTTCCCACCTTTAAGCTTAAATAGTCTTGATCTCGCGGGTGTGAGATTGCTGAGTCCCCGTGACTCACATATATTATCACCTCAGTTGCAGGTACCAACGATGTCAGTGCAGATGACGCGACCGAGCTCATTTGGGAGTTCGACGAGGAACGTGGCCATTATTATGTTTCTTTTCCAGATGATCAGTAGTGGAGCCCAGTTGGGTGATCCGGGGATCTGTGTCGCTTTTGGGGTAGTCTTCTTTCATTTTGGTGCCGTAGTCGGACCTTGAGTGTAATCTGTTTGATGGATGTTATTTATGTACTTGTGTGAAGTGGCGATTGTAAGCCAACTATGTATCTTTCCCCTTTATTTATTACATGGATTGTGTGAAGATTACCTCACTTGCGACATTGCTTTCAATGTGGTTATGCCTCTAAGTCGTGCCTCGACACGTGGGAGATATAGCCGCATCGAGGGCGTGACAAGTTGGTAATCAGAGCCTTTCCCGACCTTAGGAGCCCCCACTGTTTGATCGTCTTTAGTGGCCGAGTTGTGTCTAGAAAAAATGTTTTGAGTCATTTAGGAATTATATATCGGAGAGTTTAGGAATTCTTTTTACTCCCCAGTCCCTTCGACCTTCTGGTAAGGCATCCTGACGTAGAGTTTTGACTCTTCTCTTCTCAAATTTCACTAAAAAATTTTTTTTAGGATCACGCGGGTATATTACAATCGTTCCGATGGTTTTATGATGACAACATTGTCTTGGTTGCCTCCTGACATTTAGGGGTTGTGGCAGTGTCCCGGGGAGTTGAGCTCCGAGGTGTTGTCGTCATAATCTTATCGTCGCGGTTTTGGAATACCTGAGTTTAGTACGTCCGACATCGAAAATCTCTTTTGTACAGTTGTTGGTGAGATAACCCTGATAGCCCAGTACTGTGGCGAGTGCAGGAGTATTGCCATGACTTGTATAACGGATGTGTTTTCGAAGGTTGAGGTAGACGATTTCCGAGGATTTCTTGGTTATGTGTTGAAGGATGGATACAACTGGTTGTAGGATTTGCTAGTTTGGGTGAGATATTATGCTTCCCCTGTATCCCCAACACCTGATTGCATAACCAGAAAGTTTCGGGAGTTATAAGTGGGATTCTTGTAGCTTTAGTATTTCTTCCGCAGATATTTGGTTTGTGATTGGGTAATCCTTACCAAGTATTTGTTCACTTCCGTACCTTGTTAATTTTATTTCTTACCATGTTCTAAGTGGCTTCTCAGCTTTGGAAGTGTGATGATTTACATTGGAATTCATTCGTTCATTCTCGTTCGAATGTTAATTGTGAAGACTATATGTTGCAATTTCGTTCCTTTGATTCAGCTTCAATATATCTCTGTCAAGATGCTAATGGATGTCACCCTCTTCAGGATGGCTCCACCAACGCGTCAGAATCCGGAACGCAATGACGGGAATCAGGCTAACCCTCCGCCACCACCTCCGCCTCCGGAAGCTTGGCAAGCCTTGATGACTGCCACAAATGCCAATGCTCAGATTCTGATTCAGCTCTTGCAAGATCGCAACCAAGGGCAATGTGACGCCCGGGTAATCAAGCTACAGTAACCCTCTGGTAATGATGCCACGTCACTTCGATTTTTGTTGCTAAACTCACGTTGGTTCGAAACTGATTCAATTTCGAATTCAAAATCAAGTCAAACAATAAAAGTTTTCAATATTAAAACTAAAATGTTCAGAGTGAGCCAAATAATGGATAGGTAATTATGGCGGAGGAACTACACTTTTATAAAATATTCAAATACTCTAAAATGATTTAAACAGTAGCAAAATCAATTATATAAATGCCTTTGGTATTTTATAAATTGCTAAACTATTTTAATTCGGGGTAAAACCTTTTCATGGCAGTGGGTTATTCTGGAACATTACTTTAGGGGCTATTGTCATATTTTTACTAAACTAAAATTAATGTGTAACTAAAATAAAATGGAAAGAAAATAAATAAGAGAAAATACAAAACAGAAAAAAAAGGGGAACACCCCCCCACTGGGCTCCGGCCCAGCAGGCCATTGGGCCACCCACCTGGCCGGCCCAGCCGCGCCCCACCACACTCCATAACCCCCCTCACCCGGAAACCCTAATCGAACCAACCCACTCCCCCCTCACTTCCCCGTCCCTCCCTCTCCCCCGATCCAGATCGGATCGGGGCCGACCCCGCGGTCGTTGCCCGACGTCACCGCCGAACGCCGTCACCCTCCCCGCCAGGACCTCGCCGGCGCCCTTCCCCACCGGCCTGCACCCGCTTCACCGCGCGTCCCCGTCGGCCTCCCCAAGCTCCCCCGAGCCCGCTGCCTCGATCCCTACGACCCCAGTGAGCACGCGCCTCGCTCCCTCTCTCTCCCTCGCGCGCTCGCGCTCGTCGCCGCAACCCCCCGCGCGCGCCCCGGCCGAAACGCCCGCGACCCTGACCGCCCGCCTGAGCGCCAGGTCGAGCCGCCCCCTCCCGGTTCCCCTGCTGCTCCTCCTCCCCCGTCCCGCCGCGCGAGGTGCGCGCCCGCACGCGCCTGCGACCGGCGCCCACTGCGCGTCGTCCCGCGGCGCTCCTCGCCCCTGATGCTCCCTTCCCGTGCAGCCCCTACCGGCCCCCTCCACCGCAGACCTGCACCCGTTCCTACCGGCCCCGCCGCTCGCCGGTGCTGGCCGCCCCTCTCCCCGACCCCATCGGCGCCCGCACGCCCAGCCGGGTGCGCCCTGGTGGCTGCGCCCGTGCGCCCGAACCCCCTGCTTCCCCGCAAGCCCCCCTACTCCGGCGTCGTGCCGTGGCCGCCGGCGCCGAGGCGGGTGCGCCCCTGCCGGCCACACCCCCAGCGCCCAGCGCCCGTCGCCCGCGCCCGTTAGCCCCCCTGGGCCGTTGACATGTGGGGCCCCAGCCCCAGAAACGTTAAATAATAATAATAATAATAATAATAATAACAATAATAATAATAATAATAATAATAATTAAATAAATAATAATAATTAAATTAATTAATTAATTAAGGAATTAATTAAGTTAATTAATCTTAATTAGATTAGCCTAATTAACTGTTAGTTTAATCAAACCAGTAATTAGTTAGTTAAACCCTAATTAACCTAATGAGGGAATGACAGGTGGGTCCCACTGGACCCACACGTCAGTTTGACTAGTCAACACCTCTGTTGACTGCTGACGTCATGCTGACGTCATGATGACGTCAGCAAACACTGTTTTGGATAATGTTAAATTTAAATAATTAATTAAATTCCAGAAATTAATAAAATCTTTAGAAAATCATATCTTTTAATCCGTAACTCGGATTAAAATATTTTCAACATGAAAGTTGCTCAAAACGACAAGACGAACCCGGATACGCAGCCCGTTCGCCTGCCACACACCCCTAACATATCAAACTCGCAACTTTCCCCCTCCGATTCACCTGTCCGAAAATGCGAAACACCGGGGATACCTTCCCGGAGGTTCCCCCCCTTCGCCGGTATCACCTATCCCTGCGTTAGATCACCTCTAGCACCGCGTTTGTCTTGTTATGCTTTGATTGCTATGTTGTTTATTGTGTTCCCCTCCGTTACTTTTTCCGGTAGACCCCGAGACTGACGCCGCTGCTACCCAGTACGACTACGGAGTTGACGACCCCTCTCTCTTGCCAGAGCAACCAGGCAAGCCCCTCCCTTGATCACCAGATATCGCCTACTCTCCTCTATACTGCTTGCATTAGAGTAGTGTAGCATGTTACTGCTTTAGTTCTTCCTATCCTGATGCATAGCCTGTTTTTGATACTGCTGTTGATACCTTTACCTGCAATCCTACTGCTTAGTATAGGATGCTAGTGTTCCATCAGTGGCCCTACACTCTTGTCCGTCTGCCATGCTATACTACTGGGCCGTGATCACTCGGGGGTGATCACGGGCATACTATATACTTTACACTGTTACATTACATGTGATACTGTTCGGAGATGGGGGCTGAAGGGGCAGGTGGCTCCATCCCGGTAGAGGTGGGCCTGGGTTCCCGACGGCCCCCGACTGTTACTTTGTGGCGGAGCGACAGGGCAGGTTCAGACCACCTAGGAGAGAGGTGGGCCTGGCCCTAGTCGGCGTTCGCGATACTTAACACGCTTAACGAGATCTGGGTATTTGATCTGAGTCTGGCCATTTGGTCTATACGCACTAACCACCTACGCGGGAGTAGTTATGGGTATCCCGACGTCGTGGTATCAGCCGAAGCACTTCTTGACGTCAGCGACTGAGTGGCGCGCGCCGGGTTGGACCGCGTAACGTGACTTCCTTTGAAATGGAGGTTGCTAGGTCTGCTCTCCGGCCGCGTACGCAACATGCAGGTGTGCTCAGGGCGATGGGCCCAGACCCCTGCGCGCATAGGTTTAGACCGGCGTGCTGACCGCTCTGTTGTGCCTAGGTGGGGCTGCGACGTGTTGATCTTCCGAGGCCGGGCATGACCCAGGAAAGTGTGTCCGGCCAAATGGGATCAAGCGTGTTGGGCTATGTGGTGCACCCCTGCAGGGAAGTTTATCTATTCGAATAGCCGTGTCCCTCGGTAAAAGGACGACCCGGAGTTGTACCTTGACCTTATGACAACTAGAACTGGATACTTAATAAAACACACCCTTCCAAGTGCCAGATACAACCCGGTGATTGCTCTCCAACAGGGCATCGAGGAGGGGATCGCCTGGTAGGATTATGCTATACGATGCTACTTGGAGGACTTCAGTCTACTCTCTCCTATATGCTGCAAGACGGAGGCGACCAGAAGCGTAGTCTTCGATAAGACTAGCTATCCCCCTCTTAATCTGGCATTCTGCAGTTCAGTCCACTGATATGGCCCTTTACACATATATCCATGCATATGTAGTGTAGCTCCTTGCTTGCGAGTACTTTGGATGAGTACTCACGGTTGCTTTTCTCCCCCTTTTCCCCCTTTCCCTTCTACCCGGTTGCTGCAACCAGATGTTGGAGCCCAGGATCCAGACGCCACCGTCGATGACGACTCCTACTACTCTGGAGGTGCCTACTTCTACGTGTTGCCTACTGACGACGACCAGGAGTAGCTAGGAGGATCCCAGGCAGGAGGCCTGCGCCTCGTTCGATCTGTATCCCAGTTTGTGCTAGCCTTCTTAAGGCAAAACTTGTTTAACTTATGTCTGTACTCAGATATTGTTGCTTCCGCTGACTCGTCTATGATCGAGCACTTGTATTCGAGCCCTCGAGGCCCCTGGCTTGTATTATGATGCTTGTATGACTTATTTTATTTGTAGAGTTGTGTTGTGATATCTTCCCGTGAGTCCCTGATCTTGATCGTACACATTTGCGTGCATGATTAGTGTACGATTGAATCGGGGGCGTCACAGGCAAGCTAATCAAGAGAATCAAGGCCAAGGCAACAATCAGCCGCATTTCGCTTCACTGAACCAGTTCCTTGCTAATCAGCCAAAAACCTTCAGCTACTATGTCGAGGCCACTGACGCAGATGATTGGCTCGTGGACATCAGCAAGCATTTCGAGTGCAGCAATGTGAGACCTGAGGACTTTGTCAAGTTTGCCTCTTTTCAACTCAAAGATCAAGCTGCTGAGTGGTTCCAGCAATACAAAGATTCCAGAGGAGGTCGTGTGATCACTTGGGATGATTTCCGCCGTGACTTCAAAGCACACCACATTCCAGAAAGTGTTGTTGAGCTTAAGCGTGAGGAATTCCGCAATCTCAAGCAAGGTAACATGACTGTCTATCAATACAACACTCAGTTCCAGAAGCTCTCTCGTTTTGCAAGGCAAGACATTCCTGATGAGAAGAGTATGATCTACCAATTCAGGCGTGGTCTCAGAGAAGATCTGCAACTTGCTCTCGTGCTTTTCGAGCCATTAAAGTATGATGAATTCTACAACATGGCACTGAAACAAGAAGCTGCTCAGCTCAAGTGTGAGGCATCTAAGAAGAGAGTCAGAGACGCAGTCCAGTCTTCTTCTTCCTCACTTGTGGCAGCTAAGCAACAGAAGTTCTGGTTGCCTCCTCCTCCTCCGTTCCGTCAGCCTTATCAACAGAAGAATTCAAGTGGTCGTGGATCTTCCCACCCACCCAACCCTGTCTATCAGAACAAGTCTCAGAATCAAGCTCCAAGGCCAAGTACTCCTTATCATCGTCCGCTCTCAGAGGTGACTTGCAGGAAATGTCAGCAAAAGGGTCACTATGCGGACAAGTGCTTCAACCAGAGGCGCCTTCCTCCTCCTCCTCCTGTGAAATCTTCCAGCAATGCAGTGGTCAAGCATAATCCTAAGCATGCCAAGGTGAACATGATGAATGCAGCTCAAGCAGAGGAGTCTTCTGAAGTGATCATGGGTAATCTTCCTGTTAATGATATTCCTGCAAAAGTCTTATTTGATACTGGGGCATCGCATTCTTTCATGTCATATCCTTTTGCATCGGAGCACAGTTTTGACATAGAGGTCTTACCTAAAGCTCTGCAAGTTGTTTCCCCGGCAAAACGTTTGAGTTCTACCATGTGCGTTCCCAATGTTTCCATCAAGATGGGTGATTACAAATTTCTGTCTTCTCCAATGGTGCTTGGTGATTCTGATATTGATCTCATTCTCGGGATGGACTGGCTTTCTAAGCACAAGGCTCAGCTTGAGTGTGCTGCCAGGGAAATCAAATTAACGCACACTTCGAACGATGTGATCATCTATGCTTCTCGTGATGATACCATTCGGTTGTTTTCTCTCAATGAGAATGATGAATTGGAGGCTATATCTCAGATTCCAGTCGTTTGTGAGTACCAAGATGTTTTTCCAGAAGAGCTTCCGGGTATGCCTCCCCGCAGGCCAGTTGAATTCGTTATTGAGCTTGAGCCTGGCACGAAACCCGTTTGCAAGCGTCCTTACAAGCTTGGACCAGATGAGCTCAAGGAATTGAAGATTCAACTCGATAAACAAGAACGTCTGGGTCTGATCAGACCGAGTTCTTCTCCGTGGGGTTGTGGTGTTCTTTTTGTCAAGAAGAAGGATGGCACGGACCGACTTTGCGTCGATTACCGTCCATTGAACAAGAAGACTATCAAGAACAAGTACCCACTTCCCAACATCAATGAGCTATTTGAGCAACTCAAAGGTGCTAAGGTGTTCTCCAAGCTTGACCTTCGTATGGGTTATCATCAGATTCGCATTTGTGAAGAAGATATTCCCAAGACAGCATTCAGAACAAGCTTTGGTTCTTATGAATATACTGTCATGTCCTTCGGCCTTGTCAATGCTCCACCGTATTTCACTCGCTTGATGAATTTCATCTTCAACCCCTACATCAACGAATTTGTCTTGGTTTATCTCGATGATATTTTGGTCTTCTCCAAGAATAAGAAGGATCATGCCGAACATTTGCGATTGGTACTCGACAAGCTCAGGGAGTATCAATTATATGCGAAGTTCTCCAAATGTGAATTCTGGCTTGATGAAGTTCTTTATCTTGGTCATATCATCTCTGCCAAGGGCATCGCTGTTAATCCAGAGAGGGTGTCTGCAGTTTTGAATTGGAACCCTCCTCAGAATGTCAAGCAGCTTCGCAGTTTTCTTGGACTTGCAAGCTATTGCAGAAGATTCGTTGAGAATTTCTCCAAGATTGCCAAGCCTCTTTCCAACCTCCTCCAGAAGCATGTGAAATATGTCTGGTCTCCTGAGTGTGACGTTGCTTTCAACACTCTCAAAGAGAAACTCGTCACTGCTCCAGTTTTGACTCCTCCTGATGAATCCAAGCCTTATGAAGTATTCTGTGATGCTTCTATCCAGGGCCTCGGTGCTGTCCTAATGCAAGAGAAGAAGGTTGTTGCCTATACCTCTCGTCAGTTGAAGCCCAATGAAAGGAACTACCCCACTCACGATCTTGAGTTGGCGGCAGTTGTCCACGCACTAATAACATGGAGACATCTCCTGTTGGGAAGGAAAGTGGACATTTTCACAGATCACAAGAGTCTCAAGTATATCTTCACTCAGCCTCATCTCAACCTCAGACATACTCGATGGGTCGAAATGATTCAAGAGTATAATCCGAGTATTGAATATACTCCAGGCAAGGCTAATGTGGTTGCAGACGCTTTGAGCAGAAAGGCTTATTGCAACAGCTTAATCCTCAAGCCTTTTCAACCAGATCTCTGTGAGGCTTTTCGCAAGTTGAATCTCCAAGTTGTTCCTCAAGGTGCTCTTGCCAACCTCATTGTCTCTCCTACTTTGGAAGATCAAATTCGTGAGGCACAACTGTTGGATACCATGGTGAAGAAGGTGAAACGTGGTATTGATAAGAGCATCCCCAAATACAAGTGCTATCGAGTTGATGACAGAGATACTCTTTTCTTCGAGGACCGGATCGTGGTTCCAAAGGGTGATCTTCGCAAAGTCATTATGAACGAAGCGCACAATTCTCTTCTGTCAATTCATCCTGGAAGTTCGAAGATGTACCATGACCTCAAGCAGTCGTATTGGTGGACTCGAATGAAGCGTGAAATCGCTCAATTCGTGAATGAGTGTGATGTCTGCAGAAGGGTGAAAGCAGAACACCAACGACCAGCTGGTCTTCTCCAACCTCTTGCTATTCCTGAATGGAAGTTTGATCATATCGAAATGGACTTCGTGACTGGTTTTCCTAAGTCCAAGCGTGGAAATGATGCTATCTTCGTCGTCATCGACAAGCTCACCAAAGTGGCTCATTTTCTGCCTATCAAAGAGTCCATCACAGCAGCGCAGCTGGCAGAGCTCTACACCTCCAGAATTGTCTCTTTGCACGGCATTCCGCAATTGATCTCTTCAGACCGTGGCAGCATCTTTACCTCCAAGTTTTGGGATTCTTTTCAGACGGCCATGGGCACCAACATTCGCTTCAGCACAGCTTTCCACCCTCAGACTAGTGGACAAGTTGAGCGTGTCAACCAAATTCTTGAAGATATGCTCAGAGCTTGTGTTATCTCTTTCGGCATGAAGTGGGAGGATTGTCTTCCTTATGCTGAGTTCTCTTACAACAACAGTTTTCAAGCCAGCTCGGGCAAAGCCCCATTCGAGATTCTCTATGGCAGGAAGTGCCGTACTCCTCTCAACTGGTTTGAAACCGGTGAACGTCAATTGCTCGGCAATGATCTGATCTCAGAGGCCGAGGCTATGTGCAAGGTCATTCGTGAGAACCTCAAAGCCGCGCAATCGCGCCAGAAGAGCTATTACGACAGCAAACACCGAGATGTGGCATTCGAGATCGGAGACCATGTTTACCTCCGTGTCTCGCCAATGAAAGGAACTCGTCGCTTCGGTATCAAGGGGAAACTTGCTCCTAGATACGTCGGTCCCTTCAAGATCATCGGGAAACGAGGCGATCTTGCCTATCAACTTGAGCTCCCCTCCAACTTTGCAAATGTGCACGATGTCTTCCACGTGTCACAGCTTCGCAAGTGCTTCAAGACGCCTGAGCGCACCATCAACTTCGAAGAGATTGATCTTCAAGAAGATTTGTCCTATCATGAGCATCCAGTTGCTATTCTTGAGACAACTGAGCGCAAGACTCGCAACAAGTCAATCAAATTCCTCAAAGTGAAATGGTCACATCATTCAGACCGAGAGGCCACCTGGGAGCGTGAAGACCACCTACGTTCCGAGTACCCGGAGTTCTTTCAGTCCTAGATCTCGGGACGAGATCCTCTCGTAGTGGTGGTGTGTTGTAACGCCCCCGATGTAACTTGCCATATTTGTAATCCAACTCTTGCCATTTCCGGCTGTGTGTTATGATATTCCCTCCGTGGTTGGGTTCTCTCCATTTTGCATTTTGGTCACGTCGTGCATTTCTTATCATGTCATCATGTGCATCGCATTCGCATACGCATTCCTCTCATAAATCCGAGCATCTTTCCCGTTGTCCGTTTTGCAATCCGGCGCTCCTATGTCTCCCGGCGCCCCTTTTACATTTCTTCGTGAGCGGGTATTAAACATTCTCGGAATTGACCGAGGTTTGACATGTGGCCTCGGTATAGCACCGGTAGACCGCCTGTCAAGTTTCGGGTCAATCGGAGTTCGTTTGGTACTCCAACGGTTAACCGGGTAACCGTGAAGGCCTCGTGTGTGTTGCAGCCCAACACCCCTTCAAAACAGCCCAATAACCCATCTAAGGCACTCCCATGTCCTCCGCCGTTCGATCACGATCGCGTGGCCGAAAACCGCTCTCCATTTGGAGCTTCCTAGCTCCCTCTACCTATAAATATGTGTTCCTCCCGAAATTTTCGGGCAAACCCTAGTCCAATTCGCCCCCGCGCGCCGCCGGACACGTCCAGATCGGACCGGACGCGTCCGCCGCCGCGCCCGGACGAATCGGAGGCCGCCACGTGTCCTGCCGCCGTCTCCCGCCGCAGCCGGCCCGCGAGCCCGCCACGGGCCCGCGCGCCGCCGCCCCGGCCCGAGCCGCGCGCCTCGCCCGCTCCTGCCGCCCGCTCGCCGCCTGTGGCCGCGCCCGCCGCCGCCGGCCTCCTCCGCCGCGCGCCGCCCGCCGGCGCCGCGCCGCCTCGCCGGCCCCGCCGCGCCGCGCCGGTCCCGGCCTCCTCCCTCCTCCGGCCCGCGTCCTCCCGTCGCTGGCGCCCCTCACGTCTCCTTCTTCTTCCTCGATCGGGCGAGCTCCAGATCCAATCGCCAGCGCCCGTTGACTCTCTCTCCCTCGACCTCATTTTTTCTCTAAGTTATTTTTTCTGATAATATCATCACATGTTCTTTGCATCATATCTTGGCACCCGTAGCTCTGTTTCGCGCGTACGATATGTCAAATTGTTCGACTCGAAGAGTACATCATTTTGTTCCATTGCTTCATTTTCATTTGAAGTCATCTTGATGCCCGAAATGCTGTTAGAAGAGGGCTAGTTGATGTTAGTTGCTGGATCTTATCTGAATATGCACTTTTGTCATTTTTTCCATGATTGATGTGTACCTCCTATGAAGTTGAGTCCTACATGAGTTTTGTAATATGCCATCTTACCTATCCAGAGGATTTTGCCATGTATTTTTATGATCTATGTGGTGACTAGCACAAGCATGCAAACTAGGTGTCTTGATGTTGCTGATTTCAGAGACTTAGTGATTTCACTAAGTCCCTGACTGCTGTTATTTTTATGCCATGTAGTCATGTTGTTTCTGAGAGATCCATGCATAATTTGAGCATGATAAGTAAGGGAGTTTTGAACTTGAGTATTTGCTCTATACATCCATGCCTTTGTTTGCAATTATGGAGTGCCATAGCTGGAGTCAATCGAGCTCTACTTTTGCTTCAAAATGTTGCTGGCAGATTGTTTACGTATTATTCGATTTTGCCAAGCTTGGTGTAGTTGATCCTTGCATGATATGATGTTATTCTTGCCATGTATAGTTACTATGCCATGTCTTCTTGATGTATGTATGCTTAGTTTATCATGAAATGCTATGTAGTGAGTGCATCGAGCTCACGAACATGCCTAGTCGTTAACAGTTTTCTGCCATGTCCAGTTTTCTACTAAGTCTGTAACCTGTAACGAAACTTGCTTAATTGACATGGGTGTAATCATATTTTATGGTCCTTTTTGGCTTATGGTCAGTAAGGGACTTTTGTCAAGTGCTATGTGTAGATTCATGCCATGTCTTATTTTGCTATGTTCTGAACCTGTAGCATGTTATTTCATTGCTCTGAACATGTCATCCTGATGTTAGTTTCTGCTACTTTGGTAATTTCACTAAGTCTGGGAACTTGTTATCGTTTGCACTTTTGCCATGCTTGTTTGAACCTGTTATGATGTGAATTAGCCGTAGCTCAGTGTTCATCTTTTGTCGAGCATCTCGAGTAGATTACTGTCATATGCTTTGTTGCCATGTTTGGGTGCAGTAGCTTAACTATTTGTTGCTTGCTCAGTAGCATCATGCTGTTTATGGCAGTTTCGTGTCATTCTTGTATTGCTTGCCATTTGCAAACCGTGCATCCGATTCCGGTGATCTTTATATCGATTTCAACCGAAATCACCTCATCTATCCAGTGGCATGCTTGGTTTGCCAAGATTATGCCCTGTTCATCCTTGTCCTTCCGGAGCATGCATACGCATTGCATATCACCTCTCGCATATCATGCCATGTTTTGCATCATGTTGATTGCGCATTGCATCGTGGTTGATATTGGTTCCTTTGCTTGCTCTCTTGTCTTGGGTAGAGCCGGGAGGCGAGTACGTGACCGAGGATTCCGTTGAGAACGTTTACGAGGACCAAGCTTTCGACAACTCTGAGAACCTTGCAGGCAAGATGACCATACCCTCGAAATCACTTCTATCTTTGCTTGCTAGATTGCTCGCTCTTTTGCTATGCTTATGCTGCGATACCTACCACTTGCTATATCATGCCTCCTATATTGCCATGTCAGCCCCTAACCATCCATGTCCTAGCAAACCGTTGTTTGGCTATGTTACCGCTGTTGCTCAGCCCCTCTTATAGCGTTGCTAGTTGCAGGTGAAGATGAAGTTTATTCCTTGTTGGAACATGGACTTGTTGTTCCTTGTTGGAACATGTTTACTAGTTGGGATATCACAATACCTCTTATTTAATTAATGCATCTATATACTTGGTAAAGGGTGGAAGGCTCGGCCTTATGCCTGGTGTTTTGTTCCACTCTTGCCACCCTAGTTTCCGTCATACCGGTGTTATGTTCCCGGAGTTTGCGTTCCTTACACGGTTGGGTGATTTATGGGACCCCCTTGATAGTTCGCTTTGAATAAGACTTTTCCAGCAAGGCCCAACTTTGGTTTTACCATTTGCCACCACCTACTCTTTTTCCCCCGGGTTTTCGCGAGCCCGAGGGTCATCTTTATTTTAGCCCCCCCCCCCCGGGCCAGTGCTTCTCTCTAAGTGCTGGTTCGAACTGAGCTGCCTGCGGGGCCCCCTCGTGGAAACTCGAGGCCTGGTTTTACTCGTAGCTAGTCTCATCCGGATGTGCCCTGAGACCGAGATATGTGGAGCTCCTATCAGGATTTGTCGGCACAATCGGGCGGCTTTGCTGGACTTGTTTTATTGCTGTTGAAATGTCTTGTAGTCCGGGATTCCGAGATTGATCGGGTCTTCCCGGTAGAAGGAATATCCTTCGTTGACCGTGAGAGCTTATCATGGGCTAAGTTGGGACACCCCTGCAGGGTATTATCTTTCGAAAGCCGTGCCCGCGGTTATGAGGCAGATGGGAATTTGTTGATGTCCGGTTGTAGAAAACCCGAAGTTGACCTTAACTAAAACACATCAACCGCGTGTGTAACCGTGATGGTCTCTTCTCGGCGGGGTCCGGGAAGTGAACACGGTTGTTGGAGTTATGCCTGACGTAGGTTGCAGGATCACTTCTTGATCACTTTTAGTTTCTCGACCGTGCTTTGCCTTCTCTTCTCGCTCTCTCTTTTGCGCTGTAGCCACCATATGCTAGTCGCTTGCTGCAGCTCCACCCCACAAACTCCTTTTCCCACCTTTAAGCTTAAATAGTCTTGATCTCGCGGGTGTGAGATTGCTGAGTCCCCGTGACTCACAGATATTATCACCTCAGTTGCAGGTACCAACGATGTCAGTGCAGATGACGCGACCGAGCTCATTTGGGAGTTCGACGAGGAACGTGGCCGTTATTATGTTTCTTTTCCAGATGATCAGTAGTGGAGCCCAGTTGGGTGATCCGGGGATCTGTGTCGCTTTTGGGGTAGTCTTCTTTCATTTTGGTGCCGTAGTCGGACCTTGAGTGTAATCTGTTTGATGGATGTTATTTATGTACTTGTGTGAAGTGGCGATTGTAAGCCAACTATGTATCTTTCCCCTTTATTTATTACATGGATTGTGTGAAGATTACCTCACTTGCGACATTGCTTTCAATGCGGTTATGCCTCTAAGTCGTGCCTCGACACGTGGGAGATATAGCCGCATCGAGGGCGTGACAACTGCCTAGACCCCACGGCCCCGTGGTGAGACCCCAGCATCTCCTCCTCCTCCCCTGCTCCGGCCACTTCGGCCAGGGCCTCGCTCACCGGCGCCCGCACGCGCGCGCATGAACCTGACTGCGCCCGCCCGCTTTCCCCATGCGTGCTCGCCACGCTCATGGCCGCGCCCTGAACGCCCCGGTCGTGCACGCCGCTCCCTGGCCACGCTCGCGGGCCTCTGGTCGTGACCGACCACGCCCGTTGTCGCGCGTGCTTGCCCACCTGCGACCTAGTGCACGCCCGTTCGTCCCCGTTGCAGCACTCGCCGCCCTCCTGCGTGCGCCCCGCCGCTGCTGGTCGCCCCTACCGCGCCCGCCGCTAGCCACCGCCCTCCGCCCTTCTGCGTCGCGACCTTCGCCTAGACGCCGCCCCTCGCTGCCGGTTCCCGGCGCCCGCACGCGCGCCGGCCGCCCCGGTCACGCCCGACGGCCTCGCCCACACATCGCCGCCTCGCAGCGCCTTATCGGGCGGGTTGGTGCCCGTCCTGGCTCTGCCCGCTAGCGCCGGCGCCCGCTAAGGCCCCCTGGCCCAATGACAAGTGGGGCCCACGCCCCTAGAATGTTTGTTAATTTTTTTTAGAAAAATAAATAAATAAATGCATAAATATTAATTAATTAATTCATTAACTTAATTAATCTTGTTTAATTAACCTAATCAATTAACGAAACTAATTAAACCTGTTTAGTTAGCCTTAGTCTATGACAGGTGGGTCCCACTGGACCCACAGGCTAGGTTTGACTCTGGTCAGCTGGGTTTGACCTGCTGACATCATGGTGATGTCATGTTGACATCACCTTTCACTGTTCTGGATAATGTTCGATTTAAATAAGTAAATAAATTGCAAAAATGCATAAAACTTTGATGAATTAATATAAAATAAACCGTAGCTCGGATGGAAAAACTTTGTACATGAAAGTTGCTCAGAACGACGAGACGAATCCGGATACGCAACCCGTTCGTCCGCCACACAACCCTAACATATCAAACTCACAACTTTTCCCCCTCCGGCTCCTCTGCCCGAAAAAGCGAAACACCGGGGATACTTTCCCGGATGTTCCCCCTTCACCGGTATCACCTCATACCGCGTTAGGGCACCCCTAACACCGATACTTGTCATGTCATGCATCGCTATGCATCTGTTTGCTTAAATATTTATTGTTTCTTCCCCCTCTTCTCTCGCTAGACACCGAGACCGACGCTGCTGCTACCCAGTACGACTACGGAGTTGACGACCCCTCTCTCTTGCCAGAGCAACCAGGCAAGCCCCCCCCCTTGATCACCAGATATCGTCTAGTCTTCTCTATACTGCTTGCATTAGAGTAGTGTAGCATGTTACTGCTTTCGTTATTCCTATCCTGATGCATAGCCTGTCCTTCTTACCACTGTTGATACCTTTACCTGCAATCCTACCTGCTTAGTTTAGGATGCTAGTTTACCATCAGTGGCCCTACATTCTTGTCCGTCTGCTGTGCTATACTATCGGGCCGTGATCACTCAGGAGTTGATCACGGGTATATGCTACTTTATACATGATACATGTGGTAACTAAAGTCGGGTCGGCTCGAGGAGCACCCGCGAGTGATTCACGGATTGGGGGCTGAAAGGACCTTTGTCCCAACGGCCCTCTGTGTGGATCTTTGTGGCGGAGCGACAGGGCAGGTTGAGGTCACCTAGGAGAGAGGTGGGCCTGGCCCTGTCGGCGTTCGCGGATACTTAACACGCTTAACGAGATCTGGGTATTTGATATGAGTCTGGCCATTTGGTCTATACGCACTAACCAACTACGCGGGAAAGATATGGGCACTCGGCGTCATGGTATCAGCCGAAGCCTTCTTGACGTCAGCGACTGAGCGGCGCGCGCCGGATTGGACTGGAACGCCACTAGGCTAGGTCTACTTCCGGCCACCCACGCGACATGCAGGTGTGCTCAGGGCGATGGGCCCAGACCCCTGTGCGCTTAGGTTTAGACCGGCGTGCTGACCTCTCTGTTGTGCCTAGGTAGGGCTACGATGTGTTGATCTTCCGAGGCCGGGCATGACCCAGGAAAGTGTGTCCGGCCAAATGGGATCAAGCGTGTTGGGTTATGTGGTGCACCCCTGCAGGGAAGTTAATCTATTCGAATAGCCGTGTCCCTCGGTAAAAGGACGACCCGGAGTTGTACCTTGACCTTATGACAACTAGAACCGGATACTTAATAAAACACACCCTTCCAAGTGCCAGATACAACCCGGTGATCGCTCTCTAACAGGGCATCGAGGAGGGGATCGCCGGGTAGGATTATGCTATGTGATGCTACTTGGAGGACTTCAGTCTACTCTCTTCTATATGCTGCAAGACGGAGGCTGCCAGAAGCGTAGTCTTCGACAGGATTAGATATCCCCCTTTTATTCTGGCATTCTGCAGTTCAGTCCACTGATATGGCCCCTTACACATCTACCCATGCATATGTAGTGTAGCTCCTTGCTTGCGAGTACTTTGGATGAGTACTCACGGTTGCCTTGTTTTCCCTTTTCCCCATCTCTCTATCCGATTGCTGCAACCAGACGATGGAGCCCAGGATCCAGACGCCACCGTCGACGATGACTCCTACTACACTGGAGGTGCCTACTACTACGTGCAGCCCGCTGAGGACGACCAGGAGTAGTTAGGAGGATCCCAGGCAGGAGGCCTGCGCCTCGTTCGATCTGTATCCCTGTTTGTGCTAGCCATCTTATGGCAACCTTGTTTAACTTATGTCTGTACTCAGATATTGTTGCTTCCGCTGACTCGTCTATGATCGAGCACTTGTATTCGAGCCCTCGAGGCCCCTGGCTTGTATTATGATGCTTGTATGACTTATTTTATGTTTTAGAGTTGTGTTGTGATATCTTCCCGTGAGTCCCTGATCTTGTTCGTACACGTTTGCGTGCATGATTAGTGTACGATTGAATCGGGGGCGTCACAAGTTGGTATCAGAGCCGACTGCCTGTAGGAATCCCCCTTCCACACTCCTTGGCCGAAGTTGAGTCTAGTCGATGAAAATTGTTTTACTAACTTGGATGTGCGGCCGCTGGGCCCACGTCGCCATCGGGTGGTATTAGGATCTTTTATTCCTCGACCTATACTCTGGGATTCTGATCTCTCTTCTATTCGGGTCAAATGGTTTTGCTAACTCTAACTCTAGGTTCTCGTAAATACTCTCTTCCGGAGAGCATCTTCATTCCAGCTGATGGCCGGCTGCATCAGAAGATTCCGAAGATACTCTTCCATATTCTCTCGAGACTTTGTGCCCGCCGCTTTTGCTATTCCTGAACATCAATAAACCCTTATGGATAACTACATACACTTGTCGTCCATAGCTTCACTTCCAATTGTTCTTGTTATTACAAGATACCCTAAAATACTTCGGATATTCCGAGAATACTTTGTGCCTACTGCCTTGCAGTTCTTTGCCACCTGAATTCCCCTAAGAATAATTTCTCGCACTTTCCGAGTATCCGCTCATCCCCAATTGTTCAGGTGTTTCACAAAAGTCTTTGAAATACTATTCAATCCTCAGAAAATCCATAGCAACTTTATTGCTCTGCAAATACTTGTCTACTTGCATTATGGATGCTTCCCATATATCTGGCAATATTCACTAGTATCTTTTGACACCGTCATTTTGATCCTATTGATTCAACATGTGTGCGAATGCACACAATCATCTATCAATCCTTCTAAATTATCTTTCTGGCTCAGACATCATTTTTGAACATGAGCTGGTTCTCGACCAAACTATTTGTCGTCAATTGTGCCTCTGGTCTATCCAACTTATCCATCCTTGATCAGAGCGTCTGCTTCTGATCCTTTGTTTTGGAAATCATAATTCATTTGTTATCTAAGCATCGAATTATTCAGATGTTCTATAATATGATGCCCGTGCATTCTTCTTCCTCTGGTTGAGTACCGATACTCACATCAGCCCCGTTGTGGACCGCCATACCCATTGCCGGGTTATTATCCAACAATGTCCTTCACAACCAAAATTCTTGAGAGTTCTTTACCTGATACATAATGCCCTTGGTAAATTGTATCATCTGCTTGGCCAACCATGCTCTGCTTTCGAGCTGGTGGTATTTACTATTGAAGCTTGTGGTATAGGTTTCCACGATACCCTAACGGGTTGAACCTATGCCTTCCTTTATATGTGTGAACTCGGAAGTTTTCACGAGTCATACTCATCTGGTATTTCACCAGGTAAAACTTTCAACACTAATGCCTTTATCAAAGCGAGAAGTGAATGGAAGGTTATACATTGAAGAAGTGGGAGTCGACCTTGAACCTTGCGTTCATGCCCATGGACACGATGTATAACTTATCATTGAAGCTGCTCGTAAAAATAATTACCTCCTTGTTATAAGTTCATCTTGTATCCGTGGTTCGATCCTTTATGATCGTGGATTCCGACCATGTTCTCCTTTAAATACCATTTCTCGTGCAAGTTTAAGCACTTGTCTTCTGCAGAGCATTACCCTAGTCCAACCTCTACTTTGATCTGTCGTCGAGTATTACCCCCTGGTATCTCAAGATTATCATGGAACTGCATAACTTCTTATGAGTTCTCCATCAAGTGCTACATTCTCACTGATTCCAGTTTTTCACGGGCCCTGAGTTATTAAACACTCAAGGACATCGGTAACTGAATCGAGTCCGCATCGTGATTAAACAACTACTGGTAATCTTCTTTACTTACGAGTTTGTACTCGATCACGTCATTTCTAGCCTGATCGGCTATATCAGTATCGTGCTGATTTTAACTGTGCTACCTGGTCCCTATTTCCGGAGCACCACTTTCGGCGATCAGCTAAGCTTACGTCGATTTTCCTTGTCTTATCATTTCACCTCGAACAGCAAGCTTGATTCCGAGTTGGTGTCGTATCCGTGGTTCCAATAATCTTTCTCTACATTAGTCCTGTTGCTTGATGTAGCCGTTGTTCAATGGCTTCTTCGTGGAGCCTCTCAAATTTTTTTGTCATGGTCACCATCAACATTCTGAGCTCTTCCAGGATATCAATCGAATTCACGATGAGGAATACATCCTTGCCCTCGATGATTTGTGTTATCATCGGCCACTTTATTGTCTTCCCTCCAACACAAACTTGTTCATGTTTTGTGTTATACCTTGAGTTCCCTGCCATCCAGCAATTGTTCTTCTTTACTCAGAACATTACCATCTCTTATGTCATCAATGTTGTGAGAATTACACGACCTCTTAAGAATTTGTGATACAGTGATGCTTCTCACCATCACCATCCTTTACTTGGTCCCCGTGTTGAGTGAACTCTGTTGTGCAAATTTAATATCTCTAGCAACCCTATTGCTTCAAGGTTAATGGACAATAATTCCAATTTGGTGTGCTGGTTGCTAAATCGCCATTCTGATGTTGGTCGTGCAACCCAGCCCATATTCCGGGTGCACCTTTCAACCCATGTTTAATTGTGTATGTTTTCCTCGAACATACATCATTATATTGTACTGTTCGATCTGACAAATGTTATCTCCTTGTTCACATGATTGCGGAAATCCATATTTTTGGAAATCTCAAGGGATTGTCGCTGAGTCCTTCAGCCACCTCCTCATCCTCTCCTTAGTTTAATGATGAACTCTTGTTTCGTAACTCGCTTCGATAGTTCATTTCCCCGAGAACCTTAAAATGTCATCCCAACAATTTGTGTTGCGCTTTCTTCTTTGGAATCCTGAATCTGAGTTATCCTAACACCAATCAGATCTGTATCTCGGTCAGATATGATGGTTGGAACATATTTTCAAGAGTTATAACATTGATCCTCATATGACCCGGTAAGGTGATGTCATGCACACCTGACCGGAGGACCTAGTGTTATAGTTTCCTTTTTAACAAGGTTAACCATTCTTCCATGAGGAAATTGAATGACTTGTTTAATATATATTTTTCTTCTGATGGATCCTTTGTGTATCCAAGGTCTGATGTTTGCTTGAACACCTTGTCAATGCTATCTCAAAGCATGTCTGTGATACTCCGATCTTCGATAAGAACATTTGAAACAAAATGTTATGTTTTCTTTATCAATTATCCAAAACACCGTTGTATGGGTTTTGTCATCAAATTCCTCTCCCCTTACCTAAATGGTTTCTACTTTCTATCCCGTCGTGGATATCTTGCTCTGCTTGTCCTTGGGAAGGGTATACCCCTGGTATATGTGTCAAACACATTTTCCTTCCCATTGATCTGTCTGATCTGATGATCACATTTTCCTTTCCTTTGATTTGTTTAACCTTCCTTGCGATCCATAGGATCTAAGCAGTAATATTCTTCTGCTTATGTAAACACCTTGGTGTACAACCGTGTCAGTAAGACCCTGTTGAAATTGTCGATAGCATTCCGGTCACCACCGATGGACGAGAACTTTGCCTATTGGTCCGCCTCGTTCAACGAGCAGGAAAATGGTTCTCTTCGTCCCTCGCCCTTGGTACCGACATTGTTGCCGACATAACTGATAGGCTACCCTCTGACATGCCTTGCTATTGCGACCGTGCAAGATGTCACTGCTCCTATAAAAAAACCACATGGTGGTCCCATAACCCACAGTTCCACAGGATTGAAACCTGACTGTCCTGTACACCCCCTATTCCCAAAGTTATTCCTCGCGCGTGGCCTCATATGTAATTCACGGGCCACCGTCCTAGTGATCTATTCTGGTATCAGACGCAATACTTACTCTCGCTACTCTGAACCCCTTTCTCACTCTGGTTCAGACTTCGAGCAACTATCTATCCGCTTGGAACCTCTTATTGTACCTTCGTACCTTACACTCGATGTATTTCATATGTCCAACTCGAGAGATAATCTTATACTCATTCATGGGTTAACCCCAGATTGTTTCCCTCAAAAGCATTATGTCGTAGCTGAGCTGCCCCTTATCCTTCCGTAAGTACGATGGAGTTCCCGAAGAAATGATGACAAGTTTATCATGATGCATTGGAATAAAGAATTGAAGACATCAACGAAAGGGATTAACTTCTTCGAGAAGATTCGTTAGAATATCATAACCAGAACCTTCCCCCTTACTCCCCTCTTAAATCTCGGGACGAGATTTCTTGTAGTGGAGGAGAATTGTGACGCCCGGGTAATCAAGCTACAGTAACCCTCTGGTAATGATGCCACGTTACCTCGATTTATGTTGATAAACTCGCGTTAGTTCAAAACGATTCAAATTCAAATTTTAAATTTTGGCAAACAACAAAAGTTTTCAAAAATTAAAACAAAAATGTTTGAGGTGTGCAAATAAATACCTAGGAGTTTATGGTGTGGGACCCATGCTTTTATAAAAGACCCAAATACTTAAAATGAATTAAAACATAAAAGAAAATAAGAAAAAAAATAAAAACAAAAATAGAACTAACAAAAAAATATAAAAACCCCCCTCTCCCTGGACCTCTCGGCCCAACCGGCAGCCGGCCGGCCCAGCCTTGGCCTATATGGCCCCTCCCCCCGAAACCCTAACCCCCTCCCCCAGTCGCCCCACTCCCCCACTCCTCCCACTCCCCGCCCCGTTTCTAGATCGGGGGAGCGACCCTCTTCCCCCCCCCCCCACGACCGCGTCGTCGCCTGCCTCGTCCTCCTCCTCACCCCACGCCGGAGCCACCTCGACGCCGCACCTCGTCGCCCGACGCCGCCGGATCCCCTCCGCCTCGACCTCGCCGTCTTCCTCCTCGACAGCACGCCGCGGCCACCGTCGCCTTCCTCTCCCTCGCGGGATCTCCTCCTCGTCGACGTCGCGTCACCGTCCTCTTCTTCAACCCCCACTGCCTAGACCCCACGGCCCCGTGGTGAGACCCCAGCATCTCCTTCTCCTCCCCTGCTCCGGCCACTTCGGCCAGGGCCTCGCTCACCGGCGCCCGCACGCGCGCGCATGAACCTGACTGCGCCCGCCCGCTTCCCCCGTGCGTGCTCGCCATGCTCATGGTTGCGCCCTGAACGCCCCAGCCGTGCACGCCGCTCCCTGGCCACGCTCGCGGGCCTCTGGTCGTGACCGACCACGCCCGTTGTCGCGCGTGCTTGCCCAGCCGTGACCTAGTGCACGCCCGTTCGTCCCCGTTGCGGCGCTCGCTGCCCTCCTGTGTGCGCCCCGCCGCTGCTGGTCGCCCCTACCGCGCCCGCCGCTATCCACCGCCCTCCTCCCTTCTGTGTCGCGGCCTTCGCCTAGACGCCGCCCCTCGCTGCCGGTTCCCAGCGCCCGCACGCGCGTCGGCCGCCCCGGTCGCGCCCGACGGCCTCGCCCACACATCGCCGCCTCGCAGGGACTTATCGGGCGGGTTGGTGCCCGTCCTGGCTCTGCCCGCTAGCGCCGGCGCCCGCTAAGGCCCCCTGGCCCAATGACAAGTGGGGCCCACGCCCCCAGAATGTTTGTCAATTTTTTTTTAGAAAAATAAATAAATAAATAAATAAATATTAATTAAAATATTAATTAATTAATTAACTTAATTAATCTTGTTTAATTAACCTAATCAATTAACTAAACTAATTAAACATGTTTAGTTAGCCTTAGTCTATGACAGGTGGGTCCCACTGAACCCACAGGCCAGGTTTGACTCTGGTCAGCTGGGTTTGACCTGCTGACGTCATGGTGATGTCATGCTGACATCACCTTTCACTGTTCTGGATAATGTTCGATTTAAATAAGTAAATAAATTGCAAAAAATGCATAAAACTTTGATAAATTAATATAAAATAAACGTAGCTCGGATGTAAAAACTTTGTACATGAAAGTTGCTCAGAACGACGAGACGAATCCGGATACGCAGCCCGTTCGTCCGCCACACACCCCTAACATATCAAACTCACAACTTTTCCCCCTCCGGCTCCTTTGCACGAAAACGCGAAACACCGGGGATACTTTCCCGGATGTTTCCCCCTTCACTGGTATCACCTCATACCGCGTTAGGGCACCCCTAACACCGATACTTGTCATGTCATGCACCGCTATGCATCTGTTTGCTTAAATATTTATTGTTTCTTCCCCCTCTTATCTCGCTAGACACCGAGACCGACGCTGCTGCTACCCAGTACGACTACGGAGTTGACGACCCCTCTCTCTTGCCAGAGCAACCAGGCAAGCCCCCCCCTTGATCACCAGATATCGTCTAGTCTTCTCTATACTGCTTGCATTAGAGTAGTGTAGCATGTTACTGCTTTCGTTATTCCTATCCTGATGCATAGCCTGTCCTTGTTACCACTGTTGATACCTTTACCTGCAATCCTACCTGCTTAGTTTAGGATGCTAGTTTACCATCAGTGGCCCTACATTCTTATCCGTCTGCTGTGCTATACTATCGGGCCGTGATCACTTGGGAGTTGATCACGGGTATATGCTACTTTATACATGATACATGTGGTAACTAAAGTCGGGTCGGCTCGAGGAGCACCCGCGAGTGATTCACGGATTGGGGGCTGAAAGGACCTTTGTCCCAATGGCCCTCTGTGTGGATCTTTGTGGCGGCGCGACAGGGCAGGTTGAGGTCACCTAGGAGAGAGGTGGGCCTGGCCCTGTCGGCGTTCGCGGATACTTAACACGCTTAACGAGATCTGGGTATTTGATCTGAGTCTGGCCATTTGGTCTATACGCACTAACCAACTACCCGGGAAAGATATGGGCACTCAGCGTCGTGGTATCAGCCGAAGCCTTCTTGACGTCAGCGACTGAGCGGCGCACGCCGGATTGGACTGGAACGTGATAGAGGCAAAGGTGTCCCGTCTTTCGATGAGATGGTGGCTATCGTTTGGAGGAAGTCGACTTTGACGATCCGACTACGAACGTGCGAGGACGTCGCGCCTTAGCAATCGCTAAACCAACTTCGAGAGGTTATTGACCACGCCGGAGGACGATCAACCTGACCACGAAGGTGTTGGGGAACGTAGTAATTTCAAAAAATTTCCTACGCACACGCAAGATCATGGTGATGCATAGCAACGAGAGGGGAGAGTGTTGTCTACGTACCCTCGTAGACCGAAAGCGGAAGCGTTATATCAACGCGGTTGATGTAGTCGCACGTCTTCACGATCCGACCGATCCAAGCACCGTTACTCCGGCACCTCCGAGTTCTTGGCACACGTTCAGCTCGATGACGATCCCCGGGCTCCGATCCAGCAAAGCTTCGGGGAGGAGTTCCGTCAGCACGACGGCGTGGTGACGATCTTGATGTACTACCGACGCAGGGCTTCGCCTAAGCACCGCGACAATATGACCGAGGTGGAATATGGTGGAGGGGGGCACCGCACACGGCTAAGGAACGATCACGTTGATCAATTGTGTGTCCAAGGGGTGCCCCTTGCCTCAGTATATAAAGGATGGAGGAGGAGGAGGCCGGCCAAGCCAATTGGTGCGGCCAAGATGTGGAGTCCTACTAGGACTCCAAGTCCTAGTAGGAGTCCACCAAGAGGGGAGGAAGGGAGAAGGAAGTGGAGGAGAAGGAAAGGTGGCCGGCCCCCTTTTCCCTAGTCCAATTCGGACCAGAGGGAAGGGGGCGCAGCAGCCCCTTGGCCCTTTCTTCTCTTCCCACTAAAGCCCATCAAGGCCCATTGCTTCTCCCGTAACTACCCGGTACTCCCGAAAATACCCGAATCACTCAGAACCTTTCCGATGTCCGAATATAGTCGTCCAATATATCGATCTTTACATCTCAACCATTTCGAGACTCCTCGTCATGTCCCCGATCTCATCCGGGACTCCGAACTCCTTCGGTACATCAAAACTCATAAACTCATAATATAACTGTCATCGAAACCTTAAGCGTGCGGACCCTACGGTTCGAGAACAATGTAGACATGACCGAGACACGTCTCCGGTCAATAACCAATAGCGGGACCTGGATGCCCATATTGGCTCCTACATATTCTACGAAGATCTTTATCGGTCAGACCGCATAACAACATACGTTGTTCCCTTTGTCCATCGGTATGTTACTTGCCCGAGATTCGATCGTCGGTATCCAATACCTAGTTCAATCTCGTTACCGGAAAGTCTCTTTACTCGTTCCGTAATACATCATCCCGCAACTAACTCATTAGTTGCAATGCTTGCAAGGCTTAAGTGATGTGCATTACCGAGAGGGCCTAGAGATACCTCTCCGACGATCGGAGTGACAAATCCTAATCTCGAAATACGCCAACCCAACATCTACCTTTGGTGACACCTGTAGTACTCCTTTATAATCACCCAGTTACGTTGTGACGTTTGATAGTACCCAAAGTGTTCCTCCGGCAAACGGGAGTTGCATAATCTCATAGTCATAAGAACATGTATAAGTCATGGATAAAAGCAATAGCAACATACTAAACGATCGGGTGCTAAGCTAATGGAATGGGTCATGTCAATCAGATCATTCAACTAATGATGTGACCTCATTAATCAAATAACAACTCCTTGTTCATGGTTAGGAAACATAACCATCTTTGATTAATGAGCTAGTCAAGTAGAGGCATACTAGTGACAGTCTGTTTGTCTATGTATTCACACATGTATTATGTTTCCTGTTAATACAATTCTAGCATGAATAATAAACATTTATCATGAATTAAGGAAATAAATAATAACTTTATTATTGCCTCTAGGGCATATTTCCTTCACAAGGTCTGTTTCCTGCAGGCAAACAAAGAACAAGCAAGAAACTAAGATTGCAATCTGGATATTGCGAATATAAGAGGAAAGCTTTATTGATCAAGGTGGGGTTCTGTGACGCCTTGGTCTGGTCGTTGAACACAAACGAAGTACGCGAAGTTGCAGCTATGGCGAACTTTTAATCTAAACAAAACCCGCCGTCTAAACGACGCCCTAAGGGCTATATATATGGAGGAAGAGGAGGGAATTTAGTGGCCCTTGAGGGTGGGGTCCGAAACCAACCCTATCTCTTGTTTCCCCACACATACTGACTCTAAAAATAGCCTATACTTAAGTATTTCGAAATTATATGGGCCTGGCCCAATAATAAGGTGACGCAGCACCTAAAATACCCTATGGACGAATATTATGAAGTGGCATCTTGTATATTTCGTCCAAGGCTTCATGCACTCCTTATGGTGGCTTCAAAGTCCTGAAATCATCACTTGTAACTCCGTTCTTGATCCCCTTGCGCATGCCATCAACTCCATGCGTGTTCTTGCTCCAATGTTCATCCTTCTCCAAGCTAGCCCCTTCATTTGTAAGCAAAACAAATGTATCCGATTTAGGCAGCATCATATTCTCATGAACATTAGAAGCATTACCAAGAAACGAAAGTACCTGGTAATTTATTTGGCGTGCGCGAGCTCTAGTAATTGGTCCAGTATATGTAACAGTAGGGGATGTGGGTGTAACAATGGTATTGATGTCCTCATCATCCTCCCCTTCTTGAAATGAAGTCGTCCTCGACGGAAGCTCATCTTCCTCACCCAAATAAGGCTTCAAATCTGCAATGTTAAAAGTGGGACTAACCCCAAAATCTGCAGGTAGCTCAAGTTTATATGCATTATCATTTATTTTCTCTAACACCTTAAAAGGACCATCAGCACGTGGCATTAGCTTTGATTTGCGCAAATTAGGAAATCTATCTTTACGCAAATGTAACCATACAAGATCTCCAGGTGCAAACACAACATGTTTTCTACCCTTATCTCCAGCAAGTTTATATTTAGCATTCATACGCTCAATGTTTTCCTTAGTTAACTCATGCATTTTTAAAATCAATTCAGAACGTTCTTTAGCATCAAAATTGACCTTCTCCGAAGATGGAAGAGGCAACAAATCAATAGGTGCACGAGGTAGGAAACCATACACAATTTCAAAAGGGCACATCTTAGTAGTAGAATGCAATGAATGATTATAAGCAAATTCAATATGATGCAAGCATTCTTCCCATATTTTCTTATTATTCTTCAAAACAGCCCTAAGCATAGTAGACAATGTTCTATTGACTACTTCAGTTTGTCCATCAGTTTGGGGGTGACAAGTAGTACTAAAAAGCAGTTTAGTCCCCAACTTAGCCCATAAACAACTCCAAAAGTGTCTAAGAAATTTAGTATCACGATCTGAAACAATAGTATTTGGCACACCATGCAAGCGAATAATTTCACGAAAGAACAAATCAGCAACATTAACAGCATCATCGCTTTTATGACATGGTATAAAGTGTGCCATTTTCGAGAATCTATCCACGACAACAAATATGCTATCCCTCCCCTTCTTTGTTCGAGGTAAACCTAAAACAAAGTCCATAGATATATCCTCCCAAGGAACACTAGGTACAGGCAAAGGCATATATAAACCATGAGGATTGAGTCGTGACTTAGCTTTTTGACATGTAGTGCAGGGAGCAACAAAACGCTCAACATCCCATCTCATCTTTGGCCAAAAGAAATGTGTAGCAAGTATATCCTCCGTCTTCTTCACGCCAAAGTGTCCCATTAGTCCTCCTCCATGCGCCTCCTGCAACAACAAAAGACAAACGGAGCTAGCTGGAATGCATAGCTTGTTAGCACGAAACACAAATCCATCGTTAACGACGAACTTGTTCCATGTTCTACCTTCTTTACAATTCTGCAATACATCTTTAAATTCAGCATCATGCACATATTGATCTTTGATGGTCTCCAAACCAAATATTTTAATATCAAGTTGTGAAAGCATAGTATAACGACGAGACAATGCATCAGCAATAACATTTTCTTTACCCTTCTTGTGTTTAATGACATAAGGGAAAGTCTCAATGAATTCAACCCATTTAGCATGTCGACGGTTCAGTTTTGCTTGACTTTTAATGTGTTTCAAAGATTCATGATCAGAATGTATAACAAATTCTTTGGGCCATAAATAATGTTGCCATGTTTCTAAAGTCCGAACAAGAGCATATAATTCTTTATCATAAGTAGAATAGTTCAGACTAGGCCCACTCAATTTTTCAGAAAAGTATGCAACAGGTTTGCCATCTTGTAATAACACACCTCCTAATCCAATTCCACTAGCATCACATTCAAGCTCAAAAGTCTTATTAAAATCAGGAAGTTGGAGTAAAGGAGCATGTGTCAACTTATCTTTCAATACCGTGAAGGCTTCTTCCTGTGCGGTACCTCAAACAAAAGGCACATCCTTCTTTGTAAGCTCATTGAGAGGTGCAGCAATGGTGTTAAAATCTCTCACAAAACGCCTATAGAAACCAGCGAGTCCAAGAAAACTCCTTACTTGTGTGACCGTTTTGGGCTGCGGCCAACTCTCAATAGCTTCAATCTTGGCTTTATCAACTTCAATTCCCTGTGAAGTGACAACATAGCCAAGAAAAGATACTCGGTCGGTGCAAAAGGTGCACTTCCCAAGGTTACCAAACAAACGTGCATCACGTAGAGCATTAAAAACAACACGTAAATGTTCCAAATGTTCTTCCAAAGATTTGCTATAAATCAGTATATCATCAAAATAGACTACCACAAATCGTCCAATGAAAGCACGTAAAACTTCGTTCATTAGTCTCATGAAAGTACTAGGTGCATTAGTTAACCCAAAAGGCATGACTAACCACTCATATAAACCAAACTTAGTTTTAAATGTTGTTTTCCATTCATCTCCCAATTTCATATAAATTTGATGGTATCCACTACACAAATCAACTTTGGAGAATATTGTAGAGCCACTCAATTCATCAAGCATATCATCTAGCCTAGGAACAGGATGACGATAGCGAATAGTAATATTATTAATGCCTCTACAATCAACACACATACGCGACGTACCATCCTTTTTAGGCACTAGTATAATAGGAACAACACAAGGACTAAGGGATTCGCGTATATAACCTTTGTCGAGCAGCTCCTGTACTTGACGCATAATCTCCTTCGTCTCCTCTGGATTGGTACGGTATGGTGCACGGTTGAGTAGCGATGCACCGGGAATTAAGTCAATTTGATGCTCAATCCCTCGAATAGGTGGTAATCCCGGTGGCACGTCTTGTGGGAAGACGTCAGCGACCTCTTGCAAAATGTTAGTGACAACAGGGGGCAAAGAGGAAGGCACGTCCTCGAATGAAAATAATGCCTCTTTGCACACAAAAGCATAGCAAACAGATTTGCTAGAATCTAGCTCATCAATATCAGATTTGGTGGCAAGTAAACATGCACTTTTTAGTTTAATTTCAGAAGCAACATTAGATGGTTTATTAATAGGCTTCATTTGTTGCTCAAATTCTTTTGCCACAATATGATTTTCACTCTTATTTTTCTCCTGTTTTGCTTTATTAGCTCTATTAATATCATCTTTCAAAATGGAATCAGGAGTCATAGGAAGCAAAGTAATATTTTTATCCTTATGAACAAGAGTATACTGATTGTTTCTACCATGGTGTACATAATTTTTATCAAATTGCCATGGTCTACCAAGTAATAAGGAACATGCTTGCATAGGTACCACATCACAATCAACATAATCAGCATATGTAGAGATACTAAAATGCACATGAACAGTACGTGTTACCTTAACCTTGCCGCTGTTGTTGAACCATTGGATGTAGTAAGGATGTGGATGTGGTCTTGTGGTGAGAGAAAGCTTCTCCACCATCTCCATGCTAGCCAAGTTGTTGCAGCTCCCTCCATCTATGATGACGCGAATAGAACGTTCCTTCACAACTCCCTTTGTATGGAACAAATTATGCCTCTGATTTTGCTCAGCTTGTGTAACCTGCACACTCAAAACACGTTGAGCAACTAAACATTCATACCTGTCAGCATCTTCAGCAGCCATGTATTGCGTCTCATGATCAGAATCATCTCCACCGTGTTCTTCATGTGTAATAAGAGCCAAAGTCTCCTCATCATAGTCACTAGCGGACTCATACCCACCATCCTCAGTAACAATCATCACACGCTTAGATGGGCATTCTCTCGCATAATGACCTCCACCCTTGCAACGTCGACAAATAATATCATGTGTTTGCCCTGTTGATGCCATGGATGAAGAAGAGCTCTTTGCAGGCCCAGAAGGTGTGCTCTTGGCAGATAGTGGTGATTGCGCCTGCTTTACTGTATCACGGTTGGAGGTGGTAGCCGACGGAGGTGCCGGTGTAGCAGAACGTGTGGAAGTAGATTATGCACGTGGTGTCCATGAGGAAGGTCGACCTGCAGAAAAGTTAGTTCGCGCCAATGCCTGTCGATCCTGCACTTCACGTTCAGCTTTACAAGCAAGATGGAATAAACGAGTGATATTATTATAATCCTTATAGTCTAGAATGGTCTGAATCTCTCTATTTAATCCACCCAGAAAATGTGCAAGCATAGCTTCATTCTTCTCAACAATACCACATCTAATCAAGCCAGTTTGTAATTCCTGATAATATTCTTCTATCGAATTTTTTCCTTGTCTTAAGCGCTGCAATTTTTGAAGTAATTCACGTTGATAATATGGTGGAACCCAACGAGTACGCACAGCAGTTTTCAAAGCAGCCCAAGTAGCTGGAACAGGATATAATCTACAATGTTCAGACCACCAAACACATGCAAAGCTAGTGAAAGCACAAACAGCAGCAGGAACACGTCTCTCCTCAGGATATTGTAAACATGTAAATCGTTGTTCAGTTTCTAACTCCCAAGTAACATATATATCAGGAACATATCTACCCTCAAATGGTGGAATATTCAATTTTAGTTTAGGGAGATGGTCATGATCTCGTACCTGAGGGGGGGCCCTAACATTGCCATTATTTGCATGTGGACGACCTGGTGGTTGTGGTGCTGGTGGTTGCACGTAGTTCTGATGTTGATCAACCTCATCCTCATAATCTCCCACATAATCACCCTCCCCCACATCAGCAGCAGGAGCCACAGAAGTATCAACTGCAGCACCAGCAGCTTGGCCAGGCTGAAGAGGGACACGGGTCGCTCGGCGGAGGGCTGTTTCGCGATGTGGAGGTAGTCGTTGTTGTTGTTGTAGAGGTGCGTTAGGTGCAGCCGGTGGTGGTGGTGGTAGACGCGCGAGCAACTCATTGAACTTGTTATCGAGCTTTGTTTCGAACGCCTTCTCAATGCCATCTATCTTCTCCATGGCCTCTTCAAATCTATTGAGCACATCTTCCACCTGTCCACTCACCATTTGTTGAAACTTATCATGTAACACTTTGTTTGTCATGTTCTCCCAGTCAGTCTCGTCGGCTTGTGATCCTGCCATGGTTAGCAGCAATAGAAACACACAAGAATATGATCCTACAGACTACTAATAAGAGGTGGTGGTGGGAGTCACAAATCCGTCAAGCAAAACTCAAATTCTTACCAGTTCTTACCCAGCAGCAGGCGGTGATCGGCAACCGTTGTAGTCAAAAACTCTCAAAAGCTTGGATAGAGCGATTGCCAGGGAGAGTCAAACGCACGACGTAGATGTATGTGGAGCTGGGAAGGCTTATAGTATGGTAGCAAAAAGGGTCAGCAATAATCAATTCAGAGATGCAAAGTTGAATAAACGCTCAACGACGGTACTGTGCTGGTCCTAGGCTAGACCGTGCTAGAGACGCGAGCCTAGAACACTAAAAAAATCACGGCGCTGCACGGAAACAAGGGAAAAGCACACTCTGGAATTTTTCTTTTTTCGCTCTGTTTTTTTTTTGTGCTCTTTTTTTTTGCGCTCCTCTTTTTTTTGCGAAAAATCACTATAATGGCGAGTGTCTCAAAACTCTTCCCAGGTCAAACTAACAAGATGGGTACGAAATTTTTTTTGACAATTTTTTTTTCGGAAATCAGGGCAGCGATGACGAAAAAGTGCGACCAAAAATCACTATGATGGCGAGTGTCTCAAAAGACTCAGAACAGCCTAAAAATAAGATAGGAAAAAAATATTTTCGGTCGCCGAAATTTTGGCCTAAAAACAGCCCGGGGGTCTCCAAACTCTTTTTTTCCGAGACCTACGCAGGCAAGGAAACACGAATCGGAATTTAGATGGCTCTCGAAAACAAACCTAATATGAGAAGAACTCGGATTGGTGGTGGATATATGGTGGTGGTATATGGCAGCGGTGGTGGTATATGGTAGCGGTGGTGGTATATGGATACGGATTGGTGGTGGTATATGGATACGGATTGGTGGTGGTATATGGATACGGCTTCAGAGCGGTGGCGGAGAAGCAATGATGGTAGATGGCAAGGCAATGATGATGGTGCGGCGGCGGCGTGACAACTTATGACCAGAACTCGAAACTCTAAAAGACTAGACTCTAAGACCAGCAACTTGACACGACGATGCAACCGCAAATTCAACAAAGCAAAAACCCTAAAAAGATTATGCAAAGGCTCAGATTGGTTCGGATATGATGAACTAACGCTAAATATTTTTTTGTGGCTTTTTCGTGGACTGTAGGTATGAAGAACAGACTCGATCTAATCTACGAAAAACTGTAAAATCTCACCGAGCAACCTGGAAATCTGATACCACTTGATAGAGGCAAAGGTGTCCCGTCTTTCGATGAGATGGTGGCTATCGTTTGGAGGAAGTCGACTTTGACGATCCGACTACGAACGTGCGAGGACGTCGCGCCTTAGCAATCGCTAAACCAACTCCGAGAGGTTATTGACCACGCCGGAGCACGATCAACCTGACCACGAAGGTCTGTTTCCTGCAGGCAAACGAAGAACAAGCAAGAAACTAAGATTGCAATCTGGATATTGCGAATATAGGAGGAAAGCTTTATTGATCAAGGTGGGGTTCTGTGACGCCTTGGTCTGGTCGTTGAACACAAAAGAAGTACGCGAAGTTGCAGCTATGGCGAACTTTTAATCTAAACAAAACCCGCCGTCTAAACGACGCCCTAAGGGCTGTATATATGGAGGAAGAGGAGGGAATTTCGTGGCCCTTGAGGGTGGGGTCCGAAACCAACCCTATCTCCTGTTTCCCCACACATACGGACTCTAAAAATAGCCTATACTTAAGTATTTCGAAATTACATGGGCCTGGCCCAATAATAAGGTGACGCAGCACCTAAAATAGCCTATGGACAAATATTATGAAGTGGCATCTTGTATATTTCGTCCAAGGCTTCATGCACTCCTTATGGTGGCTTTAAAGTCCTGAAATCATCACTTGTAACTCCGTTCTTGATCCCCTTGCGCATGCCATCAACTCCATGCGTGTTCTTGCTCCAATGTCCATCCTTCTCCAAGCTAGGCCCTTCATTTGTAAGCAAAACAAATGTATCCAATTTAGGCAGCATCATATTCTCATGAACATTAGAAGCATTACCAAGAAACGAAAGTACCTGGTAATTTATTTGGCGTGCGCGAGCTCTAGTAATTGGTCCAGTATATGTAACAGTAGGGGCTGTGGGTGTAACAATGGTATTGATGTCCTCATCAGAACGCCACTAGGCTAGGTCTGCTTCCGGCCGCCCACGCAACGTGCATGTGTGCTCAGGGCGATGGGCCCAGACCCCTGTGCGCTTAGGTTTAGACCGGCGTGCTGACCTCTCTGTTGTGCCTAGGTAGGGCTGCGACGTGTTGATCTTCCGAGGCCGGGCATGACCCAGGAAAGTGTGTCCGGCCAAATGGGATCAAGCGTGTTGGGTTATGTGGTGCACCCCTGCAGGGAAGTTAATCTATTCGAATAGCCGTGTCCCTCGGTAAAAGGATGACCCGGAGTTGTACCTTGACCTTATGACAACTAGAACCGGATACTTAATAAAACACACCCTTCGAAGTGCCAGATACAACCCGGTGATCGCTCTCTAACAGGGCATCGAGGAGGGGATCGCCGGGTAGGATTATGCTATGCGATGCTACTTGGAGGACTTCAGTCTACTCTCTTCTATATGCTGCAAGACGGAGGCTGCCAGAAGCGTAGTCTTCGACAGGATTAGATATCCCCCTCTTATTCTGGCATTCTGCAGTTCAGTCCACTGATATGGCCCCTTACACATATACCCATGCATATGTAGTGTAGCTCCTTGCTTGCGAGTACTTTGGATGAGTACTCACGGTTGCCTTGTTTTCCCTTTTCCCCATCTCTCTATCCGATTGCTGCAACCAGACGATGGAGCCCAGGATCCAGACGCCACCGTCGACGACGACTCCAACTACACTGGAGGTGCCTACTACTACGTGCAGCCCGATGAGGACGACCAGGAGTAGTTAGGAGGATTCCAGGCAGGAGGCCTGCGCCTCGTTCGATCTGTATGTTGTGGAACGTAGTAATTTCAAAAAATTTCCTACGCACACGCAAGATCATGGTGATGCATAGCAACGAGTGGGGAGAGTGTTTGTCTACGTACCCTCGTAGACTGAAGCGGAAGCGTTGACACAACATAGAGGAAGTAGTCGTACGTTCTCCTCGCGATCCAACCGATCCCAGCACCGTTACTCCGGCACCTCCGAGTTTTAGCACACGTACAGCTCGATGACGATCCCCGGGCTCCGATCCAGCAAAGCGTCGAGGAAGAGTTCCGTCAGCACGACGGCGTGGTGACGATCTTGATGTGTTACCGGCGCAGGGCTTCGCCTAAGCACTGCAACAATATGATCGAGGTGGAATTTGGTGGAAGGGGGCACCGCACACGGCTAAGGAACGATCCGTAGATCAACTTGTGTGTCTTTGGGGTGCCCCCTGCCCCCGTATATAAACGAGCCAAGGGGGAGGGGCTGGCCGGCCAAGCTAGGCGCGCCAGGAGAGTCCTACTCCCTCTGGGAGTAGGATTCCCCCCCCCCCCCCAATCCTAGTTGGACTAGGATTCTCCAAGGGGGAGAGAGAAGGAGAGGGGGGCGCCCACCTCTCCTAGTCCTAATAGGACTAGGGGAAGGGGGGAGGCGCGCAGCCCCTAGGGCTGCCCTCTCACTTCTCCTCCAAGGCCCATGTTGGCCCATTATGCTCCCGGGGGGTTCCGGTAACCCTCCCGGTATTCCGGTAAAATCCTGATTTTACCTGGAATGCATCCGATGTCCAAACATAGGCTTCCAATATATCATTCTTTACGTCTCGACCATTTCGAGACTCCTCGTCATGTCCGTGATCACATTCGGGACTCCGAACTCCTTCGGTACATCAAAATGCATAAACTCATAATAACTGTCATCGTAACCTTAAGCGTGCGGACCCTACGGTTCGAGAACAATGTAGACATGACCGAGACACGTTTCCGGTCAATAACCAACAGCGGGACCTGGATGCCCATATTGGCTCCTACATATTCTACGAAGATCTTTTATCGGTCAGACCGCATAACAACATACGTTTGTTCCCTTTGTCATCGGTATGTTACTTGCCCGAGATTCGATCGTCGGTATCCAATACCTAGTTCAATCTCGTTACCGGCAAGTCTCTTTTCTCGTTCCGTAATACATCATCTCGCAACTAACTCATTGGTTGCAATGCTTGCAAGGCTTATGTGATGTGTATTACCGAGAAGGCCCTGAGATACCTCTCCGACAATCGGAGTGACAAATCCTAATCTCGAAATATGCCAACCCAACATGTACCTTCGGAGACACCTGTAGAGCACCTTTATAATCACCCAGTTACGTTGTGACGTTTGGTAGCACACAAAGTGTTCCTATGGTAAACGGGAGTTGCATATTCTCATAGTTAAAGGAACATGTATAAGTCATGGATAAAAGCAATAGCAACATACTAAACGATCGGGTGCTATGCTAATGGAATGGGTCATGTCAATTAGATCATTCAACTAATGATGTGATCTCGTTAATCAAATAACAACTCTTTGTTCATGGCTAGGAAACATAACCATCTTTGATTAATGAGCTAGTCAAGTAGAGGCATACTAGTGACACTCTGCTTGTCTATGTATTCACACATGTATTATGTTTCCAGTTAATACAATTCTAGCATGAATAATAAACATTTATCATGATATAAGGAAATAAATAATAACTTTATTATTGCCTCTAGGGCATATTTCCTTCAGTCTCCCACTTGCACTAGAGTCAATAATCTAGATTACAAAGTAATGATTCTAACACCCATGGAGTCTCGGTGCTGATCATGTTTTGCTCGTGGAAGAGGCTTAGTCAACGGGTCTGCAATATTCAGCTCCGTATGTATCTTGCATATCTCTATGTCTCCCACCTGGACCAAATCCCGGATAGAGTTGAAGCGTCTCTTGATGTGTTTGGTTCTTTTGTGAAATCTGGATTCCTTTGCCAAGGCAATTGCACCAGTATTGTCACAAAAGATTTTCATTGGACCCGATACGCTAGGTACAACACCTAGATCGGATATGAACTCTTTCATCCAGACTCCTTCATTAGCTGCTTCCGAAGCGGCTATGTACTCAGCTTCACATGTAGATCCCGCCACGACGCTTTGTTTAGAACTGCACCAACTGACAGCTCCACCGTTTAATGTAAATACGTATCTGGTTTGCGATTTAGAATCGTCCGGATCAGTGTCAAAGCTTGCATCGACATAACCGTTTACGACGAGCTCTTTGTCACCTCCATAAATGAGAAACATATCCTTAGTCCTTCTTAAGTACTTAAGGATGTTCTTGACCGCTGTCCAGTGATCCACTCCTTGATTACTTTGGTACCTTCCTGCTAAACTCACAGCAAGGCACACATCAGGTCTGGTACACAGCATTGCATACATGATAGAGCCTATGGCTGAAGCATAGGGAACATTTTTCATTTCCTCTCTATCTTCTGCGGTGGTCGGGCATTGAGTCTTACTCAACTTCACACCTTGTGCCACAGGCAAGAACCCTTTCTTTGCCTGATCCATTTTGAACTTTTTCAAAACTTTGTCAAGGTATGTGCTTTGTGAAAGTCCTATTAAGCGTTTTGATCTATCTCTATAGATCTTAATGCCCAATATATAAGCAGCTTCACCGAGGTCTTTCATTGAAAAACTCTTATTCAAGTATCCCTTTATGCTATCCAGAAATTCTATATTATTTCCGATCAGCAATATGTCATCCACATATAATATCAGAAATGCTACAGAGCTCCCACTCACTTTCTTGTAAATACAGGCTTCTCCAAAAGTCTGTATAAATCCATATGCTTTGATCACACTATCAAAGCGTTTATTCCAACTCCGAGAAGCTTGCACCAGTCCATAAATGGATCGCTGGAGCTTGCACACTTTGTTAGCTCCCTTCGGATCGACAAAACCTTCTGGTTGCATCATATACAACTCTTCTTCCAGAAATCCATTCAGGAATGCAGTTTTGACATCCATTTGCCAAATTTCATAATCATAAAATGCGGCAATTGCTAACATGATTCGGACAGACTTAAGCATCGCTACGGGTGAGAAAGTCTCATCGTAGTCAATTCCTTGAACTTGTCGAAAACCTTTTGCAACAAGTCGAGCTTTATAGACAGTAACATTACCATCAGCGTCAGTCTTCTTCTTAAAAATCCATTTATTCTCAATTGCTTGCCGATCATCGGGCAAGTCAACCAAAGTCCACACTTTGTTTTCATACATGGATCCCATCTCAGATTTCATGGCCTCAAGCCACTTTGCGGAATCTGGGCTCACCATCGCTTCTTCATAGTTCGTAGGTTCACCATGGTCTAGTAACATGACTTCCAAAATAGGATTACCGTACCACTCTGGTGCGGATCTTACTCTGGCTGATCTACGAAGTTCAGCAGAAACTTGATCTGAAGTTTCATGATCATTATCATTAGCTTCCTCCCTATTTTGATGTAGGTGTCACAGAAACAGATTTCTGTGTTGTACTACTTCTCAATAAGGGAGCAGATACTGTTATCTCATCAAGTTCTACTTTCCTCCCACTCACTTCTTTCGAGAGAAACTCCTTCTCTAGAAAGTTTCCGACTTTAGCAACAAAAATTTTGCCTTCGGATCTGTGATAGAAGGTATACCCAATAGTCTCTTTTGGGTATCCTATGAAGACACATTTCTCCGATTTGGGTTCGAGCTTATCAGGTTGAAGCTTTTTCACATAAGCATCGCAGCCCCAAACTTTAAGAAACGACAACTTTGGTTTCTTGCCAAACCACAGTTCATAAGGCGTCGTCTCAACGGATTTTGATGGTGCCCTATTTAACGTGAATGCGGCCGTCTCTAGAGCATAACCCCAAAAAGATAGCGGTAAATCGGTAAGAGACATCATAGATCGCACCATATCCAGTAGAGTACGATTACGACGTTCGGACACACCATTACGTTGTGGTGTTCCGGGTGGCGTGAGTTGCGAAACTATTCCGCATTGTTTCAAATGTAGACCAAACTCGTAACTCAAATATTCTCCTCCACGATCAGATCGTAGAAACTTTATTTTCTTGTTACGATGATTTTCCACTTCACTCTGAAACTCTTTGAACTTTTCAAATGTTTCAGACTTGTGTTTCATTAAGTAGATATACCCATATCTGCTCAAATCATCAGTGAAGGTGAGAAAATAACGATATCCGCCACGAGCCTCAACATTCATTGGACCACATACATCAGTATGTATGATTTCCAATAAATCTGTTGCTCTCTCCGCAGTACCGGAGAACGGTGTTTTAGTCATCTTGCCCATAAGGCACGGTTCGCAAGTGCCAAGTGATTCATAATCAAGTGACTCCAAAAGTCCATCAGTATGGAGTTTCTTCATGCGCTTTACACCGATATGACCTAAACGGCAGTGCCACAAATAAGTTGCACTATCATTATCAACTCTGCATCTTTTGGCTTCCACATTGTGAACATGTGTGTTACTACTATCGAGATTAAGTAAGAACAAACCACTCTTTAATGGCGCGTGACCATAAAAGATATTACTCATATAAATAGAACAACCATTATTCTCTGATTTAAATGAATAACCGTCTCGCATCAAACAAGATCCAGATATAATGTTCATGCTCAACGCTGGTACTAAATAACAATTATTTAGATCTAATATTAATCCCGAAGGTAGATGTAGAGGTAGCGTGCCGACCGCGATCACATCGACTTTGGAACCATTTCCCACGCGCATCGTCACCTCGTCCTTAGCCAATCTTCGCTTAATCCGTAGCCCCTGTTTTGAGTTGCAAATATTAGCAACAGAACCAGTATCAAATACCCAGGTGCTACTGCGAGAATTAGTAAGGTACACATCAATAACATGCATATCATATATACCTTTGTTAACCTTGCCATCCTTCTTATCCGCCAAATACTTGGGGCAGTTCCGCTTCCAGTGACCAGTCTGCTTGCAATAGAAGCACTCAGTTTCAGGCTTAGGTCCAGACTTGGGTTTCTTCTCTTGAGTAGCAACTTGCTTGCTGTTCTTTTTGAAGTTCCCCTTTTTCTTCCCTTTGCCCTTTTTCTTGAAACTAGTGGTTTTGTTAACCATCAACACTTGATGCTCCTTTTTGATTTCTACCTCCGCGGCTTTTAGCATCGCGAAGAGCTCGGGCATAGTTTTGGTCATCCCTTGCATATTATAGTTCATCACGAAGCTCTTGTAGCTTGGTGGCAGTGATTGGAGAATTCTGTCAATGACGCAATCATCCGGAAGATTAACTCCCAGTTGAATCAAGTGATTGTTATACCCAGACATTCTGAGTATATGCTCACTGACAGAACCATTCTCCTCCATTTTACAGCTATAGAACTTATTGGAGACTTCATATCTCTCAATCCGGGCATTTGCTTGAAATATTAACTTCAACTCCTGGAACATCTTATATGCTCCATGGTGTTCAAAACGCCGTTGAAGTCCCGGTTCTAAGCCGTAAAGCATGGCACACTGAACTATAGAGTAGTCATCAGCTTTGCTTTGCCAGACGTTCAAAACATCTGGCGTAGCTCTTGCACCAGGCCTGGCACCCAGCGGTGCTTCCAGGACGTAATTCTTCTGTGCAGCAATGAGGATAATCCTCAAGTTACGGACCCAGTCCGTGTAATTGCTACCATCATCTTTCAACTTTGCTTTCTCAAGGAACGCATTAAAATTCAACGGAACAACAGCACGAGCCATCTATCTACACAACATAGACAAGCAAGATACTATCAGGTACTAAGTTCATGATAAATTAAAGTTCAATTAATCATATTACTTAAGAACTCCCACTTAGATAGACATCTCTCTAATCTTCTAAGTGATCACGTGATCCAAATCAACTAAACCATGTCCGATCATCACGTGATATGGAGTAGTTTCAATGGTGAACATCATTTATGTTGATCATATCTACTATATGATTCACGCTCGACCTTTCGGTCTCTGTGTTCCGAGGCCATATCTGTATATGCTAGGCTCGTCAAGTTAAACCTGAGTATTCCGCGTGTGCAACTGTTTTGCACCCGTTGTATTTGAACGTAGAGCCTATCACACCCGATCATCACGTGGTGTCTCAGCACGAAGAACTTTCGCAACGGTGCATACTCAGGGAGAACACTTCTTGATAATTTAGTGAGAGATCATCTTATAATGCTACCGTCAATCAAAGCAAGATAAGATGCATAAAAAGGATAAACATCACATGCAATCAATATAAGTGATATGATATGGCCATCATCATCTTGTGCTTGTGATCTCCATCTTCGAAGCACCGTCATGATCACCATCGTCACCGGCGCGACACCTTGATCTTCATCGCAGCATCGTTGTCGTCTCGCTAATCTTATGCTTCTACGACTATCACTACCGTTTAGCAATAAAGTAAAGCATTACATCGCGATTGCATTGCATACAATAAAGCGACAACCATATGGCTCCTGCCAGTTGCCGATAACTCGGTTACAAAACATGATCATCTCATACAATAAAATTTAGCATCATGTCTTGACCATATCACATCACAACATGCCCTGCAAAAACAAGTTAGACGTCCTCTACTTTGTTGTTGCAAGTTTTACGTGGCTGCTACGGGCTTTAAGCAAGAACTCATCTTACATACGCATCAAAACCACAATGATAGTTTCTCAAATAGACTCCGTTTTAACCTTCTCAAGGACCGGGCGTAGCCACACTCGGTTCAACTAAAGTTGGAGAGACAGTCTTCCGCAAGCCATCTATGTGCAAAGCACGTCGAGGGAACCGGTCTCGCGTAAGCGTACGCGTAAGGTTGGTCCGGATCGTCTCGTCCAACAATACCGCTGAACCAAAGTATGACATGCTGGTAGGCAGTATGACTTGTATCGTCCACAACTCACTTGTGTTCTACTCGTGCAAATAACATCAAACCATAAAAACCTAGGCTCGGATGCCACTGTTGTGGAACGTAGTAATTTCAAAAAATTTCCTACGCACACGCAAGATCATGGTGATGCATAGCAACGAGCGGGGAGAGTGTTTGTCTACGTACCCTCGTAGACTGAAGCGGAAGCGTTGACACAACATAGAGGAAGTAGTCGTACGTTCTCCTCGCGATCCAACCGATCCCAGCACCGTTACTCCGGCACCTCCGAGTTTTAGCACACGTACAGCTCGATGACGATCCCCGGGCTCCGATCCAGCAAAGCGTCGAGGAAGAGTTCCGTCAGCACGACGGCGTGGTGACGATCTTGATGTGTTACCGGCGCAGGGCTTCGCCTAAGCACTGCAACAATATGATCGAGGTGGAATTTGGTGGAAGGGGGCACCGCACACGGCTAAGGAACGATCCGTAGATCAACTTGTGTGTCTTTGGGGTGCCCCCTGCCCCCGTATATAAAGGAGCCAAGGGGGAGGGGCTGGCCGGCCAAGCTAGGCGCGCCAGGAGAGTCCTACTCCCTCTGGGAGTAGGATTCCCCCCCCCCCCAATCCTAGTTGGACTAGGATTCTCCAAGGGGGAGAGAGAAGGAGAGGGGGGCGCCCACCTCTCCTAGTCCTAATAGGACTAGGGGAAGGGGGGAGGCGCGCAGCCCCTAGGGCTGCCCTCTCACTTCTCCTCCAAGGCCCATGTTGGCCCATTATGCTCCCGGGGGGTTCCGGTAACCCTCCCGGTATTCCGGTAAAATCCTGATTTTACCTGGAATGCATCCGATGTCCAAACATAGGCTTCCAATATATCATTCTTTACGTCTCGACCATTTAGAGACTCCTCGTCATGTCCGTGATCACATTCGGGACTCCGAACTCCTTCGGTACATCAAAATGCATAAACTCATAATAACTGTCATCGTAACCTTAAGCGTGCAGACCCTACGGTTCGAGAACAATGTAGACATGACCGAGACACGTTTCCGGTCAATAACCAACAGCGGGACCTGGATGCCCATATTGGCTCCTACATATTCTACGAAGATCTTTTATCGGTCAGACCGCATAACAACATACGTTTGTTCCCTTTGTCATCGGTATGTTACTTGCCCGAGATTCGATCGTCGGTATCCAATACCTAGTTCAATCTCGTTACCGGCAAGTCTCTTTTCTCGTTCCGTAATACATCATCTCGCAACTAACTCATTGGTTGCAATGCTTGCAAGGCTTATGTGATGTGTATTACCGAGAAGGCCCTGAGATACCTCTCCGACAATCGGAGTGACAAATCCTAATCTCGAAATATGCCAACCCAACATGTACCTTCGGAGACACCTGTAGAGCACCTTTATAATCACCCAGTTACGTTGTGACGTTTGGTAGCACACAAAGTGTTCCTATGGTAAACGGGAGTTGCATATTCTCATAGTTAAAGGAACATGTATAAGTCATGGATAAAAGCAATAGCAACATACTAAACGATCGGGTGCTATGCTAATGGAATGGGTCATGTCAATCAGATCATTCAACTAATGATGTGATCTCGTTAATCAAATAACAACTCTTTGTTCATGGCTAGGAAACATAACCATCTTTGATTAATGAGCTAGTCAAGTAGAGGCATACTAGTGACACTCTGCTTGTCTATGTATTCACACATGTATTATGTTTCCAGTTAATACAATTCTAGCATGAATAATAAACATTTATCATGATATAAGGAAATAAATAATAACTTTATTATTGCCTCTAGGGCATATTTCCTTCACTGTATCCCTGTTTGTGCTAGCCATCTTATGGCAACCTTGTTTAACTTATGTCTGTACTCAGATATTGTTGCTTCCGCTGACTCGTCTATGATCGAGCACTTGTATTCGAGCCCTCGAGGCCCCTGGCTTGTATTATGATGCTTGTATGACTTATTTTATGTTTTAGAGTTGTGTTGTGATATCTTCCCGTGAGTCCCTGATCTTGATCGTACACGTTTGCGTGCATGATTAGTGTACGATTGAATCGGGGGCGTCACATTATGGCATAGATGACAAGCCCATGGTTATTGGCATTTGTTTTTCTTGTGATGATATTGATATGCTTCCTTTGCATCATTTATCTCATATGCCATGCCATGACCACCTAGCTTCGGATATGCTTTGTTTTGGATGTTGTTCATATTCTCCATATGATGTTTCCACTATTCCTCATGAGGAGACCCCCATAGTTTCCTCATACCCATTTGGAGATTTTGATCCATCCCATCCATTGCATGATCCCACGACTTGTGTGCACCATATGCTCCCCATGAATAAACATGCTATTGATGTGCCATATACGTGTATGTTAAATTTGCATCCCCATCGTGTCATACACAATAACTATTCTTTCATGATGGATGACATGTTCTTATACCATGCATCAAATTTCTTTGAGCGATGCTTATCTTGTGCTAACTCACACATGCACATACACATCATGATGGATGATGTGTACATTTACCACGCACACACATTCTTTCGTTTGTGTCTCTTTTGTGTAGGTACCCATGAATACTTGTCAACCTCGCAATCCCATGAATTGACAAAACGAGCTCTACGATGATTTGGGATACCTTGGAGTGTCATTCCCACCACTCCCTTCACGCAAAGACTTCGCGTATTTCTTCTACATGGCTCTCACATGGTTATGGGTTATTGTCCATTACATATTATATGCCCATCTTGCCATGTTCACTTTGCATGATATTATCATTCCTATGCCTTTGCCATGCATTTGTGACCCATGCTTTGCATTACACATGATGATTGTTTCTACTACTTATATGTGTATTTGCAAGCTTGGTGGAGACATTGCTTGTTATTGCCATGTTCCATTTGTGACCCATACCTATGATGATACTATGCTCTTGCTATGTGTTCGTGCTTGCGACATGTCATATGCATTGTCTATGCCTCTTATTTGCTCACATGACATGATTGCCATGATTTCCTCTAGTGTGTTGCATCTTCGCTCCACTAGTTTGCACGACTTGATTGCCTCGCACATGTTGCAAAATTGCTATATCATTTGTGTTGAGTGCATCACTTTCGTCACCACACCATATGCACATTATACTTGGATTGTCTTGCACTTGCCCCATGTGTTTAGACATTTCATTTCTCTTGGTGTCGTGAATGACTCTTATGCCTACCATAGACCATTTGTCGAGCGCTTTATGCATGTTTGCTATGATCTTGAGGTAGATGCTTGTTTACTTGTCACACATATTAGCATCTTTACCTCCCATTTGCATACTTGTTTCCATGATGTCCTTGATTGTGCTCACCTTATATGCTTAAATGCCATGCCACACTTCTTGGTCAAACCATATGCTATGCTTGATGACAACACTTGTTGGGTGAATCACCTCTTGAATGCTTGGTTTTGCTCTTACGCCAACCACATTTGTTTTTCCAAGTGCTTGTTATCTTTGCTCCTTTTGAAGGAATTACAAGACGGTGCGACATTGGAGAGTGCCCATTTGCAACTACAAGATGATGCATGCTTGGTGAAAGTCAACTTCTACACGACAACATCATCTCTTTCCCATGGTGATTTGGATTTTGATCTGAGGTCGGATCTCTCCCAAGGGGGAGGGGATGATGCGGAGCATCCTATGGACATCACCATGTCAAGAGTTCGTTCGTCAAGTGACACGTGCCACATCTACTTCACATACATAAAGGTGAATCATCTCCTTTACACGTGTTCACTTGACCCCTTTGAGGATGGTATACTACTTGACATTCCTTCCGTGTGCATTCATAGGTATTGTCAGAGCTTCAAACATAGCGAGGACGAGTTCATGCGGAAGAGAACATCTACACCATCCAAGAGGGAAGCCTGGAAGCGGAGAAGGAAGCGCCAAGAAGAAGGCAGCAACTCCCAGGCGACCCCGCGCGCACGGGCCCCTCCGACCCCGTGCCCACGGGCCTCCCAGGCTGGCGGTCCTGAAGACCCCGTGCGCACGGGAGTGTACCGTGCCCACGGGACCCCTGTGTCCACGGGCCTCACGGACCCCGTGCGCACGGGCCCTTGCGTCAGGTCTCTGGATACCCCGTGCGCACGGGCTCCACTTACCCCGTGCACACGGGGCCCCCTGTGTGATGCTGCGGGCTTTGCCCTCGTTTTACCATTTCGCCCCCACTTACCCCTCTCTTTGCCTAGGACTATATATACTCCTTCATCTCCTCCATTTAGACTAAGCTAAGAATAGATCTTGATATTGGAGCTTAGCTCATGTACCTCCCCTTGTGGGATTCCTCTTGAGAGAGAAGACTCCATTGGAGTACAAGACCTCCATTGGAGAAGATCCCTAGGGATTCAAGCCCCCCTTGAGGGAAGGATCTACCTAGACCATCAAGCCCTCATATCCTTCATAGGATTTGGGATGAACTCTACCATGTATCTTGTTTCCCTTTGATTGTTCATGTACCTTGTGGATCTTGTGTGTTTGTTGGTCTAGTGGGTGTGTGATTGGACTTGTTCTTGAGTGTTCCTCTTGTTTTCTCTCTTGTGTTCATCTTGTTTTTGGGGATTCCCCCTCCAATTCGTGAAAGATCTCTACTTAGGATTCCATCCTATATCAACTAGGGAGTATAATCTGATGAAATCAGTAGATACTCACTCGTAATGCCTTATGTCACGACATAGTAAAATATGTGGGAGAGCACCTTGTTAAGCAATCATAATGTCAAAATGACAAAATGTAGGCTTTAACTGTAGTGATGATAATCTGCAAAGCAGTAGATCTACACACTACCTTGTGATCTCAATACTTCAGTTTGAAGAAATCACTAAGAATGCATCTGTATTTGCAAGAAATTGAAAATCCCAATTGAAAATAGACGTATTGTCGGTGTACTAAAGTAGGGGTACCTTAGTATCCCGAACTTGTGCACGGGCAGTCATAGCACCCCGCGGCAAGGCTTGCCAGGCGATTGCCAAGACTCTCCGTGGTCCCTTTTGGGGCCATCCAAGAACAAAGTATCTGAGCCAAGGCCCCGGCAGGAGGAGCCTGCCGGGAAGGCCACTCGAAGAGAGCCAGGCCCCGGCAAGAGGAGCTTGCCGGGACGACCGCTCGAAGCACAAGACCCCGGCAGGAGGAGCTTGCCGGGAAGGCCAACCACGGCACGACAAGGACCTTGCCACGGCGCGTCCCGCGCTCCGGCAAGGCCCGGTGAGCGACAAGCTCCCGGGCGCGACAAGACATCCACCGCGGCAAGGCGTTTGCCGCGGCAAGTTACCACCCCGTGCCTGCGCTCCAGCTCACCCACCAACGTGTCGCTCTGGGGGCATTCCAGGCGCACGTGGCGGGAGGTTGTGCAGCCAGGGGCATGCGGTGGCGAAGCGAAGCTGACAGAGTAGCCATCGTGGCAAACGGTGGCGCTCCTGACAGTCCACTTCCCTGCACCGTCTGGGCGACGCGGACGGGCATTTAATGCCCTTGTCCCCCGCCGTCAGAGTTAGGTATGATAGCACTATACCGCCACTGTGCAGGCAGCTGTACCCACTACAGCATTCTCCCATTTTTGCCCCCACCTGCGCTGCCACCTGTGGGTAACCCCTTGAGCATATAAAAGGAGGCCCCATGCGCACGTAGGAGGGGGAGGACACCCATCGCCACGCTCGGTCTCGCCAGCGGCTCGTGTGTACTGTAGCACCACGCGCTCCCGAGCAAGAACACAATACAATCGACAAAGCAGCAGTAGGGTTTTACGCATCCTTGCGGCCCGAAGCTGGGTAAAATCCCCCGTGTGCCTCGCCTCGATCTGCTCTTCGTGCGACCTCCGCCCCCCGCCGAACCAAGAAAGGGGCTCGGTCCCCATAGGTGTTCGAGGAAGCCGATTCCCCCCGACATCTTTGGCGCGCCAGGTAGGGGGCGTCGAAGTTGTGCGAACCTGATCCGGCGTCTGACCCGCTAGATATCCATCATCTTCGTCGACATGCTACCGAAGAAGAAGGCTCCGGAGGTGGCTGGTCCGCCCGCGTCGAACCCACCGCCCCTGGAGCAAGCGGGTGGTGGGGACGGCACCGGCGGCGGAACGGGCGCCACCGAGCCAGCTCATGGTGCCACGGCATCCGAACATACGCTGACACCTCTCGGCGCAGGTAAGCCCTGGTATGACCAGGCAGCCTCTCGCCCCATCCCATGGAGCGGGGACAGTTAGCCCCACAGATCTCACATGCGGGCCACCTCGAGTGTTCGCTCACACTGAGCTCGAGCGAGAGCAGCTGCGTCGAGATGATGCGCTGCTCCTCGAGGAGGACCGTCTTTAGGCCGCTGTGCAAGCTGCTCGCTACCAGCAAGCTTTGCGCCGCTTTTATAGCCGCCAAGTTAGTGCCAGAAGTCTCGAGAAAGTGGGAAGGCCCTTACCGGGTGAAACGAGTCGATAGGCCTGGCGCTGTCCGCCTTGAGACCGAAGATACCACTCCGATGAGCAACTCCTGGAACGTTGGGAATCTTCGTAAGTTTCGCCCGTAAGGCGCGGTTGTCGGACCCCGTCCGGCAACCACCCCTCTGTACAAAGTCTTGCCGCTGTTGCATGTGATCCTTTGTACAGAGCCAGGCGCAGACCCTGTGCTCAGATTGAGTTCTTGTGCTCCGCACACCTAGTCGATCTCATGCTCTCTATCCTTTGCATGCATTATCTGACACTCTGTGCAGCACTGACCCCCGGCAAGCAACGGCGAGCCCCATGTTTCGCCTTACCGGAGAGCGACCTTGCCGGGCAGCGAGCCACGGAAAAGCTAAGTTGCCAAAGTTTGAGCAATTGAGTTTTTAAAATTTTGAGGTTATCTTCCTCGAACGACCGTACTTTGTATGAAAAACCTGTGCGCGGAGGGACCGGCTCGTGGCTAGTTGCGCCCTTACTTTGTTTCGAGTCCGCTCAACGACTTAAGTGTGCTACAACCAGAGTGGCATCCTTACTTTGTTTCAAGCTCGCTCGGCAGCTTAAGTGTGCTGCGACTGCAGTCGCAACACTTACTTTGCTTTGAACCTGCTCAACAATTTAAGTGAGCTGCAGCTAGCCGCGGCAAGGTTTCTTGCCGGTAGTGGCGCCGCTGGCGGGCTGCTGATGTCCCGCACTCAGAGCCCGCGGTAAGGTGGAGGCCTACGCCGACAAGTCCCCAAAAGCGTAGGGCAAAAACATACAGAGCACGGAGTCAAGTAGAGGAAATAACAGTGCAATCACTACCTGAGATAAAGTTATATTACAAGATAAGTTTGTCGCGGCCCTAATGAATCGCTTTCATGACTTGGCCAGCAGCGACAAGAAAAGAAAAGGAGAGGCAGCCTAATCCACACGGTCGCCCTCGATCCTCTTGATCCCGGCCACCTTCTCCACAATGGGCGCAACGAGGGCCCTGATCTCCTCGAGGTCGGCGTCTGCCGGCAGGGATTTGAGGACGTTGGTGAGCCTGATGCCGGGGTTGCGGAAGGCGATCTTCACCAACACCTTCTCGAGGGCTCCGGCGATGGCGTTGCGCGTCTCGCCGGCCAGCTGCTCTGGGATCGCATTCCGGAGATGCTGAAGGGCCGCCACCACGCCTTTGAAGAACGAAGTGAGCTTGGCGCTGGGCGGGACGTTTTCACCAGAGGGATACTCGTGACCCTCCATCCCCAGCAGCGTCAGCTCCTTGTCGATGGAGGCGGCGATATCCACGAGGCCCTCGGTCCACTGCTCCACCGTCGCCCTGAATTCGTTCTGGCTGACCGCGGCGCTCTCCAACAACGCCTCGTTGTCCGCGACCTCCTTCCGCAAGGCCACCTCTTGCTCCTTGGCGCTGTCCAGCGCCTTGGACAAGGTGTCCAGCTTCAGCTCGAGATTGGCGTTGGAGTCCTTGGCGGCGTCGAGCTCCTTGATCTTCTCGGCGAAGCGGCCCTGCAGCTCACCAAGGGTGTGGGCACCCTTCTCGCGCTCCTGCTTGAGCGCGGCGAGCTCCTCGCCGCTCGCCTTGAGGTCGGTGTCGAGCTGCGCCACTTTCGCCTCCAGTGCCTCCTTGGCGGTCTCGGCGGCCGCGGCAGCATCTCGCGCCTCCTTGAGGGCTCCGCCGAGCGCTTGCTCGCGTGCGGCGACCTCCTCCTCGTGGCTGGCAAGGCTGGCTTTCTGCTGCGCCAGCTCGCCCTCCCGCGCGGCTAGCCCCGCGGCGGCAAGCCTTTGCTGCTCTTCGGCTTCCGCCTTCTCGAGGATGAAGGCCGTCCGCGCCTCGTCGAGCTGCCTTCGCTCCTCCGCCAAGGATCAGAGGGCCTCCTGGTTGAGCTCCCGGAGCTCCCCGGCGCGCTTCTCCATGTCCGCTCCCGCCTTCGCGACAAGCGCTTCCCGGCGTTCCACCTGGGCTTGTCGGGCGCGGTAGAGCGACACCAGCTTCCGGAGCAGCCGCTCCTCCTCAGGCTCGCCGTCGCTGCTGCTTGGCGCGTCAACCAGCGTCAGCCCGGCGGAGGCGAGCACCTCTCCATCCAAAGTCTCCCCCTCGACCGGCGCCCTGGAAGTCGACTCCCAGGGGAGCTTGATGAAGATATCGTCGCCGGCCTTCAGGTAGGCGCCTGGCTGGGGCTCCTCGGGGCCCGACGCCGCTGCGGAGGCGGGATCGGCAGTCAGCGCAGCGCCTGGCGCTCCTGCGGCCTCAGGGCCGTCAGTACGATCGCCGGCCCCCTTGCCCGCGGCTGCTGCGGCAGCCTTGGCGGCCTCTTCGCCGGTCGGATCTTCAGCACCATCCGTCTCTCCGGTGGCGGCCACGTCGTCAATATGGCCGCGCGCGTCCTCCTCGACGATGACCTCGGTCTCCATCGGGTCCATGGCAGGCGGGTCTGAAGGCCGAAAGAGGGGGAGAAGTCAAGCAACTATCCAAAGAAGAAGAACTTCAGGGGAGTTTCGAGGCGAGAAGGTTACCTGGGCCAGGGTCTGCAGTCACGGTCTCCGTCGCCGAGGGGCCGCCGGTGCCGTCCCTCGCCGGAGACTGCTCCCTCGCCGGGGACTGCTCCCTTGCCGGGGATCGCTCCCTCGTCGGGGACTTCTCCCTTGCCGGGGAACCCCCCCCCCCCTTGGCGGTGTAGTTGTAGCGGGTGGCTCATCGGGGACGGTCTCCGGACGCTCCTGGTGGGGCTGCTCTGCTCCTACACAAATCATCAGCGAGATGTCAGGAAAAGCGAAGGGCACCCGGGCGCGCCCAGCGGCAGGAAGCAAGTCATATGCTTACGCTGGGGGCTGCGCTGGGGGCTGCTCTGAGGACCAGTTGGCGGCTCCGATAAGGTCATCTCAGGCGCACCCCCTGCCGTCACGGCGGGCTCGTCGTCGAGGATGACCACCGAGACCTTGGCTCTCTTTGCCGCCCTCTGAGCCAGAGTCCTGAAAAGGGGCAAATTCAGAGGAAGGCAAATGAGATGCGAGGCGCAACTACAAGAATTGAAGAAACACAAGAACAGCGGGGGTCTTACTCCTCTCCCTCTTCCTCGTCGGAGCTAAGCGCGGAGAAGTCGAAGACTGGCCCGATTCTGGCGCGAGGAGGCGGAGGAGTAGGCTCCCTCGGCCGCTAGGCGGAGGCAGTGGTGGCGCTAGCCCGAGACGGCCTAGCCCCGGCCGCCGCCGTGGCGCGAGGGGCGGCAGGAGCAGAAGCAGCGGCCTGCGAAGACCCCGCTCCCGCTGAGACAGCGGAGCGCGTCGCGCGGCGCTGCGGCTGTTGGCTCGCTTGCCGTACCTCCTCTCCGGCCCTGCGGAGGCGCCTCCGTGGTTGAGCCGGGGGCTCCGCTTGCGACGAGCTGCCCGAGGGTCGGGAGGAAGAGGCGTCAGCCTCCAGCAAGCCGCTCGTGCCCTCGGTGGACTCGTCCGCCCCTGCGCCGTGCCCGGCAAGCTCTTCCTCGCCGGCAAACTCCGCTCGATCGGCAAGGCTTTCCGCCTCCGCTGCGTCCGCCTCCGCCAATGTGAAGCCGAATTCGCCCGCGGCCACGGCTGCCGCCGCCTCTTCCATCCTGGAGGCGATGCGCGCCAACTCCGCGTCTGTGGTGTCTCGGGTGAGGCCCCTCTGCTCGTCAGCGTCGACTGGCCTCTCCACCAAGTCGTCGAAGAACGCCCGCACGACATCGTCGGCGGGCTCCTGCCAACGGCGCCAACTGTGAGCCCGGCAGGCCTGAGCCGCAGGATCCGGGTGATGGCAATCTACAGCTTGTCGTTGTCCGGAGCCACGTCGCTCCAATCCCTGCCGCGCACCACGGGAGCCTGGCGCACGGCAGTGAATGGCTGCGGGTTCTCCTCGACGATCAGGCACCAGTCTGCCCTCCATTCCTCCCATTTGCTGCGGAGCTCTCCCTCCAGATAAGCATCCTTCTTGCCAAGCTTCGAGATCCAGGCGATCCCGACGGAGAGGGGCTCTCCTCTCTCTACTCGAGGCGTGAAGAAGTGGCGGAAGAGAGCTACGTTTGGAAAGACTCCGACAAAATTTTCGCAGAGATGTGCGAAAATTGCCATGGTCAAGACAGGATTGGGGGTGAAATCAAGGAGGTGGAGCCCGTAGGTGTTCATGATGTCGCAGAAAAATTCAGAGAAGGACGGGCAGAGCCCGCAATAGAAGAACAGAGCAAAGAAGGGATACCCGGTCGGATACTCCTTCTGGGCGGCGGCGGGAAGAACCCTCGTGCGCGGATGCGCTCGCGTCCTCGTCGACCAGAAGAGGTAGTATTCCTCCCTCAGGACCAACGCGTCGAGCTCAGGGGGGAAGGTCGCCTGCTCCTTTCGCAGCGCCTCAAGCCGCTGCGCCTCGGCCGACTTCACGGCCTTCCCTTTCCCCTTGTCGCCCTTCGGGGCCATGGCGGAAAGAGGGAGGGGGTCGACGGCGTCGGTAGCACCGGTGGCGGCGGAAGGGGGGGCGGAGCGCTGCTTCTCTTGGGAAGTGGCGGAGGTTTTCGAGGAATCGCAACTGGCGGGTGGGCGGACTGCCCCTGTCTCCCCTGCTTATAAGGGGAGGAGGGGGGCGTTTCGCCTTTCCGAATAAACAAATTGCCTGCGACGTGACGCGCGCCTGCGGGGCTCAGCCCCGCGCACGCCGCCCACGTCACGCACGCCTCTCCCCACGATGCCGCGTTCGACGCGTGCCTTTCGTGGAGGACGTGGTGGGCGCAGAAGCAGATGCAGCGTGACCCAGGCCGCGTGTGCCCGTCCACTGTTTTGGGCCTGGCCCAACAGCGCTCGGCACCGTGTATGGCCCAGGCCCGGGGGCTCCTGTCGGTGTACTAAAGTAGGGGTACCTTAGTATCCCGAACTTGTGCACGGGCAGTCGTAGCACCCCGCGACAAGGCTTGCCAGGCGATCGCCAAGACTCTTCGTGGTCCCTTTTGGGGCCATCCAAGAACAAAGTATCTGAGCCAAGGCCCCGGCAGGAGGAGCCTGCCGGGAAGGCCACCCGAAGAGAGCCAGGCCCCGGCAAGAGGAGCTTGCCGAGACGACCGCTCGAAGCACAAGACCCCAGCAGGAGGAGCTTGCCGGGAAGGCCAACCACGGCACGACAAGGACCTTGCCACGGCGCGTCCCGCGCTCCGGCAAGGCCCGGTGAGCGACAAGCTCCCGGGCGCGACAAGACATCCACCGCGGCAAGGCGTTTGCCGCGGCAAGTTACCACCCCGTGCCTGCGCTCCAGCTCACCCACCAACGTGTCGCTCTGGGGGCATTCCAGGCGCACGTGGCGGGAGGTTGTGCAGCCAGGGGCATGCGGTGGCGAAGCGAAGCTGACAGAGTAGCCATCGTGGCAAACGGTGGCGCTCCTAACGGTCCACTTCCCTGCACCGTCTGGGCGACGCGGACGGGCATTTAATTCCCTTGTCCCCCGCCGTCAGAGTTAGGTATGATAACACTGTACCGCCACTGTGCAGGCAGTTGTACCCACTAAAGCATTCTCCCATTTTTGCCCCCACCTGCGCTGCCACCTGTGGGTAACCCCTTGAGCATATAAAAGGAGGCCCCATGCGCACGTAGGAGGGGGAGGACACCCATCGCCACGCTCGGTCTCGCCAGCGGCTCGTGTGTACTGTAGCACCACGCGCTCCCAAGCAAGAACACAATACAATCCACAAAGCAGCAGTAGGGTTTTACGCATCCTTGCGGCCCGAAGCTGGGTAAAATCCCCCGTGTGCCTCGCCTCGATCTGCTCTTCGTGCGACCTCCGCCCCCCGCCGAACCAAGAAAGGGGCTCGGTCCCCATAGGTGTTCGAGGAAGCCGATTCCCCCCGGCACGTATTAATCTCGACATGTGGTTAACATGGAAATAGATACATCATAGAAACATTCTGGAATACCTCGTACTCAACGAAGAAACAGTACTGCAGAGGTACTGGATTTATCTTTGCAAGAGATTAAAAATCTCAATTGCAAATAATAGATATAAATAATCTCAACATATGTGAGCACGAAAATTATTTATAGCATAATTTTATTCTGGAGAATAATACTCAATAGAAAAAATATTGTAAACAACATGGTCAAAAACAGGTAAATACTATAGTAAATAGTACTGTTATCTGAACCGATTCTCAAAAATTCCAGAACTGGAATTGTATTGTTGTAAAAATCGGACATGACCACTGTTTTAGCCTATTTTGCTAATTCCTGCAATACAGGGATCATAGTGCAAAATAGCCAAAAAGATAAGATTCCCCAATCTTCTGGTTCTCCCATGCGATTCCTCAATAGACGCTGCGCCGGACGTCGAGGGCCTCCGCGGCCACCACTGGGGGCGTTGCTAGCCGGAAGCCACCGCTTAGCTTTGAGGGGCTCGTCGCGCCGCGGGCGTTTCCATGTCGGGCACCGGCCGTTGGCCGCTGGCGCTAGGTGGCTGGCCGCCTCATCGAAAAAGTGCAGGCCAAGGCTCGTCGGAGCCCATGCTCCAGGGCTACGGCCGGGTCGACGACGGCACGACCAAAGAGGTGGTCGAAGCGCAGACCCGTGCGGCTGCTCGAGCTCGCGGCCATCTCCGGCTGTGGCGGGGCGGTGGTGTTGGTGTTCTCCATCCCTGCTCCAAGGCGGACGACACCGGAGGGGGTGGAGGCGAGCCGAGGAGGTTGGCGCAGACGCAGCGGTGGCCAGTCGAGGTCGGGCGGCCGCGGGCACGGCCGGGCGGAGAGCAGCCACGGCCAGGCGCATGCGCAGGCGGCAGGTCATGACGCAGGAGGGCGCTGCCACAACTTTGGATACAGCCGAGCGCGCGAGCATGGAGTCGTCAGCCGTTGGCAGAGGCGGAAGAGGGCCGAGGCGGCGAGCACCGTCTCGGCACAGTTGGCTCTGTGGCCATGCCATGCGGCGCGGTGGCCAGGTCCTGCGACGTGGTGGCCACGGCCTGGTGCGGGCTCGGGCGGAGCGCGGGGCTCGGGTGGGCGCGGCGCAGGTAGCGGCCATGCCGCCGGCGAGCGCGGCGCACAACCGGGCTTGGGACGCGTCGCGGCGCGGGGCCTGAGGCGTCCTGCACCTTAGAGAAGAGCGTACTGATAACGTGTTTAAGATCGAAAGGAAACAAGATCGAACTATAATCTTTCTTGATGGATGAAGTGCACTTATATACTCGCATCGTAGGGATGCAATGATTTGAGGAGGCGCCGCTCCAGGGAAACAACTGCCGTGATGATTCCCACGTCTGTGGAACCGTCGATGAGATGGGGAGCAGGGATTTCCACTAATAACCATCTGGTTATTACTATTTTCAACAGTAATGCCGCGAGAGTAATACATTTGGTATTTGCCGCTTGGGGCCGTGTGTGTATCAAAACCCTCTTCTTATTTAATGGAAATGACAAATCTTTTGCCTTGTTTTGAAAATAGAAATTTAAACTTTGACAAACAATTACTCCAACCGTATGTGGACAGCGTGCTACAAAGTTGATATCATTATATTTTATCAATAAATAAATAAATTGTACTGTTATTTATAAATAAATAAATTATACTGTTATTTTTTGCAGAAACAAAAAACTTTTCATTTGTCTCATTTTTTTGAAACAGAGGCAAAAGATTTGCCTCATATATTAAATAAGGAGAGAAGAGTTTGTTGCAACATACACCCAAAGTACGGCATGACAATTATTCTCGCAATAAAAATGATCCTAATTTCTTTGCCCCGGCGGTGATCCAAAGGTTTGCCTCGTCAACGATGGTGTTGAGTAAAGTTGGCGGAGGTGCGCTCTTATGCCGAAACACTCTTGCGTTTCTCTCATTCCAAATGACCCACGAGACAAGCATGGTGATCGAGGCCTTCACTTTTCGGTTGGTGGTGCCCACAGCGCTCATGCTCGCCCACCATGCCCGTACGAGCTCCACGCAGACGTGTCCATGTCGTGTATGAGAAATTTTTGAATAACCAAATTCCACAGCCTCAGCGTGAAGCGGCACCTGAAGAATAGATGGGTTCCACATTCTTGCACACCCCCGCACAAGTGGCAAGGGCCACAATTTGACCAACCTCGCTTAGCCAGTCTGTCGGCGGTCCAAATTCGATCTTGCAGCGCGAGCCAAGCAAAGAACTTGACCTTCGGTGGGGCCCAAGGCTTTCAAACCATTTGGTCCACAGGGGAGAGGACCAAACCCCATTTGTCTCAGTTTTGTAGTATGCGAACTAACCTACGTACAATAGTTAATCCAAGTTGAGACATTCTCTGTTGACCGAGACGTAGAGAGACTACAATAAGGTCAAGAAGAAAAAATCCAGTCGGTTTTACAAATTTATTCATATACTACTTGTATATCTAAAGAATGTGCACCATGTTGTAATAACGTGTTCTTCTAGTGCGAAAGATATACTGGTTTTTGTTAGTAGGATTTTGTTAACAAATTTACTACTACCTCCGTCTCGATGTATAAGTCATTCGTGTAGTTTTAGGTCATCGATTTGAGGAATTAAATATGTATTGTATGTTTTGAAAAGTATATCACTAAATTTCTACACAGATGTAGTTTCTAAATATATATTTTTTGTCACATATAATACATATTTAGATAGTTAAATTGTCGACCTAAAACTACGCAAATGACTTATACACCGGGACGGACGGAGGGAGTAGAATCTCCACTTATCCTATCTTTACCAAACACCAAGCAGCGCGTTTTCTGTCTGTGTCCTTGAAGCCGCAGCCCCTCCCACAGCGAGTAGAGGCAACGCCGAGCGCGAAGCACGGTTGGTTCAGAGTACAGACAGAACCTGGAAGCGGCCCCCGCGGAACCTCGATCTGTGCTCTGAGGCTCTGAGCAGTGCGGACGCTGTCCCTGCTGGCTGCTGCAGCTGTGACTGTTGGGAGGCGGAGGCGGAGTCGTGCGCGCCAGGTGTTTGACGAGGTGCCGCAACCATGTTAACGCCATTGCGCGTGTTGCTGCGGTGCCGTCGGCCGCCGATCCGCACCGCCGCCGCCACGTTCTTTACCAGCTCGGGAAGCGCACCCCTCGCGCCTCCTCCTGCGCCTGTGGAGTCCGCTGATGAGTCGGAGCAGGAGGGGTCGCTGGCGCAACGGGTGGAGCGGGCGGCGTCGGCGTGCGCGGCCATTCGGGGGTGGATGGCCGCCGGCCGCGCTGTGCATCGCGGCCACATCTTCCACGCCATCAACCGCCTCCGACGCCGCCGCCTCCATCGCACCGGACTCCAGGTGCCCCCCCTTTTCTTTTGTCTGTCTCGGACTCCTCGAGTCTTCCATTATTATGCCGCTCGTCGGTGTGAAGATGCACAGAGGATCCGAGGGATTTTCCTTTTTACTAGTACTGTTTTTTAGTCTGTTATAAGGAAGTAACACTCCATTTCGTTTGTTCCCCTGCAGGTCATGGAATGGGTGATCAGAGAGAGACCCTACAAGCTGAGTGAGCTTGATTACTCCTATCTCCTAGAGTTCACAGCTAAAGTTCATGGCATTTCTGAAGCCGAGAGCCTCTTCCTCCGTATACCTCAAGAATTCCGGAATGAGCTGCTCTACAATAACCTTGTAATGGCTTGTTTGGAGCAGGGCTTGCTTAAGCTTTCATATGGTTACATGAGGAAGATGAGGGAACTGTCCCTGCCAATTTCGCCCTACGTTTACAACCGCTTGATCATCCTCCATTCTTCTGAGGGGCGTAGGAAGACTATCTCCAAAATCCTCACTCAGATGAAAGCCAGTAGAGTGACCCCCCACACCTCAACCTACAACATCTTGCTGAAAATACAGGCCAATGAGCACAATATTGATGGAGTGGCGAGGGTGTTCAGTGATATGAAAAGAGCAAAGATTGAGCCAAATGAGATCACTTATGGCATTCTAGCAATTTCACATGCTGTAGCAAGGCTATATACTGTTTCCAAGACATACATAGAAGCCATCAAGAATTCTATGACAGGTACTAACTGGTCTACACAGGAAATTCTTCTTATCTTGTATGGGTACCTTGGAAAGGAACATGAGCTAAAGATGACGTGGAACCTCATGCAATGCCTTCCTCATGTTCGATCCAAAAGCTTTACACTAGCAATTGAAGCATTTGGAAAGGTTGGCTGTGTTGAGCAGGCAGAAGAGATTTGGCGAGAGATCAAATCAACAAGGAAGCTAAAGCTTACAGAACAGTTCAATTCCATGTTATCAGTTTACTGCAGGCATGGCCTTGTGGATAAAGCAGCGGCCGTGTTCAAAGAAATGAGAGCAAGTGGTTGTCAACCAAATGCTATTACGTATCGTCACTTGGCATTGGGTTGCTTGAAAGCAGGTCTTGTGAAACAAGCTGTGAACACAATGGTTATGGGAAAAAAGGAAGTTGTCACAAGGAAGGTGAAAAGTTCAACACCATGGTTGGAGACCACTCATTTATTGCTTGAAAATTTTGCAGAGATTGGTGACTTGGAAAATGCGAAGAAAGTTTTTGCAGAACTGAATGAATCAAAGTACTGTAGAAATTCCTTTGTGTATAATACCCTTCTAAAAGCTTATGTTAAAGCAAAAGTTTATGAGCCAGATTTTGTAAAGACGATGATTTTGAGAGGTGCAATGCCTGACGCCGAGACACATAGCCTTCTGAGACTGATTGAACAGTACAAGACATGATACTGTCCATACAGTAACCAACTGCTGGGGCTTTGAAGGATTAGGATGAAAAGGAAACATCAGTGCTAAGTTGAGCCATTCAATCGTCATTTGACTGTGGAAGTGGTACATGAACATGTGCACAATCCAATTGATGAATGCACCTTCTTTTGGTATCCAAGCAGGTTGTCCAAAACTTGCATGGTCAAAATATCGAAACTGGTGTTTCCTTTGTGTATGAGTTGCATAAAACAATCAGCTAGGTCAACAAGTCTTTGATAGAATGTAAAGTTATTTTTATTGCCATTTTGATTTGGGTTTTTATCATTTATGCCACTAGTTGTGTCCCATTACTCAGTTTTGCCATTAGAAGTTACAACTGCTCAAAAATGCCATCAATCCGTGAGATGCTTGCTCAAAAATGCCATCGTTATGTTAGATGTTTGCTCAAAAATGCCATTAGACATTGTTATTTTTACGTCAAACCCGTTGACCATGTTCTATGACAAAAATAAGCCTAGACCCACATGTCAGTTCTCTCTATCTCACAATGATATGTGTGGCCCCACTTGTCAGGAGTAACCAAGCGAATAATTTTATAGGAAAATAAGAACGTTGTTGGGATCAAGTGGGCCCCATACTTTATTGTAGTGAGATAGAGGGAGAGCTGGCATGTTGGTTCATAGGTATTTATGTCATTATAACATGGCAAAAGAGATTCGAGGTCACAATAATGGTGTTTAGTGGCATTTTTGAGCATGTGTCTAATGAGGCGATGGCATTTTTGAGCAGTTGAATTTTCTAGTGGCAAAACTGAGTAGTGGGACACAACCGATGGCATAACTGATAAAAACCCTTTTGATTTTGTTTCTGTAAACATTGCAGGAGATCTGCATTTCACTTAAAACTAGACTAGAAGGGTCCAAGGGAAATTACACCAGTCGCTGGACAAACACTTCCAAGAAAAATTAGAAACTCAGCATTTTACATTTACGGCGAGACTAGATAGACATGTTACATGTACTGAAGATATTGTACTACCCATAACAGTATTTGTAGCTCTCTATTGTTACGTTGTTCCCAGGTGCCGGTCACAAAATGAGCAATCATGTGCATATCCAGGAGCAGTCTGACATTTTTGCAGAGGTTTGCACATGGACAAGGTTTGAGAAGCTGGTGAATTCCATAAAAACTCTTTTTGACGCTGGCCCATCCAACCATCTTGATCTCCAGAACTGCCAATGGTGATACTTTTGGACCCCGCGAAATATCTGTGATATACTCTAGTGTTTCCTGTTGTTCGGTGTAATCAAATGACAATCCTGAAATGTAAATAGCAAATGTTCATCCGTTCAAACAAATTTGGTCATCTTCTGGTTCTTTTTTTTCTCAGAGGGAGACTGGTTCTTGATATGCAGGGGCAGACAATGCCCCATGAGATGTTCGACTAAAACTGGACAGCTGGTTGCTTGTTTGAGACGAAGTAGAGTACTGCTGCATGTTTCAAACATTGACAACCTATTTGTGTACTATCCACTTTATACAATGTCAAAACAGCTGGCCGCGGTGGCAAATCCAGAAGAACCCTTCATGTTCTGCAGCAGCTTAAAGGAAAATTATCTTCATCTTTTTTTGCAGTGACTTATACTAATATACTGCAAATTACATTGGACTATCATTTCAGATCATGAGAAAAACAAAAAGATTTATCCAAGATCTGGATGCCAATCTTTCTGGACACTAGATCAAGTCATTAAGACAAGAGAAAACCTTAAAATAGAAAAGGATGGTGCATTTGTTGCTACATTCATCAGTCTTGACGGTACAAAAACTATAGCTGAGGAAATTAACTATCTTCAAATTTAGGCATACACAGTACAGAGATAACAATTAACAATTCACTGAAAAACAAACAGATGCAATATCAGGGAAATTTATCCCCACATACATGCTAATAATTCCTTTTCCATGAAAAGGGTATACATGAGCAAAGCAATAGCATATACATTCCTACCTTATAATTTTGACTATGTTTTTGGAGCTTGACATGGTACAGACAAAGCATGATCTATATATGTTTTATTGGAGAAAATGGCAGCACCACTTTTACCTACTGCTGCTGCCTCCTCCTTGTTCTTCTTGTGGTTGTGGACTCCGAAGGTCTGGACCTCCTACTTTGGGCTGCCTGTCCCACTATAACAGCCAGGGTGCTAGAAGTCGATGCCTGCTCCATGGATGACGACTGCTGAGTAACTGCGGGTGCAGCATTAACAGAATTAGAAGACGGCAATCGGACCTGATTGCCACTCTGAGGGGCCGCGTTGCTTGCACGCAGCATTATTGGGGAGGGTGAAACAAGACTGTGTCTTTGCTGTCTCCGTACCCTAGCCCTTGACCGGGCTGCGGGAAGTACAGTCACCTCAACTCCGCCTGCAGGTGGAGCTGCCTGGCCTCTCACTATATCCTGGTTTTCTATCAACCGTCTCACCATGCTTGCAATGCCTCTTGGGTCTGGCATTTGCAGCTGCTGCCTCAAGCTCTCACTCCTGTTTGCGCGTGGTCTGGGAGGAACATCAGTGCTGGAGGCGTCCCGTTCACCGCCTCCTCTTCCATATATTGGTGTGACATTTACTTCGAGCACCTCTCCCTTGCAGACAGGGCACTCAGAGTGGGCTGAATGTCCATGGAGCCACTGGTACAAGCATGGCCAGCAGAAGAGGTGGCCGCACGGTGTAACCACGGGCTCTTTAGCCGCTTCAAGGCAGATGTTGCACTCAAAACTGGAGTTGCACCCACAGTTCCCGTCCTTCTTGACGGCACCCATTCCTGTCATCTTGCCATCACCATTGAGCTTCTGCCGCCTTGATGCATCTAGAGAGCTGTGAGACCGCTGGATGGCTTGCGCCAGTCTTTCTGCTTCTGGGCTGGTCGCCCGCTGGTTGCGGTTCACAATGCGGTGCTGTTCACTCACTTGGATCAACCTCTGCAGGCGGAGCTCAGGCGTCATGTCTTCAATTGCATTCGCAGCCCCCATAGATTGCCTCATCACCCTCGTGCTCACCATCTCTGCTCCGGCTGCAGGAGCCACCAGAATAGGGTGAGAAAGCCTTTCCACCCATTCAAGGCGAACCCCTTCCAGCCCAGGAAGAGACAATGGCGCTGGCGGCGGTGGTGATACATTGGCATCATGTGAGGGCGCGTCGTGCACCACAGCCGGTTCACCAGCATCAAGAGCCTCTTCACTGTCCGTACTGAGGCCATCAAGCCAATCAAAGAGCATCGGATCTATCAGCGATAGCTCCGGCGTGGAGAGCGCATTGGACGGCGAGTATACAACGGGCAGTGGCGGCATCTCCTCTGGTGCCGGTAATACTGCAGGCCCATCTGTTCTTGGAGATTCCGGAACCGGAATGGCCGAGTTGGGCGGCGGCGGGCAATCCATAGCTACGCCCAGCCGACCTGGAGGCCGCGGCAATGGAGGGAGGCCCAGGTACAGGTTTAGATCCATCCGCCTCCTGTTCCCGCTTCCCTCCGCGGCCTCCTCCCCCGCCATCAAGGGCGGATCTAAATGGTCAGCCGGGTGTTAGAAGCTGTGAAGGTGAGCGGCGGGAATTGATTAATCGCTTCACGAAAACAAGGTCATACCTCGAAACCCAAAGGCTGCGGACGGGGTGCAGATAGCAGGAACGCGGATGTCGAGACGAGACGAGGAAGAACTGCTACGGCGATGGCGGCGAGGCGCGTAAGACGATGGTCAGGACGAACAGAAAAGAAGTTGGGAGAGTCGGGCGAGGGCTTTTGTCCACGGACGGCGAGCAGTTCTTGCGGCGCGAAATTGCTTGCTCCGTGTCCGGGAGCTTGCGGCGATCAGTGGGAGGGCGGATTTCGGCAGGGAGTCGATTGGATTTGGGGAGGAATCGGGCCGGGATTTGGGGCTGCTGGAGTGGATCGAACCGAGAAGAACGACGAACAGGGGGAGGGGAGGAGAGGTTTTATTTTTCGGCTTTTCTCGCCCTCTTCCCTTCTTCTCCCGCTGTCTTCCCTCAACAAACTCGGCTGGAAGACATTTTTTACAGCACAATTGCATTTATTTTTGGTGGACAAGATTTGGAAGATTTTAATTGTATGTAAATTATGGATCTCCTCTTCATAAATATCCATGAATTATTCCAATTTTACCCTCAAAACAAAAAAAATCAATAATCCCCTCAAAACATTTTAGACCGTCGGTATATGTGTGGCTTGATTGATCGCAAATCATACACTCCACTCTTTTCTAAAAAAATATATAAGGTCTATATAGAAAACCTTTTAAAGTTTCACCAAGTACATGAAAATAGATTATTATTTATAACTAGTAAATGTGTACGTGCAATGCACGTTACTATTAGGAGAAAATAATTCCTTTTTTATATTAGGTATGATATCAATTACATGTAAATTGCATGTTTATGTTAGGTAGGATATTTGTTAATTATGTGATTAACACAAATATTGATATTCTGTATGATATTAATTGCATGCTAAACATGTTGAACGTTCGACATTGGAGCAATCTAGGTCGTTGGATTGACATGGTTTGATGGCTGAGATTAATTGGATCTGCCCCCTTTAGGTCTTTTTATATTGATATAGATAATAAATGAATACCATATTTCATAGAAGCTCTATGGATATTGATATAATATTACAGCTATTGGTATTTTTTATAAACTTGATAATAATTAATTGTTTTACATAGGACTAAATGTATAGCAAATAACATTATACTCTGAGAAGAAGAAGTATAAACATCAACAATAACAATCTAAAATATGGTCAAGAAATAAATGTCGCAATCGTTGATCGGGCTCGTCGACAGCCATGTGCGAGTGGTGTGATTGCACTGGCCTCAAAATCGTGGTGCCTCAAAAACCTGAGAAATCAGTTCCCGGTCCATGAGAAAACCAGGAAAAATGTCCATCTCGACTTGGGGCAGGCCGAACGGAGGGCAACAACCCAAGGCGCACAACTCACTAGAGGTCGCCCCGTAAACTCCTGAAAGAACTGAACTAGGCCACAAAGTCTATAACTGGCACACACCGTGTTTTCCAATAGGATTTTTACGCGACGACTCACAACCACGCCACCTCTCGTTTCCCATTCTCCTAGCCTTTGCCAAAACAATACAGACATTATGCTCTTTTTCTCATTTGTTCATCTGCGAGTTACCCCACGCGTTGCCCCAAGGAATCTGGATCTACATGCTTGCATGCTTTATCCACATCATGCTCTCATGTCTGTGCGATCTGCCATACGGACAACTCTATGATGGGTTGAAGCATAGAGTCTCAATTGGTCGCATGCATTTGTGATTTGCTGATCAACCTTAACAATCTAACACCTGCCAAATGCCAGGCGCAATCGATCATCGTCGACATGAAGTCGAGCATCAGAGTATGGTGCACTTTTTACTTGTACCCAACGTCGACCTGACTTGCATTTGTATAGGTCCCCTACACATGAGTTAATGACCAAGGTCCCTTGCAGGCTCGCACCCTTCGTCCCTAGTTTTGTATGGTTGTCCAATGATTAAATTCTAAAGAAAGTGAGACATAACACATGCAATTCAACACATTTTTGTATGAAATTTTTAATATTAGAGCCCCAAGTTGTATTTCAGACCGAGGCCACAGATTTCTATTGATGACCCTGCCGTTGATGGGCGTCTAGTGGTAAACTATCGACTTTTTTAAATACAATTTTATTATATGAAACTTTTTAGCAAAATGCAACTTTGAACCGTCCCATAAAAGGCTTCCAGCCAAGCATATTGGGGCAAAACACAAGGTAAAACAAAATCTATGATGAACAATGCACATTTTTGGTTTTATCGCCACTCTCTTCATGTTCTTTCATTTATTCTCTCATGAAAATTGGTTGGAGCTATTGCATAACGTATTTTATATCTATGTATTCATTTATTATAAAGATTTGCAAGATTATATTGTATCAAAAATACTAATATTTTCATAAATGGTTGTGACATCTTCTCGTATTTATTCACAATATCTCACACTGTTGGCATTTATTATTACAAGGAGTGGTTTGTTGCGTAAATAACATGTCCATAATAATAAATGACAATGATATGAAAGATTGAGAAATGTTATAGGAACCGATAAACCGTGAAAGCTTTAGAGTATTAAACAATCAAGTATTTTTGATAGGTTTAAATCATCCAAAGCTTCTATCACAACCTAGTCCTGAGAGGGGCCCCGAATCTCTGCGCTTTCTATGTTGATCCCTGGATCAATAGCTAACACGCACAGTCGTCAATGAAATCCATGAATACATCACATGTCATAGTATTACATCCTCGATCCAGTGCTTTATAATGCAAACCAGCTTAGCTCATGGCCAGCTTATAATACAATCATGCAACAACGATAATATTCTAGTCTTGTGGCGTCCATCCACTCACAGGGAAGAGTTGAGTATAGTGTTGTAATCCTACTTTGTATCTTTTCTTCGATACGGTAAACATGTGATACACCTCCAACGTATCCATAACTAATGAAGTATCCATGCAATGTTTACAATATTTTTATATAGTTTTGGTGCACTTTTATATTGTTTTTATGGACTAACATATTAATGTAGTGCCCAATGTCGGTTCTTTTTTTTTGCATGTTTTTTGTTTCGCAAAAAAACATATCAAACGAAGTCCAAACATGATGAAAATTTATGATTTTTTATGGAATATATGTGATTTTTGGGAGAAAGAATCAACGCAAGACGGTGCCCGAGGGCCCCACAAGGCAACAGGGCGCGCCCAGATGTCTTCTGGACACCTTGTAGGTCGGTTGGAGACCTTCTTTCATCGCAAGAAAGATAATTTTCGGATAAAAATCCCCTCAAAATTGCAGCCCAGGCGGAGTTACGGATCTCCAGCAACACAAGAAACGACAAAGGGCTCTGAAAAGAGTCGCGAAAAACAGAAGACAACAGAGAGATCCAATCTAGGGGAGAGCTCCCTCTCTCCCCGAAGGGCTAAGGAAGAAGAAGGAGGAGGGGCCCATTATCCCTCTCCTTCGGTGGCACCGAGACGCCGCCAGGGACATCTCCTCCATCACCATCACCACCAACTTCTCCTCAGTTCTCATGGTGATGTGTGAGTAGTTCACCCCGGGGCTGAGAGTATGTACTAGTAGTTATGTGTTTGATCTGTTGGGGAACGTAGTAATTTCAAAAAAATCCTACGCACACGCAAGATCATGGTGATGCATAACAACGAGAGGGGAGAGTGTCGTCCACGTACCCTTGTAAACCGTTAAGCATAAGCGTTATGACAACGCGGTTGATGTAGTCGTACGTCTTCACGATCGACCGATCCTCAATACCGAACGTACGGCACCTCCGCGTTCAGCACACGTTCAGCTCGGCGACGTCCCGCGAACTCACGATCCAGTAGAGCTCGAGGGAGAGTTTTGTCAGCACGACGGCGTGGTGACGATGTTGATGAAGTTACTGACGCAGGGCTTCGCCTAAGCACCGCTACGATATGAGCGAGGTAGATTATGGTAGAGGGGCACCGCACACAGCTGGGAGAGATCAATGATCAACTTGTGTGTCCTAGGAATCCTCCTGCCACCATATATAAAGGGGCAGGGGGGAGGCCGGCCGACCCCTGTAGGGCGCGCCAGGAGGAGGAGTCCGCCTCCTAGTAGGAGTAGGACTCCCCCTTCCTACTCCTACTAGGAGGAGGAAAGGAAGGAGGAGAGGGAGAATGAAGGAGAGGAAGGAAAAGGAGGAAAGGGGGGCCGACCCCCTAGTCCAATCCGGTTTGCGCTAGGGGGGCCGCCCCCCTAATCCAATTCGGTTTGGGCTAGGGGGTCCGCACGCCCTGCCTCCTCTCTTCCACCACTTGGCCCACGAGGCCCATTACTTCTTCCTCGTATTCCCGTAATTCCCCGGTACCCCGAAAAATACCCGAATCACTCGGAACCTTTCCGATGTCCGAATATAGTCGTCCAATATATCGATCTTTACGTCTCGACCATTTCGAGACTCCTCGTCATGTCCCCGATCTCATCTGGGACTCCGAACTACCTTCGGTACATCAAATCACATAAACTCATAATACCGTTCGTCACAGAACTTTAAGCGTGCAGACCTACGGGTTCGAGTACTATGTAGACATGACCGAGACACGTCTCCGGTCAATAACCAATAGCGGAACCTAGATGCTCATATTGGCTCCCACATATTCTACGAAGATCTTTATCGGTCAAACCGCATAACAGCATACATTGTTCCCTTTGTCATCGGTATGTTACTTGCCCGAGATTCGATCATCGGTATCTCAATACCTAGTTCAATCTCGTTACCGGCAAGTCTCTTTACTCATTCTGTAATGCATCATCCCGCAACTAACTCATTAGTTACAATGTTTGCAAGGCTTATAGTGATGTGCATTACCGAGAGGGCCGAGAGATACCTCTTCGACAATCGGAGTGACAAATCCTAATCTTGATCTATGTCAACTCAACAAGTACCATCGGAGATACCTGTAGAGCACCTTTATAATCGCCCATTTACGTTGTGACGTTTGGTAGCACACAAAGTGTTCCTTCGGTATTCGGGAGTTGCATAATCTCATAGTCATAGGAACATGTATAAGTCATGACGAAAGCAATAGCAACATACTAAATGATCAAGTGCTAAGATAACGGAATGGGTCAAGTCAATCACACCATTCTCTAATGATGTGATCCCGTTAATCAAATGACAACTCATGTCTATGGCTAGGAAACTTAACCATCTTTGATTCAACGAGCTAGTCAAGTAGAGGCATACTAGTGACACTTTATTTGTCTATGTATTCACACATGTATCAAGTTTCCGGTTAATACAATTCTAGCATGAATAATAAACACTTATCATGAAATAAGGAAATAAATAATAACTTTATTATTGCCTCTGGGGCATATTTCCTTCAGCCTCCCACTTGCACTAGAGTCAATAATCTAGTTCACATCGCCATGTGATTTAACACCAATAGTTCACATCACCATGTGATTAACACCCATAGTTCACATCGTCATGTGACCAACACCCAAAGGGTTTACTAGAGTCAATAATCTAGTTCACATCGCTATGTGATTAACACCCAAAGAGTACTAAGGTGTGATCATGTTTTCCTTGTGAGAGAAGTTTAGTCATCGGGTCTGCCACATTCAGATCCGTATGTATTTTGCAAATTTCTATGTTAACAATGCTCTGCACGGAGCTACTCTAGCTAATTGCTCCCACTTTCAATATGTATCCAGATTGAGACTTAGAGTCATCTGGATCAGTGTCAATACTTGCATCGACGTAACCCTTTACGACGAACCTTTTGTCACCTCCATAATTGAGAAACATATTCTTATTCCACTAAGGATAATTTTGCCCGCTGTCCAGTGATCTACTCCTAGATCACTATTGTACTCCCTTGCTAAACTCTGTGTAGGGTATACAACAGATCTGGTACACAGCATGGCATACTTTATAGAACCTATGGCTGAGGCATAGGGAATGAATTTCATTCTCTTTCTATCTTCTGCCATGGTCGGGCTTTGAGTCTTACTCAACTTCACACCTTGTAACACAGGCAAGAACTCTTTCTTTGCTTGATCTATTTTGAACTTTTTCAAAACTATGTCAAGGTATGTACTTTGTGAAAGTCCAATTAAGCGTCTTGATCTATCTCTATAGATCTTGATGCCCAATATGTAAGCAGCTTCACCGAGGTCTTTTATTGAAAAACTCTTATTCAAGTATCCTTTTATGCTATCCAGAAATTCTATATCATTTCCAATTAGTAATATGTCATCCACATATAATATTAGAAATGATATAGAGCTCCCACTCACTTTCTTGTAAATACAGGTTTCTTCAAAAGTCTGTATAAAACCATATGCTTTGATCACACTATCAAAACGTTTATTCCAACTTCGAGAGGCTTGCACCAGTCCATAAATGGATCGCTGGAGCTTGCACACTTTGTTAGCTCCCTTTGGATCGACAAAATCTTCTGGTTGCATCATATACAACTCTTCTTTAAGAAATCCATTAAGGAATGTAGTTTTGACATCCATTTGCCATGCAATTTGCTAACATGATTCGGACAGACTTAAGCATCACTACGAGTGAGAAAATCTCATCGTAGTCAACACCTTGAACTTTGTCAAAAACCTTTTTCGACAAGTCTAGCTTTGTAGATAGTAACACTACTATCAGCGTCCGTCTTCCTCTTGAAGATCCATTTATTTTCTATGGCTTGCCGATCATCGGGCAAGTCGACCAAAGTCCACACTTTGTTCTCATACATGGATCCCATCTCAGATTTCATGGCCTCAAGCCATTTCTTGGAATCTGGGCTCATCATTGCTTCCTCATAGTTCGTAGGTTCGTCATGGTCAAGTAACATGACCTCCAGAATAGGATTACCATACCACTCTGGTGCAGATCTCACTCTGGTTGACCTACGAGGTTCTTAGTAACTTGATCTGAAGTTACATGATCATCATTAGCTTCCTCACTAATTGGTGTAGGAGTCACAGGAACAAATTTCTGTGATGAACTACTTTCCAATAAGGGAGCAGGTACGGTTACCTCATCAAGTTCTACTTTCCTCCCACTCACTTCTTTCGAGAGAAACTCCTTCTCTAGAAAGGATCCATTCTTAGCAACGAATGTCTTGCCTTCGAATCTGTGATAGAAGGTGTACCCAACTGTCTCCTTTGGGTATCCTATGAAGACACATTTCTCCAATTTGGGTTTGACCTTATCAGGATGAAACTTTTTCACATAAGCATCACAATCCCAAACTTTAAGAAACGACAACTTTGGTTTCTTGCCAAACCACAGTTCATATGGTGTCGTCTCAATGGATTTAGATGGTGCCCTATTTAACGTGAATGCAACTGTCTCTAATGCATAACCCCAAAACGATAGTGGTAAATCGGTAAGATACATCATAGATCGCACCATATCCAATAAAGTGCGGTTACGACATTCGGACACACCATTACTCTGTGGTGTTCCATGTGGCGTGAGCTGTGAAACTATTCCACATTGTTTTTAAATGAAGGCCAAACTCGTAACTCAAATATTCTCCTCTATGATCAGATTGTAGAAACTTTATTTTCTTGTTATGATGATTTTCCACTTCACTCTGAAATTCTTTGAACTTTTCAAATTTTCAGACTTATGTTTCATTAAGTAGATATACCCATATCTGCTCAAATCATCTGTGAAGGTGAGAAAATAACGATACCCGCCGCGAGCCTCAATATTCATTGGACCACATACATCAGTATGTATGATCTCCAACAAATCTGCTGCTCGCTCCATTGTTCCGGAGAACGGCGTTTTAGTCATCTTGCCCATGAGGCATGGTTCACAAGTACCAAGTGATTCATAATCAAGTGATTCCAAAAGTCCATCAGTATGGAGTTTCTTCATGCGCTTTACACCAATATGACCTAAACGGCAGTGCCACAAATAAGTTGCACTATCATTATCAACTCTGCATCTTTTAGCTTCAATATTATGAATATGTGTATCACTATGATCGAGATCCAACAAACTATTTTATTGGGTGTATGACCATCGAAGGTTTTATTCATGTAAACAGAACAACTATTATTCTCTGACTTTAAATGAATAACCGTATTGCAATAAACATGATCAAATCATATTCATGCTCAACGCAAACGCCAAATAACATTCATTTAGGTTTAACACAAATCCCGAAAGTATAGGGAGTGTGTGATGATGATCATATCAATCTTGGAACCACTTCCAACACACATCATCACTTCACCCTTAACTAGTCTCTGTTCATTCTGCAACTCCCATTTCGAGTTACTAATCCTAGCAACTGAACTAGTATCTTCTACCTCTTGAGCACCGCGTTGGATTTCCTTGAAGAGGAAAGGGTGATGCAGCAGAGTAGAGTAAGTATTTCCCTCAGTTTTTGAGAACCAAGGTATCAATCCAGTAGGAGGCTACACGCAAGTCCCTCGTACCTACACAAAACAAATAGCTCAACGCAACCAACGCGATTAGGGGTTGTCAAGCCCTTCACGGCCACTTACGAAAGTGAGATCTGATAGAGATGATAGATAATATTTTTGGTATTTTTGGTATAAAGATGCAAAGTAAAATAAAAGGTAAAGTAAAAAAGCAAAGCAATAATAAAGTGATAGGAGATTGATATGATGAGAATAGACCCGGGGGCCATAGATTTCACTAGTGGCTTCTCTCAAGAGCATAAGTATTCTACGGTGGGTGAACAAATTACTGTTGAGCAATTGACAGAATTGAGCACAGTTATGAGAATATCTAGGTATGATCATGTATATAGGCATCATGTCCGAGACAAGTAGACCGACTCCTGCCTGCATCTACTACTATTACTCCACTCATCGACCGCTATCCAGCATGCATCTAGAGTATTAAGTTAAAAACAGAGTAACGCCTTAAGCAAGATGACATGATATAGAGGAATAAATTCATGCAATATGATAAATACCCCATCTTGTTATCCTCGATGGCAACAATACAATACGTGCCTTGCTGCCCCTACTGTCACTGGGAAAGGACACCGCAAGATTGAACCCAAAGCTAAGCACTTCTCCCATTGGAAGAAAAACCAATCTAGTAGGCCAAACCAAACTGATAATTCGAAGAGACATGCAAAGATAACCAATCATACATAAAAGAATTCAGAGAAGATTCAAATATTGTTCATAGATAGACTTGATCATAAACCCACAATTCATCGGTCTCAACAAACACACCGCAAAAAGAAGATTACATCGAATAGATCTCCACGAGAGAGGGGGAGAACATTGTATTGAGATCCAAAAAGAGGGAAGAAGCCATCTAGCTACTAAATATGGACCCGAAGGTCTGAGGTAAACTACTCACACTTCATCGGAAGGGCTATGGTGATGATGTAGAAGCCCTCCATGGTGGATTCCCCTTCCGGCGGAGCTCCGGAACAGGCCCCAAGATGGGATCCCGTGTGTACAGAAGGTTGCGGCGGTGGAATTAGGTTTTTTGCTCCGTATCTGATCGTTTGGGGGTACGTAGGTATATATTGTTGGAAATATGCCCAAGAGGCAATAATAAATTGATTATTATTATATTTCCTTGTTCATGATAATCGTTTATTATCCATGCTAGAATTGTATTGATAGGAAACTCAGATACATGTGTGGATACATAGACAACACCATGTCCCTAGTAAGCCTCTAGTTGACTAGCTCGTTGATCAATAGATGGTTACGGTTTCCTGACCATGGATATTGGATGTCGTTGATAACTGGATCACATCATTAGGAGAATGATGTGATGGACAAGACCCAATCCTAAGCCTAGCACAAGATCATGTAGTTCGTATGCTAAAGCTTTTCTAATGTCAAGTATTGTTTCCTTAGACCATGAGATTGTGCAACTCCCGGATACCGCAGGAGTGCTCTGGGTGTGCCAAACGTCACAACGTAACTGGATGGCTATAAAGGTACACTACAGGTATCTCCGAAAGTGTCTGTTGGGTTGGCACAAATTGAGACTGGGATTTGTCACTCCGTGTGACGGAGAGGTATCTCTCGGCCCACTCGGTAGGACATCATCATAATGTGCACAATGTGATCAAGGAGTTGATCACGGGATGACATGTTGCGGAACGAGTAAAAGAGACTTGCCGGTAACGAGATTGAACAAGGTATCGGGATACCAACGATCGAATCTCGGGCAAGTATCGTACCGATAGACAAAGGGAATTGTATACGAGATTGATTAAGTCCTTGACATCGTGGTTCATCCGATGAGATCATCGTGGAACATGTGGGAGCCAACATGGGTATCCAGATCCCGCTGTTGGTTATTGACCGGAGAACGTCTCGGTCATGTCTGCATGTCTCCCGAACCCGTAGGGTCTACACACTTAAGGTTCGATGACGCTAGGGTTATAAAGGAAGTTTGTATGTGGTTACCGAATGTTGTTCGGAGTCCCGGATGAGATCCTGGACGTCACGAGGAGTTCCGGAATGGTCCGGAGGTAAAGATTTATATATGGGAAGTCCTGTTTTGGTCACCGAAAGGGTTTCGGGTTTTATCGGTAACGTACCGGGACCACCAGGAGGGTCCCGGGGGTCCACCAAGTGGGACCACCAGCCCCGGAGGGCTGCATGGGCCACATGTGGGAGGGGACCAGCCCCAGGTGGGCTGGTGCGCCCCCCCACAAGGTCCCAAGGAGCCTAGGGTTTGGGGGAACCCTAGAAGGGGGCGCCCCCCTTGCCTTGGGGGGCAAGCCACCCCCTCCTGGCCGCCGCCCCCTCTCAGATGGGATCTGAGGGGGCCGGCCCCCTCTCCCTTGCCCCTATATATATGAAGGGGGTGGGAGGGCAACCGCACCAATATGCTGGCGCAGCCCTCCCCCTCTCCCAAGTCCTTCTCCTCTCCCGCGGTGCTTGGCGAAGCCCTGCAGGATTGCCACGCTCCTCCATCATCACCACGCCGTTGTGCTGCTGCTGGATGGAGTCTTCCTCAACCTCTCCCTCTCCCCTTGCTGGATCAAGGCATGGGAGACGTCACCGGGCTGTACGTGTGTTGAACGCGGAGGTGCTGTCCGTTCGGCACTAGGATCATCGGTGATTTGGATCACGACGAGTACGACTCCATCAACCCCATTCACTTGAACGCTTCCGCTTAGCGATCTACAAGGGTATGTAGATGCACTCTCTTTCCCCTCGTTGCTGGTTTCTCCATAGATAGATCTTGGTGACACGTAGGAAAATTTTAAATTTCTGCTACGTTCCCCAACAGTGGCATCATGAGCTAGGTCTATTGCGTAGATTCTTTACACGAGTAGAACACAAAGTAGTTGTGGGCGTTGATTTTGTTCAATATGCTTACCGTTACTAGTCAATCTTGATTCGGCGGCATTGTGGGATGAAGCGGCCCGGACCGACCTTACACGTACACTTACGTGAGACAGGTTCCACCGACTGACATGCACTAGTTGCATAAGGTGGCTAGCGGGTGCCAGTCTCTCCCACTTTAGTCGGATCGGATTCGATGAAAAGGGTCCTTATGAAGGGTAAATAGCAATTGACATATCACGTTGTGGTTTTGCGTAGGTAAGAAACGTTCTTGCTAGAAACCCATAGCAGCCACGTAAAACATGCAAACAACAATTAGAGGACGTCTAACTTGTTTTTGCAGGGTATGCTATGTGATGTGATATGGCCAAAAGGATGTGATGAATGATATATGTGATGTATGAGATGATCATGTTCTTGTAATAGGAATCACGACTTGCATGTCGATGAGTATGACAACCGGCAGGAGCCATAGGAGTTGTCTTAATTTATTTATGACCCGCGTGTCAACATAAACGTCATGTAATTACTTTACTTTATTGCTAACCGTTAGCTGTAGTAGTAGAAGTAATAGTTGGCGAGACAACTTCATGAAGACACGATGATGGAGATCATGGTGTCATGCCGGTGACGATGATGATCATGGAGCCCCGAAGATGGAGATCGAAAGGAGCAAAGTGATGATGGCCATATCATGTCACTATTTGATTGCATGTGATGTTTATCATGTTTTTTTGCATCTTATTTGCTTAGAACGACGGTAGTAAATAAGATGATCCCTCATTAAAATTTCAAGAAAGTGTTCCCCCTAACTGTGCACCATTGCGAAAGTTCGTCGTTTCGAAGCACCACGTGATGATCGGGTGTGATAGATTCTTACATTCGAATACAACGGGTGTTGACGAGCCTAGCATGTACAGACATGGCCTCGGAACACATGCAAACACTTAGGTTGACTTGACGAGCCTAGCATGTACAGACATGGCCTCAGAACACAGAAGACCGAAAGGTCGAGCATGAGTCGTATGGTAGATACGATCAACATGAAGATGTTCACCGACGTTGACTAGTCCGTCTCACGTGATGATCGGACACGGCCTAGTTGACTCAGATCATGTAATCACTTGGATGACTAGAGAGATGTCTATCTGAGTGGGAGTTCATAAGATGAACTTAATTATCCTGAACATAGTCAAAAGATCTTTGCAAATTATGTCGTAAGCTCGTGCTTTAGTTCTACTGTTTTAGATATGTTCCTAGAGAAAATATAGTTGAAAGTTGATAGTAGCAATTATGCGGACAGTAGAAGGCTTGTGTCCTTAATGCACCACTCGGTGTGCTGGACCTCGAACGTGGTATGTGGATGTTGCGAACATCTGACATACACGTTTTGATGACTACATGATAGTTCGGTAATGATAAATGGTTTAGAATTGAGGCACCGAAGACATTTTGAAATGTCGCGGAACATATGAGATGTTTCGAGGGCTGAAATTGGGATTTCAGGCTCGTGCCCACGTCAAGAGGTATGAGACCTCCGACGATTTTCTTGGCCTGCAAACTAAGGGAGAAAAGCTCAATCGTTTATCTTGTGCTCAAATTGTCTGAGTACAACAATCACTTGAATCGAGTGGGAGTTGATCTTCCAGATAAGATAGTGATGTTTCTCCAAAGTCATTGCCACCAAGCTGCTAGAGCTTCGTGATGAACTATAACATATCAGGGATAGATATGATGATCCTTGAAATATTCACGATGTTTGACACCGGAAAGTAGAAATCAAGAAGGAGCATCAATTGTTGATGGTTAGTGAAACCACTAGTTTCAACAAGGGCAAGGGCAAGAAGGGATACTTCATGAAACGGCAAATCAGCTGCTGCTCTAGTGGAGAAACCCAAGGTTAAACCCAAACCCGAGACTGAGTGCTTCTATAATAAGGGGAACAGCCACTGGAGCAGAATTACCCTAGATACTTGGTAGATGAGAAGGCTGTCGATAGAAGTATATTGGATATACATTATGTTAATGTGTACTTTACTAGTACTCCAAGTAGCACCAGGGTATTAGATACCGGTTCGGTTGCTAAGTGTTAGTAACTCGAAATAAAAGGCTACGGAATAAACGGAGACTAGCTAAAGGTGAGCTGACGAGATGTGTTGGAAGTGTTTCCAAGGTTGATGTGATCAAGCATCGCACGCTCCCTCTACCATCGAGATTGGTGTTAAACCTAAATAATTGTTATTTGGTGTTTGCGTTGAGCATAGACATGATTGGATTATGTCTATCGCAATACGGTTATTCATTTAAGGAGAATAATGGTTACTCTATTTATTTGAATAATACCTTCAATGGTCTTGCACCTAAAATGAATGGTTTATTGAATCTCGATCATAGTGATACACATGTTCATGCCAAAAGATATAAGATAGTAATGATAGTACCACCTACTTGTGGCACTGCCATGTAAGTCATATTGGTATAAAACGCATGAAGAAGCTCCATGTTGATGGATCTTTGGACTCACTCATTTTTGAAAAGGATTGAGACATGTGAACCATCTCTATTGGTATATACGCATGAAGAAACTCCATGTAGATGGACCGTTTGGACTCACTTGATTTTGAATCGCTTGAGACATGCAAATCATACCACATGGGCAAGATGACTGAAAGCTTCGGTTTCAGTAAAATGGAACAAGAAAGCAACTTGTTGGAAGTAACACATTTTGATATGTGCAGTCCAATGAGTGCTGAGGCACGCAGTGGATATCGTTATGCTCTAACTTCACAGATGATTTGAGTAGATACTGAGCATATTTACTTGATGAAACACAAGTCTGAATTATTGAATGGTTCAAGTAATTTCAGAATGAAGTTGAATATCATCGTGACAAGAGGATAAAATATCTATGATATGATCATAGAGATGAATATCTGAGCTGCGAGTTTGGTACACAATTGAGACATTGTGGAAATTGTTTCACGACTAGTACCGCCTGGAACACCATAGAGTGATGGTGTGTCCAAACATCATAACTGCACCCTATTGGATATGATGCATACCATGATGTCTCTTATCGAATTACCACTATCGTTCATGGGTTAGGCATTAGAGACAACCACACTCACTTTAAATAGGGCACCACATAATTCCGATAAGATGACACCGTATGAACTATGGTTTAGAGAAACCTAAGCTGTCATTTCTTATAAGTTTGGGGCTGCGACGCTTATGTGAAAAAGTTTCAGGCTGATAAGCTCGAACCCAAAGCGAATAAATGCATCTTCATAGGATACCCAAAACAGTTGGGTATACCTCCTGTCTCAGATCCGAAAGCAATAGGGATTGTTTCTCAAATCGGGTCCTTTCTCGAGAAAAAATTTCTCTCGAAAGACTTGAGTGGGAGGATGGTGGAGACTTGATGAGGTTATTGAACCGTCACTTCAACTAGTGTGTAGCAGGGCACATGAGTTGTTCCTATGGCACCTACACCAATTGAAGTGGAAGCTTATGATAGTGATCATGAGACTTCGGATCAAGTCACTCCCAAACCTCGTAGGATGACAAGGATGCGTACTACTTCAGAGTGGTACGTAATCCTGTCTTGGAAGTCATGTTGCTAGACAACAATGAACCTACGAGCTATGGAGAAGCGATGGTGGGCCCGGATTCCGATGAATGGCTCGAGGCCATAAAATCCGAGAGAGGATCCATGTATGAAAACAAAGTGTAGACTTTGGCAGAACGGCTCGATGGTCGTAAGGCTGTTGAGTACAGATGGATTTTAAAAGGAAGACGGACAATGATGGTAAATGTCACCATTAAGAAAGCTCGACTTGTCATTAAGATGTTTTCCGACAAGTTCAAGGAGTTGACTGCGATGAGACTTTCTCACTCGTAGCGATGCTAAGAGTCTGTTGGAATTATGTTAGCGATTACTGCATTATTTATGAAATTGTGCAGATAGGATGTCAAAACATTGTTTCCTCGACGATTTTCTTGAGGAAAGGTTGTATGTGATACAACCAGAAGATTTTTGTCAATCCTGAAAGATGCTAACAAGTATGCAAAGCTCCAGCAATCCTTCTAAGGACTGGAGTAAGCATCTCGGAGTTGGAATGTACGCTTTGATGAGATGATCAAAGATTTGGGTTTATACAAAGTTTATGAGAAACTTGTATTTCCAAAGAAGTGAGTGGGAGCACTATAGAATTTCTGATGAGTATATGTTGTTGACATATTGTTATCGGAAATGATGTAGAATTTCTGGAAGGCATATAGGGTTGTTTGAAAAATGCTTTTCAATGAAAACCTGGATTAAGCTACTTGAACATTGAGCATCAAGATATATAAGGATAGATCAAAATCGCTTAATAGTACTTTCAAACAAACACATACCACGACAAGATTTTGAAGGAGTTCAAAATAGATCAGCAAAGAAGGAGTTCTCGGCTGTGTTACAAGGTGTGAGTATTGAGCAAGACTCAAGACATGACCACGGCAGAATAGAGAGAAAGGACGAAGGTAGTCCCCTATGCTTTAGTCATAGGCTCTAAAGTATGCTATGTTGTGTACCGCACCTGAAGTGTGCCAAACCATGAGTCAGTCAAGGGGTACAAGTGTGATCTAGAAATGGATCACAGGACAACGGTCAAAGTTATCCTTAGTAACTAGTGGACTAAGGAATTTTATCGATTATGGAGGTGGTAAAAGAGTTCGTCGTAAAGGGTTACGCCGATGCAAGCTTTGACACTAATCCAGATTATTCTGAGTAGTAAACTGGATTCGTCTAGTAGAATAGTTATTTGGAATAGCACCAAATAGAGCGTGGTAACTGCATCTAGGAGATGACATAGATATTTGTAAAGCACACACGGATCTGAAAGGTTCAGACCCGTTGACTATAACCTCTCTCACAAGCATAACATGATCAAACCCAGAACTCTTGGGTGTTAGTCACATAGGGATGTGACCTTGAGTGTTAATCACATATCGATGTGAACTAGATTATTGACTCTAGTGCAAGTGGGAGACTATTGGAAATATGCCCTAGAGGCAATAATAAATTGATTATTATTATATTTCCTTGTTCATGATAATCGTTTATTATCCATGCTAGAATTGTATTGATAGGAAACTCAGATACATGTGTGGATACATAGACAACACCATGTCCCTAGTAAGCCTCTAGTTGACTAGCTCGTTGATCAATAGATGGTTACGGTTTCCTGACCATGGATATTGGATGTCGTTGATAACGGGATCACATCATTAGGAGAATGATGTGATGGACAAGACCCAATCCTAAGCCTAGCACAAGATCATGTAGTTCGTATGCTAAAGCTTTTCTAATGTCAAGTATCATTTCCTTAGACCATGAGATTGTGCAACTCCCGGATACCGTAGGAGTGCTTTGGGTGTGCCAAACGTCACAACGTAACTGGGTGGCTATAAAGGTACACTACAGGTATCTCCGAAAGTGTCTGTTGGGTTGGCACGAATTGAGACTGGGATTTGTCACTCCGTGTGACGGAGTGGTATCTCTCGGCCCACTCGGTAGGACATCATCATAATGTGCACAATGTGATCAAGGAGTTGATCACGGGATGATGTGTTGTGGAACGAGTAAAAGAGACTTACCGGTAATGAGATTGAACAAGGTATCGGGATACCGACGATCGAATCTCGGGCAAGTATCGTACCGATAGACAAAGGGAATTGTATACGGGATTGATTAAGTCCTTGACATCGTGGTTCATCCGATGAGATCATCGTGGAACATGTGGGAGCCAACATGGGTATCCAAATCCCGCTGTTGGTTATTGACCGGAGAACGTCTCGGTCATGTCTGCATGTCTCCCAAACCCGTAGGGTCTACACACTTAAGGTCCGATGACTCTAGGGTTATAAAGGAAGTTTGTATGTGGTTACCGAATGTTGTTCGGAGTCCCGGATGAGATCCTGAACGTCACGAGGAGTTCCGGAATGGTCCGGAGGTAAAGATTTATATATGGGAAGTCCTGTTTTGGTCACCGAAAGGGTTTCGGGTTTTATCGGTAACGTACCAGGACCACCAGGAGGGTCCCGGGGGTACACCAAGTGGGACCACCGGCCCCGGAGGGCTGCATGGGCCACATGTGGGAGGGGACCAGCCCCAGGTGGGCTGGTGCGCCCCCACAAGGGCCCAAGGCGCCTAGGGTTTGGGGGAACCCTAGAAGGGGGCGCCCCCCTTGCCTTGGGGGGCAAGCCACCCCCTCCTGGCCGACGCCCCCTCCTCAGATGGGATCTGAGAGGGTCGGCCCCCCTCTCCCTTGCCCCTATATATATGAAGGGGGTGGGAGGGCAACCGCACCAATATGCTGGCGCAGCCCTCCCCCTCTCCCAAGTCCTTCTCCTCTCCCGCGGTGCTTGGCGAAGCCCTGCAGGATTGCCACGCTCCTCCATCATCACCATGCCGTTGTGCTGCTGCTGGATGGAGTCTTCCTCAACCTCTCCCTCTCCCCTTGCTGGATCAAGGCATGGGATACGTCACCGGGCTGTACGTGTGTTGAACGCGGAGGTGCTGTCCGTTCGGCACTAGGATCATCGGTGATTTGGATCACGACGAGTACGACTCCATCAACCCCGTTCACTTGAACGCTTCCGCTTAGCGATCTACAAGGGTATGTAGATGCACTCTCTTTCCCCTCGTTGCTGGTTTCTCCATAGATAGATCTTGGTGACACGTAGGAAAATTTTAAATTTCTGCTACGTTCCCCAACATATATAGGAGGAAGGAGTGCGTCGGTGGAGCGAAGGGGGGCCCACGAGGCAGGGGCGCCCCCTAGGGGGGCGCCCTCCACCCTCGTGGCCGCCTCCCTCCTTTCTTGACGGAGGGTCCAAGTCTCCTGGATCTTATTTGTTGAGAAAATCACGTTCCCGAAGGTTTCATTCCATTTGGAGTCTGTTTGATATTCCGTTTCTTTGAAACACTGAAATAGGCAAAAAACAACAATTCTGGGCTGGGCCTCTGGTTAATAGGTTAGTCCCAAAACTAATATAAAAATGGAAAATAAAGCCCAATATGGTTCAAAACAGTAGATAATATAGCATGGAGCAATCAAAAATTATAGATACGTTGGAGACGTATCAGGCATCCCCAAACTTAATTCCTGCTCGTCCTCGAGTAGGTAAATGATAAAAAAAAGAATTTTTGATGCGGAGTGCTACTTGGCATAATTTCAATGTAATTCTTCTTAATTGTGGTATGAATATTCAGATCCGAAAGATTCAAGACAAAAGTTCATATTGACATAAAAATAATAATACTTCAAGCATACTAACAAAGCAATTATGTCTTCTCAAAATAACATGGCCAAAGAAAGCTATCCCTACAAAATCATATAGTCTGGTATGCTATATCTTCACCACACAAAGTATTTAAATCATGCACAACCCCGATGACAAGCCAAGCAATTGTTTCATACTTTTGACATTTTCAAAACTTTTTCGATCTTCACGCAATACATGAGCGTGAGCCATGGATATAGCACTATATGTGGAATAGAATGGTGGTTGTGGAGAAGACAAAAAAAGGGGAAGATAGTCTCACATCAACTAGGCGTATCAACGGGCTATGGAGATGCCCATCAATAGATATCAATGTGAGTGAGTAGGGATTGCCATGCAACAGATGCACTAGAGCTATAAGTATATGATAGCTCAACAAAAGGAACTAAGTGGGTGTGCATCCAACTCGCTTGCTCATGAAGACCTAGGGCATTTTGAGGAAGCCCATCATTGGAATATACAAGCCAAGTTCTATAATGAAAAATTCCCACTAGTATATGAAAGTGACGAAATGAGAGACTCTCTATCATGAAGATCATGGTGCTACTTTGAAGCACAAGTGTGGTAAAAGGATAGTAACATTGTCCCTTCTCTCCTTTTCTCTCATTTTTTTATTTGGGACTTTTCTCCTTTTTTATGGCCTTTTTTTTCTTTTTTTCGTATGGAGTCTCATCCCGACTTGTGGGGGAATCATAGTCTCCATCATCCTTTCCTCACTTGGGACAATGCTCTAAAAATCATGATCATCACACTTTTATTTTTCTTACAACTCAACAATTGCAACTCAATACTTAGAACAAAATATGACTCTATGTGAATGCCTCCGGCGGTGTACCGGGATATGCAATGAATCAAGAGTGACATGTATGAAAGAATTATGAATGGTGGCTTTGCCACAAATACGATGTCAACTACATGATCATGCTAGCAATATGACAATGATGGAGCATGTCATAATAAATGGAACGGTGGAAAGTTGCATGGCAATATATCTCAGAATGGCTATGGAAATGCCATGATAGGTAGGTATGGTGGCTGTTTTGAGGAAGTATATGGTGGGTGTATGATACCAGCGAAAAGTGTGTGGTATTAGAGAGGCTAGCAATGGTGGAAGGAAGGAAAGTGCGTATAATCCATGGACTCAACATTAGTCATAAAGAACTCATATACTTATTGCAAAAATCTAGAAGTTATCAAAGCAAAGTATTACGCGCATGCTCCTAGGGGGATAGATTGGTAAGAAAAGACCATCGCCCGTCCCCGACCACCACTCATAAGGAAGACAATCAATAAATAAATCATGCTCCGACTTCATCACATAACGGTTCACCATACGTGCATGCTACGGGAATCACAAACTTTAACACAAGTATTTCTCAAATTCACAACTACTCAACTAGCATGACTCTAATATCACCATCTTCATATCTCAAAACAATTATCAAGCATCAATCCTTTCTTAGTATTCAACACACTCAAAAGAAAGTTTTACAAATCTTGAATACCAAGCTTATTATTATTATTAAGCAAATTACCATGCTATTTAAGACTCTCAAAATAATATAAGTGAAGCATGAGAGATCAATAGTTTCTATAAAACAAATCCACCATCGTGCTCTAAAAGATATAAGTGAAGCACTAGCGCAAAACTATAAAGCTCAAAAGATATAAGTGAAGCACACAGAGTATTCTATCAAATTCCAATTCATGTATGGCTTATCAAAAGGTGTGTACAGCAAGGATAATTGTGGTAGACTAACAAGCAAAGACTCAAATCATACAAGATGCTCCAAGCAAAACACATATCATGTGGTGAATAAAAATATAGCTCCAAGTAAAATTACCGATGGAAGTAGACGAAAGAGGGGATGCCTTCTGGGGCATCCCCAAGCTTTGAATTTTTGGTGTCCTTGGATTATCTTGGGGGTGCCATGGGCATCCCCAATCTTAGTCTCTTGCCACTCCTTGTTCCATAATCCATCAAAAGATTTCACCCAAAACTTGAAAACTTCACAACACAAAACTCAACAGAAATCTCGTGAGCTCCGTTAGCGAAAGAAAACAAAAGACCACTTCAAGGTACTGTAATGAACTCATTCTTTATTTATATTGGTGTTAAACCTACTTTATTACAACTTCTCTATGGATTATAAAATATTTTACTAGCCATAGATTCATCAAAATAAGCAAACAACACACGAAAAACAGAATCTGTCTAAAACAGAACAGTCTGTAGTAATCTGTAACTAACGCAAACTTCTGGAACTCCAAAAAATCTACCAAAATAGTACGACCTAGGCAATTTGTTTATTGATCAGCATCAATTGGAATCACTATTTTATCCCGTTCTGGTGATTTTTAATAATTGTTTTCGTGAATAGGAAGTTTCTGGAAATTACATCAAGATCAAATAACTATCATTCAAGAAGATCCTATAGGTTTAACTTGGCACAAACACTAATTAAAACATAAAACCACATCTAAAAAGAAGGTAGATGGATTATTTATTCCTAAACAGAATCAAAAACAAAAAAAACTAAATATAAGATTGGGTTGCCTCCCAACAAGCGCTATCATTTAACGCCCCTAGCTAGGCATAAAAGCAAGGATAGATCTAGGTATTGCCATCTTTGGTAGGCAATCCATAAGTGGCTCTCACAATAGATTCATATGGTAATTTTATTTTCTTCCTAGGGAAGTGTTCCATACCATTTTTTAATGGAAACTGAAATCTAATATTCCCTTCCTGCATATCAATAATTGCACCAATCGTTCTAAGGAAGGGTCTACCAAGAATAATAGGGCAAGAAGGATTGCAATCTATATCAAGAACGATAAAATCTACGGGCACATAATTCCTATTTGCAACAATAAGAACACCATTAATTCTTCCCATAGGTTTCTTAATAGTGGAATCCACAAGATGCAAGTTTAGAGAGCAATCATCAAGATCACGGAAATCTAGCAAATCACACAAAGTTTTGGGAATAGTGGAGACACTAGCACCCAAATCACACAAAGCATAAAACTCATGATCTTTAATTTTAATTTTAATAGTAGGTTCCCACTCATCACAAAGTTTTCTAGGGATAGAAACTTTAAACTCAAGTTTTTCTTCATAACATTGCATCAAGGCATCAACGATATGTTTGGTAAAGGCTTTATTTTGACTATAAGCATGAGGAGAATTTAGCACATATTGCAACAAGGAAATATAATCAATTAAAGAGCAACTTTCATAATTAAATTTCTTGAAGTCCAAAATAGTGGGTTTAGCAACATCTAGGGTTTTATTCTTTTCAATCCCACTTTTATCAATTTCATCATCAAGATCTAAAAACTCCGAATTTTTGGAACACCTTCTAGGTAAAGGAAGATCATATTCTGTTTCATCAAGATTCATATTGCAAAACAACGATTTAATAGGGGATACATCAATAACTTTTAGATCTTCATCTTGATTTTCATAGGAATTGGAAGAACACACTTTAATAAAGGCATCTTTCGTAGCACGCATCCTAGCGGTTCTTTCCTTGCACTCATCAATGGAAATTCTCATGGCTTTGAGAGACTCATTGATATCATACTTAGGAGGGATAGATCTAAGCTTTAAAGAATCAATCTCAAGAGAAATTCTATCAACGTTCCTAGCCAATTCATCAACTTTAAGCAATTTCTCTTCAAGCAAAGCATTAAAATTCTTTTGCGAATTCATAAACTCTTTAACACTATTCTCAAATTCAGAAGGCATCTTATTAAAATTTCCATAAGAGTTGTTGTAGGAATTTCCATAATTATTAGAAGGATTACTAGGATAAGGCCTAGGATTAAAATTCCCTCTATACGCGTTGTTACCAAAATTATTCCTACCAACAAAATTCATATCCATAGATTCATTATTATTCTCTATCAAAGTAGACAAAGGCATATCATTAGGATCAGAAGAAACACTCTTAGTAGCAAATAATTTCATAAGTTCATCCATCTTTCCACTCAAAACATTAATTTCTTCTATCGCATGCACTTTTTTATTAGTTGATCTTTCAGAGTGCCATTGAGAATAATTAACCATAATATTATCTAGGAGTTTAGTAGCATCTCCTAAAGTGATTTCCATAAAAGTGCCTCCCGCGGCCGAATCCAAAAGATTTCTAGAAGCAAAATTCAATCCGGCATAAAAGTTCTGTATAATCATCCATAAATTCAAACCATGAGTAGGGCAATTACGTATCATTAATTTCATTCTCTCCCAAACTTGTGCAACATGTTCATGATCAAGTTGCTTAAAATTCATAATATCGTTTCTAAGATAGATGATCTTAGCGGGAGGAAAATACTTAGAGATAAAAGCATCTTTGCACTTGTCCCAAGAATCAATACTATTTTTAGGCAAAGACGAAAACCAAGCTTTAGCATGATCTCTAAGCGAAAAAGGAAATAGCTTCAATTTAACAATATCATTATCGACATCTTTCCTCTTTTGCATATCACATAAATCAACGAAGCTATTTAGATGAGTAGCGGCATCTTCACTAGGAAGGCTGGCGAATTGATCTTTCATAACAAGATTCAACAAAGCAGTATTGATTTCACAAGATTCAGTATTAGTAAGAGGAACAATCAGAGTGCTAAGGAAATCATTATTGTTGGTATTGGTAAAGTCACACAATTTGGTATTATCTTGAGCCTTCGTGACAAGCAAGCAATCCAACACACGAGCAAACAAAAGGCAAGCGAGAAAAAGGCAAACGGAAAAGAGAGGGCGAATAAAACGGCAAGGGTGAAGTGGGGGAGAGGAAAACGAGAGGCAAATGGCAAATAATGTAGTGCGGGAGATAAGGGATTGTGATGGGTACTTGGTATGTTGACTTTTGTGTAGACTCCCCGACAACGGCGCCAGAAATCTTCCTGCTACCTCTTGAGCACTGCGTTGGATTTCCTTGAAGAGGAAAGGGTGATGCAGCAGAGTAGAGTAAGTATTTCCCTCAGTTTTTGAGAACCAAGGCATCAATCCAGTAGGAGGCCACGCGCAAGTCCCTCGTACCTACACAAAACAAATAGCTCAACGCAACCAACGCGATTAGGAGTTGTCAAGCCCTTCACGGTCACTTATGAAAGTGAGATCTGATAGAGATGATAGATAATATTTTTGGTATTCTTGGTATAAAGATGAAAAGTAAAATAAAAAGGTAAAGTAAAAAAGCAAAGCAATAATAAAGTGATAGGAGATTGATATGATGAGAATAGACCCGGGGGCCATAGATTTCACTAGTGGCTTCTCTCAAGAGCATAAGTATTCTACGATGGGTGAACAAATGGCTGTTGAGCAATTGACAGAATTGAGCATAGTTATGAGAATATCTAGGTATGATCATGTATATAGGCATCACGTCCGAGACAAGTAAACTGACTCCTGCCTGCATCTACTACTATTACTCCACTCATCGACCGCTATCCAGCATGCATCTAGAGTATTAAGTTAAAAACAGAGTAACGCCTTAAGCAAGATGACATGATGTAGAGGAATAAATTCATGCAATATGATAAATATCCCATCTTGTTATCCTCGATGGCAACAATACAATACGTGCCTTGCTGCCCCTACTGTCACTAGGAAAGGACACCGCAAGATTGAACCCAAAGCTAAGCACTTCTCCCATTGCAAGAAAAACCAATCTAGTAGGCCAAACCAAACTGATAATTCGAAGATACTTGCAAAGATAACCAGTCATACATAAAAGAATTCAGAGAAGATTCAAATATTGTTCATAGATAGACTTGATCATAAACCCACAATTCATCGGTCTCAACAAACACACTGCAAAAAGAAGATTACATCGAATAGATCTCCACGAGAGAGGGGGAGAACATTGTATTGAGATCCAAAAAGAGAGAAGAAGCCATCTAACTACTAACTATGGACCCGAAGGTCTGAGGTAAACTACTCACACTTCATCGGAAGGGCTATGGTGATGATGTAGAAGCCCTCCATGGCGGATTCCCCTTTCGGCGGAGCTCCGGAACAGGCCCCAAGATGGGATCTCGTGGGTACAAAAGGTTGCGGCGGTGGAATTAGGTTTTTGGCTTCGTATCTGATCGTTTGGGGGTACGTAGGTATATATATAGGAGGAAGGAGTACGTCGGTAGAGCGAAGGGGGCCCACGAGGCAGGGGGCGCGCCCTAGGGGGGGCGCCCTCCACCCTCGTGGCCGCCTCCGTCCTTTCTTGACGGAGGGTCCAAGTCTCCTGGATCTTATTTGTTGAGAAAATCACATTCCCAAAGGTTTCATTCCGTTTGGACTCCATCTGATATTCCGTTTCTTCGAAACACTGAAATAGGGAAAAAACAACAATTCTGGGCTGGGCCTCTGGTTAATAGGTTAGTCCCAAAAGTAATATAAAAGTGGAAAATAAAGCCCAATATGGTCCAAAACAGTAGATAATATAGCATGGAGCAATAAAAAATTATAGATACGTTGGAGACGTATCAGTATCAAATACTGAGGGCTTGCTATAAACACCAGTAAAGTACACATCAATAACATCTATATCAAATATACCTTTGTTCACTTTGCCATCCTTCTTATCCGCCAAATACTTGGGGCAGTTCTGCTTCCAGTGACCAGTCCCTTTGCAGTAGAAGCACTTGTCTCAGGCTTAGGTCCATACTTGGGCTTCTTCACTTGAGCAGCAACTTGCTTGCTGTTCTTCTTGAAGTTCCCCTTCTTCCCTTTACCCTTTTCTTGAAACTAGTGGTCTTGTCAACCATCAACACTTGATGTTTTTCTTGATTTCTACCTTCGTCGATTTCAGCATCACAAAGAGCTTGGGAATCGTTTTCGTTATCCCTTGCATGTTATAGTTCATCACGAAGTTCTAGTAACTTGGTGATAGTGGCTAGAGAACTCTGTCAATCACTATCTTATCTGGAAGATTAACTCCCACTTGATTCAAGTGACTGTAGTACTTAGACATTCTGAGCACATGCTCACTAGCTAAGCTATTCTCCTCCATCTTGTAGGCAAAGTACTTGTCAAAGGTCTCATACCTTTCGACATGGGCATGAGTCTGAAATACTAATTTCAACTCTTGGAACATCTCATATGCTCCGTGGCGTTTCAAAAACGTCTTTGAAGCCCCGATTCTAAGCCGTAAAGTATGGTGCACTAAACTATCAAGTAGTCATCATATCAAGTTTGCCAAACGTTCATAACATCTGCATTTGCTCCTGCAACTGGTCTGTCACCCAGCAGTGCATCAAGAACATAATTCTTCTGTGCAGCAATGAGGATAATCCTCAGATCACTGATCCAATCCGCATCATTTCTACTAACATCTTTCAACTTAGTTTTCTCTAGGAACATATCAAAAATAAAATAGAGGAGCTAAACGCGAGCTATTGATTTACAACATAGATATGCTAATACTACCAGGACTAAGTTTATGATAAATTAGTGTTCAATTAATCATATTACTTAAGAACTCACACTTAGATAGACATCCCTCTAGTCATCTAAATGATCACGTGATCCAAATCAACTAAACCATGTCCGATCATCACGTGAGATGGAGTAGTTTTCAATGGTGAACATCACTATGTTGATCATATCTACTATATGATTCACGCTCGACCTTTCGGTCTCCAGTGTTCCAAGGCCATATATGCATATGCTAGGCTCGTCAAGTTTAACCCGAGTATTCTGCGTGTGCAAAACTGGCTTACACCCGTTGTATGTGAACGTAGAGCTTATCACACCCGATCATCACGTGGGGTCTCGGCACGACGACCTTTCGCAACGGTGCATACTCAGGGAGAACACTTATACCTTGAAATTTAGTGAGAGATCATCTTATAATGCTACCGTCAATCAAAGCAGAATAAGATGCATAAAGGATAAACATCACATGCAATCAATATAAGTGATATGACATGGCCATCATCATCTTGTGCCTTTGATCTCCATCTCCAAAGCACCATCATGATCACCATCGTCACTGGTGAGACACCTTGATATCCATCGTAGCGTCGTTGTCGTCTCGCCAACTATTGCTTCTACGACTATTGCTACCGCTTAGTGATAAAGTAAAGCAATTACAGGGCGATTGCATTGCATACAATAAAGCGACAACCATATGGCTCCTGCGAGTTGCCGATAACTCCGTTAGAAAACATGATCATCTCATACAATAAAATATAGCATCATGTCTTGACCATATCACATCACAACATGCCATGCAAAAACAAGTTAGACGTCCTCTACTTTGTAGTTGCAAGTTTTACGTGGCCGCTACGGGCTGAGCAAGAACCATTCTTACCTACGCATCAAAACCACAACGATAGTTCGTCAAGTTAGTGTTGTTTTGAGCTTCTCAAGGACCGGGCGTAGCCACACTCGGTTCAACTAAAATTGGAGGAACTGACACCCGCCAGTCACTTGTGTGCAAAGCACATCGGTAGAACCAGTCTCGCGTAAGCATACGCGTAATGTCGGTCTGGGCCGCTTCATCCAACAATACCGCTGAACCAAAGTATGACATGCTGGTAAGCAGTATGACTTGTATCGCCCGCAACTCACTTGTGTTCTACTCGTGCATATAACATCTATGCATAAACCTGGCTCGGATGCCACTGTTGGGAAGTAGTAATTTCAAAAAAAATCCTACGCACACGCAAGATCATGGTGATGCATAGCAACGAGAGGGGAGAGTGTCGTCCACGTACCCTCGTAGACCATTAAGCGGAAGCTTTATGACAACGCAGTTGATGTAGTCGTACGTCTTCATGATCGACTGATCCTCACTACCGAATGTACGGCACCTCCGCGTTCAGCACACGTTCAGCTCGGTGACGTCCCGCGAACTCATGATCCAGTAGAGCTCGAGGGAGAGTTTCCTCAGCACGACGGCGTGGTGACGATGTTGATGAAGTTACCGACATAGGGCTTCGCCTAAGCACCACTACGATATGACCGAGGTGGATTATGGTGGAGGGGGGCACCGCACATGGTTGGAAGAGATCAATGATCAACTTGTGTGTCCTAGGGTGCCCCCTGCCCTCATATATAAAGGAGCAAGGGGGGATGCCGGTCGGCCCCTGTAGGGTGCACCAGGAGGAGGAGTCCTCCTCCTAGTAGGAGTAGGACTCCCCTTTCCTACTCCTACTAGGAGGAGGAAAGGAAGGAGGAGAGGGAGAAGGAAGGAGAGGGAGGAAAAGGAGTAAGGGGGCCCCCTAGTCCAATTCGGTTTGGGCTAGGGGGCGCGCGCGCCCTGCCTCCTCTCTTCCACCACTTGGCCCATGAGGCCCATTACTTCTTCCTCGTATTCCCGTCACTCCCCGGTACCCCAAAAAATACCCGAATCACTCGGAACCTTTCCGATGTCCGAATATAGTCGTCCAATATATCGATCTTTACGCCTCAACCATTTCGAGACTCCTCTTCATGTCCCCGATCTCATCTAGGACTCCGAACTACCTTCGGTACATCAAATCACATAAACTCATAATACCGATCGTCACAGAACTTTAAGCGTGCGGACCCTACGGGTTCAAGAATTATGTAGACATGACTGAGACACGTCTCCGGTCAATAACCAATAGCAGAACCTGGATGCTCATATTGGCTCCCACATATTCTACGAAGATCTTTATCGTCAAACCGCATAATAGCATACGTTGTTCCCTTTGTCATCGGTATGTTACTTGCCCGAGATTCGATCGTCGGTATATCAATACCTAGTTCAATCTCGTTACCGGCAAGTCTCTTTACTCGTTCTGTAATGCATCATCCTACAACTAACTCATTAGTTACAATGCTTTCAAGGCTTATAGTGATGTGCATTACCGAGAGGGCCGATAGATACCTCTTCGACAATCAGAGTGACAAATCCTAATCTTGATCTATGTCAACTCAACAAGTACCATCGGAGACACCTATAGAGCACGTGTATAATCATCCAGTTACGTTGTGACGTTTGGTAGCACACAAAGTGTTCCTTCGGTATTCGGGAGTTGCATAATCTCATAGTCATAGGAACATGTATAAGTCATGGAGAAAGCAATAGGAACATACTAAACGATCAAGTGCTAAGCTAACGGAATGGGTCAAGTCAATCACATCATTCTCTAATGATGTGATCCTGTTAATAAAATGACAGCTCATGTCTATGGCTAGGAAACTTAACCATCTTTGATTCAACGAGCTAGTCAAGTAGAGGCATACTAGTGACACTTTATTTGTCTATGTATTCACACATGTATCAAGTTTTTGGTTAGTATAATTCTAGCATGAATGATAAACATTTATCATGAGATAAGGAAATAAATAATAACTTTATTATTGCCTCTAGGGCATATTTCTTTCATGGTCTCTCTCTCTCTCGTGATCTTGATAGGGCACGATCTTAATGTACCTTGAGCTTTGTTAATATAGTTGGATCATATGGTGTTCTTCCCTCTCTATCTTGTTTTGATAAATTGAATCTTACTTTTTGAGGTTTCAGTGTTATCGAATTGAATATTTCGGGTTTGAGATCACTTGATGTATGTCTTGCATGTGTATACCCATGGTGACAATGGGTATTCTATTGAGTCACTTGATATATGTTTTAGTAATCAACTTGCGAATTCCCGTGGTGACATTGGGGTAATCTAGGCATATGTGACGCAAACGTGTACGATCAAGATCAGGGACTCACGGGAAGATATCACAACACAACTCTAAAATAAAATAAGTCATACAAGCATCATAATACAAGCCAGGGGCCTCGAGGGCTCGAATACAACTGATCGATCATAGACGAGTCAACGGAAGCAACAATATCTGAGTACAGACATAAGTTCAACATGTTGCCATAAGATGGCTAGCACAAACTGGGATACATATCGAAAGAGGTGCAACCTCCTGTCTAGGATCGTCCTAAACTACTCCTGGCCATCGTCGGCAGCCTGCACATAGTAGTAGGCACCCTCGGTGTAGTAGGGGTCGTATGGCTCCTGGGCTCCAACATCTGGTTGCGACGTCCGAGAAGAAGAGGAAAAGGGGAAAAGAGGGAGCAAAGCAACCGTGAGTACTCATCCAAAGTACTCGCAAGCAAGGATCTACACTACATATGCATGGGTATCTGTGTAAAGGGGAAATATCAATGGACTGAACTACAGAATGCTAGAATAAGAGAGGGATAACTAGTCTTGTCGAAGACTACGCTTCTGGCAGCCTCCATCTTGCAGCATGTAGAAGAGAGTAGATGGTAAGTTCACCAAGTATCATCGCATAGCATAACCCTACCCGGCGATCCTCTCCTCGTCGTCCTGTGAGAGAGCGATCATCGGGTTGTATCTGGCACTTGAAAGGGTGTGTTTTATTAAGTATCCGGTTCTAGTTATCATAAGGTCAAGGTACAACTCCGGGTCGTCCTTTTACCGAGGGACACAGCTATTCGAATAGATAAACTTCCCTGCAGGGGTGCACCACATTGCACAACACGCTTGCTCCCTCTGGCTTGACACACTTTCCTGGGTCATGCCCGACCTCGGAAGATCAACACGTTGCAACCCCACCTAGACTCAACAGAGAGGTCAGCACGCTGGTCTAAATCCTAAGCGCGCAGGGGTCTAGGCCCATCGCCCATTGCACTCCTGCACGTTGCGAGGGCGGCCGAAAGAAGAGCTAGCCCCCTTAATACAAGCATAGGCTTACGGTCCAATCCGGCGTGCGCCACTCCGTCGCTTACGTCAAAAGAGCTTCGGCTGATACCACGATGTCGAGTGCCCATAACCATTCCCGCGTAGTTGGTTAGTGCGTATAGGCTTGTAGCGAGACTCATATCAAATACCAAGATCTCGTTAAGCGTGTTAATTGATGTATCCGCGGACGCCGACCAGGGGCCAGGCCCACCTCTCACCTAGGCGTTCTCAACCTGCCATGTCGCTCCGCCACAAAGTAACAGTCGGGGGCCGTCGGGAACCCAGGACCACCACTACCGGGATGGAACCACCTGTCCTTTCAGCCCCCACATAGGAATCACTTGCGGGTACTCGACGAGCCGACCCGACTTTAGTCACCACATGTATCATATATTATGTATACAAGTATATACCCGTGATCACCTCCCGAGTGATCATGGCCCGGTAGTATAGCATGGCAGACGGACAAGAATGTAGGGCCACTGATGGAATACTAGCATCCTATACTAAGCATTTAGGATTGTAGGTAAGGGTAACAATTGTAGCCACAATGACAGGCTATGCAGCAGAATAGGATTAACTGAAAGCAGTAACATGCTACACTACTCTAATATAAGCAGTAGAGAGAAGGAATAGGCGATACCTGGTGATCAAGGGGGGGGGGTCTTGCCTGGTTGCTCTGGCAAGAAGGAGGGGTCGTCAACACTGTAGTTGTAATGGGTAGCAGCGGCGTCGGTCTCGGAGTCTAACGAGAGAAGAGGGGGAAGAAACAATAAGTATAATGCAAACATAAGCATGACAATCCATGACATGACAATGAGCGGTGCTAGGTGTGCCCTAACGCGGCAGTAGGTGATACCGGCAAAGGGGGGGACATTCGGGAAAGTATTCTCAGTGTTTCACATTTTCGGACAAACGGACCGGAGGGTGAAAGTTGCATGTTCGCTATGCTAGGGACATGTGGCAGACGAACGGACTGTGTATTTGGATTCGTCTCATCGTTCTGAGCAACTTTCATGTACAAAGATTGGTTTTTCGTGGCTAGGGTTATATATATATAGGATTTTTCAGCGTTGAAATCACGCGAAGATGGGCCACGAGGGGCCCACAAGGTACCATGCCTAGCCAGCCCCACCTGGCGCGCCCTGGTGCCTTGTGGGGCCCCCGTGGCTCTTCTGGCCCCCCACGAAGCTTCTAGTGCCTCTTTTCTTAAAAAAAATTTGTCAAAAAGTTCCGCTGCATTTGGAGAACCTTGATTTCTCCACACACAAAAAAACAACACCACGGTATATCTGCTGAAAACAGTGCCAGTCCAGGTTAGTTCCATTTAAATCATATAAAATTGCACCCAAACCATATTAAATTGTTGTAAACATGGCATGAATACTTCATAAATTATAGATACATTGGATACGTACCAACATCCCCAAGCTTAATTCCTTCTCGCCCTCGGGTAGGTAAATGATAAAAGAAATAATTTATGAAGTGTGAATGCTAGCATAGTGCATAAGTTTGATCAATGATTATTTAAATCACTTTTCCTAGCATCATAACATCAACTCTTTCTCATAAAATTATCATGATGAAGTTGCAATAATTGAAAATGAATTTTTTGTGTGGAATGCTACCTATCATATTCATCATATACTCTTTCTTTTGTAGCATGGACATTTGGACTTGAATTATTCAAAGCAATAGTCTATAATTTGACATGGATACATCAATACTCAAGCATACTAACAAGCAACCATGTCTTTGAAAGTATCAACGCTAAAGAAAGCTATCCCTAGCCTATTATGTTCAATCATTGATCCATTCATGAAACACACTCAAATATTAGCTAGATCCAATGCACAAGTTTGACAATAGTGTTCCCTAGTTGGTGCTTTATAAGAGAAGATGGAGACACAAATACAAATTAAATTGCATAAAGGTAAATAGATAGGCCCTTCGCAGAGGGAAGTAGAGACTTGTAGAGGTGCCAGAGCTCAAAGCTTAAATTGAGAGATAAAAATTGTTTTGAGAGGCATGCTTTTCCTGTCAACGAAAACGATCGAGAATTCCCATTATCTTCCATGCTAGGTAAATCATAGGCAGTTCCCAAACATAAAATAAACTTTATTCCTTTTTCCACCATTCTTTCGCAATCCATGGCTAGCCATATCCACGGGTGCCTTCCATACCAACACTTTCCAAGGAATTTATTATTTGACAACATAAAGTTTTTTTTCTCATTTCAGGACTGGGCATCCCTACTACCTACCACACTCTCGTGAAATGACAAGTGAATGAACACTCATCTTGGGAATAACATACCTAGCATGGAAAATATCAGCCACCCCTGCCTCTTCATGAGTGGTACGTGCACACAAAAAGGAAATTCATTTTGAAAATTAGAGTTGGCACATACAAATTTACTTGGAACAACATGGAAATACCACATATAAGTAGATATGGTGGACTCATTTGGCACAACTTGGTTTAGTATTTTGGATGCACAAGCAGTATTCCTGCTTAGTACAAGGAAAGTCTAGCAAATAGATTAAGAAGCAACCAACCAAGAAACAAAAACGATCATAAACGAGCACTGAACATAACTAACACCGAATAATGCACCACAAGTAGGATGTAACTTCATTGCATAACTATTGACTTTCATGCTTGCATAGGGAATCACAAACCTTAACACCAACATTCTTACTAAAGCATAATTACTCACCAACATGACTCACATATTACTATCACCATATCGCAAAACTATTGGAAGGAATCAAACTTATCATATCCAATGATCTACATGAAAGTTTTTATTATATCCTTCTTGAATATTAATCATATTACACCGGTACGCGTCGGTGCTATACAAACGGTTTTTAACCCCTTTCCGTGACGACATTTGGAACCGTCGCCAAGTGAGTGTGGGCGATAGGGGGTCCTTCCCACATGACCCAGAAACCGTCGGGGATATGGAGCAATGATCCAGAGGCCTTCCAAAATGTAATCATGTGCGATGCAGCACACACTAAATTCTTTCACACATGTGGGATCAGTGATTAAATGTTTCTAATGACACAGTGAAACCAAACGGTGTGTCGTAATGAACCGTTTGGGAAACAGTATGTAAGGCACACACGCCAACATATGAACTGTGTGCGATTTGTCCCCCATCCCACACGAGTTTTCTACGTAACCCGTCTGCCATGCAAGACTTTATCGGACATGTTTCCAAACAATTACCGTCTGCGATAATGTTTTATCACAAACGGTTCAGGATCCCCTTCGCGCACATACAAGTGTTGTAGACCGTTTGTGATTTATTGTGTATCACTGATGGTTGCGGCAAGAGTGATGTGTGCTTTTCGTTTAGGATCCCACACGTTTCCTGAAAAAATTACAACTGGGATTGTATTTTACATTGGGCACAGTTTACTCCGAGTTCTCGTGTGCGATAACGCGATATCACAAACGGTTCCGGAGACCCTACGCACACGTAGTAGCGTTACAAATCATTTGTGATCTGCTATGTATCACCGGCGGTTCTGCTATGATTGGCGTATGCTTTGCGATGTGGATCGCACACACTCATTTAGTTGAACTGTGTGCGGAGCAATTGCCAAGTTAAAACAAAAATATACCATTTTGAATCGGCATGCAAAAAGGCAAATTCGCCACAATATTCAATCAAACAAATAAACAAAATTATCCCATTTTGAATCGACACGCGAAAGGCAAATTTGCCACAATATTCAATTGGACAAATAAAAAAATATCCCATTTTGAATCGGCACGCCAAAAGCAAATTCGCCACAATATTCAATTGAACAAATAGTGTCCACATGAAGAACATTCATCAGATTTCACAACAATTGCAATTGAACGTATGGTAGCTAAATTTCAATGATTTGTCCACACATATATGCATTACATAATTAATCATAGTGTACAAAATACGAAGACCTCATTAGATAGAAAACAATGGATCCATGCGTATATATTTAGCGGCTAACTCTTACTAAATGTTTCAGGAGAACGCATGCTGAAATCTTCATTATCACAAGTGGGATTGATGTAGTGATTCAGGAAGAAGTCGCTGATAAATCTCCAAACCATCAGCAATACACCAGTCGGGAGCGGTTCAGTGGTCCTCGGTTTTAAGATGAGCTGCAATATTTTTAAGATTAGAATGTGCCATATGAGTGGAGTAGAAGATATTAATTAAGATAAACTTACTGGTACTAATTCGCGAGGATCGTCACAACTATCAGCAGATTTGCAGAAGGAGATCATGTGTCTGCAAACATAGTATCCACAAAGGTTGGTCCCTACTTTTTGCTGAGGACACAAATTTTTTTTGTACACAATTAGTCATGTATTTGTCCTGTTAGGAACAACCTAACCGGTGTTAGATGTATTATTTTCTCTTTAGACAAAATCGAAATAGGTTTATTTAGAAACTTGAACATTTGACTAGCGTAAGAAAAGGTATTTGCAGACTGTTGGATAAATTTTCCGAAAATAACGGATTTTGGCGTGTTACTGGAGAAACGATCTCGTGCTACAGAGGTAGTTCCCTCTTGAACAGGTTCCCTGTTTTAGTTTTCCACAATGCGAGCACACTGCAAATGAAGATGAATTTTTACAACATCAATTACTGAACTAGATATGAATGCAAATTAATTTCAACATCATAGAATTCAATACCTATCCATGAATTGCTGAAGATGCGTCAGATCCTGAGAGTTTGTTGACTCTTTGAGAGAATCGATGTAGTAAACTGTATTCTTGTTTGTAACAATGAATACCAATATCCAGTGATTGCTACATATTAAGAAAGCCATGAACTTACGAATTATGTTGAAATCTGATAGACAATCAGTGTATGCGTGGTTGTTTACTTGACTTACCGTTCATGATATTGCTAGAGAAATGATTCTGCATGGGACATGTTTTCGAAGAGACGGACGACCGTGTTAACGGCCCAGTCCTGTAGGTCCTTACCATGTATTGTTGTGCCATTTGCTAATTCAGGATCTACGAAATACACACTCTTCCTTTTTATTCTGTGCACGTTCAATCCCCTGAGAGGAACAAAATGCAGTTAGCTGTTTATCATTTACATCCTTGTATGGAGAAGTTGATCAGAATTTGTTAAGTACTTACAAAATCAGGCATCTAAAAAGAGTGGCATCGAGCTCGTTGAAGTTGAAGAAGAGATGTAAGTCCTCGAAACTCACATTGATGGAACCGACATCGTGTCGGAAATGATCTCTGTTGTAGTGGACTAGCAAAACATGATGACCTGCTGACATTTGATCCATCCAATATTCATGTAACTCGCGACAACTGGAGTTGCACTCATCAAAGTATTCGCCAACAAGAAATGGATGGCCATGGACGTAATTGCGTGCTTCAAGTATGTCTGCTTTACTTTTAGCAAGCAACAAATCTACTTCTTCATCATCCATGCCGTCCGAAATAATATTACTCCCCAATTCGAACAACCCGGTGTTAATTTGGTTCTGGGCGATGAGTGCTTTAAGTAAGAGGAAATCGTTCTCTTTAATGTGCACTCTCCCGCCGCGCTTCCTCGTGGGTGTAGCCTTTTGGCCACTTCCTTCTTGGTACTTGAAGCATTTCTGGCAGAATGTCTGGTTGCCTGCAAGGTAGACTGCAGAGCAGACGGTGAAGCTTCGACAGACTGCTTAGCAGACGGTTTATCTATGCCAGACCACTGAGCTGGCGGTGCTGCTGTGATGGACTGCTGGGTAGCAGAGGCATCGGAGTGCTGACCATGCATTGAAGCTATGTCGGGTTTCTGCGCAGGTGGTGCCAACTTGTCGGTGTGCTGAGGAGGCCGTGTCAACACGTTGGTTTGCTGAGCAGGAAGTGCTGACGCATTGGTATGCTGATAACGCGACTGCAGACCGACGGACTGATGAGCAGTCGGTTCTGGACCTACAGACTGCTTAGCAGGCGGTTCCAAAGCATCAGACTACTTAGCAGTCCGTTCCACCAGGTTGGTCTGCTGAGCATGTGCTGCAGCTGGGTCTCCCCCCACTGCTTTAGCGGCCGACATCTGAACCGGTGGTGCGTCTTAGGCAGTTGTAGGCCTTGCCACTGGCTGCTCTGGGGCGAAGGATGACATGGCCTATACGCCATAAAGTCTGGCCGACTGATCACAGGTTGATGCATCAATCGTCGGATTACGAGTATTAGGTTCTTTGGGGAGAAGCACGCGAGAGCGCTGTGGCAAGGAGAGCATCACCGGTTGAGGGGCAACATTGGTTGCTCTTGGCGGGGCTTCAGGGATCTCATCGATGAACTCTATTTCCTTTCGTGGACACTAGATGTGATGTAACAGTGTTTCTCCCAAGGTCCTTTGATCATCGAAGTCTCCTAGGACATTCTTCAGGGCAAATTCATTGAATCCAGGCTTTACTTCAGTCACATAACACTTCACACAGCCCGGCTTCAATGGCACATTGTCCAACAAGAGGCCATCTTCCAAGAAGGGTGGGCAAACCCAGGCTGTTGCACATTTTAATGTACCTTCATAATATGTAAGCACACCCTTCAGTCTGTCTTTCATTCCAGATAGACCAGATATAGCATCATCACGAGCAGATGCAGTCTCAGTGTCGCTGGGGTCAGCTGATGCACAACTACTCTTTTGAAGTGTTGTCGCACAATAAGCAGCATCCTCCATGCCCGCCTCCCCTCCCATCTGTTAGCTATCTATCAGTGTTAGAGTCTTCTGCATCATCATTGACTCCTCAATATCCTTTCGAACAGCCGGATACACGTCCTTCCTCAACCTTTCATACAATGCATTCTGCTTCATTTCACTCCTCGTTTTTTTCATGCTGAGCCTCTCTTCTTTGCTAAGTGTGAAAGCCCTCTTGTGCGGGACATTAACACCTATACCCCTTGCACGGCCAGGGGACTCTCTTGTTTCCAGAGCAACGGATAGAATGTCACATGGCCCTGAGTTCTTGTAGAACCTTCCAGGGATCTTGGAAGCCTCTAACATCACTTGATACAGTTCTTCGTCATGTGAGTTTTTAAAGTAACAAGTTCCGTCATCACGCCTCCTTGCACGTGCCCGCAAGTAGTCTCTGGCGTGTTGGCCCCTGATTTCACTAAAGGCCGGTCCCACCCACCGCTACTACTTCTTTGTCCTCCTGGTCCCATATAGGTTTCATGCCGTAGTATCCTGCCACACCCATACGGTGGGGGTGTATGTTCTTCTTCTGAAGTTCCGATTGCTTGAAATTCTTCTCAGCAAACTCTTTAGTTGCACTGACCTTTTGAATTCTGCCCAATCTGCCTTTGTAATTTGGGGGTATGCGGGGATAGGGTCCTTGCCTTCACTCAAGTACTTCTTGTACAACACGTGCTTCCAGTTTCTCCAAGCATCCCTAGCCTTCTTCAGTGCAGCGATGATGTAGGGTGGAACCCTATACGGCCGATCTTTCACGAAAGGAGTGGATCCCAACTAAGAACACCAAGAACACGAGGGGAAAACGAGGGAAAACACAAGAGGAATCACTCAAATAGACAAGAAACAATCACACATGTGCTAGATCCATGAACACAAAGAGATACACGATCCAAAGTCAACAAGGGACGATACAAAGGGTAACCGGTTCTTCTCCGCGAGGAGGTCTTGATGGGGCCACCCAAGAGGGGGTCTTGAATCCGCTTGGAAGGATCTTCTCCGGAGGAGGTGCGATCTGTTGGGGAACGTAGTAATTTCAAAAAAATTCCTACGCACACGCAAGATCATGGTGATGCATAGCAACGAGAGGGGAGAGTGTTGTCTACGTACCCTCGTAGACCGAAGCAGAAGCATTGACGCAACATAGAGGAAGTAGTCGTACGTCTTCCCGATCCGACCGATCCAAGCACCGTTACTCCGGCACCTCCGAGTTCTTGGCACACGTTCAGCTCGATGACGCTCCCCGGGCTACGATCCAGCAAAGCTTCGGGGAGGAGTTCCATCAGCACGACGGCGTGGTGACGATCTTGATGTTCAACCGTTGCAGGACTTCGCCTAAGCACCGCTACAATATGACCGAGGTGTAATATCGTGGAGGGGGGCACCGCACACGGCTAAGGAATGATCACGAAGATCAACTTGTGTCATCTAGGGTGCCCCCTGCCCCCGTTTATAAAGGAGGGAGGGGGAGGTGCGGCCGACCCCCTTGGGGTGCGCCTGGAGGAGTCCTACTCCCACCGGGAGTAGGACTCCCCCCTCTTGCCTTGTTGGAGAAGGAAAGGGGGAAGGGGAAGAGGAAAGGGGGGCGCCGCCCCCCTTCCTTGTCCTATTCGTACTAGGGGGGAGGGGGCGCGTGGCCTGCCCTCCTCTTCTCCCTCAAGGCCCATGTAGGCCCAGTAACCCCCCCAGGGGGGGGGTTCCGGTAACCCCCGGTACTCCGGTAAAATCACGATTTCACCCGGAACGATTCCGATATCCAAGTATAGGCTTCCAATATATCAATCTTTATGTCTCAACCATTTCGAGACTCCTCGTTATGTCCATGATCACACCCGGGACTCCGAACAACCTTCGGTACATCAAAACACAAACTCATAATAAAACTGTCATCGTAACGTTAAGCATGCGGACCCTACGGGTTCGAGAACTATGTAGACATGACCTAGAACTATTCTCGGTCAGTAACCAATAGCGGAACCTGGATGCTCATATTGGCTCCCACACATTCTACGAAGATCTTCATCTGTCAGACCGCATAACAACATACGTTGTTCCCTTTGTCATCGGTATGTTACTTGCGCGAGATTCGATCGTCGGTATCCAATACCTAGTTCAATCTCGTTACCGGCAAGTCTCTTTACTCGTTCCGTAATACATCATCTCGCAACTAACTCATTAGCTGCAATGCTTGCAAGGCTTAAGTGATGTGCATTACCGAGAGGGCCCAGAGATACCTCTCCAACATTCAGAGTGACAAATCCTAATCTCGAAATACGCCAACCCAACAAGTACCTTCGGAGACACCTGTAGAGCTCCTTTATAATCACCCAGTTACGTTGTGACGTTTGGTAGCACACAAAGTGTTCCTCCGGTAAACGGGAGTTGCATAATCTCATAGTCATAGGAACATGTATAAGTCATGAAGGAAGCTATAGCAACAAACTAAACGATCAAGTGCTAAGCCAACGGAATGGGTCAAGTCAATCAGATCATTCACCTAATGATGTGATCTCTTTAATCAAATAACAACTCTTTGTCTATGGTTAGGAAACATAACCATCTTTGATAAAGGAGGTAGTCAAGTAGAGGCATACTTGTGACACTCTGTTTGTTTATGTATTCACACATGTATTATGTTTCCGGTTAATACAATTCTAGCATGAATAATAAACATTTATCATGATATAAGGAAATAAATAATAACTTTATTATTGCCTCTAGGGCATATTTCCTTCAGTCTCCCACTTGGACTAGAGTCAATAATCTAGATTACACAGTAATGATTCTAACACCCATGGAGTCTTGGTGCTGATCATGTCTTGCTCGTGGAAGAGGCTTAATCAACGGGTCTGCAACAATCAGATCCGTATGTATCTTGCAAATTTCTATGTCTCCCACCTGGACTAGATCCCGGATGGAATTGAAGCGTCTCTTGATGTGCTTGGCTCTCTTGTGAAATCTGGATTCCTTCGCTAAGGCTATTGCTCCAGTATTGTCACAAAAGATTTTCATTGGACCCGATGCACTAGGTATAACACCTAGATCGGATATGAACTCCTTCATCCAGACTCCTTCATTTGCTGCTTCCGAAGCAGCTATGTATTCCGCTTCACATGTAGATCCCGCCACGACGCTTTGTTAGAACTACACCAACTGACGGCTCCACCGTTTAAAGTAAACACATATCCGGTTTGCGATTTAGAATCGTCCGGATCAGTGTCAAAGCTTGCATCAACGTAACCACTTACGATGAGCTTTTTGTCACCTCCATATACAAGAAACATATCCTTAGTCCTTTTCAGGTATTTCAGGATGTTCTTGACCGCTGTCCAGTGATCCACTCCTGGATTACTTTGGTACCTCCCTTCTAGACTTATAGCAAGGCACACATCAGGTCTAGTACACAGCATTGCATTCATGATAGAGCCTATGGCTGAAGCAGAGGGAACATCTTTTATTTTCTCTCTATCTTCTGCAGTGGTCGGGCCTTGAGTCTTACTCAACTTCACACCCTGTAACACAGGCAAGAACCCTTTCTTTGCTTGATCCATTTTGAACTTCTTCAAAACTTTGTCAAGGTATGTACTTTGTGAAAGCCCAATTAAGCGTCTTGATCTATCTCTATAGATCTTAATGCCCAATATGTAAGCAGCTTCACCGAGGTCTTTCATTGAAAACTCTTATTCAAGTATCCCTTTATGCTATCCAGAAATTCTATATTATTTCCGATTAGTAATATGTCATCCACATATAATATCAGAAATGCTACAGAGCTCCCACTCACTTTCTTGTAAATACAGGCTTCTCCAAAAGTCTGTACAAACCCAAATGCTTTGATCACACTATCAAAGCGTTTATTCCAACTCCGAGAGGCTTGCACCACTCCATAAATGGATCGCTGGAGCTTGCACACTTTGTTAGCTCCCTTTGGATCGACAAAACCTTCTGGTTGCATCATATACAACTCTTCTTCCAGAAATCCATTCAGGAATGCAGTTTTGACATCCATTTGCCAAATTTCATAATCATAAAATGCGGCAATTGCTAACATGATTCGGACAGACTTAAGCATCGCTACGGGTGAGAAGGTCTCATCGTAGTCAATCCCTTTAACTTGTCGAAAACCTTTTGCAACAAGTCGAGCTTTGTAGATAGTAACATTACCGTCAGCGTCAGTCTTCTTGTTGAAGATCCATTTATTCTCAATTGCTTGCCGATCATCAGGCAAGTCAACCAAAGTCCACACTTTGTTCTCATACATGGATCCCATCTCAGATTTCATGGCTTCAAGCCATTTTGCGGAATCTGGGCTCACCATCGCTTCTTCATAGTTCGTAGGTTCATCATGATCTAATAGCATGACTTCCAGAACAGGATTACCGTACCACTCTGGTGCGGATCTTACTCTGGTTGATCTACGAGGTTCTGTAGTAACTTGATCTGAAGTTCTATGATCATCATCATTAACTTCCTCACTAATTGGTTCAGACGTCACAGAAACCGGTTCCTGTGATGTGCTATTTTCCAATAGGGGAGCAGGTACAATTACCTCATCAAGTTCTACTGTCCTCCCACTCACTACTTTCGAGAGAAACTCCTTCTCTAGAAAGGATCCATTTTTAGCAACGAATGTCTTGCCTTCGAATCTGTGATAGAAGGTGTACCCAACAGTCTCCTTTGGGTATCCTATGAAGACACATTCTCCGATTTGGGTTCGAGCTTATCAGGTTGAAGCTTTTTCACATAAGCATCACAACCCCAAACTTTAAGAAACGACAACTTTGGTTTCTTGCCAAACCATAGTTCATAAGGCGTCGTCTCAACGGATTTTGATGGTGCCCTGTTTAACGTGAATGCGGCCGTCTCTAAAGCATAACCCCAAAACGATAGCGGTAAATCTGTAAGAGACATCATAGATCGCACCATATCAAGTAATGTACGATTACGATGTTCGGACACACCATTACGCTGTGGTGTTCCGGGTGGCGTGAGCTGCGAAACTATTCCGCATTATTTCAAATGTAGACCAAACTCGTAACTCAAATATTCTCCTCCACGATCAGATCGTAGAAACTTTATTTTCTTGTTACGATGATTTTCAACTTCACTCTGAAATTCTTTGAACTATTCAAATGTTTCAGACTTATGCTTCATTAAGTAGATATACCCATATCTGCTTAAATCATCTGTGGAGGTGAGAAAATAACGATATCCGCCACGAGCCTCAACATTCATCGAACCACATACATCTGTATGTATGATTTCCAATAAATCTGTTGCTCTCTCCATAATACCGGAGAACGGTGTTTCAGTCATCTTGCCCATGAGGCACGGTTCGCAAGTACCGAGTGATTCATAATCAAGCGGTTCCAAAAGTCCATCAATATGGAATTTCTTCATGCGTTTTACACCGATATGACCTAAACGGCAGTGCCACAAATAAGTTGCACTATAATTATCAACTCTGCATCTTTTGGCTTCAACATTATGAATATGTGTATCACTACTATCGAGATTCATCAAAAATAGACCACTCTTCAAAGGTGCATGACCATAAAAGATATTACTCATATAAATAGAACAACCATTATTCTCTGATTTAAATGAATAACCGTCTCACATTAAACAAGATCCAGATATAATGTTCATGCTCAACGCTGGCACCAAATAACAATTATTTAGGTCTAATACTAATCTCGAAGGTAGATGTAGAGGTAGCGTGCCGACCACGATGACATCGACTTTGGAACCATTTCCCACGCGCATCGTCACCTCGTCCTTTGCCAGTGTTCGCTTAATCCGTAGTCCCTGTTTCGAGTTGCAAATATTAGCAACAGAACCAGTATCAAATACCCAGGTGCTACTGCGAGCTCTAGTAAGGTACACATCAATAACATGTATATCACATATACCTTTGTTCACCTTGCCATCCTTCTTATCCGCCAAATACTTGGCGCAGTTCCGCTTCCAGTGTCCAGTCTGCTTGCAGTAGAAGCACTCAATTTCAGGCTTAGGTCCAGACTTGGGTTTCTTCTCCTGAGCAGCAACTTGCTTGCTATTCTTCTTGAAGTTCCCCTTTGTTTTCCCTTTGCCCTTTTTCTTGAAACTAGTGGTCTTGTTGACCATCAACACTTGATGCTCCTTCTTGATTTCTACCTCCGCAGCCTTTAGCATTGCGAAGAGCTCAGGAATTGTCTTACCCATCCCTTGCATATTATAGTTCATCACGAAGCTCTTATAGCTAGGTGGAAGTGATTGGAGAATTCTGTCAACGACGCTATCATCCGGAAGAGTAACTCCCAGTTGAATCAAGTGATTACAATACCCAAACATCTTGAGTATATGCTCACTGACAGAACTATTCTCCTCCATCTTGCAGCTATAGAACTTATTGGAGACTTCATATCTCTCAATCCGGGCATTCTTTTGGAATGTTAACTTCAACTCCTGGAACATCTCATATGCTCCATGAAGTTCAAAACGTCGTTGAAGTCCCGGTTTTAAGCCGTAAAGCATGGCACATTGAACTATCGAGTAGTCATCAGCTTTGCTCTGCCAGACATTCTTAACGTCGTCAGTTGCATCAGCAGCAGGCCTGGCACCCAGCGGTGCTTCCAGGACGTAACTTTTCTTTGCAGCAATGAGGATAATCCTCAAGTTACGGACCCAGTCCGCGTAATTGCTACCATCATCTTTCAACTTTGCTTTCTCAAGGAACGCATTAAAATTCAACGGAACAACATCACGGGCCATCTATCTACAATCAACATAGACAAGCAAGATACTATCAGGTACTAAGTTCATGATAAATTTAAGTTCAATTAATCATATTACTTAAGAACTCCCACTTAGATAGACATCCCTCCAATCGTCTAAGTGATCACGTGATCCAAATCAACTAAACCATAACCGATCATCACGTGAAATGGAGTAGCTTTCAATGGTGAACATCACTATGTTGATCATATCTACTATATGATTCACACTCGACCTTTCGGTCTCCGTGTTCCAAGGCCATATCTGCATATGCTAGGCTCGTCAAGTTTAACCTGAGTATTCTGCGTGTGCAAAACTGGCTTGCACCCGTTGTAGATGGACATAGAGCTTATCACACCCGATCATCACGTGGTGTCTGGGCACGACGAACTTTGGCAACGGTGCATACTCAGGGAGAACACTTCTTGATAATTAGTGAGAGATCATCTTAAAATGCTACCGTCAATCAAAGCAAGATAAGATGCATAAAAGATAAACATCACATGCAATCAATATAAGTGATATGATATGGCCATCATCATCTTGTGCTTGTGATCTCCATCTCCGAAGAACCGTCATGATCACCATCGTCACCGGCGCGACACCTTGATCTCCATCGTAGCTTCGTTGTCGTCTCGCCAATCTTATGCTTCTACGACTATCGCTACCGCTTAGTGATAAAGTAAAGCATTACAGGGCGATTGCATTGCATACAATAAAGCGACAACCATATGGCTCCTGCCAGTTGCCGATAACTCAGTTACAAAACATGATCATCTCATACAATAAAATTTAGCATCATGTCTTGACCATATCACATCACAACATGCCCTGCAAAAACAAGTTAGACGTCCTCTACTTTGTTTGTTGCAAGTTTTACGTGGCTGCTACGGGCTTAGTAAGAACCAATCTTACCTACGCATCAAACCACAACGATAATTTGTCAAGTTGGTGCTGTTTTAACCTTCGCAAGGACCGGGCGTAGCCACACTCGGTTCAACTAAAGTTGGAGAAACTGACACCCGCCAGCCACCTGTGTGCAAAGCACGGCGGTAGAACCAGTCTCGCATAAGCATACGCGTAATGTCGGTCCGGGCCGCTTCATCCAACAATACCGCCGAACCAAAGTATGACATGCTGGTAAGAAGTATGACTTATATCGCCCACAACTCAATTGTGTTCTACTTGTGCATATAACTCAAACCATAAAAACCTAGGCTCGGATGCCACTATTGGGGAACGTAGTAATTTCAAAAAAATTCCTACGCACACGCAAGATCATGGTGATGCATAGCAACGAGAGGGGAGAGTGTTGTCTATGTACCCTTGTAGACCGAAGCGGAAGCGTTGAAGCAACATAGAGGAAGTAGTCGTACGTCTTCCCTATCCGACCGATCCAAGCACCGTTACTCCGGCACCTTCGAGTTCTTGGCACACGTTCAGCTCGATGACGCTCCCCGGGCTCCGATCCAGCAAAGCTTCGGGGAGGAGTTCCGTCAGCATGACGGCGTGGTGATGATCTTGATGTTCAACTGTCGCAGGGCTTCGCCTAAGCACCGCTACAATATGACCGAGGTGTAATATCATGGAGGAGGGCACCGCACACGGCTAAGGAACGACCACGAAGATCAACTTGTGTCATCTAGGGCGCCCCCTGCCCCCGTATATAAAGGAGGGAGGGGGAGGTGCGGCCGGGCCCCTTGGGGTGCGCCTGGAGGAGTCCTACTCCCACCGGGAGTAGGACTCCCCCCTCTTGCCTTGTTGGAGAAGGAAAGGGGCGCGCGGCCTGCCCTGGCCGACCCTCCTCTTCTCCCTTAAGGACCATGTAGGCCCAGTAACCCCCCCCCCCCCGCCCGCGGGGGGGGGGGGCTCCGGTAACCTCCGGTACTCCGGTAAAATCACGATTTCACCCGGAACGATTCCGATATCCAAATATAGGCTTCCAATATATCGATCTTTATGTCTCGACCATTTCGAGACTCCTCGTCATGTCCATGATCACATCCGGGACCCCGAACAACCTTCGGTACATCAAAACACAAACTCATAATAAAATTGTCATCGTAACGTTAAGCGTGCGGACCCTACGAGTTCGAGAACTATGTAGACATGACCTAGAACTATTCTCGGTCAATAACCAATAGCGGAACCCGGATGCTCATATTGGCTCCCACACATTGTACGAAGATCTTTATCGGTCAGACCGCATAACAACATACGTTGTTCCCTTTGTCATCGGTATGTTACTTGCCTGAGATTCGATCGTCGGTATCCAATACCTAGTTCAATCTCGTTACCGGCAAGTCTCTTTACTCGTTCCGTAATACATCATCTCGCAACTAACTCATTAGCTGCAATGCTTGAAAGGCTTAAGTGATGTGCATTACCGAGAGGGCCCAGAGATACCTCTCCAACATTCGGAGTGACAAATCCTAATCTCGAAATACGCCAACCCAACAAGTACCTTCGGAGACACCTGTAGAGCACCTTTATAACCACCCAGTTACGTTGCGACATTTGGTAGCACACAAAGTGTTCCTCCGGTAAACGGGAGTTGCATAATCTCATAGTCATAGGAACATGTATAAGTCATGAAGGAAGCAATAGCAACAAACTAAACGATCAAGTGCTAAGCCAACGGAATGGGTCAAGTCAATCAGATCATTCACCTAATGATGTGATCTCTTTAATCAAATAACAACTCTTTGTCTATGGTTAGGAAACATAACCATCTTTGATTAATGAGCTAGTCAAGTAGAGGCGTACTAGTGACACTCTGTTTGTTTATGTATTCACCCATGTATTATGTTTCCGGTTAATACAATTCTAGCATGAATAATAAACATTTATCATGATATAAGGAAATAAATAATAACTTTATTATTGCCTCTAGGGCATATTTCCTTCACGATCTCCGAGGAGAAGGTAACCAAGTGGATGAGCAAAGCTCTCACACAAACATGAGCTAATCCTTTTCTAACCCTAACTAGGAGGAGGGAGAGGTTTACATATAGTCTTAGTGCAAATGGTGGCGAAGTGAAGGGGTACATGGGCCTCAGCCTGAAAATGGACGCAGCCAGGGTTCGGATGTCCGGGAGGCGCCGGTAATCCGGAGGCTCGCGGGGGTCCGGACGTCCGCAGTTCTTCGGATGTACGCAATTTAGCTTCTGTTGCCACGGCGCCGGTCGTCCGGTCTTCCTCGGATTTCCGTAGATTTGGTTCTGTGGGCGTAGTGTCGGTCGTCCAGAGGGGCTCGGTCGTCCGGGGGCCTGGGGATTGTCAGACGTCCGGTCCTGGTCGGACGTCCGGCCGCTGTAGTGTGTGCTGGCCTGATTCCTTTGGGCTATTGCAACCTCCAGGGGTCTGACGTTCGGGATGGGCCGGTCATCCGGATCCTATAGCTTCCGGGACAGCTCTTCCTCTTTTCCTTCGCACTTGGTGTCCTCGCCGTCTTGTCCGTTGCATGTAGTTTTTTCATGGCTTTCCTCCAAGTACCTAATCACACATAGTGTTTCCGTTTGAGGTAGTAGCCATGCCTCATGTGTCAAAAGTGGTAGTTCGGAAAGGAGCGAGTTCACCTTATCTTCAATAGCCTTGGCTCGGGCTCTTGCCATTGGTCCAAGTGGTGTTGTTGGAGGTGTAGATGCGTCCATGGGGATGATCGTGGGATGCTCCGCATCATCTCCCCTCCCTTGGGAAAGATCCGACCTCGGATCGAAATCTTCATCACCATGGTAGGGCGAAAGATCCTTGATGTTGAAGACGTCGCTCACGTTGTACTTGTCGCGCGGGAGATCGATCTTGTAAGCGTTATTGTTGTAGCATGCTAGCACCTTGAATGATCCATCAGCTTGTGGTAGAAGTTTGGACTTGCGTTCGTTGGGGAAGCGGTCCTTGCGAAGGTGTACCCACACAAGATCTCCAATGTTGAATATCATGGGTTGCTTGTTGATGTTGAGCTTGGTCGCGAGTCGTTGTACTTGGCACTCGATGGTGTGCCTTGCATCTTCATGCATCTTCTTGAGGTAGTTTACTCGGGCGCTCGCGTCCATGTTGGTGCGCTCTTGTAGTGGTAGAGGAAGAATGTCCAATGGGGACAACGGGTTGAAGCCGTAGACGGCCTCGAAGGGGGACTTGCCGGTTGCTGAGTGTCTTGCACGGTTGTAGGCATACTCGGTGATCGGTAGACACTCCTCCCACTCCTTGATGTTCTTCTTGATTAGCACGCGGAGAAGAGTGGAGAGCGTGCGGTTCGTCACCTCCGTTTGGCCGTCGGTTTGTGGATGGTATGCCGTGGAGAATAGTATCTTGGTTCCGAGCTTGTCGCATAAGGTCTTCCAAAAGTAACTCAAGAACTTGACATCGCGGTCCAAGACAATCGTCTTTGGCACTCCATGAAGTCGCAAGGTTTCCCTACAAAAGAGATTGGCAACATGTGAAGCATCGTCTATCTTGTTGCAAGGAATGAAATGAGCCATTTTGGAGAATCGGTCCACAACAAAAAAAACGGAATCCTTGCCGTTTCTAGTTCTAGGCAAACCAAGCACAAAATCCATGCTAATATCTTCCCATGGTGATATGGGATCGGAAGTGGCATGTAAAGGCCATGAGATTGAGCTTTAGACTTAGCTTTGCGACATGTAGAGCATCGGTTGGTGAAGCGGTTGGCGTCGCGAAACATCTTAGGCCAAAAGTAATTCTTGGAGAGCGTAGCAAGTGTCTTGTCGCGTCCAAAATGTCCCATTAGTCTTCCTCTATGAGATTCTTGCAGAAGCAACAAACGAAGAGAGGACTCGGGTATGCAAAGTTTGTTAGCTATCATAAGATAACCATCTTTGATGTAATAGCGTTCCCAAGATGGATGCGTCAAACACTTAGCATAAGGAGTTGCAAAAGAAGGATCATGATCATACAAGTCTTTTATGTGCTCAAAGCCAATGACATTCAATTCAAGTTGAGTAACAAGCATGCATATACGGGAAAGCGCATCCGCCACAACATTTTCCTTACCTTTAATATACTTGATGACATAGGGAAAAAACTCAATAAATTCACTCCACTTAGCAAGACGCTTGTTCAACTTAGTTTGACCCTTAAGATACTTAAGCATTTCATGATCGGTATGGATAATGAATTCATGAGGGCGGAGATAGTGTTCCCATTCACGCAAAACTCGCACTAAAGCATATAGCTCTTTGTCATAGATGGGGTAATTGCGTTGCGCTCCGGAAAGTTTCTCACTAAAATAAGCAATTGGGCGCTTCTCTTGTGTTAACACACCTCCTATGCCATTACCACTAGCATCGCAATGAATTTCAAAAGGTTCGTCAAAGTTGGGTAATGCAAGCACAGGAGCATGAGTAAGAAAATTCTTAAGCTCATTGAATGCAGTGTCTTGGGAAACGGTGCATTTTTCTTACTCAAAGCATGTAAAGGAAAAGCAATGGTGCTAAAATCCTTCACAAATCGATGGTAGAAACCGGCTAAACCAAGAAAACTACGCACTTGTTGCAAATTGGTTGGTTGGGGCCAAGTTTTAATAGCATTGATCTTAGACTCATCAACATGAACACCCTTAGAAGATACTACGAAACCCAAGAAAACAAGCTTATCAACACCAAAAAGGCATTTTTCCATATTAGCATAAGTTGCTCTTTTCGAAGAGTTTGTAGCACGGTGCGAAGGTGGGTGACATGCTCTTTGAGAGATTTGCTAAAAACAAGGATATCATCAAAGTAGACAACAACAAATTCACCAATGTAAGGGCGAAACACATAATGCATAAGACGCATGAAAGTACCGGGTGCTTCCGATAAACCCATAGGCATGACTAACCACTCATACAAACCAAACTTTATTTTGAAAGCGGTTTTCCATTCATCACCCTCTTGTATGCATATTTGATAGTAACCACTTTTAAGATCAATTTTGGAAAAGATAGTAGCACCACTAAGTTCATCAAGCATATCATCAAGGCGTGGAATGGGGTACCTATAGTGAACAGTGATAGCATTGATGGGTCTACAATCGGAACACATGCGAAAGCTACCGTCTCTTTTTGGCACAAGTATGACCGGTACGGCACAAGGACTCAAACTTTCGTGCACATGTCCATGGTCTATGAGATGCTTTACTTGCCTTTGTATTTCTTTGGTTTCTTCGGGGTTTACTTGGTATGGGGCCTTGTTTGGAAGTGGCGCTCCGGGGATGAGGTCGATGCGGTGTTCGATGCCTCGTAGTGGAGGTAGACCCGGAGGTAGCTCGTCGGGGAAAACATCTTGGAATTCCTGCAATAAAGAAGATAACACCAAAGGTAGATCGTGAGAGGTGTTAGCTTTTGGTGCCTCGTCCTTGCACAATAGGACATAGTGTAGGACACTTGATGGGTTCTCACACACTTCTCTCATCTCACGTTTGGTGGCAAATAGAACTAAGTTTTTCTTGTCGCTCATCGTGGAGGCACTCAATTTTGGCTTGTGGCGCCCAATCTCTTTTTGGTGGATCACTCTCTCACTATTCTCTCCATGATGGATTGCTTGTTTTTCGGCGATCACTTGGCTCGGCGTTCTGGGAACGGGGGTCCCCAGACTTGCCTGCCTGCGGCCTGCGGCGTGGCTCAAATGGGGGCCCAGTGTGGCCCATCTTCATCAACACAAGACTCAAGACCCTCGCGAGGGGCCAAGCCTCACGGGGCGGATGACACAGCGCTTCCTCAGGCGCGGTCTCCTCAGGCTGGCTCGCGAGGAGGCGGAGAGATCAAGGCGGGGTACCTCGCGAGGTGCCCATGACGCAAGCCATGACGATCGAGGGTGCCAGGCGGGCGCCAGCCCGCGCGGCGTTCCCCTTTCCTCTTTGGTGCAAAGGGGGCAAGCGCAGGCGAGAGGATCAAGCAAAGGCACCCATTTCGGTGCAACAAGACCAAGACCAGTCCAACGATGGGAAGGAGGTCACCATGGAGCCCAGAACGGCGTCACCACATGGCCTTTGGCAGGCGAAGACCAACTTTAGTCAGGATAAGTGTACCAGATGTTCCCCTTTGAATTGGCCAATTGTTGGCGCCCTTCCCGCTCAAATATTTGGGAAGAGGCCCAGGGCCTTTGCCTATAAATAGGACTAGCCACCCCCAGGGTAAGAGAGAATCGATCGACGAACGGAGCTAGCAACACACCCAGAGAGTGAGAAGGGCGATTGAACTCCCCCAGCAGTTCATCCCCTAGCCAAGAACAGACCCTCGCGAGGCTGTTCTTCCTTGTACTTTCATCCTCATCAGCCCAAGAGGCAATCCACCCACCACAAACTAGAGTAGGGTGTTACACCACAATGGTGGCCCGAACTAGTATAAACCCTGTGTCTCTTGTGCTGTTCGTTCTGTAGTTTAGATCCTTGCGAGACGGAGAGGTAGAGGGCATAATCTCCGTGCGCACCCCAGAGTTCGAACCTTAAGGGTCTGCCGGAACCCGTGATCCGACATTTGGCGCGCCAGGTAGGGGTGCGCCGGAATCTGCCTTCCACCGCTCCGCTCTACTCCGACCGTCGCATCCATGTCTGACGCTCGTCGGGCCCGCGCCGAGCGCCGAGCCGCCATCGCTTCCCGCGTCGCCCAGACGGCCCCCGTCGGTGGGCGTCCTCGTCGTTCTCCGTCGCCTGCCGTCAACGCCGCCACCGGCCCGGCGGGGAACGAGCAGCAAGCATCGTCTTAGCACCCGTCCGTGCGGCAAGACGGCCGCACCGCTACTCCGTCACTCACCCCGGCCGGCTCTTCGTCCCGCGCGCTCCGTGCACCCTTGGAGGCTCAAGCTGCGCTCATCGCGACAAACGAGCTCCTGCGCTACCGCCCCGTCGACGACGTCTACGAGGAGTGGCTCAACCGCGTCGCCGAGCTCGTCCGCGCCGCAGGGGGCTCTCCCGCGCCGTCCGCACCGCTGCGCCGCACTCCGCCCCGCGTGGGCAATGAAGCTCTGGGGGCGTACCAGCCGCCTCCTCTCCAAGAAGACGCCATGGCTCCAAGGCGCGCGGCCCCTGGGCGAAACCCGCTCCGTCAGGCGCCAGCCCAGCAGGAACGGAGCTGCCAAGAAGTCCCTCGACCGCAAGAGGCTGCCCGGGCGCTCCAGGCTCTGGCTCGCCGAGACCCCGCTCCGGCCCTGGCACGTCAAGACCCCGCGCTGCTCCCAGCCGCAGCGCAAGGGGACCCTCAAGGCCAAGCTCTCCCTCAACCGAAGCCTCCCGTGGCCACCGCAGGCTGCCGCGCCTACACCACCGAGCTGCGCAGCGTCGCATGGCCCGGCAAGTTCAAGCCGGACCTGCCCCCTCGCTACGACGGCACAACTGATCCCCCAGAGTTCCTCCAGCTCTACGAGCTGGGAGTCGAAGCTGCCAGCGGGGATGAAAAGGTCATGGCGAACTGGTACCCCATGGCGCTGAAGGAAGGAGCTCGCACTTGGCTCCTGAACCTGGCCCCAGGCACGATCTCCTCCTGGGACCAGATGCGTACTCGCTTCATCGCCAACTTCCAAGGTACCCGCGACCGGCCTCCCGCCGTGAGCGACATGCGCCGCATCAAGCAGCAACCTGGGGAGACCCTACAAAAGTACATCCAGCGCTTCAACAGTGCGCGCCTCAAGATCCCCAAGGTGTCCGAGGAAGCCATCATTTCGGCCTTCTCCGATGGCGTGCGCGACGTCAAGATGAAGGAGGAGCTGGCGATGCATGAAGACCTCTGCACCTCCCTAGAGCTGTTCAACTTGGCGACCGAGTGCGCCAGGGCTGAGGAGGGACGCCTCTCCCTCCTCAAGCTGCCCGCCGCAGACCCAGAAGAGAAGAAGCCCAAGGCCAAGGACGTGAAGCGCAAGGGGGCTTCCGTACTCGCGGCGGAGCCACACACCAAGCGGGGCAAGGATCTGCCCGAATCCTCCAGGGGCAGTCGGTACTGCGTGTACCACGACCTCCACACCCACAACACTAGCGAATGCCAAGAACTCCGCGCCGTGCAAGAAGGAAGAATGGTCGTCGCCCTGACCGTGCTGACCGGGGCTACGGCCGAGGAGGAGGAAGAAACCCAGGACGCTGGGAAGATCGTGGCCCGCGCCAAGGGTGGGGCGACCAACCTCGCGAGGACCGCTGGCGGGACCTGCCTCGCGAGGGGGACTGGAGGGATCAGCCTCGTGAGGATCGCCCTCACGGCAACCCAGGCCTACCGCCGCTGCCGCCTCAGCCAAGGAGGAATGAAGACCACCACCAAGACGAGGGGGCTGGGGGCTTCCGAGAGCCGCGCGCAATCGCCTGCATCCTGGGCGGAGCTCAGGCCCCAGCCTCTCAACGTATCTTCAAGCAGTTTGCCCGCGAAGTGAATGCAGTCCTCCCCAAGCTCGAAGCAACGCGCCCCCTCAGGTGGTCAGCGTGCGCCATCACGTTCAGCTCGGCAGACCAGCTGAAGTGCGCGGCCACAGCCGGAGTCCTCCCGATGCTTTGCTCCCCAGTCATCAGCAACGTTCTGGTCACCAGGACCCTCATCGACGGTGGAGCAGGGCTCAACGTCTTGTCCGTGGAAACATTCAACAACCTCCAAGTGCCCTATGACCAGCTTCAGCCAACCAAGCCTTTCTCCGGAGTCACCGACGGCTCCACAGTCCCAATCGGGCAGGTCCGCCTCCCCGTCACCTTCGGGGCCCGCAGCAACTACCGCACCGAGCTCATCGACTTCGACGTCGCCCACATCCGCCTGCCGTACAACGCCATCCTCGGATACCCAGCGCTGGCCAAGTTCATGGCTGTGACTCACCATGGCTACAACATCCTCAAGATGCCGGGAAGTGGCGGCGTGATCACGGTGCCCTGTGAAGAGAAGGACGCAGTGTGTTCCCTGGAGCGAGCCTTTCAGGCCGCGTCGCTAGAAGACCCAGACCGCGGAAGCAAGAGGCTTCCTGAGACCACCCCCAAAAAGAAGAAGACGTTGTCAGGCTCAGTCCCTCAGGAGGTAGGCCCTTCAGGGCCCGTGTCTGCCCAGGGGGACCCTCCTTCCATCGCATAGGAAAGCGCGCCCGGCACCCTCCTCAGGCAGGGCTCGGGGGCTCTCACCTGGAGGGCCGCCGACCTTGCCAGGGTCACGAGGGAGGCGCTTGGGCACCATGTGGAGTCGTGCTTCGAAGCACGATTCCCTCGAGAAGGAGCCAGGCGAGGAAGGTCAGACCAGCAGGAGTTCGTTAACAAGGCCATTCAAGAACTACAGGAGTCAAGGGTCATGAGAGGTTGCCGTCGTCCACCAGCTGTGGCTCCACATCCAGGCGAGGATGGAGGGCTGCGCATCTGAGTCGACGTACCAGGGCTCAATCAGATCATCACGACGGAGCGCCTCTGGCCCTCCCGAGTGGGGTGCTGCGGAGGACCGCCCCACAGCTATGTTCGCATGCCTTACGGCCTGCCGAGCATGGCTGCAGCGTACCAGCGCCTCATGAGGGGCATCTTGGAGGCTCAGGAAGACAGGCGTTCTGCGGCTCTGGCGGAGATGGAGACAGCTCGCGAGGAGCCACCAGTGCCTCTGGAGCCTCCCGAGGCCCCAGGGCCTGGGGGCTCGTGAGGATCGGCTTCCGCAGCCCACCGAGTCTGCTGCACCAACGTCACTTCACCGACGACATCTTCAGGTGACATCTTTCAAGTTTCATTCCCAGCTGGGAGCGCCCTCCCAGGGTTGCGTCACTCCCAGGCCGCGTGGGTCCGTCCCCGTGTCATGTACCCCTTTTTATTTTCTTCAGTCGTTAGCTTGCTTTGCTGGGGGTGCCCCTCGGGCTGCATCATCCCCAAGCCGCTCGGGCTAGGCCCAGCGGCGTGTATCTCCCCCGTGTTTATTCCCAATTATGCATTCGCCTATCATGCTTGATTACTTGATGCCGTCCACGGCACCTGTTCTTCTCCATGTCGACCACTTGCACGTTAAAGGGGGGGTGCTTGAGCATCGCGACTCAGGGCTCTTACTGGCTCTCCAGCCCTCACCCTCTGGTCTTGTCCACAACATCGCGACCTGGCATACCAGCGACGGCTGAGACAAGCTCCAGGGCCGGGACCCGAGGACGTAGAGTGCTGGCATCTAACTAAATTTTGCAGGAACGCATCTCAAGATACGGCCCAGTGCCAGGCGCAACCCGCCTAAGAGGTAGGGCCTCGTGAGTCCCGCCCTGGCTCACGGGTGCCCTAATACACCTCACCTACTCCAACCAACGAGCTCTTGAGAGACTAACGATCGACTGATAACTGCCATGGAAGCCCCATCTTCTTTCTGTGATGAATCTGCAGGATCCTTAGGGGAAACTGCGCTAGCCAAGGCCCTCACGGCGTTTCCTTCACCCTCACCCGCACAAACCGCTTGCACGTAAAAGGGGGGGTGCCTGAGCATCGCAACTCAGGGCTCCTACTAGCTCTCCAGCCCTCGCCCTCTGGCCTTGTCCACGGCATCGCGACCTGGCATACCAGCGACGGCTGAGACCAGCTCGAGGGCCGGGACCCGAGGACGTAGAGCAGAAAGGGGAGCAGAGGCGAGGGAGAAGGGGCACGCGAGGACCTCGTCAAGCAACTCTGTTCAAATTACGCCCCGGACCCGACGACGCGCTGGGGGCGATCCCCGATTCTCAAGATAAGTCACCATCCAAAGCATTAGCTACCGTGGCACTACCCCCGCACCTAAAGTGACTCCGTACTAGCGACATTGCTTCTCTTTCTCACCAAGCGACGGCTACTTGGGCGCCAAAGGGGACCTCCTGAGCATCGCGACTCAGGGGCTCTTACCGGACCCCGGGTCGCTCACCTCCTGGCCTTGACCACGGCATCGCGACCTCGCTTACCAGCGACGGCTGACGCCGCCTTGGGACTGGGACCTGTCGACGCAGAGCACCAAGCCCTCGCGAGGTGCAAAAGGGAGGACCGAACTATGATGGAATTTGCGATTCGCACAGATCCATAGCAAGGGTTACATATTAACAACAAGGATCACAACCGCCTTACAAGCCCCTATGGGGCGCAATGTGATTCCTCGCAGGGAACGGATCCTAAAGGGTGCTAACTACACGCACCCCTGCAAAAGACGCCATCATCAACAGGGGGCCGTCAAGCGCCGGCGCCAGCCCCATCCAGATTAGGGTTGGCGACGGCCAAGCGAGCCTGCCCTGCTCTGGGAGCGGCGTTGGCTCGTGGGCTCGTAGTTGTCGTCGCTCGTCTCCGGAGTCGCGAAGATTTCGCTGGAGTCGCTGGATCCTCCGGCGCTCCCGTCGCTTGTGGAGCTACCCGGGGAGCGGTCGGCGGGACCATCCCTCACCGCGGCAGAGTCCCGGCCGCCTCCCCCAGGGCAGCACTCCAGCCGGTGCCCGATCGCGTCAAAGATCTTGAAGAACATCACCGAAGCGCCATCATACTCCAGGTGGATCGTGAGGGCGCCCCTCGCTCTACAACCCCGAGCGATTTCGCCCCAGCCGCGAGTCATGAAGACCTCGCCCGAGGCAGTGATCGCGACCTCTGCCTCGGTCGCAGGAGTGCTGCAGTCGACGTGCTGCAGCCATAGCTCCAGGAGTCTCCCCTGCGGGAAGACGGAGGCGAAGAAGGGAGGAAAGCGAATCCAAGTTCGAGGAGGCATGGCGGCGTGGAGCACGAGCTCGCGGGAGGAGCCCTCGGCATGGACCCCAGGGGGGACGACCAACACCTTCGTGACCCGTCGGCGCCGGCGATGGCGCTGGCCGCGGGAACCGGCACCGTCCCCCTCGGCGTGGGCATACAAAGGAAGCGGGAACCCCGGCGGAGGCCACTCATACCAAGGCCTCGGCGCCACCTGGCGGCCCTCCTCATCGCGACCGCGAGGGGAAGGTCGCTTCTTCGGCGGGAGAGGGTCTGGCCCCTCTCGAGGAGCCTTTCCCTTCTCCGCCGCAGAAAACTGGCGAATTGGAGCCATCACACCAAGACGGAGCAAGAACTGGGGCAGAGGCGAAAGCAAGAAGAGATGGACTGAAAGGGCACACACAGTGCCGTACTTATAGCCGGCGAAGGCCAACCGTCGGCCTCCATGATCGCAGGTAATCATGACACGATTTGCATGCAGGGACTTGTCCAATCCGCGCGGTCACCAGGGCATCGTGGGGAAGTGGAGGCACCCACGTCCAATCAACCGCCACGCGGCACCCAAGGCCGCAGGCTATTAGGGCCCACGACGCTTGACCCTTGCCCTTTCGCCTCTCGGCACGGCCAAGTCCATGCGCGCCTTGGGCCCGGGGGCTACTGCCGGCGTTCTAGGAACGGGGGTCCCCAGACTTGCCTGCCTGCGGCCTGCGGCGTGGCTCAAATGGGGCCCCAGTGTGGCCCATCTTCATCAACACAAGACTCAAGACCCTCGCGAGGGGCCAAGCCTCGCGGGGCGGACGACACGGCGCTTCCTCAGGCGCAGCCTCCTCAGGCTGGCTCGCGAGGAGGCGGAGAGATGAAGGCGGGGTACCTCGCGAGGTGCCCATGACGCAAGCCATGACTATCGAGGGTGCCAGGCGGGCGCCAGCCCGCGCGGCGTTCCCCTTTCCTCTTTGGTGCAAAGGGGGCAAGCGCAGGCGAGAGGATCAAGCAAAGGCACCAATTTCGGTGCAACAAGACCAAGACCAGTCCAATGGTAGGAAGGAGGTCACCATGGAGCCCAGAACGGCGTCACCACAGGGCCTTTGGCAGGCGAAGACCAACTTTAGTCAGGATAAGTGTACCAGATGTTCCCCTTCGAATTGGCCAATTGTTGGCGCCCTTCCCGCTCAAATATTTGGGAAGAGGCCCAGGGCCTTTGCCTATAAATAGGACTAGCCACCCCCAGGGTAAGAGAGAATCGATCGACGAACGGAGCTAGCAACACACCAAGAGAGTGAGAAGGGCGATTGAACTCCCCCAGCAGTTCATCCCCTAGCCAAGAACAGACCCTCGCGAGGCTGTTCTTCCTTGTACTATTCATCCTCATCAGCCCAAGAGGCAATCCACCCACCACAAACTAGAGTAGGGTATTACACCACAATGGTGGCCCGAACTAGTATAAACCCTGTGTCTCTTGTGCTGTTCGTTCTGTAGTTTAGATCCTTGCGAGACGGAGAGGTAGAGGGCATAATCTCCGCACGCACCCCAGAGTTCGAACCTTAAGGGTCTGCCGGAACCCATGATCCGACAAGACGTAGTACAAACTCCTTCCCTTTCATCTTGAAGCTATAGTGATTTGTACGACCATTGTGGATGATGCCTCGGTCATATTGCCATGGCCGTCCAAGAAAGAGGTGGCAAACGGTCATCGGAAGGACATCACACTCCAAAGTGTCTTCGTTAGCTCCGATCTTGAAACAGACTTGTACCCTATGCTCGACTTGGATGGTGCCATTGTCGCTTAGCCGTTGTACTTTGTAAGGGTGCGGGTGCTTCATCTTGACCAATTGGAGCTTGGAGCATAGTTCTTCACTTGCGAGGTTATGGCAACTCCCTCCATCGATGATGACCTTGACGGACCTTCCATTGATGCCGACCTTTGTGTGGAAGATATGGCATCTTTGGTCTTCGTCTTGTTGATGTTGAAGAGTCAAGACCTTGGAGACAACAAGAGAAGGGTTTGAATCTTCATCACAAAATATTTGATCTTCTTCATCTTCATTGTTCACTTGTCGGTGCATGGCCACTTGCTCAAGGGCTTCCATTTGCCTTCACTCGTGCAGTCGTAGGTTCCGTCGTCGTTGAGGATCATGGTGCGCTTGTTTGTACACTCAAAGGACTTGTGGCCTTAGCCTCCGCATGTGAAGCATTTGAAGGAACTTGTCTTGATGGTATCATCGGTTGGGGTAGATGATGATGAAGCTTTCGGCTTGAAGTTGCTTGTAGTAGGAGGACGACTTGAGCTTGTCGAAGTTTTCTTGTAACTCGACTTGTCGCCATTGCTTGTAGATGGCTTGGTTGAGGTAGACGTTGTTGGAGTCCTTGAAGCTTGAGTGTTGGCGAAGCCATAGGACTTGGATGAGAACTTGGCATACTTGAAGTCGTCTTGTACTTGCCGTTCCGCTTTGGTAGCTTGATGCACTAGCTTGATGAGGTTCGAGTATGGTTGGAAGTCAGCGATCTTCTTGATAGGATGATTGAGTCCATTCAAGAAATGTGCCATAGTTTTCTCATCGTCTTCCGAGACATTGGCTCGTATCATGGCAATCTCCATTTCCTTGTAGTACTCTTCAACATTCTTGGTTCCTTGCTTGAGGAGTTGGAGTTTCTTGAAGAGGTCGCGGGTGTAGTAGTTTGGCACGAATCGTGCTCTCATGACATCCTTCATTTGCTCCCAAGTAGTGATGGGTGGTACACCTCTTGCCTCTCGGAGCTCAATGACTTGTTCCCACCAAATGAGGACGTAGTCTTGGAATTTGAGGGATGCCATTGCGATCTTCTTCTCTTCTTCATAGTTGTGCAAGCAGAAGATTTTGTCGACCTTCAATGCCCATGATATGTACTCTTCGGGGTCATTGCTTCCAGTGAACTTGGGCATGGTGAACTTTAGTTTGCCATATCGTTGCTCTTCATTGTGTTGGGGTCGAGGATGATGACGCCCATGTTGTTGAGGATTGACAATTTCATGTTGCTCTTGGCGAGGAGGGTTGTCGAACTCATTTTGCTCTTGTCTTGGAGGATTTCCATTGTCATCTTGCTCTTGTTGAACTTGAAGTTCTTGGCAAGCTTGTGGAGGGGCTTGTCGAGCTTGAGGAGGACCTTGTCGATCTTGAGGAGGATCTTGTCGGTGCAAACGTGCTTGGAATATCCTCTCTTGAGCTTTGCCGCGAAGTGCTTCTTGATGTAGACGAGCTTGTCGGGCTTGGTTGGCTACGGCTCATCTTGAATCTCGAAGGGCACATTGCGCCTCAAGTGCTTGAGCTTCATGAAGTTGTTGTTCTTGGCATTGTGCCTCGGCGTCTTGAGCATCTTGATGTTGTCGCGCTCGCTCCTCTTGTTCTTATTGTCGTTGGCGTTGCCGTTCTTGTGCTTGCACGAATCCAGCTTGGTTTTGACGATGTCGATGCTCTTGAGAGTCGGTGTCGTGTAGAGGATTGTGGTTTGCTTGACGATCTTGACGCGCGACACAACGAAGAGTATTCGATGTCGGGGTACTTGAACCGGATATAGTGTCATCGGAGTGTCGACTTGAGCGGCTCCGTCTTGAGTAGGACGAAGTGGTCGAAGAGCGGTTGACCAACAAGGCACGAATCTCATCCATTCTTGCGTCATTCTCGTGCTTGTGTTCGTTGAGCTTGTTGTCCAAGTAGTCTCTTGTTTGTTGCTCGGAGAGTTGCAAGTCGGTGGCGAGGTTGTCGATGCGGTCGCTCATTGCTAGTTGCTCTTCATGCAAGGCTCGTTGTGTACCAAAGAGGTGTAGCTTGGTGACGTAGTTGTTCGGGTCATCGTCTTACTCAAGAAAGAGTGGGTTGGTAGAAGTACTTGGCCTATCCATCATTCCAAACAAAGATATGTGAGTGGGAGAAAAACAAGAACCAATACCAAATGTACCTTGACCGATGTTGAAGATGGATTAAAGATCACTCCAATATGTAACAAGGAAATAGCACAATTGGTACCAATTCTTGTCAGTTTCTCACACCTACACAAGTAAAAGCTTATGGCGGAGCTCGGTTAGGATGGTGGCACAAAATTTGATGCAATTGTTAGTGAGACTCAATAATGTTGGAAAAGATTCACAAATTTGCAAATGCAACAAGTAGACCAAGCAAGATAAGGTACACGGAAACACACACGCAAATAGATAATGTGGGGTTGTGCAACCAAGGGTGAGCCAAAATGTGGAATCCACCAAGATGCTCTTGTTTCACAACACTAGAGAGACGCTAGCACGATTGCACAATAGGCGGATACGAACTTGTGCACAACCTACTAAACAAAAACGCAACGACTCCTATCCCAAGTATGCTATATGTATGATGTTCCGATATTATGATCCAAGATGATCGAGTATGACAATCTTAATGTTGTATGATGCTATGGTTCTTGCTTATAAGTTCTTTGCTTATCTTTCCCTTTTTCTTAAAAGCTTGTTTGGCTCCTTGTTGTTTGAGCTCTTTTCTCATGCAATGCTTCACGAACCAAGATAGCAATTGTGTATGCGATGACAACTTTGTGACACAAAAGATGATACCACGATATGCAACACGATGATATGGTATGTATGCTATGGTAAGTATGATCAATAATGTGCACAAGTCACATTGCCAGCAATACTCAAAGGCTAGTCTCGATGGGTAAGCGACACAAAAAGTAAGGCTATGGGGTTATCAAAACAAATGCAAGAAAGTATGATGATATCACGATACCAAGATGATACCAATGTGAGGTTGATACCACAATGGTGTATCCGTTCGTAGTAGTCCTTGGCGAAGATGAGCGGTGGTGATGTTGATGTTGAACCGTACGTAGATAGCCGAAACACAAAAGGATACGGTGAGCCACAACTCAAATTCTCCAAGACCAAAATGTGTCAAAATTGTCGGAGTTGGGTAGCGGGCAAGCTATGGTGGTGGTATGTGGAAATGGTGGTTGTATAGGAAGGTGTATGCAGAAGTGGATGTGGTGGATGAAAAAATTTCAGGGAAAATTCAGTTTCGTCAGGGTTTTACGGACGTCCGAGAAGTTGCGGTCGTCCGGTCGTTGGACGTCCGATGGTGGTGGTCCGTAGGTGGAGCTGATGGGGAAAAGCTAGATCCACTCAAGGCAAAGCAAATCCATGGATCAAATCCAACAAAATTTCATCACACCAACAAATCACAAAAAAAATTTGGGGATAATTTTTGTGGGGATTTTCGGATTAGGACGAAAAACAACAAAATCAAGCTAGAAAACAAAGATGGGAGGCTCCGAAATCGTGATCAACGTGGCTCATGATACCAAGATGATGTAGGGTGGAACCCTATACGGCCGATCTTTCACGAAAGGAGGGGATCCCAACTAAGAACACGAAGAACACGAGGGGAAAACGAGGGAAACACAAGAGGAATCACTCAAATAGACAAGAAACAATCACACATGTGCTAGATTCATGAACACAAAGAGATACACGATCCAAAGTCAACAAGGGACGATACAAAGGGTAACCAGTTCTTCTTCGTGAGGAGGTCCTGATGGGGCCACCCAAGAGGGGGTCTTGAATTCGCTTGGAAGGATCTTCTTCGGAGGAGGTGCGATCTCCGAGGAGAAGGTAACCAAGTGGATGAGCAAAGCTTTCTCACAAACATGAGCTAATCTTTTGCTAACCCTAACTAGGAGGAGGGAGAGGTCTACTTATAGTCTTAGTGCAAATGGGGGCGAAGTGAAGGGGTACATGGGCCTCAGCTTGAAACTGGACGCAGCGAGGGTCTGGACGTCAGGGAGGTGCCGGTCGTCCAGACTATAGTCTTAGTTCTTCAGATGTCTGTAATTTAGCTTTTGTTGCCACGGCGCCGGTCGTCCGGTCTTCCTCGGATTTCTGTAGATTTGGTTCTGTGGGCGTAGTGTCGGTAGTCCGGAGGGGCTCGGTCGTCCGGGGCCTGGGGATTGTCGGACGTCCGGTCCTTGTCGGACGTCCGACCACTGTAGCGTGTGCTGGCCTAATTCCTTTGGGCCGTTGCGACCTCCAGGGGTCGGACGTCCGGGCTGGGCCGGTCGTCCGGAGGTTGTAGCTTCCGTGACAGCTCTTCCTCTTGTCCTTCACACTTGGTGTCCTCGCTGTCTTGTCCCTTGCATGTAGTTGTTCCATGGCTTTCCTCCAAGTACCTGATCACACATAGTGTTTCCGTTTGAGGTAGTAGCCATGTCTCATGTGTCGAAAGTGGTAGTTCGAAAAGGAGCGAGTTCACCTTATCTTCAATATCCTTGGCTTGGGCTCTTGTCATTGGTCCAAGTGGTGTCGTTGGAGGTGTAGATGCGTCCATGGGGATGATCATGGGATGCTCCGCATCAAGCATGTTCCACCTGGATTCTCCACTGCTCTGGAATGTTGATGTGATCCATGATCTCCCGGACTATCCGTCACCATGTTTCTGTGTCAGCCTTCCAAAACCCGGGCAGATTAATGTTGAGCCTTGCCCTGCCAACAAATCCACACACGCTCCTGAACCTCGTGCGTGCTTTAGCTGGTTTAGTTGGAGCCCAAGACTTTAAATCGATCTCAGTTACTTCATATACACCTTTAGGCTGGTGTGTGGGCTTCCTTGGAGCGTTCCTCCATGTCCTGACCGGAAGGGTAATTGCTGTAGCTCTATCCCATTCAAGATTACTTGATCCCTCACCATCTACTGAAGACCTAGGGTTGTCGGAATCAGATGAAGATACATCGCCTAAAGCATGAGTGATGTCGCTGCTAATCGACATCTATAGAGAACACATGCGAAACTCAGGAAAGGAGGATAAGCATAAAACTAACAACTTGGTATCAAGCTTTCTAAACATGTCATGCAATAATTTAGAAAATGTACGTCTAATTTGTTAAGTTTGTGTGACTCGGGTGCCCGAGATCTGTATATAGGCAGTAACTTATTGGAACAAATACAACTTATATGTACTAGTTAGGAAGGTAGATAATGAACATATATATGCTCTCCGTTATTTTATAGCCAATTTGGGAACATACGGAACGAAATAGGAAGAGGGATTGCGAGGAAATATGCCTCACCGCGATGGAGAGCAGTAACTAAAAAGCTTCTTAATGCAAACCCGGCCGGACCACGGGAGAGGCGAGGGTTACAACATCGATATGCTCGAGGGTGGCTGGTGAGTGATAACCCTCAAGTATAGGGGATTGCAACAGTTTTCGAGGTAGAGTATTCAACCCAAATTTATTGATTCGACACAAGGGGAGCCAAAGAATATTCTCAAGTATTAGCAGTTGAGTTGTCAATTCAACCACACCTGGAAACTTAGTATCTGCAGCAAAGTATTTAGTAGCAAAGTAATATGGAAGTAATGGTAACGATGGCAAAAGTAATATTTTTGGGTTTTGTAGTGATTGTAATAGTAGCAATGGAAAAGTAAATAAGCCAAGAATAGTATGTGAAAAGCTCGTAGGCATTGGATCGGTGATGGAGAATTATGCCGGATGCGGTTCATCATGTAACAATCATAACATAGGGTGACACAGAACTAGCTCCAATTCATCAATGTAATGTAGGCATGTATTCCGAATATAGTCATACGTGCTTATGGAAAAGAACTTGCATGACATCTTTTGTCCTACCCTCCCGTGGCAGCGGGGTCCTAGCGGAAACTAAGGGATATTAAGGCCTCCTTTTAATAGAGTACCGGACCAAAGCATTAACACATAGTGAATACATGAACTCCTCAAACTACGGTCATCACCAGGAGTGGTCCCAATTATTGTCACTTCGGGGTTGCCGGATCATAACACATAGTAGGTAACTATATACTTGCAAGATAGGATCAAGAACTCACATATATTCATGAAAACATAATAGGTTCAGATCTGAAATCATGGCACTCGGGCCCTAGTGACAAGCATTAAGCATAGCAAAGTCATAGCAACATCAATCTCAGAACATAGTGGATACTAGGGATCAAACCCTAACAAAACTAACTCGATTACATGATAAATTTCATCCAACCCATCACTGTCCAGCAAGCCTACGATGGGATTACTCACGCACGGCGGTGAGCATCATGAAATTGGTGATGGAGGATGGTTGATGATGACGACGGTGACAGATTCCCCTCTCCGGAGCCCCGAACGGACTCCAGATCAGCCCTCCCGAGAGGTTTTAGGGCTTGGCGGCGGCTTCGTATCGTAAAACGCGATGAATCCTTCTCCCTGATTTTTTCTCCCTGAACACGAATATATGGAGTTGGAGTTGAGGTCAGTGGAGCGTCAGGGGCCCACAAGGCAGGGGGGCGCGCCCCCACCCTCGTGGATAGGTGGAGCCCCCCCTGACGTGGATTCTTCTTCCAGTATTTTTTATATTTTCCAAAAATAACTTCCGTGGAGTTTCAGGTCATTATGAGAACGTTTGTTTCTGCACATAAATAACACCATGGAAAGTCTGCTGAAAACAGCATAAGTCCAGGTTAGTTCCATTCAAATCATGCAAGTTAGAGTCCAAAACAAGGGCAAAAGTGTTTGGAAAAGTAGATACGACGGAGACGTATCAACTCCCCCAAGCTTAAACCTTTGCTTGTCCTCAAGCAATTCAGTCGATAAACTGAAAGTGATAAAGAAAAACTTTTACAAACTCTGTTTGGTCTTGTTGTTGTAAATATGTAAAGCCAGCATTCAAGTTTTCAGCAAAGATTATGACTAACCATATTCACAATAACATTTAGGTCTCATGTTTACTCATGTCAATGGCATAATCAACTAGCGAGCAATAATAATAAATCTCGGATGACAACACTTTCTCGAAACAATCATGATATGATATAACAACATGGTATCTCGCTAGCCCTTTTTGAGACCGCAGAACATAAATGCAGAGCACCTTTAAAGATCAAGGACCGACTAAACATTGTAATTCATGGTAAAAGAGATCCAATCATAGTCATACCCAATATAAATTAACAGCAATGGATGCAAATGACAACGGTGCTCTCCAGCTGGTGCTTTTTAATAAGAGGGTGATGACTCAACATAAAAGTAAATAGATAGGCCCTTCGCAGAGGGAAGCAGGGATTTGTAAAGGTGCCAGAGCTCGATTTTAAAGCAGAGATAAATAAAATTTTGAGCGGCATACTTTCATTGTCAACATAACAACCAAGAGATGGCGATATCTTCCATGCTACACACATTATAGGCGGTTCCCAAACAGAATGGTAAAGTTTATACTCCCCCTCCACCAACAAACATCAATCCATGGCTTGCTCGAAACAATGACTGCCTCCAACTAGCAACAGCCCCGGGGGAGTTTTGTTTGCAATTAATTTGATCTGATTTGCATAAAGCATGGGACTGGGCATGCCGGTGACCAGCCATTTTCTCGTGAGTGAGGAGCGGAGTCCACTCCTCTTGAGAATAACCCGCCTAGCATGGAAGATACGGACAACCCTAGTTGATACATGAGCTATTCGAGCATACAAAACAAAATTTCATTTGAAGGTTTAGAGTTTGGCACATACAAATTTACTTGGAACGACAGGTAGATACCGCATATAGGAAGGTATAGTGGACTCATATGGAATGACTTTGGGGTTTAAGGGATTGGATGCACAAGCAGTATTCCCGCTTAGTACAAGTGAAGGCTAGCAAAAGACTGGGAAGCGACCAACTAGAGAGCGACAATAGTCATGAACATGCATTAAAATTAATAAACATTGAGTACAAGCATGAGTAGGATATAATCCACCATGAACATAAATATCGTGAAGGCTATGTTGATTTGTTTCAACTGCATGTGTTAACATGTTCCAAGTCGAGGCACTTAAATCATTCAAAGGAGGATACCACCCCATCATACCACATCACAACCATTTTAATAGCATGTTGGCACGCAAGGTAAACCATTATAACTCATAGATAATCAAGCATGGCATACGCAACTATAATCTCTAATTGTCATTGCAAACATGTTTATTCATAATAGGCTGAATCAGGTATGATGAACTAATCATATCTACAAAAACAAGAGAGGTCGAGTTCATACCAGCTTCTCTCATCTCAATCAGTCCATCATATATCGTCATAATTGCCTTTCACTTGCACGACCGAACGATGTGAAAATAATAAGAGTGCACGTGCAATGGACTAAGCTGGAATCTGCGAGCATTAAATAAATAGGAGAAGACAAGGTAATATAGGCTCTTGGTTAAATCAACAATAATGCATATAAGAGCCACCTCAACAATTTCATCATGGTCTTCTCCTATCGACCCCCAAAGAAAACAAAAGAAATAAAACTATTTACACGGGAAAGCTCCCAACAAGCAAAAGAAGAACATGAAATCTTTTTGGGTTTTCTTTTAATTATTACTACTACAGCAAGAAAGGTAAACTAGCTAAAAGCTACACTAATTTTTGTTTTTGTTTTTCTTAAGGTTTTTCAAACACACAAGAAGAAAGCAAGAAAAATAAAATAAACTAGCATGGATATTACAGTGGAAAAGTATGAGCACCGACATCTAGCAATGAGTGTGTGAACATGAATGTAATGTCGGTGAGAAATACGTACTCCCCCAAGCTTAGGCTTTTGGCCTAAGTTGGTTTATTGCCATGGATGGCCAGGCGGATATCCAGAGTTATAACCGGGGTCCTACTAAGATGAAGAAGCCCCTGGTTGCCACTGGTTGGCAATCATCTTCGGATCCCACTAGTAATTAGACTGTCATGGAGGATCAAATTGTGGTTCCGGCTCTTGCTCTATGGCTGATGTAGGGTTCTGGTAGGCGTGAATGGCCGCCAGCGGAATGAGATACGGGCCTGCAGATAAATCAAACAAGGAAGGAGCAGGCAAGGTAATAGTTTCAGGGTGATGTTTATCAAAGAACAATTTGTATTTAAGCGCCCCTTCCCTATTCTTAACAATAAAGTCATGCGCTACCATACTCTTATAATCTAAATAAGCAGTGGGCAGCAATTTTTCTTCTTTTTCATAGTGCCTAATAGGTATGTTATAGTGTGCAGCAAGGCGTGAAGCATAAATACCTCCAAAGATGGGGCCTTTTGTACGGTTCAGACTTAACCGTTTTGCAATAATACCGCCCATACTAACAGAGTTATCACAGAATAAACCATGGAACAAAATAATAATATCAGGAACACTAAGGTTTCCACAGTTTCCGCGACCAATTAAGCAACGACTAGCAAATATTGCAAAGTAGCGTAATACAGGAAAATGTATGCTAGTGATTCTTGCATCGGAAACCTTCCTAGTTTCCCCTATAGTAATAGTGTCAATAAACCCATCCACATCTTTACGATGTGGTTCCTCTAAACTACCCTCGAAAGGTGTTTTGCAAACCCTGAAAATTCATATAGTGACATCTTCTTAACCACATCATATAAATGAAACTCTACTGAAGGAGGTGATTCCTTAGGATAATAGTAGAAGTTTTGCACAAAAGTATTGGTGAGTAAGAGATATTGTTCGCGTTGTTCGTGGAGGAAGTCGGTGAGGCCTGCATTCTCAGCCAATTCATAAAAATCATCATAAAGTCCCTGCTTCTCTCAAGAAATCATTAGAAGGCCACTCACACGGCCCAACATCCGTGGTGCGAGGCAAATTTTATTTGGGCCTCTCTGCTTCCTCACTTTGCTTTTCCTTCGAGCTTCGTCTCGATGAGCCCCTCAAAAATCTCTTCATTATTTTCTGAAAAATTCAGGAATTTTTAGTAACTTCAAATAAAAGTGAACCAAGCTCAACAAAATTGATAGCAACTACTCCTGCAAGTGCCTAGAGCCTATATCATGCATTAGAACTACTTGGAACCATATAAATTTGACATGCAAGCTCAAGAACATGGTCACCTAGGCAGCACAAATTTGCAATGAATAGAGCACTAGAACAAAAACTAATTGGAGCAATGGAGGAGTCACATACCAAGGAACAATCCTCCCAAGCAGTTTTGTGAGAGGTGCTTTGAGCAAGGAGATCGAAAATCGCAGCAAAATGAGCTAGAACTCGTGCTTGAGCTGGATGGTGATTTTTTTGGAGGAAGAAGAAGTGTGTGGGTGCAGGAATAAGTGGAGGGGAGCCACCGTGGGCCCATGAGGCAGGGGGCGCGCCCAGGGGGTAGGCGCGCCCTCCACCCTCGTGGCCAGGTGCTTGCTCCCCCTGCTGTGTTCTCAGTGCCAGATATTCTCAAATATTCTAGAAAAAATCATATTTTAATTTCAGGGCATTTGGAGAACTTCTATTTTCGGGGTATTTTTATATTGCACAGATAATTCAGAAAACAGACAGGAAAATACTAATTTTACTTTATTTCAACTAAATAACATAAAGTAAAGAGAGGGTACAGAAGGTTGAGCCTTCTAGTTTCATCCATATCATGCTCATCAAAAGGAATCCACTAACAAGGTTGATCAAGTCTTGTTAACAAACTCATTCCGAATAACATGGAACCGGAGAAATTTCGAATAACACTATGTTACCTCAATGGGGATATGCACATCCCCAATAATAAGAATATCATATATCTTTTTGACAGTAGGAAGAGGAAATTCAAAACCTCCAAAAATAATCGATGGAATTTTTCCAATAGAGTTGATACTATGAACTTGAGGTTGTTTCCTCGGAAAGTGTACCGTATGCTCATTACCATTAACATGAAAAGTGACATTGCCTTTGTTGCAATCAATAATAGCCCCTGCAGTATTCAAAAAGGGTCTTCCTAGAATAATAAACATACTATCATCCTCGGGAATATGAAGAATAACAAAGTCCGTTAAAATAGTAACGTTCGCAACAACAACAGGCACATCCTCACAAATACCGACAGGTATAGCAATTGATTTATCAGCCATTTGCAAAGATATTTCAGTAGGTGTCAACTTATTCAAATCAAGTCTACGATATAAAGAGAGAGGCATAACACTAACACCGGCTCCAAGATCACACAAAGCAGTTTTAACATAATTTCTTTTAATGGAGCATGGCATAGTTGGTACTCCTGGATCGCCTAGTTTCTTTGGTATTCCACCCTTAAAAGTATAATTAGAGCATGGTGGAAATTTCAGCTTCCAGTATATTTCTTTTATTAGTGACAATTTCTTTCATATACTAAGCATAAGGATTCATTTTGAGCATATTAGTTAATCGCATACGTAAAAAGATAGGCCTAATCATTTCAGCAAAACGCTCAAAATCCTCATCATCCTTTTTCTTGGATGGTTTCGGAGGAAAAGGCATGGGTTTCTGAACCCATGGTTCTCTTTCTTTGCCATGTTTCCTAGCAACAAAGTATCTCCTATCATAACGTTGATTCTTTGATTGTGGGTTATCAAGATTAACAGCAGGTTCAATTTCTACATCATTTTCATTGCTAGGTTGAGCATCATCATTAACATTTTCATCAGGTTCATGTTCATTACCAGATTGTGTTTCATCATTAGAAATAGAAATATCATTAGGATTCTCAGGTGATTCAGCTATAGGTTCACTAGAAGCATGCAAAGTCCTATCATTTTTCTTTTTCTTCTTTTTAGAAGGACTAGGTGCATCAATATTATTTCTCTGAGAATCTTGCTCAATTCTATTAGGGTGGCCTTCAGGATACAATGGTTCCTAAGTCATTTTACCAGTTCTAGTAGCCACTCTGACATCAAAGTCATTATTCTTATTATTTAATTCATTGAGCAAATTATTTTGAGCCTTAAGTACTTGTTCTACTTGAGTGGTAACCATAGAAGCATGTTTACTAATGAGTTTAAGTTCACCTTTAACTCTAGACATATAATCACCCAAGTGTTCAATCATATAAGCATTTTTTTAATTGTCTACCAAAATAAGCATTAAAATCTTCTTGCTTAACCAAAAAATTATCAATCTCATCCAAACATTGGCTAGCAAACTTAGTAGGAGGGATTTCAGCTTTATCAAATCTATAGAGAGAATTTACCTTTACTACCTGTGTCGGGTTATCAAGACCATGTGTTTCTTCAATAGGTCAAGGATTAAGATCATATGTTTCTTCATCAAGCGGTAAATTGAGACCATGTATTTCTTCAATAGGAGGTAAATTCTTAACATCTTCAGCTTTTATACCTTTTTCTTTCATAGATTCCTTTGCCTCTTGCATATCTTCAGGACTGAGAAATAGAACACCCCTCTTCTTCGGAGTTGGTTTAGGAATAGGCCCAGGAGTTGGCTCAGGAAGTGTCCAATTATTTTCATTTGTCAACGTATTATTCAATAGAATTTCAGCTTTATCCGGTGTTCTTTCCCTAAAAACAGAACTAGCACAACTATCCAGGAAATCTCTGGAAGCATCGGTTAGTCCATTATAAAAGATATCAAGTATTTCATTTTTCTTGAGAGGATGATCAGACAAAGCATTAAGTAATTGGAGAAGCCTCCCCCAAGCTTGTGGGAGACTCTCTTCTTCAGTTTGCACAAAATTATATATTTCCCTTAAAGTAGCTTGTTTCTTATGAGCAGGGAAATATTTAGCAGAGAAGTAATAAATCATATCCTGGGGACTACGCACACAACCAGGATCAAGAGAATTAAACCATATCTTAGCATCGCGCTTTAATGAGAAAGGAAATATTTTAAGGATATAAAAGTAACGAGTTCTCTCATCATTAGTGAACAAGGTGGCTATATCATTTAATTTAGTAAGATGTGCCACAACAGTTTCAGATTCATAGCCATAAAAAGGATCAGATTCAACCAAAGTAATTATATCAGGATCAACAGAGAATTCATAATCCTTATCAGTAACACAGATAGGTGAAGTAGCAAAAGCAGGGTCAGGTTTCATTCTAGCATTAAGAGATTGCTGCTTCCATTTAGCTAATAACTTCTTAAGATCATATCTATCATTGCAAGCTAAAATAGCTCTAGCAGCTTCTTCATCCATAACATAACCCTCAAGAACAACATGCAATTCATATTTATTAGGGGGAGAGTCTTCATCATCACTATCTTCAATATTATTAGTTTCAATAATTTCATTCTCTCTAGCCCTAGCAAGTTGTCCATCAAGAAATTCACCAAGTGGCACAGTAGTATCAAGCATAGAAGTATTTTCATCATAAGTATCATGCATAGCAGAAGTGGCATCATCAATAACATGTGACATATTAGAATTTATAGCAGAAGCAGGTTTAGGTGTCGCAAGCTTACTCAAAACAGAAGGCGAATCAAGTGCAGAGCTAGATGGCAGTTCCTTACCTCCCCTCGTAGTTGAGGGATAAATTGTTGTTTTTCGTCTTTCAAGTTCTTCATAGTGACCAGCAGATATAAATCCCAAGTGACTCAAAGAATAGAGCTATGCTCCCCGGCAACGGCGCCAGAAAATAGTCTTGATAACCCACAAGTATAGAGGATCACAACAATTTTCGAGGGTAGAGTATTCAACCCAAATTTATTGATTCGACATAAGGGGAGCCAAAGAATATTCTCAAGTATTAGCAGTTGAGTTGTCAATTCAACCACACCTGGATAACTTAGTATCTGCAGCAAAGTATTTAGTAGCAAAGTAATATGGAAGTAGTGGTAACGATGGCAAAATTAATATTTTTGGGTTATGTAGTGATTGTAACAGTAGCAACGGAAAAGTAAATAAGCGAAGAACACTACATGAAAAGCTCGTAGGCATTGGATCGGTGATGGAGAATTATGCCGGATGCGGTTCATCACGTAACAATCATAACATAGGGTGACACAAAACTAGCTCCAATTCATCAATGTAATGTAGGCATGTATTCCGAATATAGTCATACGTGCTTATGGAAAAGAACTTGCATGGCATCTTTTGTCCTACCCTCCCGTGGCAGCGGGGTCCTAGCGAAAACTAAGGGATATTAAGGCCTCCTTTTAATAGAGTACCGGACCAAAGCATTAACACATAGTGAATACATGAACTCCTCAAACTACGGTCATCACCGGGAGTGGTCCCGATTATTGTCACTTCGGGGTTGCCGGATCATAACACATAGTAGGTGACTATAGACTTGCAAGATAGGATCAAGAACTCACATATATTCATGAAAACATAATAGGTTCAGATCTGAAATCATGGCACCCCGGGCCCTAGTGACAAGCATTAAGCATAGCAAAGTCATAGCAACATCAATCTCAGAACATAGTGGATACTAGGGATCAAACCCTAACAAAACTAACTCGATTACATGATAAATCTCATCCAACCCATCACCGTCCAGCAAGCCTACGATGGAATTACTCACGCATGGCGGTGAGCATCATGAAATTGGTGATGGAGGATGGTTGATGATGACGACGGCGACGGATTCCCCTCTCCGGAGCCCCGAACGGACTCCAGATCAGCCCTTCTGGGAGGTTTTAGGGCTTGGCGGCGGCTTCGTATCGTAAAACGCGATGAATCCTTCTCCCTGATTTTTTTCTCCCCGAACACAAATATATGGAGTTGGAGTTGAGGTCGGTGGAGCGTCAGGGGCCCATGAGGCAGGGGGCGCGCCCCCACCCTCGTGGATAGGTGGAGGCCCCCCTGACGTGGATTCTTCTTCCAATATTTTTTATATTTTCCAAAAATAACTTCCATGGAGTTTTAGGTCATTCCGAGAATGTTTGTTTCTGCACATAAATAACACCATGGAAAGTCTGCTGAAAACAGCGTCAGTCCGGGTTAGTTCCATTCAAATCATGCAAGTTAGAGTCCAAAACAAGGGCAAAAGTGTTTGGAAAAGTAGATACGATGGAGACGTATCAACTCCCCCAAGCTTAAACCTTTGCTTGTCCTCAAGCAATTCAGTTGATAAACTGAAAGTGATAAAGAAAAACTTTTACAAACTCTGTTTGCTCTTGTTGTTGTAAATATGTAAAGCCAGCATTCAAGTTTTCAGCAAATATTATGACTAACCATATTCACAATAACATTTAGGTCTCATTTTTACTCATGTAAATGGCATAATCAACTAGCGAGCAATAATAATAATTATGTTTGAAATAAAGACGTACTAATTTTGAAATGAAGACGTGAGTTCGTCCTTTCGCCTCTAAATTTTTCCCACGTTAAGCAATTACCATTATACCACGGGTTTGATTTACTGGCGCATTACAGGTCTCGTGTGCTATATGTAAGACATTTTTGGCATTTACCGTGCATTTTCGCATATAGATCATTTCCTAGCCGGACTGCATTTCCTATCAAAAGGGATGAGGAATGCCGTTCGATCTGGGAGCATCCAATGATGCAGACGTACGATCCGTGGGGTTTGGGTTGGCCAATCAGAATGCATGACTCAGATCGCACGCGCAGCAAAGGGGGGGCATCAGCTACGGTTTGGTAGGCACACGGCTTTCGTGAGTGAACCGTGTGCTATTTGAAAACATTTACATGAACTAACAACACATTTTCGTTTGAATGAAAACAAGAGTTCATCGTTTCGCCTCTAAATTGTTTTCCACAGTAAGAAATCACCATTGTACCCTATGGTTCGATTTTCTCGTGCATTTGAGGTGTCGTTTGCTACATTTGAGTCATTTGCTATAGTCGCAACTACACGTGGGTGCTAGCTAGCCAACAAGATCATTTGTGTGTCGGTTTGGGTGTTTTCATTCATTGGTCGAGAAACGGGAAAAATTCAAACAGTTCGGCCACAGGGTGCTGCAAGAGGCGTATGCCTTTAGGTATTCTAGTTACAGGAAATGCATATAGAGTCCAGAAATAATGAAAATCAGTGTGTCACCGTGCCGTGTTCTCAGGATCACATGGATTATTTGGTAAAGATGGCGCGAGTTTTGATGCTCACACCTTCCGAATCGGAGCATCTCACAAGAAGGATCATAGTTTCCAAAAGGAGACACAACACTTCGGACTCCAATCGTCAATGACTACATCGTTCCACTTTGAATTATTTTCATAGTAAATAATCACGTATATACTCTAGGTTCGATTTTCTCGCCCATTTCAGGTCTCGTTGCTATACTCAAGTCATTTTTTGCACTTACCTTGCATTTAGTGCATATACTTAACTTCAAAACCGTTCTACAACTACATCTGGGGTGTTAGTTAGCAAAGAAGGTGTACAAATCATTTGTGTGTCGCTTTGCGAGTTTTCATCCGCTGTCTGAGAAACGGGGAGAAGTTTCAAACATTTCAGACACGAGGTGCGGCCACCGGCGTAGGCCTAGTTGGTATTTTAATTACTGGGAATTCAGATGGAGTCCAGACTTCATCAAAATCGGTGTGTGCCCGTGGCGTGCTCTCATGACCCCGGAGAATTTTTTTTGGTAAAGTTTGGTACAGGTTTTGATGATCGCTCCTACCAAACCGGAGAATCTCACATGAAGGACCATGGTTTGTAAAAGGAGGAGTGTCAATTCAAACTCCAGTGGTCAGTGACTTCATCGTTTGGCCTCATAAAAATTTCCACGGTACACGTTCACCATTATACCACGGGTTTGATTTTCTAATGCTTTTCAGGTATCGTTTGCTATATTTAAGACATTTTTTGAATTTAACATGCAATTTGTGGATATAAATAAAATCACAACCGGAACTGCATGTGCTGTCGAAAGGGATGAGGATCGTCGTTCGATCAAGGAGAATCCAACGATGCAGACGTATGATCCGTGGGGTTTGGGTTCTGGCCAATCAAAACGCACGACTCAAATCACGCGCGTGGCAGAGGGGGGCATCGGCCACGGTTTAGTGGACACACAACTTTCATGAGCGAACCGTGTGCTATCTGAAAACATTTACATTAACTAACAACATATTTTTGTTTGAATGAAAACATGAGTTCATCGTTTCACCTCCCAATTTTTTTCCACGGCAAGAAATCACAATTGTACCCTATGGTTCGATTTTCTGGTACATTTTACCAGGCGGCAGGCCTCGCTAGCAATCTCAAACTTTGAATATGCAAAAAAATAGATCTTGTTTGTATGTATATATATAGTCACAACTACACGTTTATGTTAGCAAGAGCATTTATGTGTCGCTTTGCGAGTTTTCATTCATTGTGCGAGAAACGGGAAAAAACTTCAAACAGTTCGGCCGCAGGGTGCGGCCAGATGCGTAGGCCTTGTTGGTATTTTAATTTCAGGAAATGCATAGAGTCTGAAAAATAACAAAAACATTGTGTCACCGTGGCATGCTCTCACGATCGCATGGTAACTTTTTGTTAAAGTTTGGCACAAGTTTTGGTGCTCGCACCTTCCATACCAGAGCATCTCACAAGAAGGATCATAGTTTTCGAAAGGAGACGCGACACTTCGGACTACAAATCATCAGTTACTAGCTACATAGTTCCGGCCCATTTCAGGTCGTCTGCTATGTTTAAGTCATTCTTTGCACTTACCTTGCATTTTAGTGCATATAATTAAAGTCAAAAACCCTACTACAACTACATGTGGGTGTTTTAGTTAGGCTATACTTAGGCTACTCATAGTGGAGAGTGTCATATATTAGTATCAAGCATATATATATATATATATATATATGATACTAGTGTATGATACTACCTTTAATTATAGCGCATAGTATAGTACATAGAGTATAGTATCATAGATCATATTTATTGCCATGCATGACACAAATTAGCATCACATTTAACATGATAAGGTATCTACCTATATGTTAATCTAACCCTCTCTATATTTAATTCTTTGCCACATCAACATACTTGCTATTTTCGAGTGCATGACACTACTGCGGGATGCTGCTAACGCGACACTACGATCAGAGACCCTTTGACAAAACTGCGTGATGCATTAATCGCAAACTGGGATGTAAATGACCGTCAAAAAAGGTGCAAAACGTTTGTGATGGCGGAGCCATCAAACAAGGTTCAGATTTTAGTTGCATGTGCGATGCAGGGCACATAGTTAATCCATTCAAACTGTTTGCGATGACGCAGAACAACAGAAACGGGCTGCCATATGAATGTGGGTGCGATATATGGCATACATTTCGCTCGAATGAACTGTTTGCTATTAGGGAGTGCAACAGAAACGGTTAGCCATATCAAAGTGTGTGTGATATACGACATACGGTTCACTTGGACGAACTATTTTCGATTAGGGAACATAACAGAAACAGTTCAACTTAACAAGATGTGTGTGATACGTGGCAAACAGCCGACTCGGATGAACGGAGCGCGCCGCGGCCGCTACAACGGCGAGCAACCACGTGGTCAACCTTCTGCCATCAATAAATGTTGACCTTGTTTCTCGTCACATTGCAGATTACAACGCAATAAGTAATTGCAAATCTGTTCACACCTATCAAACTAATATGTGTTCACACTTAGTACCGGGCTATAAAAACTACACACCCGAAAATTACTTAACAGTTCCTCTCCTCATCACCCACAAAACTGGTCTTTCCTGTCAAGTCATTCCGCCATGACCGGTAGGAGGAGTTTAGGGTGGACATATAACTGTTGGGGAACGTAGTAATTTCAAAAAAATTCCTACGCACACACAAGATCAAGGTGATGCATAGCAACAAGAGGGGAGAGTGTGTGCACGTACCCTCGTAGACCGAAAGCGGAAGCGTTAGTACAACGCGGTTGATGTAGTCGTACGTCTTCATGATCCGACCGATCAAGTACTGAACGCACGGCACCTCCGAGTTCTGCACACGTTCAACTCAATGACGTCCCTCGAACTCCGATCCAGCCGAGCTTTGAGGGAGAGTTTCGTCAGCACGATGGCGTGGTGACGATGATGATGTTCTACCGACGCAGGCTTCGCCTAAGCACCGCTACGATATTATCGAGGTGGATAATGGTGGAGGGGGGCACCGCACACGGCTAAGAGACCCAAGAGATCAATTGTTGTGTCTCCAAGGGGTGCCTCCCTCCCCGTATATAAAGGAGTGGAGGAGGGGGAGGGGGCCAACCACCCTAGGCGCGCCCCATGAGGAGTCCTATTCCCACCGGGAGTAGGACTCCTCCCTTCCATGTGCGAGTAGGAGAGGAGAGGGAAGGAGAGAGAGGGGGAAAGGAAAGGGGGGCGCTGCCCCCCCTTCCTTGTCCAATTCGGACGAGGGGGGGGGAGGGAGCGCGTGGCTGCCCTAGGCCGGCCCTCCTCTTCTCCATTAGGGCCCAATAGGCCCATTAGTCTCCCCGGGGGTTCCGGTAACCCCCCGGTACTCCGGTATATGCCCGATACTCCCCGAAACTATTCTGGTGTCCGAATATAGTCGTCCAATATATCGATCTTTATGTCTCGACCATTTCGAGACTCCTCGTCATGCCCGTCATCACATCCAGGACTCTGAACTACCTTCGGTACATCAAAGCACATAAACTCATAATATAACCGTCATCGAACTTTAAGCGTGCGGACCCTACGGGTTCGAGAACTATGTAGACATGACTGAGACACGTCTCCGGTCAATAACCAATAGCGGAACATGGATGCTCATATTGGCTCCCACATATTATACGAAGATCTTTATCGGTCAAACCATATAACAACATACGTTGTTCCCTTTGTCATCGGTATGTTACTTTCCCGAGATTCGATCGTCGGTATCTCAATACCTAGTTCAATCTCGTTACCGGCAAGTCTCTTTACTCGTTCCGTAATACATCATCCCGCAACTGACTCATTAGTTGCAATGCTTGCAAGGCTTATAATGATGTGCATTACCGAGTGGGCCCAGAGATACCTCTCCGACAATCGGAGTGACAAATCCTAATCTCGAAATACGCCAACCCAACAAGTACCTTTGGAGACACCTGTAGAGCACCTTTAAATCACCCAGTTATGTTGTGACGTTTCGTAGCACACAAAGTGTTCCTCCGGTAAACGGGAGTTGCATAATCTCATAGTCATAGGAACATGTATAAGTCATGAAGAAAGCAATAGCAACATAATAAACGATCAAGTGCTAAGCTAATGGAATGGGTCAAGTCAATCACATCGTTCTTCTAATGATGTGATCCCGTTAATCAAATGACAACTCTTTGTCTATGGCTAGGAAACATAACCATCTTTGATCAACGAGCTAGTCAAGTAGAGGCATACTAGTGACACTTTGTTTGTCTATGTATTCACGCACGTATCATGTTTCCGGTTAAAGCAATTCTAGCATGAATAATAAACATTTATCATGATATAAGGAAATAAATAATAACTTTATTATTGCCTCTAGGGCATATTTCCTTCAATCTCCCACTTGCACTTGTGTCAATAATCTAGATTACACAGTAATGATTTTAACACCCATGGAGCCTTGGTGTTGATCATGTTTTGCTCGTGGAAGAGGCTTAGTCAACGGGTGTGCAACATTCAGATCCGTATGTATCTTGCAAATCTCTATGTCTCCCACTTGGACTTGGTCCCGAATGGAATTGAAGCGTCTCTTGATGTCCTTGGTCCTCTTGTGAAATCTGGATTTCTTTGCCAAAGCAATTGCACCAGTATTGTCACAGAAGATTTTCATTGGACCCGATGCACTAGGTATGACACCTAGATCAGATATAAACTCCTTCATCCGGACTCCTTCATTTGCTGCTTCTGAAGCAGCAATGTACTCCGCTTCACACGTAGATCCCGCCACGACGCTTTGTTTAGAAGTGCACCAACTGACAGCTCCACCGTTCAATATAAACACATATCCGGTTTGCGATTTAGAATCGTCCGGATTAGTGTCAAAGCTTGCATCAACGTAACCATTTACGATGAGCTCTTTGTCACCTCCATAAACGAGAAACATTCCTTAGTACTTTTTAGGTATTTTAGGATGTTCTTGACCGCTGTCCAGAGATCCACTCCTGGATTACTTTGGTACCTCCCTGCTATACTAATAGCAAGGCACACATCAGGTCTGGTACACAACATTGCATACATGATAGAGCCTATGGCTGAAGCATAGGGAACATCTTTCATTTTCTCTCTATCTTCTGCAGTGGTCGGTCATTGAGTCTTACTCAACTTCACACCTTGTAACACAGGCAAGAACCCTTTCTTTGCTTGATCCATTTTGAACTTCTTCAAAACTTTGTCAAGGTATGTGCTTTGTGAAAGTCCAATTAAGCGTCTTGATATATCTCTATAGATTTTGATGCCCAATATGTAAGCAGCTTCACCGAGGTCTTTCATTGAAAAACTCTTATTCAAGTGTCCTTTAACGCTATCCAGAAATTCTATATCATTTCCAATCAACAATATGTCATCCACATATAAGATCGGAAATGCTACATAGCTCCCACTCACTTTCTTGTAAATACACGCTTCTCCAAAAGTCTGTATAAAACCATATGCTTTGATCACACTATCAAAATGTTTATTCCAACTCCGAGAGGCTTGCACCAGTCCATAAATGGATCGCTGGAGCTTGCACACTTTGTTAGCTCCTTGTGGATCGACAAAACCTTCTGGTTGCATCATATAGAACTCTTCTTCCAGAAATCCATTCAGGAATGCAGTTTTGACATCCATTTGCCAAATTTCATAATCATAAAATGTGGCAATTGCTAACATGATTCGGACAGACTTAAGCATCGCTACGGGTGAGAAGGTCTCATCGTAGCCAATACCTTGAACTTGTCGAAAACCTTTTGCAACAAGTCAAGCTTTATAGACAATAACAATCCCGTCAGCGTTAGTCTTCTTCTTGAAGATCCATTTATTCTCGATGGCTTGACGATCATCGGGCAAGTCAACCAAAGTCCATACTTTGTTCTCATACATGGACCCCATCTTAGATTTCATGGCCTCGAGCCATTTTGCGGAATCTGGGCTCAACATCGCTTCTTCATACTCCCTCCATCCAGAAATACTTGTCATTTAAATGGATGTATCTAGATGTATTTTAGTTCTAGATACATCCATTTTCATCCATTTTGACGACAAGTATTTCCGGACGGTGGGAGTAGTTTGTAGGTTTGTCATGGTCTAGTAACATAACCTCCAGAATAGGGTTATCGTACCACTCTGGTGTGGATCTTACTCTAGTTGACCTACGAGGTTCAGTAACAACTTGATCTGAAGTTTCATGATCATCATCATTAACTTCCTCACTAATTGGTGTAGACGTCTGTAACGCCCCGGATCTGATGCGCCAGGTGTCCGCCAGTTATTCGCCGTTGTTGCCATGTCATTTGCTTGCGTGTTGCATTCTTATCATGTCATCATGTGCATCTCATTTGCATACGTGTTCGTCTCATGCATCCGAGCATTTTCCCCGTTGTCCGTTTTACAGTCCGGCACTCCTATGTCCTCCGGCGCCCCCTTTTACCTCTTTCCGTCAGCGGGTGTTGAAAGGTCTTGGAATGGTTTGAGGTTTGCCAAGCGGCCTTGGTATAGCACCGGTAGACCGCTTGTCAAGTTTCGTGCCATTTGGAGGTCGTTTGATGCTCCAACGGTTAACCGGGTAGCCACAAAGGCCTCTTTTGTGTGCAGCCCAACACCCCTCCAAAGTGGCCCAATAACCCATCCAAACCCTCTCCATTCTCTCGGTCGTTCGATCACGATCGCGTGGACGAAAACCACACCTCACTTGGAGTCCCCTAGCTCCCTCTACCTATAAATAGACCCTCTCCCCCGAAATTTGCGGATGAATCCACCCTAACCCTAGACCAATCCTCCCCGCCGCCACCGGACACGTCCGGCCGCAGCCAGACACGTCCGCCGCTGCCGCCCGGCGAACCAGGGGCCGCCACATGGCGCCCCCGCACCCACATAGCCGTCGGCCCACAAGGCCCGCGCGGGGCCCTTCCCGGCCCGCGCCCCTCCGCCTGCCCGCGCCGCCGCACGCCGCCACCGCCGCGTCCCCGCCCGCCGGCGCGCCTCCGCCGCCCTACTCCGCCGCCTGCGCCCCGACTCTGGCGACCCCGCGCCGCCCGAGCTCCGCCGTCCCGCTCCTCCGCCTGCCGTGCCTCGCACCACCGCGCTCCTCCGCGCCCGCCGTCGCCTCCCCGGCTCGCCGCCGGCCGGATCCGGCGAGATCCGGCTTGGAGGAGCCCCGCCTGCCGCCCCTTCCTCCATCTCCGGCGAGCCCACGCCTCGCCTCGGTTCGCGTGCCGTCCGGATCCAGATCCAGAACCCTAGAGGTTGACCCCCGAAATTTCCCGAAGTCCCGATATTTTTGCATTTTGGTCCCATGTTCATCATGCCATAACTCTCTGCATACGGCTCCGTTTTGAATGTATAATATATAGAAATGTTCATATCATTGTGCTCTTCATTTTGTTCCATTGTGCCATGTTCATTGGAGTTAACCTTGATGCCCTAATCATCGTTTCAAGAGTGATATATAATGTTGTCTGCTGTAACTTAACAAAACATTCTCATTTGTCATTTTTGTATCTTTTTGTGTGATTTTCTTTTGAGCATGAAGTGTACAGGTGTTATGAGCTATAACATGCTATATTTTCTGTGGTGCAACCCATTATTCGTGATATGCCATGTGGTGATCGTTACAAGCTTGAAAAGTAGCCTCCGTGATGTTGCTGATTTCAGAGACTTGAATTTCTCCAAGTCATTGCTCTGCTGTTATTTTCATGCGATGTATTCATGTTGCTACAGTGAGATACATGCCTCTTTTGAGTATGTTCAGTAAGGATGTTTTGGACATGTGGTTATGCTCTATCCATCCGTGCCTCTGTTTGCATTTATAGAGTGCTCCATAATGTCTTAATCTTGCTCTACTTTTGCAATAAAATGTTCCTGGAAGATCGTTAACATGTTTAGCAATTTTGCCTAGCTTGTTGGTGTTGATCCATGCATGCTATGTTGTTTTTCTTGCCATGTGTAGCTCTATGCCACGTCTAGTTGATGGATGTATGCTTAGTTTGTCATGCAATGCCTCGTGGTGAGTGCATCGAGCTCGTAAACATGCCTACTTGTTATCTGTTTATGCCATGCTCTGTTTTTCACCAAGTCTGAATCTGTAACGAAACTTGCTATGTTTACATGGGTTCCATCCTATGTTATGATCATTTTTGGCTCATGGCCAGTAAGGTATTTTGTTCTATGAAATTAGTAGATGCGTACCATTCCTTTGGTTTCCATGATAAGTTCCTGTAACATGTTGTTTGATAGCTCTAAAATTTGCAACCTGATGTTATTTCTGCCATGTCCTGTGAATTCTGCCAAGTCTGTGAACCTGTTATTAATTGCAATCTTGTCATGTCCTTTTGAGCATGTTCTACTAGTTTCTGGAGATAGCTCAGTGTTCATGTTTTGTTATGCTTTACCTGTACATCGTGTACATGCCTTTTGTTTTCATGTTGAGATCTTGTAGCTTGTTGTTTTGGTGCTTGCTAGATGCCTAGTTGCTGTTTTGGTCAGCATGCCCTTTAAACTCATATGGTGTGTATGTGTTGAACCGTTGCTCCGTTTTGAGTGTGCTCTATATGAAACTTGCTTAGTTTTACATGTAGTTTCATGTTATCTTGTTGCATCCATGTTTTGAGGTGTTTGCTTGATGTTTGAATGCATTTTGCATCAATGCCATGTTTAACTTGTTTTGCTCATATCTTCTAGGCCGTAGCTCCGAATCTAATGAACTTTATATGTAACTTGTCTAGAATTTCGTGTAGGTCATCATGATGCATGTTAACTTTCTGTTTAACAACTTGAACATAATGTTATTTCATATCTGGACCAATTTCGAAATTTGCATATGGGGACTTGCCGGATTTGTTATATGTTGTTTCCGGCCTCATTTAAACTTGCTTTGATGTGTTGTTCTTGTATGCATCATCTCTTGCCATGCGTAGCCTCATGTAGCCTTGTCATGCATCAGACTTGGTTGAGCATCATGCCTTGTTCATGTGTGGTGTGTTTATCGTGTTGTGTGCTTCTTCTCGATAGTTCCCGTTTCGTCGCTATCGTGACGATTCGTTCGTCTTCGCTTGGTTCGTCTCCGATGCTTCATCTTCTTCATTGACTCGTTCTTCTTCCTTGCGGGATTTCAGGCAAGATGACCGTCACCTTGATCTCACTACTATCATTGCTATGCTAGTTGCTTCGTTCTATCGCTATGCTGCGTTACCTACCACTTGCTCCTCAAGCCTCCCAAATTGCCATGAACCTCTAACCTTTGTCACCCTTCCTAGCAAACCATTGTTTGGCTATGTCACCGCTTTTTCTCAGCCCTCTTATAGCATTGCTAGTTGTAGGTGCAGATGAAGATTGCTCCATGTTGGATTATGTTTACGTTGGGATATCACAATATCTCTTATATTATTAATGCATCTATATACTTGGTAAAGGGTGGAAGGCTCGGCCTTGTGCCTGGTGTTTTGTTCCACTCTTGCCGCCCTAGTTTCCGTCATATCGGTATTATGTTCCCGGATTTTGCGTCCCTAACGCGGTTGGGTGATTTATGGGACCCCCTTGACAGTTCGCCTTGAATAGGACTCTTCCAGCAAGGCCCAACCTTGGTTTTACATTTGCCTAACAACCTATCACCCCTTCCCTTGGGTCGGCAAACCCGAGGGTCATCTTTATTTAGCCACCCCGGGCCAGTGCTTCTCTAAGTGCTCGTCCAAACCGAGTAGACCGCGGGGCCACCTTGGGGAAACTTGAGGATTGGTTTTAATCGTAGGATGTCTCATCCGGATGTGCCCTGAGAAAGAGATATGTGCAGCTCCTATCGGGATTTGTCGGCACAATCGGGCGGCTTTGCTGGACTTGTTTTACCATTGTCGAAATGTCTTGTAAACGAGATTCCAAGACTGATCGGGTCTTCCCGGGAGAAGGAATATCCTTCGTTGATCGCGAGAGCTTATCATGGGCTAAGTTGGGACACCCCTGCAGGGTTTGAACTTTCGAAAGCCGTGCCCGCGGTTATGTGGTAGATGGGAATTTGTTAATGTCCGGTTGTAGTAAACTCCTCTAAAATACACCAACCGTGTGCGTAACCGTGAGTATCTCTTTTCGGGGTTGATCGAGAGGAGAACACAGTTTCTGGGTTATGTCTAACGTAAGTAGGAGTTCAGGATCACTTCTTGATCATTACTAGTTGACGACCGCCTGCTTTGCTTCTCTCCTCGCTCTTACTTGCGTAAGTTAGCCACCATACATGCTTAGTCGCTGCTGCAACCTCACCACCTTACCCCTTCCTTACTCATTAAGCTTTGCTAGTCTTGTTACCCATGGTAATGGGATTGCTGAGTCCTCGTGGCTCACAGATTACTACAACACCAGTTGCAGGTACAGGTTATGTGATGATCATGACGCGAGAGCGATGTTTACTTGTGTTGGAGTTCTTCTGCTTCTTCGATCAGGGGATAGGTTCCAGGTCGGCAGCCTGGGCTAGCAGGGTGGATGTCGTTTGAGTTTCTATTTATGTTTTCATCCGTAGTCGGATGTTGATCTTGTATATGATGTATTGATGTATCCTTGCGGCATTTGTATGCCTTGTATGTATCCCCACTATTATGTAATGTTGATGTAATGATATCCACCTTGCAAAAGCGTCTTCAAGATGCGCTTCTATCCTTGGTGGGACCTTCGAGTTCCTTTAGGATAGGGTCGCATCTTGGGCGTGACAACATCATAGGAACCGGTTTGTGTGATGAACTACTTTCCAATAAGGGAGCAGGTACTGTTACCTCATCAAGTTCTACTTTCCTCCCACTCACTTCTTTCGAGAGAAACTCCTTCTCTAGAAAGGATCCATTCTTGGCAACGAATGTCTTGCCTTCGGATCTGTGATAGAAGGTGTACCCAACAGTTTCCTTTGGGTATCCTATGAAGACACATTTCTCCGATTTGGGTTCGAGCTTATCAGGTTGAAGCTTTTTCACATAAGCATCACAGCCCCAAACTTTAAGAAACGACAACTTTGGTTTCTGGCCAAACCATAGTTCATAAGGCATTGTCTCAATGGATTTTGATGGTGCCCTATTTAACGTGAATGCGGCCGTCTCTAAAGCATAACCCCAAAATGATAGCGGTAAATCAGTAAGATACATCATAGATCGCACCATATCTAGTAAAGTACAATTACGATGTTCGGACACACCATTACGCTGTTGTGTTCTGGGTGGCGTGAGTTGCGAAACTATTCCACATTGTTTCAAATGTAGACCAAACTCGTAACTCAAATATTCTCCTCCACGATCAGATCGTAGAAACTTTATTTTCTTGTTACAATGATTTTCAACTTCACTTTGAAATTCTTTGAACTTTTCAAATGTTTCAGACGTATGTTTCATTAAGTAGATATACCCATATCTGCTTCAATCATCCGTGAAGGCGAGAAAAGTAACGATACCCGCCGCGAGCCTCAATATTCATTGGACCACATACATCAGTATGTATGATCTCCAATAAATCAGTTGCTCGCTCCATAGTTTCGGAGAACGGCGTTTTAGTCATCTTGCCCATGAGGCACGGTTCACAAGTACTAAGTGATTCATAATCAAGTGATTCCAAAAGTCCATCAGTATGGAACTTCTTCATGCGCTTTACACCGATATGACCTAAACGGCAGTGCCACAAATAAGTTGCACTATCATTATCAACTCTGCATCTTTTGGCTTCAACATTATGAATATGTGTATTACTACTATCGAGACTCAACAAAAATAGACCACTCTTCAAGAGTGCATGACCATAAAAGATATTACTCATATAAATAGAACAACCATTATTCTCAGATTTAAATGAATAATCGTATCGCATCAAACAAGATCCAGATATAATGTTCATGCTCAACGCTGGCACCAAATAACAGGTCTAAAAAGTAATCCCGAAGGTAGATGTAGAGGTAGCGTGCCGACGGCGATCTCATCGACTTTGGAACCATTTCCCACACGCATCATCACCTCGTCCTTAGCCAGTCTTCGCTTAATCCGTAGTCCCTGTTTCGAGTTGCAAATATTAGCAACAGAACCAGTACCAAATACCCAGGTGCTACTGCGAGTTCTGGTAAGGTACACATCAATAACATGTATATCACATATACCTTTGTTCACCTTGCCATCCTTCTTATCAGCCAAATACTTGGGGCAGTTCTGCTTCCAGTGACCAGTCTGCTTGCAGTAGAAGCACTCAGTCTCAGGCTTAGGTCCAGACTTGGGTTTCTTGTCTTGAGCAGCAACTTGTTTGCTGTTCTTCTTGAAGTTCCCCTTCTTCTTCCCTTTGCCCTTTTTCTTGAAACTGGTGTTCTTATTGACCATCAACACTTGATGCTCCTTCTTGATTTCTACCTCCGCAGCCGTTAGCATTGCGAAGAGCTCGGGAATCTTCTTATACATCCCTTGCATGTTATAGTTCATCATGAAGCTCTTGTAGCTTGGTGGTAGTGATTGAAGAATTCTGTCAATGACGCTATCATCCAGAAGATTAACTCCCGGTTGAATCCAGTGATTGTTATACCCAGACATTCTGAGTATATGCTTGATAGAACTATTCTCCTCCATCTTGCAGTTGTAGAACTTATTGGAGAGTTCATATCTCTCAATCCGGGCATTTGCTTGAAATATTAACTTCAACTCCTGGAACATCTCATATGCTCCATGACGTTCAAAACGTCGGTGAAGTCCCGGTCCTAAGCCGTAAAGCATGGCACACTGAACTATCGAGTAGTCATCAGCTTTGCTCTGCCAGACGTTCATAACATCTGGTGTTGCTCCTGCAGCAGGTTTGGCACCTAGCGGTGCTTCCAGGACGTAATTCTTCTATGCATCAATGAGGATAATCCTCAAGTTACGGACCCAGTCCATGTAATTGCTACCATTATCTTTCAACTTTGCTTTCTCAAGGAACGCATTAAAATTCAACGGAACAACAACACGAGCCATCTATCTACAACAACATAGACATGCAAAATACTATCAGGTACTAAGTTCATGATAAATTTAAGTTCAACTAATCATATTACGAAAGAACTCCCACTTAGATAGACATCCCTCTAATTATCTATGTGATCACGTGATCCAAATCAACTAAACCATAACCGATCATCACGTGAAATGGAGTAGTTTTCAATGGTGAACATCACTATGTTGATCATATCTACTATATGATTCATGCTCGACCTTTCGGTCTCAGTGTTCTGAGGCCATATCTGCATATGCTAGGCTCGTCAAGTTTAACCCGAGTATTCTGCGTGTGCAAAACTGGCTTGCACCCGTTGTAGATGGACGTAGATCTTATCACACCCGATCATCACATGGTGTCTCGGCACGACAAACTTTGGCAACGATGCATACTCAGGGAGAACATTTTTATCTTGAAATTTAGTGAGAGATCATCTTATAATGCTACCGTCAATCAAAGCAAAATAAGATGCATAAAAGATAAACATCACATGCAATCAATATAAGTGATATGATATGGCCATCATCATCTCGTGCTTGTGATCTCCATCTCCGAAGCACCGTCATGATCACCATCGTCACCGGCGCGACACCTTGATCTCCATCGTAGCATCGTTGTCGTCTCTTCAACTATTGCTTCTACCACTATCGCTTAGTGATAAAGTAAAGCAATTACAGGGCGATTGCATTGCATACAATAAAGCGACGACCATATGGCTCCTGCCAGTTGCCGATAACTCCGTTAGAAAACATGATCATCTCATACAATAAAATTTAGCATCATGTCTTGACCATATCACATCACAACATGCCCTGCAAAGACAAGTTAGACGTCCTCTACTTTGTTGTTGCAAGTTTTACATGGCTGCTACGGGCTGAGCAAGAACCGTTCTTACCTACGCATCAAAACCACAACGATAGTTCGTCAACTTAGTGATGTTTTAACCTTCTCAAGAACCGGGCATAGCCACTCTTGGTTCAACTAAAGTTGGAGAAACTGACACCCGCCAGTCCTATGTGCAAAGCACGTCGGTAGAACCAGTCTCGCGTAAGCATACGCGTAATGTCGGTCCGGGCCGCTTCATCCAACAATACCGCAGAACCAAAGTGTGACATGCTGGTAAGCAGTATGACTTGTATCGCCCACAACTCACTTGTGTTCTACTCGTGCATATAACATCAACGCATAAAACCAGGCTCGGATGCCACTGTTGGGGAACGTAGTAATTTCAAAAAAATTCCTACGCACACGCAAGATCATGGTGATGCATAGCAACGAGAGGGGAGAGTGTGTCCACGTACCCTCGTAGACCGAAAGCGGAAGCGTTAGTACAACATGATTTATGTAGTCGTACGTCTTCACGATCCGACCGATCAAGTACTGAACGCACGGCACCTCCGAGTTCTGCACACGTTCAACTCGATGACGTCCCTCGAACTCCGATCCAGCCGAGCTTTGAGGGATAGTTCCATCAGCATGACGGCGTGGTGACGATGATGATGTTCTACCGACGCAGGGCTTCGCCTAAGCACCGCTATGATATTATCAAGGAGGATAATTGTGTGTGTGGGGGGGGGGGCACCGCACAGGGCTAAGAGATCCAAGTGATCAATTGTTGTGTCTCCAAGGGGTTCCTCCCTCCCCGTATATAAAGGAGTGGAGGAGGGGGAGGGGGCCGGCCACCCTAGGCGCGCCCCATGAGGAGTCCTACTCCCACCGGGAGTAGGTTTCCCCCCTTCCATCTGGGAGTAGGAGAGGAGAGGGAAGGAGAGAGAGGGGGAAAGGAAAGGGGCACTACAAAAAAAAGACACATCCGTGACATTTTGGGTCGAACGAATTTTTTTCTATCATACATATGACACTTCTATGACGATAATTGTGACAAAACCCGGTATCATCATAGATGTGGTGGGCTCCTACTTCTATGACAAAAAATCATGACACAAAATGGGCTTTTCGTCCTTGGCGGGCCGGAGACGCTGCTGCATGACATTCTTTGGGCCGTCCATGACGGAAAAAACCATGGTAGAAGCGAGGGGGAGGAAAATTTAGGGGAGTTCCCGGTTACGGTGGGAGGTCGGGGGCCGAGCGATGCACGTTTCTCTCATACATGTACGCGCGTGTGTGCGTGGCGTTGGATCTAACTGAACCCGAGCGAGGTGTTGGGCTCTAACTGAACCCGAGCGATTGCACTGCAGGCTACGCGTTACTGAACCCGGGCGATCGATAGATGGCTGTTAACTAAACCCGATCGAGTGATTCCTTCGCTACTCCTGCTAACTGAAGCCGATCGATTGGATGAACAATGACCATTGGGGGGCGGGGGTTGGATGAAAAGTGAGCAGTGGCGTTGCCTCTGGATGAACAAGACCCCGTGGTGTGGTGGAGGGCTGGATGAACAGTAGACAATGGAGGGGTGCCCGTGGAGGGGTGGTTGAACAGGACCCCGTGGTGTGGAGGGCTGGATGAAGAGTAGACGGTGGAGGGGTGCCCGTGGAGGGGTGGTTGAACAGGACCCCGTGGTGTGGAGGGCTGGATGAACAGTAGACGGTGGAGGGGTGGTTGAACAGTAGCCGGTGGAGTAGTGCGCGGTGGAGGCTGGATAAACAGGAGCCCGTGGAGGCTGGAGGAGGTCGACGGTGGAGATGAACAGTATCCCGTGGAGTCCCGTTTTGCGGTACGCCACACCCCTCCCGATGAACAGGACCCCCGTTTCGACCGTAGGAGGTCCGTTTCGTCCGTTTTGCGGTACGCCACACCCCTCCCGATGAACAGGACCCCCATTTCGATCGTAGGAGGTCCGTTTCGTCCGTTTTGTGGTACGCCACACCCCTCCCGATCAACAGGACCCCCGTTTCGACCATAGGAGGTCCGTTTCCTCCGTTCTGCAGTACGCCAGGCCTCATTTCCATCGCCTGTTCCGTCCAAGCCCTCCCGATGAACACGACCACGCATTCCGTTCCGACCCAGCCGGTTGGCTCCCACACGTTCCGTTGCCTCCCGATGAACACGATGAATTCCGTTGCCTCCCCATGAACACGACGCATTCCGTTGCCTCCCCATGAACACGACGCATTCCGTTGCCTCCCCATGAACACGACGACGATGCTGTTTCTCCGTTCCGACCCAACCATGTACACGAGCCCTGGCCGTACATATGCGCGAGCAGGCGTTCGAGACCCCACCCGTATGTACACATACGTGGCCGTATTTTCTTTCTTGCACCCTGGCCGCTGTACGTACGTGTACATGCTATGTGCACGCCTCTACTACGACACGTGCGCGCCTCTACTACGACACGTGCACACCTCTACATCAACCAGTATGTACGTACACGTTCACGACCAGAATGACAACGCTACGTACGCTTCGACCAGGTGGGTCCCGACTGTCAGGCACTTCTTTGCATGTGAAGATGTAGCTGGTGGGTCCGAGCAGTCAGGGGGCGAATCATTTTTTTGCCCGGACGCACTTCCTTGTGTGCGAAGATGTAGCTAGTGTGTCCCAGCAGTCAGGGGGCGAATCGTTTTTTCCCAGACGCACTTCCTTGCGTGCGAAGATGTAGCTGGTGGGTCCCAGCAGTCAGGGGGAAATGTTTTTTCGCAAAATACAGTGGCCCCTCCGGTGGGTCCCAGCTGTCAGGTGGAGGAATCATTATTTTCCACGTAATAAGGAGGCACTTCCTTGCTGTGGCCATGGACCCAGCTGTCAGCCTTTCCATGTACAGTACTCTTCTGATGGAAGTCGTTCCTTGACCACATTGACCACGCCGCACGGAGAGCACCACGGCGGTGGACGACAGCGAGGCCTAGGAAGGGGACGACGCGGAGCCGGGGAAGACGCGGCAGTGGAAGCCCGCGCGGAGAGGAGTACGAGGGTTCACTGGTTCGGCTGCGGTGTGAGGCTGCCGTCGCCGCAGGGCCTGGCCAGCGGTGGGAATAGTAGGGGGCGGTGAGGCCTCCGCGACAGCACATCCGGCCACGGGAGGCAGGAGCATGGGGCACGACCGACACTGCTTTGGGCGGTTGGAGCAAGAAGACCAGAGGTTGAAGAAGCACTACGACCGTTGGATGGACATCGTACGGTCAATGGAGCTAGAATCGTTTATATTGACTAAGTTGACAAAGCCCTCCGTCCCCGTCAACTTAGTAGGCCCACAAGTCAGCCTCCCTCCAAGCTGGGTCCCAGCTAGTAGGGGGTATTCAATTTTTTGTGTGTAATATGGAGGCACTTCCGGTGGGTCCGAGCTGACAGCAGGGGGAACGTTTTTTTCGCGAAATACGGGGGCCCCTCGGGTGGGTCCTAGCAGTTAGGGGCAAACGTTTTTTTCACGATATACTGGTGGGCGTCCGGTGGGTCCCTGCTGTCAGGTGGAGGAATAATTATTTTCCGCGTAATAAGGAGGCACTTCCTTGCGCTGATGTGGACCCAGCTGTCAGCCGCTCCACGTACAGTATTCTTCCGATGGAATTCGGTCGTTGACCACATTGACCACGCCGCGTCGGGAGCACCATGGCGGTGGACGACGGCGAGGCCTAGGAAGGGGACGACGCGGAGCCAGGGAAGACGCGGCAGTGGATGCCCACGCGGGGAGGAGTACGAGAGTTCACTGGTTCGGCTGCGCTGCCGTCGCCGCAGAATAACAGGGGGTGTGGGTGAGTGGAGTGGAGGGATGGCCTGGCCAGCGGGGGGCGGTGAGGCCTCCGCGACAGCACAGCCGGCCACGGGAGGCAGGAGCAGGCGGCACGACCGGCGCTGCTTTGGGTGGCTGGAGCAAGAAGACAAGAGGGTGAAGAAGCACTACAGCCGTTGGATGGACATCGTACGGTCAGTCGAGCTAGAATCGTGCATATTGACTAAGTTGACAAAGCCCTTCGTCCCCATGAACTTAGTAGGCCCACTATACTGGGTCCCAGCTAGCAGGGGGGGTATTCATTTTTTATGCGTAGTAAGGAGGCACTTCCTTGCGTGCGAAGATATAGCTGGTGGGTCCGAGCTGTCAGTGGCTGTAATGTTTTTTTCGCAAAATACAGAGGCCCTTTCGGTGGGTCCCAGATGTCAGGTGGAGGAATCATTATTTTGCGCATAATAAGGAGGCATTTCCTTGCGTGCGACCATGGACCCCGCTGTCAGCCTCTCCACGTATAGTCCACTTCAGATGCATGTCGGTCGTTGACCACGTTGACCACGCCACGCCGAGAGCATCAGGGCGGTGGACGACGGTGAGGCCTAGGAAGGGAACGACACGGAGGCAGGGAAGACTCTGCAGTTCTTTTTGTTTCCCACGCGGAGGGGAGTATGACTGTACGAGGGTTTACTGGTTCGTCTGCCGTCGCCAGAGAATAACAGCAGGTGTGGGTGAGTAGAGGGATGGCTAGGCCAGCGATGGGAGTACGGTGGGGCGGTGAGGCCTGCGCGGCAGCACAGCCGGCCACGGGGAGGAGGGAGCAGGCAGTCCCGCCGGCGCTTGTTTGAGCGGCTGGAGCAGGAAGAGCAGAGATTGAAGAAGCACGACGGTCGTTGGATGGACATCCAACAGTATACAGGCCATCTGTGGAAAGCCTCAAATCTGTGGAAAACAGCATACAACCCATCTGCCATTATTTCAAATAATTTACAGCCCATTTGCTAATTCTTACGGGTTTTTTGGAACCCATATTCTTTTTGTTAGCATTACAGCCCATATTGTGGCCACAGTTAAAAAATTATACAAAATTTTGCATATGTCGGTGCGGTCTGAACTGTTTTTAATCCCGAAATTTCGAGTCACATTCAGACTGATTTTAAAAATATATGTATATCAATATAAAATCCAATAAATTGTCCACGCATAAAAATCAATGCAATTTAAAATCTTGAAATGAAAAAAAGATATTTGAAACTAATTGCCAGTTTGATGTGTTTTAAAAATGTACAACCCATTTCTCATTACTGATTGGCCATTTTATCGGCCAACCAAATAAAGCTCTCCTCGTCTTGAAAGATCTGCAGCCCAACAGGCCTGATAAAGCGACTTACTTGAAAAATCACAAAAAAACTGGGCTAGCCATTTTCAGAAAAAAAACTACTGGGCTGGTCTGTGGTAAACATAAAAGAAAAGGCTATCTAGACAGGCCAGAGTGTCCCGCACAACCCAGTTGACACCATGCTTCTGTCTCAAAAACAAATTAGATAAATGCCACACCAATTATGGCGATTCATAAAAATGCCACACCAATTATGGCGATTCATAAAAATGCCACTCAATTTCCAAACTTTGAAAAATGCCACTGCAATTTTTGCAAACTTTGGAAAACACCACTGCAGTTTGCAAACTTTGAAAAACGCCACTCGAGACTTCAAAAAAATGCCACTAGAAATGGCATGAAATGGCATTTTTTCAAAGTTTGGAAATTGCAGTGGCATTTCTCGGATACAGCAGATTTGGAGTGGCATTTATCAAATTAACCCAAAACAAAAATAATTGGGCGAGCTGCTGGGTCCCTGGTGTCAGCCGCTCATTGTGCAATTCTCTCGTTTATTGACTACGTTGACAATGACATGGGACCCAGATGTCAGAAATCCACTAGGAGGAGCCATTTTTTATTGGCTTGAAATAAGGAGGCACTTGCTTGCATACTGCCATGACCTTGGCGGGTCCCTGCTGTCATCCTCTCCATGTACAATCATCTCCTGATTGTGTATGCATCAACTTGCTAGGCCCACAAGTCAGCCTCTAAACCCGTGGAGTACAAATACAACCCATTTAAAAAAATAACAGCCCATTCCATACGTTCAAATGGAAAGTTCAGCATTCAAAGCAAAGTAACAGGTTTGATCCACATATAGAGTACCAAACTTCCATGTTGACAACCATCATAGCCAAGTTAACTATCTACTCCCACTAATACTCTAGTAGCGTACAAGTACTAACTTACTCTTAGCTAACTAGACGACGCCGACCGCCATCTATGGTACACGCTAAACGCCGGCACCGGCGTCGTGCGCCTCACCTCGGACTTGCAAGAGGTGCGATAGGGCACGTTGCTCGCACACGTTGGCCCTTTCCATGCCGTCGTGGTCCACCGAAGCTTCGGCTTCCAAGCGGGAAACCCACTTGACAAGCTTGTAGTAAAAATCGGCGTCGCGAACGCGTGCGTGCTCGACAGCCTCCAGGGCTATTTGTCGGGCGCCGGCCTCCATGTAGTTGGCCCAGTTGCGGGCGCTCTGCTCGCGACTCAAAGCGTCGGTGCGCTGCTGCTCCATGTCCCGCTGGCGGCGCAAATCGGCGATACGCTGCTCCTTCGCCAGGCGGTCGCGCTCCAACAACTCCTGCTCCTCCGCCATGCGATCGCGCTCCAACAACTCCTCGATCTCCGCATTACCATCTAAAGACAGATAGAATGCCTCCTCCCTCCGTCTGCCTTCCGGTGAAAACCCGAACACTAGTTCCGGCGGTGACCGCCTCCAGCGTCGCCTACCGCGGACGGGCAGGGGCATGGCGGACATGGCGAGCGACGTCAGGCCGGTGGGGGCTTATGAGGATATGGCGAGTTGGGTCACGGTGGCACCAGAGAAGGCCGGGAAACAGTACTTATAGGCGAAAGGTAGCGCGACGGTCATCGGAATTCAATGCATAATGGCTTAGCGTGCCAGCTTGCCATGGAAAACTAGAGAAACTGAAATTACGACTGTGCCGTCCCATCCCGTCTGGGTCGCACGCCGGCATGGCGGTCAAACGAGTGCACTCGAATCATCTCCCTCCTTGTCAATAATGATTCCATGGATTTAAAGCGTATCTTTTTTCGCATCAGTTAGCTGCCTTAATTACGGCCGGCTGCATGCAGGCACTCAGAATCACTCGCAGGCAGTACACGAAGCAGCATGCAATGAGTCACAGCCGAGGGCACACATGCAGCCACTTAAATCATCGGAATTAATTAGGCTTAAACTTCTGCATGCCATTAATTATTACCATGCCTTGGCCTTGCTGCTTTGCTCACGGGACTAATAAATCCCGGACGGAGGGAGTACCTTGGTTGGTGAGAGGTTTGAATTAAGCCCTGCAAATCGGAAATGAGGTACTAGTACGTGCGTGATCTGCTATTTATCCGTGTAGGATCGATAGTGTAGCTTGTCAGTTTCTTCAAAGGTAGGCATTTTTATTCAAAAAACTGCCACTTCGCATCTTGCGTCGCAAATAAAACTGCCAGGAGCGCATTTGTAGGCTAGCTAGTGATCGATCAGCAACTTGTAAACACTGAGCAAACAGAAATAAGTAACTGTTAATGCATCTCAATGATTCATAGGTCATATACAAATATGTAGCTCCAAAAGCAAAGATCAGCCACTTCGGATCTTGCGTCGCAACTAAAATTAACTAGTACGATTCCCATACATAAGATCAACATGTTAATGCATCTCAATGATTCACAGATCATATACAAATATGTAGCTCCAAAAGCAAAGATCTAGAAAAACATCTGTTCTTCCTACTAACATGGATGCTTCTCTTGGCCAACATTCAGTACAGACTGAAAGACAAATTTGTTTGTGAAGTCTACAATTCCTCTTGCAAACATAAGTGGTTTCACCAATAGCTGGAACCATGATAATGAACCACACATGATGGAGGAACATCCACTGCAATATGATTTGGTCTTCTCTCGATCACACCGCAAGACTATTTTCGGAATATGAACTTTAATTAGGCAAAATGATGCCCATTGTATAATCAGACCAAAGCAATGAAGCACCTAGTGTTGGCCAATAAATAGTACAATACTACTTTTCTGCAGTCCATGAAGTGACTATCCAATCTTTCTGTGTCTATTTTCAAATGGCACTGCATGCAGTGACTATACTATTCTCTTGTGCAGTTCAACCAAAATTGCAGACACTTTGTTTGTTTGCCAAATAGGAACGGGCAGACATCTCTGTCTGCACAAATATCAAGCAGCTAGTAAACATATACCACACCTTGTATTTTCGGTTTAAACATGTCTCTTCCGCTTAGCATCTGTCATGTTCTGCACTGGACAATCTGATACAGTTATGTTTTGCCCTGGACAATTTCATACTGAATTGATTTGCTGGTTCAGAGCAGAAATATAGCGCCTATTCTTCATCAGACGAAGGATATCCATGTTCGCAGTGATGGAAGAGGTGAAATCGATACAACCGAAATTGAGCATCCAATCATTGAATCCTGTCATGCACCTCCAATGTAGGTCCACCCTGCCAATAAATTCACATGCAAACCACTAGTATTACTATCTAATGACAGTACAAAAAGAGTAGCAAGATAGTAGCAAACCATGTACCTTCGTAATGAACAGCTCATAGTGCCACCAATTGGATATAAAGGTTTGAAAAAAAACATGCTCCTAATGTTGAACCAGTTGGACTTTTTGTGCAGTTCCACTAAAATCGAGCATCCCTGTTTGCATAGATATTGAAAGTGTGATTACTCTAAAAGTGGCACTAGTTGAAGCATAGACTCACAAATATAAGCATTCCAATTTCTTAATGGGAAAAGGTAGCAAGACTGTTTCTAACCACCTGTTTGAAGGAATAAATAAAGCAACATCAGCTGATGTCAGGAAGGCATACATAGTTTTTTTGGAAAAGTGAGCCATTCCTGACCTTTCCTCTTCTTTTAAGCAAATTTTGTGCAGTTCTACTAAAATAAAATGCCATCACCGCCTTTACAATTCAGTGACACTGTATAAAAGGAAATGACTTAACATTACATGATGATGTCAGGTATGTAGTCGACAGGCATTAGAGACAAACATATAGACCTCCTCCGATAACATAATGAACATTAATTTTAACAAAGGTGTGACTAGCTTTACTGGGATAATTTGAGTGAACTCTACACCCTTTGTTCCTTAATATAAGACGTTTCGCGGTTCAATTTAAAGTACCCAAATGTCTAGTATTTAGAAAAATAGGTAGTAGTTTTCTTGAGCACATATCTGGGAAAGCTTGCCACACTTTATTTATGTCCATACGCTAATGCAACACGATTCGAATACTACAAATATACACTAATCCAGTGGCTAGTGCAACAATAGAGTAGTTAGTTTATTACAGGGTACAGTACAATGGTTTTACTGAACAGATTTCAATAAACTCTAGCACTGGAAGGTTTATATAAGAATTAACAATACAAAATGTAAAGGTAACAATTTTTAGCATTGGTATACTAGGTGTGCATGAGCATTAAACCAAATACAAAAGTCTTAAGGTAACTAGCATTATTAATTAATGACAGTATAAAAAACTTGCAAACCATGTACCTCCAAGGTAAATATCCTTTCGAACTCGGCGGGACCTTAAAAATTGCTATCCCAATCTTTATAATCAATCAAACATAAAAACTTGATCGAACGAATCAAGAGAACAGCCGGAGGAGGAGGTGCCCACTCTTGGCCTTTCCTCTTGTCTTCATAATTGTCTGTGCAGTTTAACCAAAATAAAATGACATCAGCAGCTTGGCATTTTGGTGATACTATACAAAAAAATTAACTTATCTCATGAAAGTGAGGTATGTAATCTATAAGCATTAACAGTGCAAAAATCTGAAGGTAGTAGCATTGCTTGACTTGACTGCTGGCGTTATACTAACAGCAAAAAAGTGGCAATAAGAGCATGGGAGGCCCATTCAGACAGTGGGCGCACCAGTACGATGTACCTCCACGGACGCAGAGTGGTGAGGGAGGTATGGTTGCCCAGAGCAACAAATATCCAGGCAGCATATGTGGATTACGTCCCATTTTTGTTCTCTTTAGCCACCTTTTCCTATGCGAGGACAACAAACCAATCGAACTGGTCATTCTCTATTGCGTTGTCATGCCTTTCTACCCTTCTTCAACCAAGAGACACGAGACTCGTTCATTAGCTACTGATTTCCCCCTTTTCAACCTAGATGCGGATTCGATGCTTACTCTCTTGGACAGTACATTCTCCCTTCCTTTCCTTATTCAACCCAGACATGGATTAGTCTGCATGAACTAGGGTTTTCTTTAATAGTGCAAATTATGGTTTTCGTCTGCGTGGCCAGCAGAGCAGAGGATAGCAAATTGGGAAGATGGTGGAGTGGAAAAAGATCCACATGCAACAACGCAGCAGATGGGGCAATAGAACAAGGTTATGGTTCAAAAAGAGGTAGCATACCTGAGGGTCGGCGGGTAAACAATTCAAACGAAACAAAGAAAGTCAAACGACGAAAGAAACAGGCTTCGTTTACTAATAAGGACCTAAGTCAAATTTTACAGAAGCAAAAACTTGTTTGAGTTGGTTAAACGGAAAGAGGGTCTCGAGGCGAAAATCTAGGCGCTTGAATCGCCTGATTCCGGTAAACGAGCTAAAATTTATACTAAAACGAAAAACAGATCGGAAATCGCGATTAGAAATAATCGCGGAAAATCCGAGAAAAAGAAAAACGGACGAACAGGCTAACGAACGAACGTTCGCTAACTGCGGCTAAAAGACGAAAAACGTTCGTTAACACGAACGAACGAACGGGCGTTTGCTAAATAAACTAAACCGAAAAAACCGATCTGTAAAAAAACAACAGATCTACGGTTTTTTTTAAAAAAACCGAACGAAAACCGGGCGGTTTTCTTGAGGAAACAGGCGGCGGCGGCGGTGGTCAACCTCGGCGGCGGGACGGCTCACGCGTCGGGCGGGGGCTCCGGTGGGCGGCGGGGTCGGCGGCGGAGCGGCTCCGGGCGACGGCGGGACGACGGGCGGCGGCGGCGGGCGGCGGCGTCGGCGTCGGCGCTAGGGTTTGGGCTGCGGGGCGGCCTCCCTGGGTTATAAGGGCCGGCCGGGCCAGAGTCCTAGTCGGACACGGCCCGGTTAGGTCAGTTCGTTTGTTTTTTTAATAATAATTTCACGCAGAAAAACAAATAAAAGAAATACTAAACGGACTCCAAAGATACCGAAATAAATTTTCCCCGACTTCTAAAATCAATACGGACAAGATGAACATTTATTTGGGGCCTAAATGCAATTTTGAATAATGTGTATTTTTTCCTAATTCAAATAAAATAGCAAGAATCTCCGAAATAAAATCTTATTTGATTTTTTTATTAAATCCTCAATATTTATTTATTTTGGGAAAGTCATTTTATTCCCTCTCTCTTATTTTTATAATTGAAATAATTGAAGATAAAATAAATAAAATCAAATGATCCTATTTTCAAAATTTGAGAAAACCCAAATATGAAAATAACGAAATCCCCAACTCTCTCCATGGGTCCTTGAGTTGCGTAGGATTTCAAGGATCTAGCCAAAATGAAATAAAATATGATATGCAATGATGATCTAACGTATAACATTCCAAATTGGAAATTTTGGATGTTACATCAGCGCACGTTCCCGCGCCGTGGTTGCGTTCTACTGCTACTGCGGCTACGCCGCCCCCCGCCCCTCGCGACCACCGTCACTCACCGCGGCCCGCATCCCCGCCGGCCCCCTGCGCCCCTTGCTCGCTGCTGAGGCCTTCGCCCCGGGCCGTGCCCTTCCCTGGCTCCGGCCGGCGCCAGCGCCGGCGTGCGTCGGGCCGTTCGTTTGGGCGACCGCACCATCGCCCTTGCATCGCCTCTCCTGCGCCACCCAGGCGCGACGCCCCGCAGCCACCTCGCCGTCTGCCATCCCGCTTCGCTCCGCCCACGGGCTCGCCCTGCCCCATGCGGCCTCCCGCCCCTATCACCCGGGTGCCTCATCGCTCCTCGCCGCTCCTCCCGCGTCGTCCCGCCTCGCCTTTGCATGCGCGCCCGCCAACGACCACCATTCCCCCCCCCGCGGACGCCTACACGCCCTGGCGCCGACATCGTGCCGACGTACGCATCGTCCGAGCCCAATCGGGCGGGTGTCCGCCCCATTTCGCCCAGCGCCCGTCACCCATGAACCGCCCGCCCATTAAGGCCATGGTCCTATGACAAACGGGCGCCATCGCCCCAGAACGTTTACAAAAAGAATTAATTAACTTAATTAATTTTGATCAATTAAACTAATCAAATAACTAAACTAATTACTGTTAGGTAATTAATTACTCAGTCAATGACAGTGGGGCCCACCCCAAATTAATCCTGATTAGGTTAATTAATATGTTTAATTAAAATGTGTCACTGACCAGTGGGACCCACTGGTCAGGTTGACCAGTCAACCCCTGTTGACTGCTGACGTCAGCATGACATCATGCTGATGTCATAAATCCAATTTCGAATTGATTTAAATAATTAATTAAATTCCAGAAATTAATAAATTCTTTTGAAAATCATATCTTTTAATCCGTAACCCGGATGGAAAAACTCTGTACATGAAATTTGCTCAGAACGATGAAACGGATCCGAAGAAGCAGCCCGTTTGTCCGGCACACATCCCTAACCTATCGAACTCGCAACTTTCCCCCTCCGGTACCTCTGCCCGAAAACGCAAAACACCGGGAATACTTTCCCGGATGTTTCCCCCCTTCGCCGGTATCACCTACTACCGCGATTGGGCACGCCTAGCATCACGCTTTGCTTTGTCATGCATCTTTATGCATCTGTTTGCATTGTATTCATTGTTTCTTCCCCCTCTTCTCTTGCTAGACACCGAGACCGACGCCGCTGCTACCCGGTACGACTACGGTGTTGACGACCCCTCCTTCTCGGCTGAGCTTCCAGGCAAGCCCCCCCCTGATCACCAGATATCGCCTATTCTTTTCTATACTGCTTGCATTAGAGTAGTGTAGCATGTTACTGCTTTCCGTTTATCCTATCCTGATGCATAGCCTGTCCTTGCTACTACTGTTGTTACCTTTACCTGCAATCCTACATGCTTAGTATAGGATGCTAGTTTCCCATCAGTGGCCCTACATTTTTGTCCGTCTGTTGTGCCATACTATCGGTCCGTGATCACTCGGGAGGTGATCACGGGTATATACTATATACTTTATATATGATACATGTGGTGACTAAAGTCGGGTCAGCTCGTAGGAGTACCCGTGAGTGGATCTTTGTGGTGGAGCGACAGGGCAGGTTGAGACCGCCTAGGTGAGAGGTGGGCCTGGCCCTGGTCTGTGTCCGTGGTTGCATCATTAACACGCTTAACAAGATCTTCGTATTTGATCTGAGTTTGGCCATTTGGTCTATACGCACTAACCAACTACGTGGGAAAGATATGGGCACTCGGCGTCGTGGTATCAGCCGAAGCCTTCGTGACATCAGCGACTGAGCGGCGCGCGCCGGATTGGAACGTAAGCCTGCTCTTGTATTAAGGGGGCTAGTTCTGCTTCCTGCCGCCCTCGCAACGTGCAGGTGTGCTAAGGGCGATGGGCCCAGACCCGTGTGCGCTTAGGTTTAGACCAGCGTGCTGACCTCTCTGTTGGCCTAGGTGGGGCTACGACGTGTTGATCTTCCGAGGCCGGGCATGACCCAGAAAAGTGTGTCCGGCCAAATGGGATCGAGTGTGTTGGGTTATGTGGTGCAGCCCTGCAGGGAAGTTTATCTATTCGAATAGCCGTGATCTTCGGTAACAGGACGACTTGGAGTTGTACCTTGACCTTATGACAACTAGAACCGGATACTGAATAAAACACACCCTTCCAAGTGCCAGATATAACCCGGTGATCACTCTCTAACAGGGCGACGAGGAGGGGATCGCCGGGTAGGATTATGCTATGCGATGCTACTTGGAGAACTTCAATCTACTCTCTTCTACATGCTGCAAGATGGAGGTGGTCTGAAGCGTAGTGTCGGTGTACAAAGAGGGGGTGCACTTCTTGTACCCCTACAACTATGCATGGGCAGTCTGAGCCACGGGCACCGCCACACCAAGCACGGCAAGGGAGGTAAGCCAAGGTAAGGCCGAAGCTAAAGGGAAGCAGAGCGACGCCAAGACCACAAAGAGCAAAGGGGACAGAGCAGACCCCCCCGGCGAGATCCTTGCCGGGGGGCAGCTTTAGCTAACCCGGCAAGACTCTTGTCGTGGCAGCTTGCCCCACACCTATGGAGCGAAGTCACCCTCGAGTCCACTGCCCCCATGGGGCAAGGATTCGGGAGACATCCCCGTGGTGGCTTGCAGATCTTTGTGAAGACATTCAAGATCAGATACCCACTTCAGAAGATGATGATCCGTGGCGGGATCCCAACCAAGGACGACCACAAGGCCCCTGACAAGAGCCTTGCCGGGATGACAGCAGGCGCCGCGGCAAGACCCTTGCCGGGGCCGCGGCAAGACCCTTGTTGGGGCCGCAGCAAGGCCCTTGCCAAGGACGTCGTAGGGCCACCATCAGGCCCGCGCCAGTCACACCCCCACCACCGTTCGCATGCAGCTGCCAACCCAACCAGTTGGGCAGGCACCTGCGTGGCGGCATGCAGATCTTGGTGGAGATCCACCACTGCGCCACCTCAGCTGCCTACCTGCCTACATGGCACCACAGGCACCGCTGGCCAGGGCACATGTCGACGCAAGGGGGAGCGGCGACGGACGAGACGGGGCTCTCCTCCGCCCCCGATAAAGCAAGGACACCTAAGCAAGGCACATTAAATGCGCCTTGTCATGTAATACGAAGGATAACCTCGCGCTACTGTGCCCTTTCCACCTCCTGTGTGCCACTGTGGCGACCCCTTTCCTCTAAAAGGAGGCCCAAGGCGACCAGGAGGGGGATTCGGATTTTTGGAGCTCTGGATGCCCCATAGCTAGCTCAGGAACTCAGATATACAATCCACCAAATCTGGAGTAGGGTTTTACGCATCCTTGCGGCCCAAACCTGGGTAAAGGGACCGTGTGATATCTGTTTGATCCGCTCTTTTCACAACCCTGCGCCCTGCAACCGTAGTAGGGATTCCTGTGATCCCATAGGTGTCATTTCCCACCGACATCTCTGGCGCGCCAGGTAGGGGGCTTAGTTGTGAGAATCGGCTTTAGCAGTTAGTTCGACGCTTCATCATCATCATGGCACCCAAGAAGAAGACGATGGTGGCGGTTGGCCCGTCGGAGGCCGAGCATCCCGTCCCGACGCGGGCGAGCAACGGACCGGTCGCAGAAAGGACCCGGGGCGCTGTTGCGAACACCAACACTGTCCCAGCAGCCGGAGTTTGGGAGGCCGTGAGTTTCGTGCGCCTGGTAACGGGCCGCAAGCCGCCAAATCCAAAGACGGAGCCAGGCCCTCCGCAGGTGGCGCGGGGCCTTCCAGGATCGCTGCCGCCCCGCCCGAGGGTGATGCAAGGGCTTCCAAGACTCCCACGCTGGCGCCGACGGCGCGCTCCTCTCAAGCGGCGCGCGACGAACGGCGCAATCACACCGAAGACCCTGGGCGTCGCCGCGGGAAGAGCCCTAAGCGCCACTCCTAGGATGTAGAAGACCTGCCCGCTCGCCGAGGCACTGGTGAAGATGGCATGCGACCGCGCGATCGTGATAGAGCTCCTTCTGACATGGTCAGAAGTCGAAGCGCGTCGCGATCTGTGCAGGTTTCGCTGCCACCAACGCCGGTAGAAGCCTTGGCGCGCGTGCAGTTGCTCCTCGATTTTCCTCCCACTAAGGGGAAACTCGACGAATGGAGAGCCACCATCCGAAGCCTTGTTGCGGTGGCCAACAAAGATGAACCAAGCCCGGCGGAGCCCCCGGGTCGACGTTCCGATGGAGTCCCGCGTACCAGTGGCAGGAAAGCTGGCGGCGCCGCGACCATGGTGCATTCGCCTCCTCCTCGCCCGGTACCACGGGCACCTGCCCGTCGCGACGTTACGGGCGACGAAATCTCCATAGCGTCGTCCGACCCGCGGACCCACCATGACCAGCGCCAGGTCCTTTGGGATCGGGAACACAAAGATGCTCGGACCACTATCGAGCGCCGGCACGGAGCACGCCACCAGTCAGACAGGCGAGCAAGGCCTGCTGTGGACCACCCGGTACCGGGGAGCCCTGGAGGCTTGCCTTACGAGGTAGGCTGCCCGGCTTTTACCCGTGAGCTGCGGCAGTTCCAGCGGCCCACTCACCGCACCTTCAAACCTGACGTGGGCGAGAAGTACGGCGGCAAGACCCACCCGTCCGAGTTCCTCAGAATCTACACCATCGCGATGCAGGCTGCCGGAGCCCGCGATGATAAGGTGCTTGCGAATTGCTTTCTGTTGGCTCTTAAACCCAACACCATGTCATGGTTGATGCACTTGCCAGTGGACTCCATTTCCTCCTGGTCGGATTTGTGCCATGAGTTCGTGGGCGCCTTCACTAGCGGTCACCAAGCCCATGGCCAAGCAAGCGATCTGCACGTAATTCCCCAGAAGGGAGGCGAGAGTCTCCGCAAGTATATACAGAGATTCAGCCGGATACAGTACAACATCCCTGATGTTCATCCTGCCGCCATCATCAGTGCGTTCCATCAGAACGTCCGTAACCGCAAGATGCATGAAGAGCTGGCGATGAACAAGGTGAGAGATGTAGCGGAACTCTATGTTCTTGCGGACAGATGAGCCCGGGCTGAAGAGGGAAGGAAGTACCTCGGCGAAGATGCCGGCATGGAAACCGACTCCTCAGAAGAGGATACTACCACCCCGGCGAAAAAAGGCCGGCGCCGCAAGAGGAAGCTCAAAGGGAAAGACGTGCCTGCCGTCGAGGGATCTGATGACACCGACTCTACCAAGAAAACCAAGGCAGATGACCCCGACGAGGAAATTGCCGGATGTGTCACCTGCCGGGCCTTGGCAGCCACCGAGAAGTCAGGAAACTCCGACAAGCGGTACTGCAAGATCCATCGCACCAAAGGCCATGCTCTCCAAGACTGCCGACAGGTTGAGCTCCTCGCTGAGAAGCAGAGGGCTGAATATGAGAGGTGGGACAAGGAGAAGGGCCAAGAAGGTGCTGAGGGGTCCGGCAAGAAGTGTGACGGCCATGCGGGCCGTCGCGGCAAGGATAAACAACAGGAGAGGCCCGCCCGGGGCCGTGACAGGAAGCCAGAAGACGACGATCACGAAGAGGATGACGAGTCCGACGACCAAGAGTTTCAGAAAGCTACAGAGGCCATGTGCGTCGACGACGGCGCCTCGTTGCATATGTCTCACCGCCGGCTTAAACAGTGGGCGCGAGAGATTATAGCGAGAGAGCCGTCGTTTGATGCCCGAAGGCCGCTGAAGTGGTCCAGCACACCTATCATTTTGGACACCGAGGATCATCCTGATCGCACTACTGCGGTCGGGTGCTTGCCATTGTTGGTTTCACCAACAATACGCAACCTCAAGGTGACAAAGATGCTAGTCGATGGCGGGGCCGGTCTGAACTTGATCTCGCCTACTGTGGTCGAGAAACTGCAGATTCCTGACGGAGACCTCGAAGAGACGGGTACATTTCAAGGGGTCAACCCGGGAAGAAGCCAACCCAAGGGAAAGGTCACGCTGCCCGTGACTTTTGGGAGCGACCTGAACTTCAGGACGGAGAGGATCGTGTTTGATGTTGCCAAGATCCCCTTACCCTACAACGGGATCCTTGGCCGCCCAGAGCTGGCCAAGTTCATGGAGGCGTCACACTACGCATACAACACCCTGAAGATGCCAGGACCAGTGACGATAATCATCATCCCCTCCGACAAGAAAGATGCACTGATTTGCGCCGACCAACTATACCAGCAAGCAGTTGCAGCAGCTGCTGCCGCTAGGGCACTTGCTCCTGCCGCTGGGACCCCGGGAGGGAAGAAGAAGAAGGCCGGTAAGATCTCGGACACCCACTCCGGCAAGCGCACCTATTCGGAGTATAGTGCTGCCGTCGAGGACGTGCCAGAGAGCTCCGCCGGCGGAAACAAGAAGTCCAGGGCCATTCCGCCGGGAACCAAGAAGGTTTCTGTCAATGAGGACAGCACGGGAGGAGCTTTCACTATAAGCTCCACCCTTGACGACAAATAGGAAGACGCACTCGTCACCTTCTTGCGGGCGAATGTCGATGTGTTTGCCTACCAAGCCTCCGACATCCCCGGCGTTCCCAGGGAGGTGATTGAGCACCATCTTGCTGTCTGTCCTCATGCGCGGCCCGTCAAGTAGAAGGTCAGAAAGCAAGCTTTGGAACGACAATAGTTCATCACATAAGAGATCCGGAAACTGGAAGCAGCGGGTTTGGTAAGAGGAGTGCTCCATCCAACGTGGTTGGCCAATCCGGTCGTAGTGCGCAAGGCGAATGGGAAGTGGAGGCTGTGTATTGATTACACAGATATCAATAAGGCCTGCCCCAAGGACACCTTCCCATTGCCGCGCATCGACCAGATTGTTGACTCCACGGCTGGGTGTGATCTGTTGTCGTTCCTCGACGCCTACTCCGGCTACCACCAGATCTTCATGACAAGAGAAGACGAAGAGAAAACAACATTCATCGCCCCATGTGGTACGTATTGTTTTGTACGGATGCCTTTCGGGGTGAAGAGTGCTGGTTTGACGTTTGCAAGGGCGGTCCAGATTGGTTTTGAACCCCAGCTCCATAGAAATATGGAGGCTTATATGGACGACATAGTGGTCAAAACCAAGGACAGGGCAACCCTCATCACAGATTTGCAAGAAACATTTGCAAACCTACGCAAGATCAACCTCAAGCTGAACCCTGAGAAGTGTGTCTTTGGCGTTCCGTCCGGCAAGCTTCTCAGGTTCTTTGTGTCACAGCGTGGGATAGAGGCGAACCCGGACAAGATCAAAGCTATAGAGCAGATTGAAGCACCCAAGCGAATTAAGGATGTGCGTCGGCTTGCTGGTTGTGTCGCTGCCATGGGCAGGTTCATATCCAAGTCTGCCGAGCGCGCCCTCCCCTTTTTCAAGATCCTGAAAAAGGCGGGCCCGGTGGAGTGGACGCCAGAAGCCGAAGCAGCATTGCAAGATTTGAAGAAGTACCTCTCCTCCGCGCCAACACTAATTGCGCCTAGGCCCCAGGAGCCGTTGCTGCTATACCTAGCGGCAATGAACCAGGTGGTCAGCGCCGCACTAGTAGCGCGGAGGGAGGTTGACGACGAGGTAATGGCAGCGACAGAGCCCGATGCCACCAATGCGGAGACGACACAGTCAGTCGAAGTGCCGCCAAAGAAGAAAATGATGCAGCACCTGGTCTACTTTGTTAGCTCCCTCCTGCAGGGGGCTAGATCAAGGTACTCCGGCGTGCAGAAACTGCTCTTCGGCCTCCTCATGGCCTCGAGGAAGCTGCGTCACTACTTCCAGGCACACGAGATCACTGTCGTCACTCGCCTCCCTCTGCAACGGATATTGCACAATCCAGATGCGATGGGGAGGATTGTGGAATGGGCACTGGAGCTGTCCAGCTTTCGCCTCAAGTTTGAAAGTACTTCGACAATCCAGAGCCGAGTCCTGGCGGAGTTCATTGCAGAGTGGACCGCAACACCTGATGAAGAAGCCCAAGAAACTGCTCTCCCCGGCAAGGAGGCAAGTTGCAATTGGATTATGTACTTTGATGGGGCTTTCTCCCTACAAGGTGCCGGGACTGGCGTACTACTCGTCGCCCCCACCGGAGAGCACCTCAAGTACGTGATCCAGATGCACTTCCCCAGGGAGGTGTCAACAAACAATACAACAGAGTATGAAGGGCTGCTTGCCAGTCTTAGGATCGCGGCGGACCTCGGAATCAAAAAGCTTATCGTCAGGGGCGACTCGCAGCTTGTCGTCAAGCAAGTCAACAAGGATTACTAGAGCCCGTTGATGAAGGCCTACGTTGATGAAGTGAGAAAGCTGGAAGAGCGTTTCGACGGTATACAGGCTGAACACGTTCCCCGAGCAGAGAACGATATCGCCGATTACCTGTCGAAGCGCGCTGCCCTCAAGCTACCTGTGGAACCAGGTACCTTTGTGCTTCAGCTAACCCAGCCATCCGTTGATCCATCAACAGAGCAGAACAAGAGAAGGAAATCAGGTCCCGGCAAATACTTTCCCGCCGAGCTCCCCGGAGCCGCCGGCAAGGATGTTGCCGGGGACACTGAGCCCACCATGGGACGACTGGCTCCGACGGAGCGCCAAGCTCTTGCCGTCAAAATAGTCGTTCCTACAGCGGAGGAGATGCCTTTAGTCCTCGCCGTTGAGCCCCAGGCTCCAGCGTGGGCACAGCATACCGTCCGATTCCTCCAAACAGGGGAACTTCCTGAAGAACAGGAAGAAGCGGAAAAAGTAGCCCGTCGCTCTACCATGTACTAGTTCGTCGATGACGTCCTGTATAGGAAGAGACCGAGCGGTGTGAAATTGAAGTGTATCCCTCGAGAGGAAGGACTGGAGCTGTTGGCGGAGATACACAGAGGCAAATGATCAAGCCGAGAGAGCAAATGCTGAAGTGCTGCGAGGCTTAAGGACCAAGACCTTTGACAGGCTGCACAAGAGCGGAAGGCGCTGGATTGATGAGTTGCCAATGGTTCTTTGGTCAATCAGGACGACACCAAATCGAGCCACCGGCCAGACACCCTTTGCCCTGGTATACGGGGCAGAAGCAGTTATCCCCACTGAACTCATATACGGGTCACCTCAAGTGCTCGCTTATGATGAGCTTCAGCAAGAGCAACTGCGGCAAGATGACGCACTGCTCCTTGATCGTCTTCGTGCGGCTGTGAGAGCAGCACGCTACCAGCAAGCCTTGCGCCCCTACCATAGCCGCAAGGTTCATGCCCGAAGCCTTGAGGAAGGCGACCTTGTCCTTCGGCGCGTTCAATCGGCCAAGAATTCCAACAAGTTGACGCCAAAGTGGGAAGGCCCTTACCGGGTAATACGAGTCACCAGGCCCGGCGCAGTCCGCATGGAGACCGAAGATGCCGTTCCGGTGAGTAACTCATGGGACATTGAGCATCTTCATAAGTTTTACCCGTAAGGCGTGGCTTGCCGGGCCCCCCGGCAAGCCACCTTTTGTACAAGCATTGCCGATGATGCATGTAACCCTTTGTACAAAGCCAGGCGCAGACCCTGAGCATAAATAAATGAAGCACTGGCGCCCTAAAGTTATAGCATGCATGCTAGGTCGAGTCTCGTCCTTGGTTAGGGTTGATAGTGCTTGACGGCGGCTAACCCCTAGCTTAGAGGTCAAGTGTGCGTCCCTTCGTCGTTCTTTTGACTTCTTTGGTTCACAAGACTCACTGATATCCTTGCCGGATCACTAAGGACGAAGAAGATAAGAGGGACAGACCAGCATCTAGACCCCGGCAAGCCAGTACTGCTGGGCGCTGCAAAAGCAAAGATTCACCCCCGGCAAACCAAAGTTGTCGGGGGCTACAGCTTTAGATAAGTTCTTCATCCCTTATCATGCATTCCCTCATGGACTGAGGTATGTGAAACCTCATTTTTCCTAAAAACTGCCGTGCTCCCCTAACTCTAGGCCCTAGGGCTCGTTCCTGGGGCCAGGTTTGGTCGTAGTTGAGACAGCGAAAGGATGAAACGAGGGGCCTGAACCCGCCTCATCCCTGCCTCCGTCAAGGGCGTGAGAAAGGTCAAATGAAGTGGGGAGACGACAAGGCCTTTTGCCGGGCAAGGAAATGGTTATCTTAAAGATATCAAGGATTTGCTCCTTGTCATGGGTTCTACCCGCAAACAAATGACCCGACAAGCATCCCTTTTTCATTAAAAACATCCCACTCAGGTACAGTCCATAGGGAATGAAAAACATGAATGATGGGATTACAAGTTCTAAATTCAGCTAAGGCCCGAAGGCTTACAGATTAAAAAGAGATAAGGTGCCCGTAATCCCTTTCTTGTCTCTCTCCTCAGGAGGCAGGTCAAGGAGGCAAAAAGGGCAAAAGGGGCGCCTAGGCGAGCTACGGGTGGCAGAAGACACCAAGAGAACATCTCGGTGGCCGTTTGGAGGCTGGATGGTGATGGCGGCGCCGGAAGTAGGGCTCGAAGACGAGGCGGCAAGACATCAGCACGCGTCAAAGGTGTCGGTGCCCGCATACTCCGAGTTGACGACCTTGCCGCCCGCCCTCTTCCTCTTCCGCAGCCTCCCAACGCCAGTCGCCCAAGGAGACGACCCCGAGAAGTTCAGGGAGCCGGCGACATGGATGATGAGTTGCCGGTGCCGCACGAGGCGACGCCCGACACCTAGTCGGACCCGTCATCCTGCCGCCCGCTACCGTCGTCGTCGCTGCCGCTGTCCTCCTCGCCACTCCCACCCGAGGAAGAGTCTTCGCTATCAGAAGAGCTCTCCACGCAACACCTTGCCCGGGTCCCGAAGCACCCGAAGACCTTGACGGAGAGGAGGCCGCCCTCCATCAGCTTGAAATGGAGAGTGAGCCCCTCCGTCAAGCGGTGGATATGGGCGAACGTCTTCCATCCCCGAAAGATACATCACGTGAGGGGCTGGGAAGTTGATGCGAACCCGCGTACCGCTGATCCCACAGCCCCTCATGTGCAGCCGCAGCGATTCCGGCGGATCCAACTCCATCTCCCGCGCGAATGGGGTCGGGAGACGAAGGCGACGGCGAGGCGGCCAGCGCAGCCTGACGAAGAACTCACAAGGGTCGTCCCCAACGTCGCCCTCCATGGGGGGAGGAGCTGCTGTCGGAGGCGAGGCCGGCGCGCCGCCCCGTCCTCCTCTTCCCCGAGCACCTCGGCCTCGCCCACGGCCTTGCCCCCTTCCCCATGTGGCTGGCTCTGCCACCACAGGTGCAGGAGAAGGAGGGACGCGTTGTCGAGCGGCGACCCGCGTCGCCACCGTTGAAGGACCAGGGTTCCCTCTCTCCATGGCGAATGAAAGGGAGGGGAGCAGAAACTGAAGAAGGAAGGAGATGAAGGAATGCGGGACGCCATCCCCCCTCCCGCTCTTTATAAAGGGACGGGGTGGGGGCTCGGCCGCCCCGCTCCGCCAATCAAGACGCGGAAGGCGCAGGGACCAGGACCGACCCACTGCCCCAGCTCGCGACAGCCCGGTTTTTCGCCTCCACCGATTGCCACCCCAAGCGCATGGGCGCCACGTGGCGAGCGTGCAGGACCGAGGCGACGGATGAGGCGACCTCTCTCCACCCCGTGATCAAAGGGAGTGGACGCCTTGAAGACCACGCCTCGACCCCGTTCAGTAAATGGGCCGCGCCTCCACGGCTCCCTCCGTTTATGGGGAAGGCGCGAACAACCCCCTTTACTACGACGTGACGCATGCGTGCAGAGCTCAGTCCCACGCTTGCCGCCCACGTCACACACGCCTCCCCACACCGCGCCACGCGCGGGAAGCATGGGAGGCGCAGCGCGCGAAGAAACTTACCGCGGTAAAAACCGCCCCGCCTGCCCGCGCACCGTTTTTTGGGCCTAGCCCAACAACGCGTTGCGCTTATGTGTGGCCCAGGCCCGGGGGCTCCTGTCGGTGTACAAAGAGGGGGGTGCACTTTTTGTACCCCTACAACTGTGCACGGGCAGTCTGAGCCACGGGCACCGCCACACCAAGCACGACAAGGGAGGTAAGCCAAGGTAAGGCCGAAGCTAAAGGGAAGCAGAGCGACGCCAAGACCACAAAGAGCAAAGGGGACAGAGCAGACCCCCCCGGCGAGATCCTTGTCGGGGGGCAGCTTTAGCTAACCCGGCAAGACTCTTGTCGTGGCAGCTCGCCCCACACCTACGGAGCGAAGTCACCCTCGAGTCCACTGCCCCCATGGGGGCAAGGATTTGGGAGACATCCCCGTGGTGGCATGCAGATCTTTGTGAAGACATTCAAGATTAGATACCCACTTCAGAAGATGATGATCCGTGGCGGGATCCCAGCCAAGGAGGACCACAAGGCCCCCGGCAAGAGCCTTGCCGGGGATGACAGCAGGCGCCGCGGCAAGACCCTTGCCGGGGCCGCGGCAAGACCCTTGCCGGGGCCGCAGCAAGGCCCTTGCCAAGGACATTGTAGGGCCACCATCAGGCCCGCGCCAGTCACGCCCCCACTGCCGTTCGCATGCAGCTGCCAACCCAACCAGTTGGGCAGGCACCTGCGTGGCGGCATGCAGATCTTGGTGGAGATCCACCACTGCGCCACCTCAGCTGCCTACCTGCCTACATGGCACCACAGGCACCGCTGGCCAGGGCGCGTGTCAACGCAAGGGGGAGCGGCGACGGACGAGACGGGGCTCTCCTCCGCCCCCGATAAAGCAAGGACACCTAAGCAAGGCACATTAAATGTGCCTTGTCATGTAATACGAAGGATAACCTCGCGCTACTGTGCCCTTTCCACCTCCTGTGTGCCACGGTGGCGACCCCTTTCCTATAAAAGGAGGCCCAAGGCGACCAGGAGGGGGATTCGGCTTTTTGGAGCTCTGGACGCCCCGTAGCTAGCTCAGGAACTCAGATATACAATCCACCAAAGCAGGAGTAGGGTTTTACGCATCCTTGCGGCCCGAACCTGGGTAAAGGGACCGTGTGCTATCTGTTTGATCCGCTCTTTTCACAACCCTGCGCCCTGCAACCGTAGTAGGGATTCCTGTGATCCCATAGGTGTCGTTTCCCACTGACACGTAGTCTTCGACATGATTAGTTATCCCCCTCTTATTCTGGCATTCTGCAGTACAGTCCACCGATATGCCCCTTTACACATATACCCATGCATATGTAGTGTAGCTCCTTGCTTGCGAGTACTTTGGATGAGTACTCACGGTTGCTTTTCTCCCTCTTTTCCCACTTTCCCTTCTACCTGATTGTCGCAACCAGATGCCGGAGCCCAGGAGCCAGACGCCACCGTCGACGACAACTCCTACAACACTGGAGGTGCCTACTACTATGTGCAGGCCGCTGACGACGACCAGGAGTAGTTTAGGAGGATCCCAGGCAAGAGGCCTGCGCCTCTTTCGATCTGTATCCCAGTTTGTGCTAGCCATCTTATGGCACCTTGTTTACTTATGTCTTTTCTCAGATATTTTTTCTTCCGCTGACTCATCTATGATCGAGCACTTGTATTTGAGCCCTCGAGGCCCCTGGCTTGTATTATGATGCTTGTATGACTTATTTTATTTTTAGAGTTGTGTTGTGATATCTTCCCGTGAGTCCCTGATCTTGATCATACACGTTTGCGTGTATGATTAGTGTATGATTGAATCGGGGGCGTCACATGAATTTTGAGCATTAACAGTTTGGCAGGATGTTGATGATGATGTTGGGATGATCTCGAGGATGATCATTCAGTTGGTGATGTGGTTACGAGGTGATCATGTGGATGTTTTGATCACGAGTTGATCAGGTGGATCACGAGGTGATCGAGATGGTATATTGCTTGGCTGGATAGCCAAGAGTGAGATGGTTATTGAGACCGAGATGTTGGTTTATCAGCAGTATAGTACTTTCATATCATGCTTAGTACTTGCTTTTGTACCATAGTAAGTTGTTACTTAATTAACCTTTTTAATGCTATGTTGTTTTCTTGCCTTGATGCTTATGGTTGTTGTGAGCTTGCAAGTACATTCAATGTACTGATCTGGCGTGTCATGCCAGATTGCCGGTCATGCCACGATTGCTAGATTGCTTGTCAAGGTTTCTGTGCATGCGAGCTAGATCGTGTCCCAGCCAGAGTCCCTGCAGAGTGGAGTTCACCACCTTCGTCGTTGTTCAGCTGCTAGAAGTATTCCGCTGCTACGAGTTGTTTTGCTGCTAGCATAGAGCAAGTGTAGTATCACATGCGTAGTGTCGCCGTGCTGACGTGATCCTTTGTAACATCAGACTCGTGTATTTATCCTTTGTAATAAGAGCTGATTTGTTCTATGTCAAGCAGTGCCGTATTCCAGAAGACTTCTCCTCGATCTTTGGGCTGGAATACGGGGCATTCCGGTTTCTCTGAGCCGGGGTGCCACAGAGAGAGAGATTAAACACATAGCTACTGGTATAAACCCTCAACCCCGAGGGTGGACTACTCCCTGCTCATCATGGTGACCGCCGGTATGATGTAGATAGCCACTGGTGATGATTTCCCCCTTCGGCGGAGTGGCAGAACGGGGTCTAGATTGGTTTTTCGTGGCTACAGAGGCTTGCGGCAGCGGAACTTCTGATCTAGGGTTATTTTTGATGGTTTCTCTATTTATAGGATTTTTTGGCGTCTGTTTCACGCGAAGATGGGCCTCGAGGTGAGCACAACCCACTGGGGCATGCCTAGGCCCCCTGGTGCGCCCCGGTGTCTTGTGCCCTACTCCTTAACCTTCTGGTCCTTCGATGAAGATTCAGGGGTCTCTTTTGTTCCAAAAAAATCGTCAAAAAGTTTCAGCTCATTTGAAGAACTTTCATTTCTGCACAAAAATAACACCACGATAATTCTGTTGAAGACAACATCAGTCCGGCTTAGTTCCATGCAAATCATACCAAAGCCATATAAAATTGTTGTAAACATGGCATGAATACTTCATAAATTATAGATACGTCGGAGACGTATCAACATCCCCAAGCTTAATTCCTGCTCGTCCTCGAGTAGGTAAATGATAAAAGAAATAATTTATGAAGAGTGAATGCTAGCAAAGTGCACAAGTTTGATCTATGATAATTTCAATCACTTTTCCTAGCATCACAACAACAACTCTTTCTCATTAAACTCATCATGATAAAGTAGCAATTGAAAACATAATTTTTGATGTGGAGTGCTACCTACCATATTCACCATAAACTCTTTTCATTTGTAGCATGGACATTTGGACTTGAATGATTCAAAGCAATAGTCTATAATTTGACATGAAGATTTAAATACTGAAGCATATCAACAATCAATCATGTCTTTCAAAATATCAGCACTAAAGAAAGCTATCCCTAGCCCATCATGCTCAATCATTGATCCATTCATGAAACACACTCGCATATTAGCTACATCCAATGACCAAGTACGATCGTAGTGCCCCTTAGTTGGTGCTTTATAAGAGAAGATGGAGACTCAAATAAAAATAAAAATTGCATCAAGTAAATAGATAGGCCCTTCACAGAGGGAAGTAGGGATTTGTAGAGGTGCCAGAGCTCAAAGCTTAAATTGAGAGGTAAAAATATTTTGGGAGGCATACTTTTCCCTTCAACAAAAACGACCGAGTAATTCCCAACACTTTCCATGCTAGATATATCATAGGCGGTTCCCAAACAGAAAATAAAGTTTATTCCTTTTTCCACCATACTTTTACACTCCATGGCTACCCGTATCCATGGGTACCGTCCATACCAACCCTTTCCAAGGAATTTATTATTTGACAACATAAAGTAAATTTCTTTTTCATTCTGGAACTGGGTATCCCTAATACCCTTGCCGTACTCTCATGCAATGAGAAGTGAATAAATATTCATCTTCAGAATAACACATCTAGCATGGAAAATATTGGCCACCCCTGCCGCTTCACGAGCGGTACGAGCACACAAAAAGGAAATTTATTTTGAAAATTAGAGATGGCACATACAAATTTGCTCAGAACGGCACGGGAATACCGCATATAGGTAGGTATGGTGGACTCATGTAGCAAAACTGGGTTTAGGGATTTTGGATGCACAAGTAGTATTCCCACTTAGTACAAATGGAGGGTAGAAAATAGATTGAGAAGCAACCAACCAAGAAACAAAAATTCTCATAAACGAGCATTGAGCATAACTAACACGGAATAATGCACCACAAGTAGGATCTAATTTCATTGCATAACTATTGACTTGTGTGCTTGCATAGGGAATCACAAACCTTAACACCAATATTCTTACTAGAGCATAATTACTCACCAACATGACTCACATATCACTATAACTATTACAAAGAATCAAGTTTATTTTGTCCAATGATCTTCATGAATTTTTTTATTATATCCCTCTTGAGTATCTATCACTTTGGGACTAGTTTCATAAGTTGCTTTTGACAAGCTCAAACAAATTTAAGTGAAGAACATGAGCATACATTTTTTCTTCTCGCAAAATAATATAAGTGAAGAATGAGAGAATTTCTTCAAACTATATTAAATCACACCATGCTCAAAAAGATATAACTGTGCACTACAGCAAATGACAAACTACTCCAAAAATATATAAGTGAAGATCAAGCGAGTAGTTGAGTAAATGGATAGCTAATTGAGGACTCTCTCTTATTAAAAAAACTTCAGAGCTAAGTATTTTATTAAAAAAGCAAGAAAAACAAACTAAAATGACATTCCAAGAATAGCACAACTCATGTGAGAAGCAAAAACTTAGGCTCATCGATACTAACCGATAATTGTTGATGAAGAAAGGTGGGATGCCTACCAGGGCATCCCCAAGCTTAGATGCTTGAGACTTCTTGAAATATTATCTTGGGATGCCTTGGGCATCCCCAAGCTTGAGATTTTGTGTCTCCTTAATTCCTTTTATATCACGGTTTCCCTAAATCTTAAAAACTTCATCCACACAAAACTCAACAAGAACTTGTGAGATAAGTTAGTATACATCAATGCAAAACCTTATCATTCTCTACTGTATCAAATCACTAAAATTTTTATTTAACATTGCATACTAAATGCCTCTGCATATTTAATAGTCCTATCCTCAAATAGAATCATTAAACAAGCAAACATATGCAAACAATGCAATCGTAACAGCAATCTGCCAAAACAGTAAAGTCTGTAAAGAATGCAAGAACATTCTTACTTTTGTAACACCAAAAATTCTAAAAATTTACCACACTATAGAAAATTTATCAAATCTTGTGCAAAAAGTTTCAACATTTTATCACAATCTGACTTTTCTCGGGAATTTTTGCAACAACGATAAACTTTTTGTTTTGAAACAACAACTCATATACTTGCAAAATAAGCCTGGTAAAGGCTATCCTTGCCACTTTATTGAAATAAAAGACACAAAACATAATTCTAAATAACAGAAAGTAAATCCTAGCAAAAGAAAATGATGCTCCAAGCAAAACACATATGATGTGACGAATGAAAATATAGCTCCAAATGAGGTTACCGATAATGTTGGAGATGAAAGAGGGGATGCCTTCCGGGGCATCCGCAAGATTAGTTGCTTGGATCTTCCTTGAATATTACCTTGAGGGTGACTTGGGAATCCCCAAGCTTAGGGTCTTGTCACTCCTTGTTCTCCTCATATCGATATCTCACCCAAAACTTGAAAACTTCAATCACACAAAACTTGACGGAACTTCGTGAGATAGGTTAGTATGATAAAGAGCAAACCGTCCACTTTGGTACTGTAAAAGACAAGATTCATAATGGTTCTCACACAATGCCTACTTTAGCATATCATTTCTACAATTTATATTGATCAATATAGGCGATAGAAACTAGAAAACAAGCGAACTATGCATTGAAAACATAATATAATCTGTCAAAACCAGAACAAGCTGTAATGATCTGGACAACAACCATACTTCTGCTACTCCAAAAATTCTGAAAAATTAGGAAAACGTAGGGGATTTGTATATCTATCACCTGTTGAAAATTCAGATCAAAAGGATGTTCCAGTGAATTATGAAAATTCTTGGACTGAGCGCAAAAGTTTATGTTTTTGCACAGAATCAAGTCCACTATCATCCACACAATCCCAAAGGATTTACTTGGCACTTTATTGAAACAAAAGCTATAAAACATGATTAATACAGTAGCTTAATAATGTGAACACATAAAAACAGTAGGGGTAAATTTTTGGTTGTCTTCCAACAAGCATTTTTCTTTAATGCCTTTTAGCTAGGCATGATGATTTCAATGATGCCCGCATAAAAGATAAGAATTGAAACACAAAAAGAGCATCAGAAAGCATATGACTAGCACATTTAAGCCTAACCCACTTCCTATGCATAGTGATTTTGTGATCAAACAACTTATGGGAACAAGAATCAACTTGCATAGGAAGGCAAAACAAGTGCAACATCAAAACTTTAAACATAAAGAGAGGAAACTTGATATCATTGCAATACCTAAAAGCATATGTTCCTCTCTCATAATAATTTTCAGAAGAATCATGAATGAATTCAACAATATAACTATCACATAAAGCATTCTTTTCATGATACATAAGCATAGAAATTTTATTACTCCCCACATTAGCAAATTTATTTTCATGAATAGTAGTGGGAGCAAACTCGACAAATAACTATCATGGGATTGAAAATTAAAATCATGATGACAAGTTTCATGGTTATTATTATTCTTTATAGCATACATGTCATCACCATAATAATCATAGACAGCAACTTTGTTCTCATCATGAATTAAAACCTCTTCCAAAATAGTGTATTCATCACTAAATAAAGTCATGACCTCTCCAAATCCACTTTCATCAATATAATAATCATAAATAGGAGGCATGCTTTCATCATAATAAATTTTCTCATCAAAACTTGGGAGAGTAACAATATCATCTTCATCAAACATAGCATCCCAAGGCTTATGGCTTTGCATACCGTTAGCATCATGGATATTCAAAGAGTTCATACCAACAACATTGGAATCATGATCATCATTCAAAGATTTTTTTGTCAAACATTTTATAGAATTCTTCTTCTATCAATTGAGCACAATTTTCCTTTACATAATTTTCGATACTGTGAAGATGAACAATATGATGCAACCTCAATTCCATTTTTTTGCAATTTTCTTTTATAAACCAAACTAGTGATAAAACAAGAAACTAAAAGATTCAATTGCTAGATCTAAATATATACCTTCAAGCACTCACCTCCCCGGCAACGGCGCCAGAAAATAGTTTGATGTCTACTATGCAACTTTATTCTTGTAGACTCATGTTTCCCCCCTAGGCGTATAGATTTGTAGGACAGTAGCAATTTTTCCTCAAGTGGATGACCTAAGGTTTATCAATCCGTGGGAGGCGTAGGATGAAGATGGTCTCACTCAGACACTCTTGCAATCAAATAACAAAGAGTCTCTTGTGTCACCAACACACCGAATACAATGGTAATTTGTATAGGTGCACTAGTTCGGCGAAGAGATGGTGATACAAGTGTAATATGGATAGTGGATATTGTCTTTTATAATAAGAACAATAAAAACAACAAGGTAGCAATTGATAAAACGGAGCACAAACGATATTGCAATGCTTGAAAATGAGGCCTAGGGTCCGTACTTTCGCTAATGCAACCTCTCAACAATGCTAATCTAATTGGATCATATAACCATCCCTCAACATGCGATGAAGAATCACTCCAAAGTTCCTATCTAGTGGAGAACATAAGAAGAAATTGTTTGTAGCTATTCTTTCCGATCGATCTATCCAAGAGTTCGTAGTAAAATAACACCAAAGCAAATTCATATTCATAATACTCAATCCAACACAAAGAACCTCAAAGAGTGCCCCAAGATTTCTATCGGAGAAACAAAAAACAAGAACGTGCATCAACCCCTATGCCTAGATTACCCCATTGTCACCTCGGGAATCCGCGAGTTGAGTGACAAAACATATCTCAAGTGAATCAATATAATACCCCATTGTCACCATGGGTATTCATATGCAAGACATATATCACGTGCTCTCAAATTTATAAAAGTATTCAGTCCGATAAAAACAAAATCTCAAAGGGAAAACTCAATTCATCACAACAAGATAAACAGGGGAAAAACCATATGATCCAACTTATTAACAAAGCCCGAGATACATCAAGATCGCGACATCTCAAGAACACGAGAGAGAGAGAGAGAGACTAAACACATAGCTACTTGTACAAACCCCCAGCCCCAAGGGTGGACTACTCCCTCCTCATCATGGTGGCCGCCGAGATGATGAAGATGGCCACCGGTGATGGTTTCCCCCTCCGGCGGAATGTCGGAACGAGGTCTATGTCGGCGTTCTGGGAACGGGGGTCCCCAGACTTGCCTGCCTGCGGCCTACGGCGTGGATCAAATGGGGGCCTAGCGTGGCCCATCTTCATCAACACAAGACTCAAGACCCTCGCGAGGGGCCAAGCCTCGCGAGGCGGATGACACGGCGCTTCCTCAGGCACGGCCTCCTCAGGCTGGCTTGCGAGGAGGCGGAGAGATCAAGGCGGGGTACCTCGCGAGGTGCCCATGACGCAAGCCATGAAGATCGAGGGTGCCAGGCGGGTGCCAGCCAGCGTAGCGTTCCCCTTTCCTCTTTGGTGCAAAGGGGGCAAGCGCAGGCGAGAGGATCAAGCAAAGGCACCCATTTCGGTGCAACAAGACCAAGACCAGTCCAACGGTGGGAAGGAGGTCACCATGGAGCCCAGAACGGCGTCACCACAGTGCCTTTGGCAGGCGAAGACCAACTTTAGTCAGGATAAGTGTACCAGATGTTCCCCTTCGAATTGGCCAATTGTTGGCGCCCTTCCCGCTCAAATATTTGGGAAGAGGCCCAGGGCCTTTGCCTATAAATAGGACTAGCCACCCCCAGGGTAGAGGCATCCACGAACGGAGCTAGCAACACACCCAGAGAGTGAGAAGGACGATTGAACTCCCCCAGCAGTTCATCCCCTAGCCAAGAACAGACCCTCGCGAGGCTGTTCTTCCTTGTACTGTTCATCCTCATCAGCCCAAGAGGCAATCCACCCACCACAAACTAGAGTAGGGTATTACACCACAATGGTGGCCCGAACAAGTATAAACCCTGTGTCTCTTGTGTTGTTCGTTCTGTAGTTTAGATCCTTGTGAGACGGAGAGGTAGAGGGCATAATCTCCGCGCGCACCCCAGAGTTCGAACCTTAAGGGTCTGCCGAAACCCGTGATCCGACATTTGGCGCGCCAGGTAGGGGTGCGCCGGAATCTGTCTTCCACCGCTCCGCTCTCCTCCGACCGTCGCATCCATGTCTGACGCTCGTCGGGCCCACGCCGAGCGCCGGGCCGCCATCGCTTCCCGCGTCGCCCAGATGGCCCCCGTCGGTGGGCATCCTCCTCGTTCTCCGTCGCCCACCGTCAACGCCGCCGCCGGCCCAGTGGGGAACGAGCAGCAAGCATCGTCTCAGCACCCGTCCGTGCGGCAGGACGGCCGCACCACTACTCTGTCACTCACCCCGGCCGACTCTTCGTCCCGCGCGCTCCGCGCACCCTTGGAGGCTCGAGCTGCGCTCATCGCGGTGAACGAGCTCCTGCACTACCGCCCCGTCGACGACGTCTACGAGGAGTGGCTCGACCACGTCGCTGAGCTCGTCCGCGTCGCAGGGGGCTCTCCCGCGCCGTCCACACCGCTGGCCGCACTCCGCCCTGCGTGGGTAATGAAGCTCCGGCGGCGTACCAGCCGCCTCCTCTCCAAGAAGACGCCATGGCTCCAAGGCGCGCGGCCCCTGGGCGGAACCCGCTCCGTCAGGCGCCAGCCCAGCAGGAACGGAGCTGCCAAGAAGTCCCTCGACCGCAAGAGGCTGCCCGGGCGCTCCCAGCTCCGGGTCGCCGAGACCCCGCTCCGGCCCCGGCACGTCAAGACCCCGCGCTGCTCCCAGCAGCAGCGCAAGGGGACCCGCAAGGCCAAGCTCTCCCTCAACCGAAGCCTCCCATGGCCACCGCAGGCTGCCGCGCCTACACCACCGAGCTGCGCAGCGTCGCATGGCCTGGCAAGTTCAAGCCGGACCTGCCCCCTCGCTATGACGGCACAACTGATCCCGCGGAGTTCCTCCAGCTCTACGAGCTGGGAATTGAAGCTGCCAGCGGGGATGAAAAGGTCATGGCGAACTGGTTCCCCATGGCACTGAGGGAAGGAGCTCACACTTGGCTCCGGAACCTGGCCCCAGGCACGATCTCCTCCTGGGACCAGATGCGTACTCGCTTCATCGCCAACTTCCAAGGTACCCGCGACCGGCCTCCCGCCGTGAGCGACATGCGCCGCATCAAGCAGCAACCTAGGGAGACCCTACAAAAGTACATCCAGCGCTTCAACAGTGCGCGCCTCAAGATCCCCAAGGTGTCCGAGGAAGCCATCATTTCGGCCTTCTCCGATGGCGTGCGCGACGTCAAGATGAAGGAGGAGTTGGCGATGCATGAAGACCTCTACACCTCCCTGGAGCTGTTCAACTTGGCGACCAAGTGCGCCAGGGCTGAGGAGGGACGCCTCTCCCTCCTCGAGCTGCCCGCCGCAGACCCAGAAGAGAAGAAGCCCAAGGCCAAGGACGTGAAGCGCAAGGGGGCTGCCGTACTCGCTGCGGAGCCAGACACCAAGCGGGGCAAGGATCTGCCCGAATCCTCCAGGGGCAGCCGGTACTGCGTGTACCACGACCTCCACACCCACAACACCAACGAATGCCAAGAACTCCGCGCCGTGCAAGAAGGAAGAATCGGCCGTCGCCCTGACCGTGCTGACCGGGGCTACGGCCGAGGAGGAGGAAGAAACCCAGGACGCTGGGAAGATCATGGCCCGCGCCAAGGGTGGCGCGACCAACCTCGCGAGGACCGCTGGCGGGACCCGCCTCGCGAGGGGGACTGGAGGGATCAGCCTCGTGAGGATCGCCCTCATGGCAACCCAGGCCTGCCGCTGCTGCCGCCTCAGCCAAGGAGGAATGAAGACCGTCATCAAGACGAAGGGGCTGGGGGCTTCCAAGAGCCGCGCGCAATCGCCTGCATCCTGGGCGGAGCTCAAGCCCCAGTCTCTCAACGTATCTTCAAGAAGTTTGCCCGCGAAGTGAATGCAGTCCTCCCCAAGCTCGAAACAACGCGCCCCCTCAGGTGGTCAGCGTGCGCCATCACGTTCAGCTCGGCAGACCAGCTCAAGTGCGCGGCCACAGCCGGAGTCCTCCCGATGCTTTGCTCCCCAGTCATCAGCAACGTTCTGGTCACCAGGACCCTCATCGACGGTGGAGCAGGGCTCAACGTCTTGTCCGTGGAAACATTCAACAACCTCCAATTGCCCTATGACCAGCTTCAGCCAACCAAGCCTTTCTCCGGAGTCACCGACGGCTCCACAGTCCCAATCGGGCAGGTCCGCCTCCCTGTCACCTTCGGGGCCCGCAGCAACTACCGCACCGAGCTCATCGACTTCGACGTCGCCCACATCCGCCTGCCGTACAATGCCATCCTCGGATACCCAGCGCTGGCCAAGTTCATGGCTGTGACTCACCACGGCTACAACGTCCTCAAGATGCCGGGAAGTGGCGGCGTCATCACGGTGCCCTGTGAAGAGAAGGACGCAGTGTGTTCCCTCGAGCGAGCCTTTCAGGCCGCTTCGCTAGAAGACCCAGACCGTGGAAGCAGGAGGCTTCCTGACACCACCCCCAAGAAGAAGAAGACGTCGTCAGGCTCAGTCCCTCAGGAGGCAGGCCCTTCAGGGCCCATATCTGCCCAGGGGGACCCTCCTTCCATCGCATAGGAAAGCGCGCCCGGCGCCCTCCTTAGGCAGGGCTCGGGGGCTCTCACCTGGAGGGCCACCGACCTTGCCAGGGTCACGACGGAGGCGCTCGGGCACCATGTGGAGTCGTGCTTCGAAGCACGATTCCCTCGAGAAGGAGCCAGGCGAGGAAGGTCAGACCAGCAGGAGTTCGTTAACAAGGCCATTAAAGAACTACAGGAGTCAAGGATCATGAGAGGTTGCCGTCGTCCACCAGTTGTGGCTCCACATCCAGGCGAGGATGGTGGGCTGCGCGTCTGCGTTGACGTACCAGGGCTCAATCAGATCGCCACGACGGAGCGCCTCTGGCCCTCCTGAGTGGGGTGCTGCAGAGGACCACCCCACAGCTATGTTCGCATGCCTTACAGCCTGCCGAGCATGGCTGCGGCGTACCAGCGCCTCATGAGGGGCATCTTGGGGGCTCAGGAAGACAGGCGTTCTGCGGCTCTGGCGGAGATGGAGACAGCTCACGAGGAGCCACCAGTGCCTCTGGAGCCTCCCGAGGCCCCAGGGCCTGGGGGCTCATGAGGATCGACTTTTGTAGCCCACCGAGTCTGCTGCACCAATGCCACTTCGCCGACAACATATTCAGGTGACATCTTTCAAGTTTCATTCCCAGCTGGGAGCGCCCTCCCAGGGTTGCGTCACTCCCAGGCCGCGTGGGTCCGTCCCCGTGGCATGTATCCCTTTTTATTTTCTTCAGTCGTTAGCTTGCTTTGCTGGGGGCGCCCCTCGGGCTGCATCATCCCCAAGCCGCTCGGGCTAGGCCCAGCGGCGTGTATCTCCCCCGCATTTATTTCCAATCATGCATTCGCCTATCATGCTTGATTACTTGATGCCGTCCACGGCACCTCTTCTTCTCCATGTCGACCACTTGCACGTTAAAGGGGGGGTGCCTGAGCATCGCGACTCAGGGCTCTTACTGGCTCTCCAGCCCTCACCCTCTGGCCTTGTCCACGGCATCGCGACCTGGCATACCAGCGACGGCTGGGACAAGCTCGAGGGCCGGGACCCGAGGACGTAGAGTGCCGGCATCTAACCAAATTTTGCAGGAACACATCTCAAGATACGACCCAGTGCCAGGCGCAACCCGCCTAGAGGTAGGGCCTCGTGAGTCCCGCGCTGGCTCACGGGTGCCCAGATACACCTCACCTAGCCCTACCGTGCCGGCCACGTGTCAGGGCGGGGCTGTACACGCCCCGGGGGCTCCTCCCGGAGGGGAGCCCCCTCCCACGTACCAGTGGAAGCACCATGCTCCGCGCTGGCTGACGACACTGCCGAGGAGCGGCTATGCCCGTACACATACGGAAGCGCTATGCTCCGCGCTGGTGATAAACAACTGAGGGTGGCCTCCGGGCCGCGTCAACCTCAGGGAGCCCAGAGCTCAGTGGCTGGCCTCATCGCAACGCCTCCCCTCGGGAGCGCCGCACGAGGGGGCTAGGCACGGGGGCTACGACTGGGTCACGCCCAGACGTACGCCGCCCAGCCAGGCCCCTCGGGCCTGGTTCGTCGCGCGTCTCTCCCCGAGCGGAGCCAAGGTATGAAGGCCGTTTGAGCGTCAAGGGGGACCCCTGAGCATCGCAACTCAGGGGCCTAACTGGTCCGGTAGCCCCTCACTCCTTAGTTCCGAAAGGCTATGCTGGGTGAGGTACGCGCGGGGCCGGGCTCTGCAGACGTAGAACTGTAGCCCCGCTTACATCTCGCCTCATCACCCACTGTTCGCGCGTCAAGGGGGACTCCTGAGCATCGCGACTCAGGAGCCTAACTGGCTCCATAGCCCCTCACTCCTTAGTTCCGAAAGGCTATGCTGGGTGAGGTACGCGCGGAGTCGGGCTCTGCAGACGTAGAACAGAAGATACACCTACATCACGCTTCCCTACTTGTTGTTCGTGCGCTAAGGGGGACTCCTGAGCATTGCGACTCAGGAGCCTAACTTTTCACGTAGCCCCTCACTCCTTTGGTCCCGTCCTGGTTTCCGGTCGGGGCTAATGCTGGGTGAGGCACGCGCGGGGCCGGGCTCCGCCGGCGTAGAACACAAGCAAGTAGGGAAGAAGAACATAAAATTCAAGGAACTTAAAAGCAAATATTACAACCCATACTGTCGCCTTAGTACCAAACGCAAATTTAAATGCCTCCCCGAGGCGTCGTACATGTGCAGGAGTCGAAAGAAGAACATGAACGATAGCAAAGTCACTTGTCGGCGGTGGAGCTGCGTGGAGTGGCTTCGCCTCGTGGAGCATCAGGGCCGGCAGCTCCTTGCGTTGGCCTGGTGCTGAAGGCCCAGAACTTCCCTAGCAGTGCCTCCGCGCGCCCCTTCACGGCTTCGACAGCAGCGGCAGCACCCTCGCCGCTCACCGGCTCCAGCAGGCTGTCGAGGTCGGCGCTGGGATCGCGAAGGTAGATGTGGGCGAAGACCCGCGTCAGCGCAGCAGAAGACAGGACACGCGCCTCGGCCTCGGCCCCGACATCCCCAAGGGCTTTAACCAGGAAGGAAAGCAGCTTGGCGGGGCCGTCCCTGTCACCGGCTAGCGGGCTATCCAGGCCGCTCTCGTAAAGCGTCTTCAGCGAAGCGCGGGCATCTTTCTCCATGTCCGCGAAGGCCACGCGATCCTCGGCGAGGACCCGGGCCTTGGCGTCCAGCTTGTCCTTCGTCACCTCCAGCTCCTTCTTCAACGCGCTTAGGTGGCCTCGGCGCTTCTTGAGCTTGGCCTCCCGGTCCTCGAGCGCCGCCTCGCGAGCCTTCGCCCCCTTTTCCTGCTCTTGGCGAAGGTGGACCTCCTCCGCAAGTCGGCCTCCCAAGCCTTGCAGCTCGTCCTCCAACTCCTTGCAGCGACCACGGACTCCAACCACCTCTCCCAAGGCCGCGTCTCGGGCAGCCTTCGCCTCGAGGGTGGCCTCCCTCTCTCCGTCACAGGCCGTTGAGGCCTGAACCAACGCTGCCCGAATCGAGGCATCAGAGCGAATCCACCCCGAAGCCAGTTCCAGGCGCCCGGCGACCAGGCGAGGGTCAGTGCCGAGAAGATCCTGCCGCAGCCGGTCCAGTTCAGCAACGACGCGCTCCAGGATGGAAGAAGAAGGCGGAGAAACATCGGTGCGCTCCAAGACAACAGGAGGAGTTGGGGAAGCAGCGGTCGGTGGAACAGGAGGAGAAGATAGCGGCGGCAAGGCCGCAGTGTCCCGAGGTGGAGTCCGCTGCGCCTCCCCAGCCGTAGCAGCAGAGCCAGACAAGGGCACCTCGGTGGTCACTTGAGCCATGGGGGCTGTCACCCCAGCCAGATCAGCCAAGCCCCGCAAGGACGAGCGGGCAGGAGAGGCTCGCGCGTCACGGTCACCCTCCCCCGCAGGCGGAGGCGCCGCCATAGATGAGGCCTCAGGAGCTCCCCTCAGCTTCTTCGCCATGGGCGCCAGCCTACTCAAGAGAAGCAATCATCAAGCCTCGACGGCGGAACGAGAAACCAAAGATCAAGGATCAAGCACTTACGGGTCGTCGCCAGAAGGCTCCAGCTGCCTCCTTCCATACTTGAAGCCTGAGAGCCGGTTGGAAGGGTCGACCTCTGAAGCAGAAGGCGCGTCAGCGGTTCGCCCCGGAGTCAGGACGGACCCGTGGGGAATCAACCCGGTCCTGCCCTTCTTCGGGACCGGGGGCGAGCTCCCGCTGCCCAGCATGTCGTCACCATCATCATCATCATCGCTCAGCGAAAGGCGGAGAGTGCGGTGCTTGCGCTGGGGAGGGGGAGCCCTGGACTCTTCGTCAGTTGCCTCGGAGTCAAGACCTTCCTCCCGCTCCTCTTCGCCCCCCTCTCCGCTTGAGTCGCTGGAAGACACGTCCACAGGTCCCTCGGGGGCCACCACGGGCACGGGCCCGTCCCCGTTGAAGACGGGCATGGACTTCACCACTTGCTCCCAATCGTCGCGAAGGAACAGGGGCGAGGGTGCGCCCTCCAACCTTGCTACCTCGCCCCCGACCAGGGATTGGAGAACCGCGGTCACATCCTCTTCGCCCACAACTGCGGGGCTCGAATGAGGCCTCCACATCGGGGGAGAGTACTGCCGAAGCGGTGCCAATTGGTGCTCCAGGAACTCCCTCAGCAGCGACGCCCCGGTCAGCTTCGCCGCCGCCATGCTGGCCGGCTTCAAGTCGGCGTCCATCTTCGCCAACATCGACTTCGCGCGGGGATCCGTGAGCTCCGCTTGGCACCAGTCGCTAGAACTCACGGGTGGCTCTGTGGGAAGGATCAACCGAGGATGGATGCGCCCGGCGTCCACCAAAAACCACTTGCTCCGGAAGCCCTCGATCCTCTTCCCCGGATTCGAAATGGCCATGGCACTGCCGCACGCGACGAAGCCCGCGCACGCAGAAGGGGAACCACGGGAAGTCCGGAGGTAGAAGTAGTGGCGCAGCAAGGCCACTGAAGGCTGCACCCCCACATGAGCCTCGCAGTAGTAGGCAAAGATCGCCAGAAGAAGGATGGAGTTGGGGTGGAGATGCAGAGCTTGCAAGTTGTAATGGCGGAGGACGGAGAGGAAGAACTCAGAGAAAGGAGGCACCAAGCCCGCAATAATGGAGCTTACGAAACGAGGATAGAAGGTGCTCCCTCGGCCCTCAGGGGTGGCGGAGCCGACCTTGAACACCTGCGCCCCGTTGATGCCCTGCGCCGCCGCCATCCGGTGCAATCGGGCGAGGCATGCCTCCGACACATTGGGCGAGTCCAAAGCAGGCGAGAACCAAGCTTCAGCCGGGGGCTGGCGAGGCGCCATAGCTACCTAGGTCAAGCAGATGGAGCAGATCTGGAAGCTTGGGGAAAGAGAGGAGAGGCGCAAGAAAGGGGATCTGAGCAGCGGCCGAAGAAGGAGAAGAGCAAGGCCGGAGCGGATGCCACGCCTTTAATAACCCGCGCAGTTGCAAAAGCACACACGTCCAATCAACCGCCACGCGACGCCCAAGGCCGCAGGCTGTTAGGGCCCGCGGCGCTTCGCCCTTGCCCTTTCGCCTCTCGGCACGACCAAGTCCATGCGCGCCTTGGGCCCGGGGGCTACTCTCGGCGTTCTGGGAACGAGGGTCCCCAGACTTGCCTGTCTGCGGCCTGCGGCGTGGCTCAAATGGGGGCCCAGCATGGCCCATCTTCATCAACACAAGACTCAAGACCCTCGCGAGGGGCCAAGCCTCGCGAGGCGGACGACACGGCGCTTCCTCAGGCACGGCCTCCTCAGGCTGGCTCGCGAGGAGGCGGAGAGATCAAGGCGGGGTACCTCGTGAGGTGCCCATGACGCAAGCCATGACGATCGAGGGTGCCAGGCGGGTGCCAGCCCGCGCAGCGTTCCCCTTTCCTCTTTGGTGCAAAGGAGGCAAGCGCAGGCGAGAGGATCAAGCAAAGGCACCCATTTCAGTGCAACAAGACCAAGACCAGTCCAACGGTGGGAAGGAGGTCACCATGGAGCCCAGAACGGCGTCACCACAGGGCCTTTGGCAGGCGAAGACCAACTTTAGTCAGGATAAGTGTACCAGATGTTCCCCTTCGAATTGGCCAATTGTTGGCGCCCTTCCCGCTCAAATATTTGGGAAGAGGCCCAGGGCCTTTGCCTATAAATAGGACTAGCCACCCCCAGGGTAGAGGCATCCATGAACGGAGCTAGCAACACACCCAGAGAGTGAGAAGGGCGATTGAACTCCCCCAACAGTTCATCCCCTAGCCAAGAACAGACCCTCGCGAGGTTGTTCTTCCTTGTACTGTTCATCCTCATCAGCCCAAGAGACAATCCACCCACCACAAACTAGAGTAGGGTATTACACCACAATGGTGGCCCGAACTAGTATAAACCTTGTGTCTCTTGTGCTGTTCGTTCTGTAGTTTAGATCCTTGTGAGACGGAGAGGTAGAGGGCATAATCTCCGCGCGCACCCCAGAGTTCGAACCTTAAGGGTCTGCCGGAACCCGTGATCCGACAGTCTAGATTGGTTTTTCATGGCTACAAAGGCTTGCAGCGGCGGAAATTCTGATCTAGGGTTATTTCTGATGGTTTCTCTATTTGAAGGATTTTTGGCATCGGTTTCATGCGAAGATGGGGCTCGAGGTGAGCACAACCCACCGAGGCATGCCTGGGGCCCCTGGCATGCCCTGGTGTATTGTGCCCTACTCCTGCACCTTCTGGTCCTTCCACGAAGCTTCGGGCGTCTCTTTTGTTCCAAAAAAATAAACAAAAAGTTTCAGCTCATTTGGAGAACTTTCATTTCTGCACAAAAAACAACACCATGATAGTTCTGCTGAAAATAGCGCCAGTCCGGGTTATTTCCATGCAAATCATAGGAAAACCATATAAAATTATTGTAAACATGGCATCAATACTTCATAAATATTGATACGTCAGAGACGTAGCAGTCCTCCATCTTCATGCCAAAGTGTCCCATTAATCCCCCTCCATGCGCCTCCTGCAACAACAAAAGACGAACGGAGCTAGCTAGAATGCATAGCTTGTTAGCGCGAAACACAAATCCATCATTGATGACGAAATTGTTCCAAGTTCTTCCTTCTTCACAATTTTGCATCACATCTTTAAAATCAACATCATGCACATTTGATCTTGGATGGTCTCCAAACAAAATATTGTAAAGTCAAGTTGTGAAAGCATAGTATAGCAACGAGAAAATACATCAACAATAACATTTTCTTGACCCTACTTGTGTTTAATGACATAAGGGAAAGTCTCAATGAATTCAATCAATTTAGCAAGTCTGTGGTTCAGTTTTCCTTGACTTCTAATATGTTTCAAAGATTCATGATCAGAATGTATAACAAATTCTTTGGGCCATAAATAATGTTTCCATGTTTCGAAAGTCCGAACAAGAGCATATAATTCATTATCATAAGTAGAATAATTCAGAATAGGCCCACTCAATTTTTCAGAAAAGTATGCAACAGGTTTACCATCTTGTAATAACACACCTCGTAATCCAATTCCACTAGCATCACATTCAAGCTCAAATGACTTATTAAAGCCGAGAAGCTGGAGTAAAGGAGCACGTGTTAAATTATCTTTCAATACCGTGAAGGCTTCTGCCTGTGTGGTAACCCAAACAAAAGGCATATCCTTCTTTGTAAACTCATTGAGAGGTGCAGGATGGTGCTGAAATCTCTCACAAAAAGCCTATATAAACTAGTGAGTCCAAGAAACTCCTCACTCGTGCGACCGTTTTGGGCTGTGGCCTGATACATCTCCAATGTATCTATAATTTTTGATTGTTCCATGCTATTATATGACCAATCTTGGATGTTTTATATGAATTATTATGCTATTTTATATCATTTTTTGGGACTAACCTATTAACCTACTACCAAGTGCTAGTAGCTGTTTTTTCCTTGTTTTTGTCTTCATACAAAATCAATACCAAACGCATTCCAAATGAAACAAAACATTTTGACGATTTTTTGGACCACAAGACACCCTGGAAGCTTCGGGAAGGGTTGGTGAGAGGAGTGCTCCACCCGACGTGGTTGGCCAATCCGGTAGTGGTGCGCAAGGTGAATGGGAAGTGGAGGCTGTGTATTGATTACACATATATCAATAAGGCTTGTCCTAAGGACCCCTTCCCGTTGCCACGCATCGACCAGATTGTTGACTCCACTGCCGGGTGTGATCTGTTATCATTCCTCGATGCCTACTCGGGCTACCACCAGATCTTCATGACAAGAGAGGATGAAGAATAGACAGCGTTCATCACCCCATGTGAAATATGGAGGCCTACATGGATGACATAGTGGTCAAAACCAAGGACGGGCAAACTCTTGTGCAAGATCTAGAAGAGACATTTGCCAACCTGCGCAAGATCAACCTCAAGCTAAACCCTGAGAAGTGTGTCTTCGCTGTTCCATCCGGCAAGCTTCTCGGATTCTTTGTGTCGCAGCGCGGGATCGAGGCAAACCCAGACAAAATCAAGGCTATTGAGCAGATTGAGGCACCCAAGCGGATCAAGGATGTGCGTCGGCTCACCGGCTGCATTGCCGCCATGAGCCGATTCATCTCCAAGTCCGCCGAGCGTGCCCTTCCTTTCTTCAAAATCTTGAAGAATGCAGGCCCAATGGAATGGACCCCAGAAGCTGAGGCTTCATTGCAGGATTTGAAAAGATACCTTTCCTCCACGCCAATACTGGTTGCACCTAAACCACAAGAGCCGTTGCTGCTGTATCTGGCGACGACGAATCAAGTGGTCAGCGCCACGCTAGTGGCGCAGAGGGAAGTTAACGAGGAGGCAGTGACGGCGGCAGAACCACCGGATGGCAAGCCCAAGATTCCCCCGGCAGGGCCTGGTGCCGGCAAGGCGAGGCCCCCGGCAGAGTCTCGTGCCACTGAGGCAGTGCCTGCGCAGTCAAGAGAGGTGGTGCAGAAGAAGAAGATGATGCAGCACCCGGTTTACTTTGTCATCTCCCTCTTGCAGGGAGCTAGATCGAGGTACTCCGGTGTGCAGAAATTGCTCTTCGGCCTCCTTATGGCCTCGAGGAAGCTGCGTCATTACTTCTAAGCCCACGAGATCACTGTCGTCACCCGCCTCCCGTTGCAACGGATACTGCATAACCCAGATGCAACCGGGAGGATTGTGGAGTGGGCCTTGGAGTTATCAAGTTTCGGTTTGAAGTTTGAAATTACGTCGACAATTCAGAGCAGAGTCTTGGCAGAGTTCATTGCAGAATGGACCTCAACGCCTGACGAAGAAATCCAGGAGACCACTCTCCCCGGCAAGGAGGAAGATCGCGACTGGATCATGTACTTTGATGGGGCTTTCTTGCTACAAGGCGCCGGTGCCGGTGTCCTGCTCGTCGCGCCTACCGGGGAGCACCTCAAGTACGTGATCCAGATGCACTTTCCCCGAGAGATGTCCACCAACAACACTGCTGAGTATGAGGGATTGCTTGCCGGTCTCAGAATCGCGACAGACCTCGGGGTTAAGAAGCTCATCGTCAGGGGTGACTCGCAACTTGTTGTCAGGCAGGTCAACAAGGATTACCAGAGCCCATTGATGGAAGATTACGTAGATGAAGTGAGGAAGCTGGAGGAGCGCTTTGACGGTATCTAACCGGAGCACGTCCCCCTAATGGAGACACCGCCAATTACTTGTCAAAGCGTGCTGCACTCAAGCTACCTGTGGAACCAGGTACCTTTTTGCAACGGCTAACTCAACCATCCGTCAAACCATCAACGGGGCAGAACAAGCGAAGGAAGTCGGGTCCTAGTGAGTACTTTCCTACCGACCCCTCTGGGGCTGTCGGCAAGGGTGCTGCCACGGACGCTGAGCCTGCCCAAGAGCAGCTGCCTCTGGCAGGGCGTCAAGCCCTAGCCGTAGAGACAACCGCTCCCATGGCGGAAGAAATGCCTTTGGTCCTTGCCATCGAGCCCCAGGCTCCGGCGTGGGTGCAGCATAACGTCCGATTCCTCCAAACAGGGGAGCTTCTTGAGGAGCAGGAAGAAGCGGAGAAAGTAGCCCGTCGGTCCGCCCTGTACCAGTTCGTCAATGACGTCCTGTACAGGAGAAGGCCGAACGACATGAAATTGAAGTGCATCCCCCGGGAGGAAAGACTGGAGCTGTTGGCGGAGATACATGTTGGCATATGTGGCTCCCACATAGGGTCGAGGGCCCTTGCCGGAAAGGCATTCCGGCAAGGTTTCTTATGGCCCACCGCCCTCCAGGATGCGACGGCACTAGTAACCAAGTGTGAAGCGTGTCAGTTCCATTCAAAGAAGCTTCATCAACCATCCCAAGCCCTTCAAACAATCCCTCTCTCCTGGCCATTCTTGGTTTGGGGGCTCGACATACTGGGCCCTTTCCCCCGCGCTATCGGGGGCTTTGAGTACTTGTACGTTGCAATCGACAAGTTCACGAAGTGGCCGGAGGTGGAAGCAGTGAGAAAGGTGACTGCTCAGTCAGCTGTCAAGTTTTTCAAAGGACTGGTCTGCCGTTTTGGTGTGCCAAATAGAGTCATCACCGACAACGGCACGTAGTTCACGAGCCACACCTTCATGCAATACATTCAAGACCTCGACAGCAAGGTCTGTTTTGCTTCCATGGCACACCCATGGAGCAACGGCCAAGCGGAGAGGGTGAATGCTGAAGTGTTGCGAGGCCTAAGGACAAAGACTTTTGACAAGTTGCGCAAGAGCGGAAGGCGCTGGATTGATGAATTGCCGGCAATTCTTTGGTCGATCAGGACGACGCCAAATCGAGCCACCAGCCAGACACCTTTTGCCCTGGTTTATGGGGCAGAAGCAGTTCACCCCACGGAACTCATATATGGGTCACCTCGAGTGCTCGCTTATGATGAGCTTGAGCAAGAGCAGTTGCGCCAAGATGACGCGACGCTCCTTGAGGAAGATCATCTTCGGGCGGTTGTGAGAACAGCGTGCTACCAGCAAGCCTTGCGCCGCTACCATAGCCGCAAGGTTCATGCCCGAAGCTTTGAGGAAGGCGACCTTGTTCTTCGGTGCGTTCAGTCGGCCAAGAATGCCAACAAGTTGACGCCAAAGTGGGAAGGCCCTTATCGGGTAATAAGAGTCACCAGGCCCGGTGCAGTCCGCCTGGAGACCGAAGATGCCATCCCAGTGAGCAACTCCTAGAACATCGAGCATCTTCGCAAGTTTTACCCATAAGGTGCGGCTTGCCGGGCCTCTCAGCAAGCCACCTTTTGTACAAGCTTTGCCGGCAAGGCATGTAACCCTTCGTACAAAGCCAGGCGCAGACCCTGAGCATAAATAAATGAAGCGTTGCAGCCCTAAGTCATAGCATGCATGCTAGGTCGAGTCTCTTCCTTGGTTAGGGTTGATAGTGCTCAACAGCGACTAACCCCAACCTTAGAGGTCGAGTGCGCATCTATCTGTTTCTCTTCTGTCCTCCTTTGGTTCGCAGGGCACATGAGCACTTCTGACGAGCTACTTGGAAGAAAGGAAACGGACCGACATCCCAACCCCGGCAAACCAGAGTTGCCGGGGGCTGCAAGCACAAGGATCCAACCGCGGCAAGATGAGATTGCCGGGGGCTGCAGATCCAGATAATTCTTTCATCCTCTGTCATGCATTTCAGAACGGAACTAGGGCATGTGAAACCTCATTTTTATCTCTAGGATGTCGTGCTCCCCTTTTTCCTATACCTAAGGATTATTTCCTGGGTTTGGATTTGGTTGTAGTGGGAGGACGGCAAGGCCTATTGCCGGGCGAAAATCGTTTATCTTAAATAATAACAAGGATTCGCTCCTTGTCGTGGGGTCTACCCATGAACGAAAACCCCGGCAAGCATCCCTTTTTCATTAAAAATATCCCATACAGGTACAGTTCATACGGAATGAAAAACATGAGCAATGGGATTACAAGTTCTGAATTTAACAAAGGCCTGCAGGCTTACAAACTAAACAAGAGAGATAAGATGCCCGTGATCCCTTTCTTGTCCCTCTCCTCAGGAGGCAGGTCAAGAAGGCGAGAGGGCAAAAGGGGGCGCCTAGGCGAGCTACAAGCAACAGAAAGCACCAAGAGAACACCTCGGTGACCACCAAGGGGCGGGCCGGTGATGACGGTGCCGAGAAAGGAGCTGGAAGACGAGGCGGCAGGACCGGTAGTACGCGACGAAGGCGTCGGTGCCCGCGTACTCCGAGTTGACGGCCTTGCCGCCCGCCCTCTTCCTCTTCCACAGCCTCCCGACGCCAGCCGCCCAAGGAGACGGCCCCGGGAAGTTCAAGGAGCTGGCCCCGCCCCGGCAAAACTCTGCCGGAGGAGCGGCCAGGTGCAGATGTTGCTGTTGCCGCACCCGCCCAGGTGCGGGGCGTCCGACGCCTAGTCGGACTCGTCCCCGCCGTCTGCCCCGCTGTCCTCCTCATGACTTTTGCTCGAGGAAGAGCTTCCATCGTTGGAATCTCCATCGGAGGAGCTCTCCACGCAGCACTTCAGGCGAGTCCGGAAGTCGCCGAAGAACTTGATGGAGAGCAGGCCGTCCTCCATTAATTTGAAGTAGAGGACGAGCCCCACTGTCAGGCTGTGGATACGAGCGAACGTCTTCCACCCACTACGGAGGTACATGACCCGAGGAGCCGGGAAGTCGACGTCGACCCGCGTGCCCCCGTTCCCACAACCACTCATGTGCAATATGAGGGATTGGGGCGGGTCACGCTCCATCTCCCATGCGAACGGGGCGAGAAGACGAAGACGGCTACGCGGAGGCCGGCGTAGCCTGATGAAGAACTCACGGGGCTGGTCTCCAACATGGCCTTCCTTTGGAAAAGGCATCATTGGCGGGAGCGAAGCCGGTGCGCCGCCCCGTCCTCCTCTTCCCCGAGCACTACGACCTCTGCCCTAGCCTCGCCCACGAACTCGCCCCCTTCCCCTTCCCCTCGCGGCCGGTTCCACCACCGCGGGCTCAGGAGGAGGAGGGATGTGCTGCCGGTCGGCGACCCTCGCCGCCACCGTTGAGGGACTAGGATTCCCCTTCTCCATGGCGAGTGAAAGGAAGAAGCAGAAGCGAGAGGAGATAGATGACGGAAGAGTGCGGGACGCCATCCCCTCTTCCCCCTCTTTATAAGGAGACGGGGACAGGGCTCGGCCGCCCCGCTCAGCCAATCCAGCCACCAGAGGCGCAGGGAATCAGGACCGACTCGCTGCCCCAACCAGCGACGGCCCGGTTTCCCGCCTCCACCACTTGCAACCCCAGGTGCATGGAGGACGCGTGGTGGACGCGCAGAACCGATGGGACAGGCGAAGCGACCTCTCCCAACCCCGTGATCGTGGGGAGTGGATGCCTTGAAGACCGCGCACTGGCCCCGTTCAGTAAATGAGCCGCGCCTCCACGCATCCCTCTTTTTAAGGGGAAGGCACGAGCCGCCTCTTTACTGCGATATGACGCATGTGTGTGGAAACGGACCCACGCATGCCGCCCACGTCACGCACACCCCTCCACGCCGCACTGCGCGCGCGGGTCGTGGGAAGCGCCGTGCGCGAAAAGTTTTACCGCCGTAAAAACCGCCCCGCCTGCCCGCTCACCCTTTTGGGCCTGGTCCAACAACGTGTCGCGCTTATGTGTGGCCCAGGCCCGGGGGCTCCTGTCGGTGTACAAAAAGAGGGGTGCGTTTTTGTACCCCCATACCTGTGCACGGGCAGTCGGAGCCGCACCTATGATCACACCAAGCAGAACGGGGGAGGTCAGCCAAGGTAAGACCAAAGCCCAAGATAATAAGAGCAACGCCAAGGCCAAGACCACAAAGAGTAGAGGGACGAAGCAGGTTCCATCGGCAAGACCCTTGCCGGGGCAGCCTCAGCAGCCCCGGCAAGATCGTTGCCGGGACAGCTCACCCCACACCAACAGAGCGAGCCACCCTTGAGCCCACGGTCTCCAACATCACGTTGGGCCAGGACTCGGGAGGCACCTCTGTGGTGGCATGCAGATCTTTGTGAAGACAAGGAACACTCAAGGTCAGACGAGGATTAGAAGACGACGACCCTCGGCAAGATCCTTACCGAGGAAGGCCACCAGACCCCCGGCAAGGTCTTTTCCAGGGACGACAGCACGCCACGGCAAGAGCCTTGCCGGGCCACCCAGCAAGGCCCTCTCCAAGGACGCCAGCGGGGCCACCGCCAGGCCCTCGCCAACCAAGTTTTCCACCACCACGTACATGTAGCTGCCAGACCCGACCAGCTGGGCGGGCACCTGCGTGGCAACATGTAGCTCCCAGGCCAATTCATCGAGCACCAGCGAGGCGACATGCAGATCTTCGTGAAGGCTCTGCCACTGCGCCACCTCAGCTGCCTGCCTGCCTACATGGCACCACACGCCTCACTGGTCAGGGCACGTGTCAAAGCAAGGAGGAGCGGCGACGGACGGGACGAGCCTCGCCCCCGTCCCCAATAAAGCAAGGGACACCTAAGCTATGCATTAAATGCGTCTTTTCTTGTAATACGAGCGATAAGCTCAGGGCACTGTACGCCTTTCCACCTCCTGTGTGCCACTGTGGCATCCCTTTTCGACTATAAAAGGAGGCCCATGGCATACTGAAGAAGGATTCGGCTCTTTCGAACCACGCACTGACCACAACTAGTTCGAGAGCTCAAGAACTCTCGGAACTACACCCACCAAAGCAGGACTAGGGTTTTACGCATCCTCGCGGCCCGAACCTGGGTAAACGATCCTTGTGTTGGCTACTAACCCTGCTCTTCTCGCAACTCCGCGCCCCAGCAACCGTAGTAGGGATTCTTGTGATCCCATAGGTGTCGTTCCACACCGACATGCATCTGCTGGGAAGAAGGAAAGGAATTGCTGGCTGAGATACACAAAGGCATGTGCGGCTCCCACATTGGATCAAGGGCATTAGTTGGGAAAGCATTCCGGCAAAGATTCTATGCAGTCGAGCTAGTCACCAGATGTGAAGCCTGCCAGTTTCATTCCAAGAACACCCACCTGCCTGCTCAAGCTCTTCAAACAATCCCTTTGTCATGGCCATTTTCGGTCTAGGGGCTCGATATCCTCGGCCCTTTCCCCTGAGTTGCCGGGGGATTTGAATTCTTGTTCGTTGCTATCGACAAGTTTACAAAGTGGCCGCAAGTAGCTGCCGTGAGAAAGGTGACTGCTCAATCAGCTATCAAGTTCTTGAAAGAATTGGTTTGTCGTTTTGGAGTCCCGGCAAGGATCATTACTGACAACGGCACCCAGTTCATGAGCCGCGCCTTCATGCAATATGTTCATGCCCTCGGAAGCAAGATCTCATTTGCCTCTGTCATGCATCCCACAAGCAATGGGCAAGCTGAGAGGGCAAACGCTGAAGTGTTGCGAGGACTCAAGACAAGAACCTTTGATACGCTGCAGAAGCACGGCGGGCGGTGGATCGATGAGCTGCCGGTAGTCCTCTGGTCCCTCAGAACGACACCAAATCAAGCTACCGGGTAGACTCCCTTCTCCCTAGTCTATGGGACAGAAGCAGTTTGTAACGCCCCGGATTACAACTTTCCATATTTGTAACTCCAACTCTTGCCTTTTCCGGAGATGCGATATATTATTTCCTCCGTGGTTGGGTTTTTGTATTTTGTTTTGCATTTTGTTCATGTCATGCATCTCATCTCATAGCATCATGTGCATTGCATCTGCATGTTTTCATAAACTTGCAGCCGTTCGTAGTTGCCGCATTCCCCCCTTGCTTTCGTTGACCGTTCCGAGGCCATTCGGGTTTTCGCTTCCCTCTTGACCTTGACCACCTAACCTCTCTTGTTAGCTCGCACCACCCTCGTGTGCGTGTCCGAAACTAATCCGAACCCGAACCGGCCTGTCGTTCCCGATAAATCCGGGTCATCTCCAAACATCTACAAAATATCTCCGTTTTTCTTTGTTTGGTCTCCCTAGTCTATTTATCCAGAACCGTCCGATTTAATCGGAGGGACCAAATACCCGCCCTAAACCTAGCCTACTTACTTATAAATAGAGCAATCCTAAAATCTAGGGGAGCTGTCCCATCCTCCTAGCCGCCGCCACCTCTGTCCATTCTCTCCTTCCTCGGGATATTCCCCGATCCGAAATTCCACCCAACCAGCTAGCTCCTCCCAAGCCTTCCTCGATCATCCATCCACTCCACCAGCCGTCCACGAGGTGCCTCCTGCAGCGGCAGCCTCCTCGATCCATCTGGATCAGGAGAGGAGCTCCCGATCAAGCCCCTCCACCACCTCGTCTGCGCCAGAGCACTGCCGGCTCGCCGGAGCCGGCCGGACCATCACCTCGCCGGAGTCCAGCAGCCGCCAGCCAGGCCGTGCCCCTGTTTTCCTTCTCTCCCCACTCGAGTTGTCTCTCTTTGGTTCCTCAAATCCCCTTTTCTTCTCTCTGTTCCACAGGATGCCATGGATGCAATAGCCCTGTCGCGGCCTCGACTCCTCTGCTCCGGTCGTCATCGCCGGAACGCGCTACCACAGAGCCGCAGCCGAGCCCAGGGCGCCCGTCGTCGGTGACCCCGAGTGCGCGTGAGATGCCCTTCCTCCGCTGGCCTCCTTCAAGCGCCGCCCCTTCCTCCTCTACTCCAACCCACGCCTCCGGCAGCCTCGTCGTCATCGTCGACTAGGTGACCAGCTGCGTCACCGGCGACCTCTTCCAGTAGACCCTTATCACCCCTCTCTTTCCTGCCTCCCCTTCCATCTTCCTGTTCTTCTCTCTCTCACCTCCTCTTCTCTGACCCGTCGCAGGTTTGCCATGGGCTCCCGTTGGAGCACTGCTGTCAGGGAACCTTGTCGAAAACCACTAGATCCGGCTGGCCTCCGCCGCCCTTGACCGTTCCTGCCGGATCCCGCCGGCTGGGCCCCGTCTCGGCCACCGGTGCCCTCGCCGGAGACCACCTGCATCACCAGCCGCTGCCCCTGCTTCCTCTCATCAGAGACAGACGAGCGCCACGACCGCTTCAGCCGCTGCCCTGCTTCCGTTGACCGCAGTCGCCCAAGGCCCAGCTCGCGCGCCTCCTCACCCCGACGGCCTCCTCCACACCGAACCGGCCATAGCCCATGGGTGAGCTGCCCCCAGCGCCTGCTCCTGTTGGCCCGTTTGCTCAGATTCGGCCCGATACATTTTTTTCCTGCATTGGACAAATTATCTATTTATCAAGAGACTGCAGTTTTTCAAAAAACCCCTTAATGTTCATGCATCAATAATTCACTAACCATGCACCAGAATTAAATAAACTATATATGTAAGATGCTCAATTTTTCATGTACTATCATAATATGCTGCTTTCATCCATGTTTAAAATGTTAAAAATGTTGTTTGATTAAATTTTCATAAATGCCATGTTAAAATGATTTATTTCATATCTAAATAACCGTAGCTTGGAATTAAACGTACTTTATATGTAAATGGGGTAGAAAAATGCCTAGTTTAACATGGTGCACTTTATTTTGCTATTTAACAACATTAATATTGTGTTTAGGGCAGAACAGTAGCAAATTCAAAATATGCATATGGGGATTTTCTGGAATTTTTGTTTGTTATTTCCGGCCTCATTTAAACTTGCCTAGATAGATAGTTTTATTATGCTTCGCCTCTTGCCATGATAACCAACATTTAATGTTGATGAGTAGCATAAACGGGAGAGAACTAAATAAATGAATGTGGTGTTTCTTCAATATGCAACCCGTTGCATATTGAGCTCCACTTAATTTGTAGTATTGTTTGATGCACTTTGTCATGCCATGAATCATTAAACCGGACATGCATCATACTTGATTGTGCATCATGCCATGTTTATGTGATGGTTGTTTACCATGATGTTTGCTTCTTTCCGGTTCTTCTTCTTCTCCATAGTTCCGGTTACATTGCGATTGTAAGAATCCGTTCGACTACGTTGGCTCATCTTCTTCATGGACACATTCTTCTTCCTAGCGGGATTTCAGGCAAGATGACCATCACCTTGGATCTCATTACTATCATTGCTATGCTAGTTGCTTCGTTCTATCGCTATGCTGCATTACCTACCACTTGCTGCTCAAGCCTCCCAAATTGCCATGAACCTCTAACCTTTGTCACCCTTCTTAGCAAACCGTTGTTTGGCTATGTTACCGCTTTGCTCATCCCCTCTTATAGCGTTGCTAGTTGCAGGTGAAGATGAAGATTGCTCCATGTTGGATTATGTTTATGTTGGGATATCACAATATCTCTTATATTATTAATGCATCTATATACTTAGTAAAGGGTGGAAGGCTCGGCCTTATGCCTGGTGTTTTGTTCCACTCTTGCCGCCCTAGTTTCCGTCATATCGGTGTTATTTCCCGGATTTTGCGTCCCTAACGCGGTTGGGTGATTTATGGGACCCCCTTGACAGTTCGCTTTGAATAAAGCTCTTCCAGCAAGGCCCAACATTGGTTTTACATTTGCCTCAGCCTATTACCTTTTCCCTTGGGAGTCGCGCATCCCGAGGGTCATCTTTATTTTAGCCCCCCCGGGCCAATGCTTGTCTAAGTGTTGGTCCAAACTAGAGCCACTTGCAGCGCCACCTCGGGGAAACTTGAGGTCTGGTTCTAGTTGTACGTAGTGCTCATCCGGTCGTGACCTGAGACGAGATACACGCGGCTACTATCAGGATGTTGGCACGCTGGGAGGCTTTGCTGGACTTGTTTTACCATTGTCGAAATGTCTTGTAAACAGGATTCTGAGACTGATCAGGTCTTCCCAGGAGAAGGAATATCCTTCATTGATCGCGAGAGCTTATCATGGGCTAAGTTGGGACACCCCTGCAGGGTTTGAACTTTCGAAAGCCATGCCCGCGTTTATGTGGCAGATGGGAATTTGTTAATGTCCGGCTGTAGAAAACTTGAAGTAAAACCCTTCTAAAATACACCAACCGTGTGCGTAACTGTGAGTGTCTCTTTTCGGGGTTAATCGAGAGGAGAACACGGTTCTGGGTTATGTCTGACATAAGTAGGAGTTCAGGATCACTTCTTGATCATTACTAGTTGACGACCGCTTGCTTTGCTTCTCTTCTCGCTCTTATTTGTGTAAGTTAGCCACCATACATGCTTAGCCGCTGCTGCAACCTCACCACTTTACCCCTTCCTTTCCCATTAAGCTTTGCTAGTCTTGATACCCATGGTAATGGGATTGCTGAGTCCTCGTGGCTCATAGATTACTACACCACCAGTTGCAGGTGCAGGTTATGCGATGATCATGACGTGAGAGCGATGTTTACTTGTGTTGGAGTTCTTCTTCTTCTTCGTCGATCTTGGGTTAGGTTCCTGGTCGGCAGCCTGGGCTAGCAGGGTGGATGTCGTTTGAGTTTCTGTTTATGTTTCATCTGTAGTCGGATGTTGATGTTGTATATGATGTGTTGTTGTATTCATGTGACATTGTATGTCTTGGTTGTATCCCCACTATTATGTAATGTTGATGTAATGATATCCACCTTGCAAAAGCGTCTTCAAGATGCGCTTCTATACTTGGTGGGACCTTCGAGTTCCTTTAGGATAGGGTCGCATCTTGGGCGTGACACAGTTATCCCCACGGAACTCATTTACGGGTCTCCTCGAGTGCTTGCCTACAATGAAGTAGCACAGGAACAACACCAACGTGATGATGCTGTGCTACTCAAGGAGAACCGTCTCTGGGCTGCTACGCATGCTGCTCGCTATCAGCAAGCCCCGCGCCGCTATCACAGCTGCGGGGTTCATTCCCGGTGTTTTGAGGAAGGCAACCTTGTCCTTAGGCACTTTCAGTCCACCAAGGGTACAAACAAGTTGACGCCGAAGTGGGAAGGCCCTTACCAGGTAGTTCGAGTCACCATACCTGGCGTAGTTCGTCTGGAGACCGGAGATTGCATTCAATTGCAAAACTCATGGAATATTGAGCATCTCCACAAGTTCTACCCTTTTGTATAGGCCTTGCCTCAGTTGCATGTAACCCCTAGTACAAAGCCAGGCGCAGACCCTGAGCAACAGAGAAATATACGAAGTGCTGGGGGCCCCCCGACCAAGTTGCATGCATGCATAAGCATTTCATGAGCATTGCATAAGAATTTCATGAGCATTACATATGCATATAGATAAGGTTGCATCTTGCATCATTTCCGTCTTCATGAGGTTGTAGGTTCCTGCCGTGAGCTTGGCCACAACTAGGAGTTGGGAAGATGAACCAGCACTGCAATCTCCGGCAAGCCGAACAAATAAGTTCTACCTCCTGTCCCTAAGTGCTCTGTAAGCTAAAACTTGTGCATGAGAAAACCTTGCCACTCTTTGAAACTTAGGTGCTCCCATCCCTGGACTCAAACGTTGCTTCGGCCAAGATGATCGCAGTGGCCTTTGGTGAAAAGAGATTGGCGGGGAGCTGGTCCCTTTATTTATGCTCAGTAGGCTCAGTTCTCTGGCAGAAAAATAAAAGGGTGCCGGCAGGGTAGCCTGCCGGGGAAGACTCGTTTATTTAAACTAAAGATGTATTCCACCTCTGCATGGACATATACATGCGTGAGTTCCTGACAAGGTTCATCTTTTTCATTAGTATGCTGACAATACAAGTACAAATCTTAGTGAACACATACATGGACTCTAGAGATTACATTATTTGAACTAAAATTTGGCAAGTGCCGGGAAGTTTAAGATTGAAAAAAGACATGCGCCCCGTGATCTCCTCATTTGGTTTTCCCTCCACCAGGTATTGCGGTGGGAAGAGGAGAGGACGAAAAGGACACCCAAGCAGGAGCTCATCCCGATCCCGCCGCGACCTGCTGGGTGCGGCCTGACAAGATCAGGAGTGGCGAGGCTGTGAAGGAGGGGCACAGAGAGCAGAGTGGCGGTCCCCTGGTCACCACCTCCGGGACCAGCAAGAAGCCCCGGCTTGGGCACCAATGGAGTCATCCACCAAAGCTCAGCCGGAAGACTGCTGGAGGAGAGGCAAAGGCGCCAAGAGAACATCCCTCCCCGGCTATCACCCAAAGAGACTGGTGATGATTGTGTCGGGGGGGAGGGGAAGAGCAGAAAGACGAGGCGGCAGGCCACCAGTCGGAGGCGAAGGCATCCACGCCATCGTACTCCAACCTGATGCCCCGCCACCCGCCTTCTCCGTCTTCCCTCATTTTCTCTCCATCACCGTTACTCCCGAGAAGCGCCAAGATTCCAGCCCGACACCTTCCCTGGAGAGACAGCGAGCGACCAAGACGGCCAGGGAGCTCGGGGCGTGCCGCTCCCCACCTCGGCGGGCAGGAAGGCGCGCCTCTCGTCAACATCAGGCCCAAGGTCTTCTGAAGGGGCAGTGCTGGGATTACCAACGATCCCCAGTCCTAACACCCGGGCGAGCATTGAAGACACCGAGAGCTCGGTCGCCAAGACAACAAGCGGCAATAGCCCGCGGTTGAACGCCGCACTACCCGGTGGGCAACCAACCATGACGGAAGGAGCAAGCATTTCCCCACAATGGGGAAGCTTGATATCCCCCACGCCACGGGTGGCTTGTCTACGACGTCTTCTCCAAGCATGAACCATACTGACTCCCCAAACACCAACACAAACACTTGGCGGCACCGACCCCAGGCTAGAGCCCGGGGCCTAGCCGCAGGCTCTTATCTTCGACATAACCAGCAGGAGGCAGAAAATAGAGGAGAGAAATGCAAGGATGGGTGACTCCGCTCTCCCCTCGCCCCTCCTTTTATAGGCAGGCCAAGGAGGGGAGTCACTCCCTCAATGAGTGACCACCGTCCTCCTCCACCAATTCAAGAAGACCGGGCCCTCGCCTTGATGCTCCCCCGCACCACGCGCCTCCGTTACCTACCCCGCGCGATGCATGCATCATACGTTGCTAAGGATAAGGACGTGGTGGGAAGAGTGAATTGTCAGTTTCAACCCCATGCGTTAAAGTTATTCATGGGCCATTACAAGGGCGGCCCCACCACTATAGACTTTACACGACGCGTGGGGAAAGCGGAAACTGGCCCGGGCTCAAGATTAATGAAGAAGCAAAGAAGACGCCAAGGTGCTTGCCTCTTCCACACCCCAGCCTGTGCACTTATTAGGGCCTACCCTGACGATGCTCGGCAGCACGTTCAGGGCAGGCCCGGGGGCTTTTGTCAGTGCAACAAACCCTGGGTCCGTTCTCCAGACTGTGCACAGGCACGGTAGCAAGATTACATCACCAGATCAGACCAAAGTGCAGGAGACCAAGATCTTCAAAGGACCAACATGCAGATAAGCAGGACCAAGACCAAGCCAAAGGAGTAAGAAACCACCAGGACTAAATCCTCCCTTGCCGGGAAGGCAAGCCTGGCGAGGACGGGGTCACCCCGGAAGAAAACCCCAAGACGCCCCGGCAGGTCCTGCCAGGACTCGCAGAGGTGGAACCACCTCACCAAACCACCTCACCACGACGCACGTCGTCGATCAGTGTGGTGTCTAGCCACAAAGTGATTAAGTGGCAGCCATTTGCCACATGGCAGCCTCCTTCTACAGGAGGTACCTACAGACGACACCCATCCTGCGACGTGTCAAGTGAGCAGGCACGAAGCTGGCAAAACAACCCGGCAAGGGTTGCCAGGCAAGCGATGATGTGAAGTTGAGCGGCGCATTTAATGCACTCTGTCAGCCTGCAGAGTTAGGCACGATTGCACTATTTGCTATCTTATCAGTGCATAATGACTGATTTGCCACTGTGGTGACCCCTTAGCCTATAAAAGGAGGCCCATGGCAACCTTAGAAAGGGTTGGACCCTGTGTTAGTGAATCCACCCCCTCATATTTCATACGCTCGTAGCCGTTCCGCCCCGAGGCAACCCTGCCGGGCAAACGCACTACGACCACAACCATTTTTCCACCATCAATCCACCAAAGCAGGAGTAGGGTTTTACGCCTCACGACGTCCCGAACCTGGGTAAAAATTGCATGTGGGATCTTTGTCGTGCTGCCCCATGCTCTTCTGCTCTTTGTGCAACGTGGCATCCCCCCGCCGAACCAGCAAGGGAACCTTGGTCCCATAGGTGGCTGTGGTTTCCCACGACATCTTTGGCGCGCTAGGTAGGGGGATCACTTGCGTGAACATAAAAGCGTGACCATCGCGTCATCTTCATCGCCATCTTCATCTTTGACGGCGCCATCGGCCATGGCGCCCAAGAAGAAATTTGATGCTTCAGCCCACCCATCCACCTCGAAGGCTCCGCCGCCCGCAGCCACCAATGCTACGGGGGAGGTGGAGGCACACGAGGACATGGACGCTGCTGGGGATGTGGTAGCAGCAGCCGATGCTGTCACCACCTCCCCCGCAGCTGAAGTGGGAGCAGGAGACGCAGGAGGAGAGCAGCATCAACAACATCCCGGTGGCCACGCTCCACGAGGTATGGGCGAGGGGGTTGTTCCATCTGTGCCATTTCCCCTCACCGACGGGCATAGCCACAGTGTTGGCGCTCAGTCCGCAGCAAATCGCCGCCCTCCGGACGCCATCACCACAGAAGCGACCGCGGTGCATGCGCCTCCCCCGTCGCGAGTCGACCAGGTTGCTGCGCCCAACGGAGCCGCTGGCCCTCAAGCGCCTTCACCACGTCACCATGCCATCCGACGTGGTGCTGTCGCCGCTGGCACCATTAGAAGCCGAGCGACAATGCAGTCTACATCATCATCACCCATGCTAAGCACTGCTATGGAGGCCATGGCGCGGCTCAGCTGCTACTGAGGTTTCCGCCGACGGCCGAGCGGACGGACGAGTGGCGTGCCACCATCCAGAGTCTGCTCAGTTTCACCGAGGCTGGGGGCTCCCAGCGAGCTGGCCCGCCACGGCCTCCCCAAGCGACGACGACGTCTCGTGCTGTTGGTCATACAGAAGGGGCCACCCCCACTGAGGGAGTCCTGGATTAGGGGGTGTCCGGATGGCCGGACCATGACCTTCAGCCGGACTCCTAGACTATGAAGATACAAGATTGAAGACTTCGTCCCGTGTCCGGAAGGGACTTTCCTTGGCGTGGAAGGCAAGCCTAGTGATGTGGATATTTAGATCTCCTACCATTGTAACCGACTTTGTGTAACCCTAACCCTCTCCGGTGTCTATATAAACCGGAGGGTTTTAGTCCGTAGGACAACTCCAACATACTACAATCATACCATAGGCTAGCTTCTAGGGTTTAGCCTCCTTGATCTCGTGGTAGATCTACTCTTGTACTACCCATATCATCAATATTAATCAAGCAGGACGTAGGGTTTTACCTCCATCAAGAGGGCCCGAACCTGGGTAAAACATTGTGTCCCTCATCTCCTGTTACCATCCGCCTAGACGCACAGTTCGGGACCCCCTACCCAAGATCCGCCGGTTTTGATACCGACATTGGTGCTTTCATTGAGAGTTCCTCTGTGCCGTCGCAATCAGGAAGGATGCCTCTTCCCGTCTTTAAAGACGGCGCCATTACTAAGGGAGCCTTGGCTGTCGGCCAAACTCTCCGGCTAGGTGGTTTTCTTATGATCGCCTATTCGGCTGTTGCGCCGACGGTGACCTCTCGGGTCATCGAAAGCAACCTTCACGTCAGCTCGGAACTCGCCGAGCAGTTAGATCCAATGGAGCTCTCCTCCGTAAACGAGCTCTTGGATCGCATCGCCGCTCTGGGGGTCGCTACAGATTACGACCAAGTTGGGCTTAAACCCGATCTAAGAGAAATTAATACTCTCCCCAAGCCACCCATCACGTTGCCGTGGTCGAGGCGCAGTGCAACGATCTTTCATCTATCCTAAGGACTAGCTACGTCCGGATTCCCGATCCCTCCAACTCGTATACCCGCGGAGGGGAGGATGTAACTCAAGACCTGAACTTAGAATTAGGCAACGGGCTAGATTCATTGGACAACATCCAAGAATCCAAACTTCAGAGTTCGGAAACTCCTTGGCCACTGAGTCTCAGATTGGGTGAGGCTTCGGATCTAAATCCACCCACCCACCCGAACATAAGCGATCTATCCCAAATTAGGCAAAAGCCCGAAGAAACAGTACATCATTGCTGGGCGAGATTCCTCCTGGTTATGAACAGGATAAAGGACGGCCGCGAGGAAGACGCAATCTCAATTTTCTGCAATAATTGCACGGACGAGGGAATCCTCAATGCCATCAGTCGTCGTGATATTACACGCTTCACTGACTTGGCGTCCATAGTACAAAAGTACTGTGCGATGGAAAGCGCCTGGAAAACCGAAATAAAATTTTGGGACAATCCGGTTCTGAGTAGAAACCTCGTGTGAAGTAAAAGGGTGCATCATAGACAGACAGCCGGGTTGAAAACCAAAAAACCAAAACCCTCTACAGGGCATGGAACCGTACTGGAAGGATGGCTTAATGGACCCTATAAAATTCATAGTACAGAGGACGCCACACCAACTCACAGCCTTAGAGCATGTTGGATACTCCGGCAGGTGGCCAAAATTGGCGAAGACCTCCTAATCCTAGAGGCCGCAGAAAACCACCCCAGGGACACCAATACAGTCTTAACAGTCTTCGAGACTTTCGCATCAAATAATATGCGACAAAGAACACTCCGCAGTCTTGCCGAAGTTTATCAAGTAGTAACAATAAACCCATGGAGTGACACGGCTATCACTTTTAATGCCAGTGATGAACCTAAATTCCGAACAGCCCGAGCACCAGCCGCATTGGTCCTCAGTCCAATTGTGGACGGCTTTCGGCTCACCAAGGTACTCATGGATGGAGGCAGCGGACTGAACCTCATTTATGAGGAAACCCTTCAAAAAATGGAAATAGACTGGAACCGCATCGAGCGAAGCAGCACAACCTTTCGAGGAATAATCCCCAGTCGGGAAGCACGCTGTATAGGAAAAATCACACTAGATGTGGTGTTCGGCACGCCGGATAATTACAGGTCCGAAGAGGTCACGTTCCAGGTGGCCCCGTTCAGTAGCGGATACCACGCTCTGCTAGGGCGGGAAGCGTTTACAATCTTCCAAGCAATACCCCATTACGGGTACATGAAGTTCAAGATGCCCGGGCCGAACGGAATTATCACTCTCGCTAGTGATCCGGACATAGCACTCCGCGCCGAAAACAAGACAGCCGCATTAGCCCTCGAGGCACTATCCGAAGCCCTAGCGGCTGAGGAACTGACTACGCTTCGCTCCACGGTAAACAAGGACGATATGATACTCGACAAAAGATCCAAGTCCACCTACTTTAAACCAGCGGACGAAATAGTCAAATTCCAGGTCCATCCAACGGACCCCAATTAAACAGCTTCCATCGGGGTACAATTAAACCCTGATGTAGACGCCGCACTGCGAGAATTCCTACGTGAAAATTGGGACATCTTCGCCTGGCACCCTTCAGACATGCCAGGAATCCCACGCAGGCTGGCCGAACATAGCTTAAATATCCTAAAAGGATTCAAACCTGTCAAACAAGCCCTTCGGCGTTTCTCTGAACCCAAGAGACAAGCTATGGGAGAGGAGCTAGCCAAGCTATTGGAGGCCGGATTCATCAGAGATATAAAACATCCGGACTGGCTAGCAAACTTGGTGATGGTACCAAAGAAGGACAAATCCTGGCGCCTGTGCGTCAATTTCAAAGACCTTAACAAGGCCTGCCCAAAGGATCCCTTCCCCCTCCCTCGCATCGATCAAATTATTGATGCCACTTCAGGACACGATTCGTTGTGTTTCCTCGATGCATACTCCGGCTACCATCAAATCAAGATGGCAGAATCAGACCAAGCCGCAACGGCATTCATCACACCATACGGACCATTCTGCTTCAACACAATGCCCTTTGGACTCAAAAACGCCGGCGCCACATATCAGCGCATGATTCAGACATGTCTGGCAAACCAGATCGGCAAAACAGTGGAGGCATACGTGGATGATGTGGTCGTAAAAACAAGACATGTCGAATCTCTAGCAGACGAATTGAGGCTTACATTCGATAACCTCCGAACATATGACATCAAGCTCTACCTAGAAAAATGCGTTTTCGGCATTCCAGCCGGAAAGCTCTTGGGATTCATCGTATCCGGCAGAGGAATTGAAGCAAATCCAGCCAAGATCCGAGCTTTGTCGCAACTGGATATCCCAAAGGACCTTAAGCAAATACAAAAATTAACCGGATGCGTGGCGGCTCTAAGCCGCTTCATCTCCCGCTTGGGAGAAAAGGCACTACCCCTTTACCGCCTCCTTCGGTGCACCAAACACTTTGAGTGGACGGATACCGCCACGGCCGGACTCAACGAAATAAAAGCCATATTGGAAACAAACCCAGTCCTGGCCGCTCCAAATATTGGCGAACCAATGCTATTGTACATTGCAGCAACACACCAGGTTGTTAGCGCAGTGCTCATCGTTGAACAAGAAACGGACGGACACAAATTCCCCCTTCAAAAGCTGGTCTACTATGTGTCCACTGTCCTCACTCCATGCAAATCACGGTACCCGCATTATCAAAAGATTGCATACGCGGTATTCATGGCATCCTAGAAGCTGCGACACTACTTTCAAGAGTGTTCGATAACAGTAGCCTCCGAAGTACCACTCAATGATATTATAAATAACCGCGATGCAACGAGCCGGATTGCAAAATGGGCCATCGAGCTCCTCCCATTCGACATAACTTACAAGCCACGGTGAGCTATTAAGTCGCAAGTTTTGGCCGACTTCGTCGCGGAATGGACGGAGGCCGAACTCCCTAAAGAGTACGGCACATATTCAAACTGGATCATGCATTTCGACGGCTCCAAAATGTTGGCCGGTCTGGGGGCTGGCATCGTTTTGACGTCCCCCACGGGAGACACCGTTCAATATGTACTCCAGATTATGTACACAGACTCCAACAATGCAGCCGAATACGAGGCCCTTTTACATGGTCTCCGGATGGCAGTATCCATGGGCATTCAACGCCTAGAGGTGTGCGGGGATTCGAACCTCGCGATATCCCAAATAAATGGAGACTTCGATGCCGAGGATCCAAAAATGGCAGCTTACGGCAATGCCGTCTTAAAAATGTCAGCTCGGTTCGAGGGGCTCGAATTTCACCACATAGCCCGGGAAAACAATCAGGCGGCAGACGTCCTGGCACGCATCGGTGCAAAACGCGATGCAGTCCCCCCCCCCCAACATCTTCTTGGAAAGGATGTTCAAGCCATCCGTAGTATGGGAAGGGGAACCTGGCAATAACAACCCGGACCCAACCGCACTGTCCGGCACCGAACAATCTGACATAATCGGAGGTTCTGCCAATGAAATTACAACTTCAGCCCACATAATAATGGCCGTCATCGCCCCGTGGACAGAACCATTCCTAGCCTACCTTACTAGGCAGGAGCTCCCAGAGGACCAAAATGAGGCACGCTGCATAGTGCGGTGATCTAAAGCCTACAAAGTCCATGAGGGAGAACTTTATAAGAAAAGTACTACTGGAGTCCTTCAAAGGTGCATCTCCGAAGAGGAAGGGCGGAACTTGCTGGCTGAAATTCATGCCGGACTCGGTGGTCATCACGCTGCAGCTCGGTCCCTTGTAAGCAAGGCTTTCCGTGCAGGCTTTTATTGGCCGACGGCCCAGGCAGACGCTCAGGACTTGGTCCAACGATCCGTCGGTTGCCAGCTTTTCGCAAACCAAAGCCATATGCCACCCACCGGCCTCCAAACTATCCCCATTACTTGGCCTTTCGCGGTCTGGGGGCTTGACATGGTTGGACCCCTTAAAGGCGGAACCCACAAGAAAAAATACTTACTGGTCATGGTGGACAAGTTCACCAAATGGATAGAAGACAAACCTGTTAAGACGGCCGAATCCGGACAGGTGATAGAATTCATATCCGGGGTCGTACACCGTTACGGTGTCCCCCACAGCATCATCACTGATAACGGCACGAACTTTATGGCCGACAAGGTAAAACTCTGGTGCAAAAACATGGGCATCAAGCTCGATTATGCATCCGTCTATCACCCACAAACTAACGGCCAGGTCGAACGTGCAAATGGTCTTATTATGAGCGGCATCAAACCTAGATTAGTGTGGTCCATCAAGGAATCCAACACGCACTGGGTAGAGGAGCTCGACTCTGTACTCTGGGGGCTGCGGACCACGCCGAATTGCACCACCGGATACACACCATTCTTCATGGTGTATGGCGTAGAGGCGGTTTTGCCTTGCGACATCATTCATGACTCACCTCGAGTGCGCATGTACGAAGAAAGAGAAGCCGAACTCAATTGGCAGGACAACTTGGACGCCTTAGAGGAGGAGCGTGACGTGGCAAAAGCCCGTTCCGCATTCTATCAACAGCAGGCTCGAAGATATCAAAGCAGAGAAGTACGGGCCAAAAATTACAACGTTGGCGAACTAGTTCTACGCCTGCCGGACAAGAAAAAAGACAAACTGAAGCCCAAGTGGGAAGGTCCCTTCATAATCGACCAAGTCCTGACTGGCGGGGCGTACCGCCTGCGAGATGCGTCGGACAACCGACTCGAGCCGAACCCATGGAACGCAGCCCGTCTCCGAAGATTCTATGCCTAGCGCAGGACTCTTTGTTCGTCTCCTACCTCTGTCTATTTTTTATTTTTTCTTTCTTACATTTCTCTCCCTCCCTTAAAGACTCACAAAGAGATGCGCTATCCGCGCTCACTATACCTGGGGGCTTCTTCAAACAGAAGCTTATTTATACGGGCTTCATGCCCAACACATGTGTCAAACTTCCGCATGTACCTTTTACTCACCATTATATGCATCGATATGACTTAAGTTTTGGCCAAGCTGGGTTGCCTGGCTCCTGTGCTTACCCCTACGTTCCCGATTGTTGGCCTAGGTGGTAAAGGGAGCACCTGTGCGATTGTTACCGCCGGGTCAGCCGGATGTGTACCTCAGACTGGGTGAAGCCGAAATCTAGCGTTCTTAAGGGAATATTTGATCGGTGAACTAAAGATGACCTTTTTTACTTATTTATGTGCCCCCAGATGCTTTTTCTACGTTCGCAGTCCGGACATGCACTTTAGGGCATGCCTCCCAGAGAAAGGAACCCGTAACGGAACTATTCTCTCTGGAAGATGTTTCTTACTAACCATGTAATATAACATAACTAGTTGGGCACTTGTCTGATAAAGCACTAATGACCCCTACGCCTGGTCTCCATGCATACCCCGGTTCTTATATAGCTGCTAGGGTATTCGGACACACTCCGGACCGTCAGGTCCCGAGGTCGAAGCGAAAAGGTCGGCAACGACAAACGATCTACAATCCGGCTAGAAGGCATTACACATGTCAATTAAAATTACATAGTCACTCTGACTGATTGTATTCCTCTTCAATACCATCTAACAGGCTGTCTAATTTACAGTCCTGCTGGGAATACTTTGCCACCAATTCTACTCGGCCGTATACTAAGCTTACAGGGATCTCCTTCCCATCGGGCCCCACAGGTCCGACCTCGGCCATGTGGTTTGGGTCAGCCTTTGTGTACCGCGTCTTCACATGGCCCAGGCCTCCCTAGCGCCTTGACGGCAGGCTGATATCTTCCACAACCGGAAGCGCCGCCGCGCTCCCTTCAGCTTCTCTGCAAGCTCTCCAAGACCCTCGGGCATGGAGAGGGACGGCCATAAGGCTTGGGCAACGCCCTGCATCGCCTGCCGAACTCGCTCGTGCAGTTGCGAGAGCTCGGGAAGAAGGTCACCCGTAGAATCGGGCATCTCCTCTGTAGGACGACCTGTTAGCATACCTACAGACATAACTCTGTTAGTCGACTTCCTCGCCGAACTCTTCTTTGAGAGTTTGTTCAAGCACTTACTAAATATGCCGCGTCGAAGCCGTCGATTCTCCTTAACGGAGTCCGACAGCTGGGCACGAACATCTTTGAGTTCAACGTCCAGCTTGGTGTTGGCATCCTGAAGATCATTCTTCTCCCGCCTCACCTTTGTCAGCATGCTCTCACCGGTCTTTAACCAGCGCAGGAGTTGTTGCTTTTTCGGATCTAGTCCGACACCATTTGCAAATTTTATTTGTTAGATTCGCACACACGCCGCACAATACTTATCCTTTTAAAGCATATATTACCAGGGGAGGTCTCCTTGGGCTCCCCTATCGCGGCTAGTGCGGCCTCAAGTTGGCTTTGCACTCTTTTAGCTCCTGGGACAGTTGGGTATTCCTCTCGGAAAGAACCTGCGTATTACATGATCCTTAAATCGGTTATTCTAACTGTTTAAAGTCTCGGGGGCTACTGATATATATAACCATTAAAATTCTTACATGTATGTCTTTTACATATTGATCCGTGGCTCTGGCTAGACCATTTTGAGCAGCACGGAGATACGCATCTCCCGAATTAAAGGCCTCTAACGCCTCTTGGGAGAAACAAGCGTCGTGGAGAACTGTCCGGCGACGCCGGTGATTCATGGCACTCTCCACCTCGGAACGGGTGGCAGACAGCCTGTCCGCATCCTCTGTCGGAGGAGCATCCGGTGCGTGCCTCGTGTTTTCCTCTGCCTCTGGGCCGGGCTGTGGAGCCTGGATGGTCGAGGCGCGATTGGCAGCCTCTCCGGATATAGTCTGGCGAGGCCTCTTTGTCCTGCACCGAGCATGAGTGTTAATATGCCTTAAGGGAATAACGCCTGGGCTAAACAGGCGCGCTATACCTTTGCACCGGTGCCTCAGTCCGGACTACATTCCTTTTTACCCCAGGGGGCCCTGGGCCCCTCGTTGGCTTGCCGCCGCAGGCTCGGCCTCCCGCCTCAGGAACCTCCCTGCAAAACACGGTTGTTGTCAGGAACACTGAAAACACGTGAGGATGGCTCCCTTCCCAAGGTGATGAGACTCCGGTCTCGGTTACCTGGGAGGCCGGGATTAACTCTGGGTAATCGGCCATAATGGCCACCAAGGTATCGTCATTGCTCAGCTGATAAAACACCCCGTCAATCAGCTCCACCGAAATGTCCGGATCCTCTTCGGAGGCCGGATCGAGGGACCGTTCAGGATCCTCGGGCTGTGGAGGACAGCTGTTTATATCCTTTACTTCCTGACGCAGTTCCTGCGTAGGAGTCGTTAGACTATATATTTAATTATGGGAATATAAGACAGATGGGCAAGCGAGATTGTCCGCTTACCCAGCTTGGAGGGTTGTACATAGTAAATCCACCCTGTAGGTTGACGCGGAGGAATTCCTCCTCTTCTCCCTTGCACAAAGAGGACAAGATCTTTACTAGAGCGGCAGCTGAGTCCGGTCCCTTACGACCATAACGAGTGGCATCATCCTCCCCGTTAAAATCCCACATGGGGTGGCTTCTATATTGAAGTGGCTGCACCCCCCGCATGATGCATATGGCCACGACTCCAACCATGGTTAGTCCGGAATGAGCCAATAGTCTTATCCGGCCCATCAGGTAGAGGACGTCCCTGTCACTTTCTCTCTGAGAACCCCGTGGACGCCAGCTTAAGCGTTTCCTTAAGGGAGCACTATTGAATTCGGGGAGACCGATCCGGATAGGATCCGGCAGTGGGACATCCTCCATATAATACCATTCTGAAGGCCAGTCCTCGGACGCCTTCTTTGGGGTTCCGGATAGATATCCGGTCCCGGCGATGCGCCAGATTTCGGCTCCGCCCACTTCGTATATTAAGCTCTCCTGAGAACGGGGTACCAGTGTAACGCCCCGGACACACCCGCCGGTGGTCGTTACTCCTGGCGGGATCTAGACTGGCCCCACAGATCAATACTGGTCTTTTCTGCGCACTTTGTCCTCACTCGTGCGCACCCGGGAGCAACTTCCCGGTCGGTCACCCATCCTGACACTACTCCAAGCTGAGCACGCTTAACTTTGGAGTTCTGTCTGAATGGGCACCCGGAAAAAAAGGGATTCCTTATTGATATGAGTAGTCTATCATCCCTAATAAGCCAGGCTATCACATACACCCCCACTCAGAGGAACCGACGTCCTCGTCGGGCCACAGGAACGTTCCCTCTTGGCACAAACGTCTGTGCTTCCAGTCCAGTACATGTGCCATGCCGGGTGCCACGACGGGTCACAAACGTCATGAACAACATGACCACGCACCTGTCCGCAACCATCCGTGTAACCGCGAGGGTCGGCTCTGATACCAACTTGTAACGCCCTCGATGCGGCTATATCTCCCACGTGTCGAGGCATGACTTAGAGGCATAACCGCATTGAAAGCAATGTCGCAATTGAGGTAATCTTCACACAATCCATGTAATAAATAAAGGGGAAAGATACATAGTTGGCTTACAATCGCCACTTCACATAAGTACATAAATAACATCCATCAAACAGGTTACACTCAAGGTCCGACTACGGCACCAAAATGAAAGAAGACTACCCCAAATGCTAAACAGATCCCCGGATCACCCAACTGGGCTCCACTACTGATCATCTAGAAAAGAAACATAGTAACGGCCACGTTCCTCATCGAACTCCCAAGTGAGCTCGGTCGCGTCATCTGCACGGACATCGTTGGTACCTGCAACTGTGGTGATAATATCTGTGAGTCACGGGGCCTCAGCAATCTCACACCCGCGAGATCAAGACTATTTAAGCTTAAAAGGTGGGAAAGGGGTTTATGAGGTGGAGCTGCAGCAAGCGACTAGCATATGGTGGCTACAGCGCAAAAGAGAGCGAGAAGAGAAGGCAAAGCACGGTCGAGAAACTAGAAGTGATCAAGAAGTGATCCTAAAACAACCTACGTCAGGCATAACTCCAACAACCGTGTTCACTTCTCGGACCCCGCCGAGAAGAGACCATCACGGTTACACACGCGGTTGATGTGTTTTAGTTAAGGTCAACTTCGGGTTTTCTACAACCGGACATCAACAAATTCCCATCTGCCTCATAACCGCGGGCACGGCTTTCGAAAGATAATACCCTGCAGGGGTGTCCCAACTTAGCCCATGATAAGCTCTCACGGTCAACGAAGGATATTCCTTCTACCGGGAAGACCCGATCAATCTCGGAATCCTGGACTACAAGACATTTCAACAGCAATAAAACAAGTCCAGCAAAACCGCCCGATTGTGCCAACAAATCCTGATAGGAGCTGCACATATCTCGGTCTCAGGGCACATCCGGATAAGTCAAGCTACGAGTAAAACCAGCCCTCGAGTTGCCACGAGGTGGCCCCGCAGGTTGCTCGGTTCGAACCAGCACTTAGAGAAGCACTGGCCCGGGGGGGGGGGGGGCTAAAATAAAGATGACCCTCGGGCTCGCGAAAACCCGGGGGAAAAAGGTAGGTGGTGGCAAATGGTAAAACCAATGTTGGGCTTTGCTGGAAAAGTCTTATTCAAAGCGAACTGTCAAGGGGGTCCCATAAATCACCCAACCGTGTAAGGAACGCAAACTCCGGGAACATAACACCGGTATGACCGAAACTAGGGTGGCAAGAGTGGAACAAAACACCAGGCATAAGGCCGAGCCTTCCACCCTTTACCAAGTATATAGATGAATTAATTAAATAAGAGGTATTGTGATATCCCAACAAGTAAACATGTTCCAACAAGGAACAACAAGATCATGTTCCAACAAGGAACAAACTTCATCTTCACCTGCAACTAGCAACGCTATAAGAGGGGCTGAGCAACAGCGGTAACATAGCCAAACAACGGTTTGCTAGGACATGGATGGTTAGGGGCTGACATGGCAATATAGGAGGCATGATATAGCAAGTGGTAGGTATCGCAGCATAGGCATAGCAGAAGAGCGAGCAAACTAGCAAGCAAAGATAGAAGTGATTTCGAGGGTATGGTCATCTTGCCTGCAAGGTTCTCAGAGTTGTCGAAAGCTAGGTCCTCGTAAGCGTTCTCAACAGGTTCCTCGTTTACGTACTCGTCTCCCGGCTCTACCCAAGACAAGAGAACAAGCAAAGGAACCAATATCAACCACGATGCAATGCGCAAGCAATATGATGCAAAACATGGCATGATATGCGAGAGGTGATATGCAATGCGTATGCATGCTCCGGAAGGACAAGGATGAACAGGGCATAATCTTGGCAAACCAAGCATGCCGCTGGATAGATGAGGTGATTTCGGTTGAAATCGATATAAAGATCACCGGATTCGGATGCACGGTTTGCAAATGGCAAGCAATACAAGAATGACACGAATCTGCCATAAACAGCATGATGCTACTTAACAAGCAACAATTAATTAAGCTACTTCACCCAAACATGGCAACAAAGCATATGACAGTAGTCTACACAAGATGCACGACAAAAGATGAACACTGAGCTACGGCTCAATCACATCAAAACAGGTCCAAACAAGCATGGCAAAAGAGCAAACGATAACAGGTTCACCGACTTAGTGAAAATAACAAGAAGCAGAAACTAACATCAGGATGACATGTTCGGAGCAACGAAACAACATGCTACAGGTTCAGAACATAGCAAAGTAAGGCAGTGCATGAATCTAATCATAGCACTTGACAAAAGTCTCTTACTGAACATAAGCCAAAAAGGACCAGAAAATATGATTACACCCATGTCAATTAAGCAAGTTTCGTTACAGGTTTCAGACTTAGCAGAAAACTGGACATGGCAGAAAACTAATAACAACTAGGCATGTTCGTGAGCTCGATGCACTCACTACAGAGCAATTCATGATAAACTAAGCATACATACATCAATAAGACATGGCATGGTAACTAGTCATGGCAAGAATAACATCATATCATGCAAGGATCAACTACACCAAGCTTGGCAAAAACGAATAACACGTAAACAATCTGCCAGCAATATTTTGAAGCAAAAGTAGAGCTCGATTGACTCAAGCTATGGCACTCCATAATTGCAAACAAAGGCACGGATGGATTAAGCAAATACTCAAGTTCAAAACTCCCTTACTTATCATGCTCAAATTATGCATGGATCTCTCAGAAACAACATGACTACATGGCATGAAAATAACAGCAGTCAGGGACTTAGTGAAATCACTAAGTCTCTGAAATCAGCAACATCAAGACACCTAGTTTGCATGCTTGTGCTAGTCACCACATAGATCATAAAAATACATGGCAAAAACCTATGGATAGGTAACATGTCATATTACAAAACTCATGTAGGACTCAACTTCATAGGAGGTACACATCAATCATGGCAAAAATGACAAAAGTGCATGTTCAGATAAGATTCAGCAACTAACATCAACTAGCCCTCTTCTAACAGCATTTAGGGCATCAAGATGACCTCAAATGAAAATGGTGCAATGGAACAAAATGATTTACTCTTCGAGTCGAACAGTTTGACATATTATACGCGCGAAACGGAGCTACGGATGCAAAGTTATGGCATGATGAAGATGTGATGATGATGATAAAATTAAAGGACTTAGAGATTTCGGGGAGAAGGTAAAAGTCAACCCAGCCGGGATCTCGATCCGGCGCGGCTCGGAAGCCGAGGTACGCCGGCGCGGGCGCTCGCCGGAGCACCGGCCGGAGCAGCGGGGGGGGAGGCGGAGCACCGGATCCGGGCGGCCCGTAGCCGGATCTGGCCGGCGCGCGCGGCGGCGGGCGGCGATGGAGGGAGGCGGCGCCGGGGAACTCGGGCAGGGGCGGCGTCTCGGGCGGAGCAGCCGTGGTGGCGCCGGAGTGAGGCGGCGGGGCGGCGCCGGCGGAGCGGGAGGCGGAGGCGCCTCGCGGCGGCGGTGGATGGGCGGAGCGGCGGGGCGCGCTCGGGGCCCGCGCCGGAGTGAGGAGGCGGAGGCTCAGGCCCAGATCGGGGCCCGGGCGCGCCCCGCCGCTCCGCCCATCCACCGCCGCCGCTGGGTTGACTTTTACCTTCTCCCCAAAATCCCGGCTGGGTTTCGCGCGTATAATATGTCGGGGCCCGCGCCGGCGTACCTCGGCTTCCGAGCCGCGCCGGATCGAGATCCCGGCTGGGTTGACTTTTACCTTCTCCCCGAAATCTCTAAGTCCTTTAATTTTATCATCATCATCACATCTTCATCATGCCATAACTTTGCATCCGTAGCTCCGTTTCGCGCGTATAATATGTCACACTGTTCGACTAGAAGAGTACATCATTTTGTTCCATTGCACCATTTTCATTTGAGGTCGTCTTGATGCCCTAAATGCTGTTAAAAGAGGGCTAGTTGATGTTAGTTGCTGAATCTTATCTGAACATGCACTTTTGTCATTTTTTCCATGATTGATGTGTACCTCCTATGAAGTTGAGTCCTACATGAGTTTTGTAATATGCCATGTTACCTATCCATAGGTTTTTGCCATGTATTTTTATGATCTATGTGGTGACTAGCACAAGCATGCAAACTAGGTGTCTTGATGTTGCTGATTTCAGAGACTTAGTGATTTCACTAAGTCCCTGACTGCTGTTATTTTCGTGCCATGTATTCATGTTGTTTCTGAGTGATCTATGCATAATTTGAGCATGATAAGTAAGGGAGTTTTGAACTTGAGTATTTTCTTAATCCATCCGTGCCTTTGTTTGCAATTATGGAGTGCCATAGCTTGAGTCAATCGAGCTCTACTTTTGCTTCAAAATATTGCTGGCAGATTGTTTACGTGTTATTCGTTTTTGCCAAGCTTGGTGTAGTTGATCCTTACATGATATGATGTTATTCTTGCCATGACTAGTTACCATGCCATGTCTTATTGATGTATGTATGCTTAGTTTATCATGAATTGCTCTGTAGTGAGTGCATCGAGCTCACGAACATGCCTAGTCGTTATTAGTTTTCTGCCATGTCCAGTTTTCTGCTAAGTCTGAAACCTGTAACGAAACTTGCTTAATTGACATGGGTGTAATCATATTTTCTGGTCCTTTTTGGCTTATGTTCAGTAAGAGACTTTTGTCAAGTGCTATGAGTAGATTCATGCAATGCCTTACTTTGCTATGTTCTGAACCTGTAGCATGTTGTTTCGTTGCTCCGAACATGTCATCCTGATGTTAGTTTCTGCTTCTTGTTATTTTCACTAAGTCGGTGAACCTGTTATCGTTTGCTCTTTTGCCATGCTTGTTTGGACCTGTTTTGATGTGATTGAGCCGTAGCTCAGTGTTCATCTTTTGTCGTGCATCTTGTGTAGACTACTGTCATATGCTTTGTTGCCATGTCTGGGTGAAGTAGCTTAATTAATTGTTGCTTGTTAAGTAGCATCATGCTGTTTTATGGCAGATTCGTGTCATTCTTGTATTGCTTGCCATTTGCAAACCGTGCATCCGAATCCGGTGATCTTTATATCGATTTCAACCGAAATCACCTCATCTATCCAGCGGCATGCTTGGTTTGCCAAGATTATGCCCTGTTCATCCTTGTCCTTCCGGAGCATGCATACGCATTGCATATCACCTCTCGCATATCATACCATGTTTTGCATCATATTGCTTGCGCATTGCATCGTGGTTGATATTGGTTCCTTTGCTTGTTCTCTTGTCTTGGGTAGAGCCGGGAGACGAGTAGGTGAACGAGGAACCTGTTGAGAACGCTTACGAGGACCTAGCTTTCGACAACTCTGAGAACCTTGCAGGCAAGATGACCATACCCTCGAAATCACTTCTATCTTTGCTTGCTAGTTTGCTCGCTCTTTTGCTATGCCTATGCTGCGATACCTACCACTTGCTATATCATGCCTCCTATATTGCCATGTCAGCCCCTAACCATCCATGTCCTAGCAAACCGTTGTTTGGCTATGTTACCGCTGTTGCTCAGCCCCTCTTATAGCGTTGCTAGTTGCAGGTGAAGATGAAGTTTGTTCCTTGTTGGAACATGATCTTGTTGTTCCTTGTTGGAACATGTTTACTTGTTGGGATATCACAATACCTCTTATTTAATTAATGCATCTATACTTGGTAAAGGGTGGAAGGCTCGGCCTTATGCCTGGTGTTTTGTTCCACTCTTGCCACCCTAGTTTCCGTCATACCGGTGTTATGTTCCCGGAGTTTGTGTTCCTTACACGGTTGGGTGATTTATGGGACCCCCTTGACAGTTCGCTTTGAATAAGACTTTTCCAGCAAAGCCCAACATTGGTTTTACCATTTGCCACCACCTACCTTTTTCCCTCGGGTTTTCGCGAGCCCGAGGGTCATCTTTATTTTAGCCCCCCCCCCGGGCCAGTGCTTCTCTAAGTGCTGGTTCGAACCGAGCAACCTGCGGGGCCACCTCGTGGCAACTCGAGGGCTGGTTTTACTCGTAGCTTGACTTATCCGGATGTGCCCTGAGACCGAGATATGTGCAGCTCCTATCAGGATTTGTCGGCACAATCGGGCGGTTTTGCTGGACTTGTTTTATTGTTGTTGAAATGTCTTGTAGTCCGGGATTCCGAGATTGATCGGGTCTTCCCGGTAGAAGGAATATCCTTCGTTGACCGTGAGAGCTTATCATGGGCTAAGTTGGGACACCCCTGCAGGGTATTATCTTTCGAAAGCCGTGCCCGCGGTTATGAGGCAGATGGGAATTTGTTGATGTCCGGTTGTAGAAAACCCGAAGTTGACCTTAACTAAAACACATCAACCGCGTGTGTAACCGTGATGGTCTCTTCTCGGCGGGGTCCGAGAAGTGAACACGGTTGTTGGAGTTATGCCTGACGTAGGTTGTTTCAGGATCACTTCTTGATCACTTCTAGTTTCTCGACCGTGCTTTGCCTTCTCTTCTCGCTCTCTTTTGCGCTGTAGCCACCATATGCTAGTCGCTTGCTGCAGCTCCACCTCATAAACCCCTTTCCCACCTTTTAAGCTTAAATAGTCTTGATCTCGCGGGTGTGAGATTGCTGAGTCCCCGTGACTCACAGATATTATCACCACAGTTGCAGGTACCAACGATGTCCGTGCAGATGACGCGACCGAGCTCACTTGGGAGTTCGATGAGGAACGTGGCCGTTACTATGTTTCTTTTCCAGATGATCAGTAGTGGAGCCCAGTTGGGTGATCCGGGGATCTGTTTAGCATTTGGGGTAGTCTTCTTTCATTTTGGTGCCGTAGTCGGACCTTGAGTGTAACCTGTTTGATGGATGTTATTTATGTACTTGTGTGAAGTGGCGATTGTAAGCCAACTATGTATCTTTCCCCTTTATTTATTACATGGATTGTGTGAAGATTACCTCACTTGCGACATTGCTTTCAATGCGGTTATGCCTCTAAGTCGTGCCTCGACACGTGGGAGATATAGCCGCATCGAGGGCGTTACAACCAGGCAGAATAGCCTCTTCCACAGCATGAAATGAGCCTCAACACCCAAGAACAGCTCGCAAAGGGCAACGAAGCCCGCGATATGCAATATAGAGGCAGGTGTGAGGTTGTGCAGCTGGAGTCCATACAACTCCAGAAGCCCTCGGAGAAACGGATGAATTGGAAATCCGAGTCCCCTGATTAGGTAAGGGACAAGGCATACCCGCTCTCCTTTGGAGGGAGTGGGAGCGCTCTCCGCTTGCTCTCTGCCGTTATAGGCGACGAGTCCGGCTCGAACCGGGACCATGTAGGCCGGAGGGAGGAATCCCTTGGTCTGAAGCGATACTAGCTCGCTATGCGGGATGGAGCACCTCTCCCAGTCTCCGGGCTTAGGGCTGGAAGGGCGAGAGGAGGAGTTGCGACGGCTGGCCATGGTGGAATGGACCTTTGTCGGATGCGCTCTGATGAACACTCGCGGAAGGGAGAAGGTGTGGTTTGGATCTAAATCCCCATTCCTTTAAATAGGCAGCTCATTTACGCGGCTAGGGGTGTAAATTTAAAAACACCCAGACTTTTCGTATTCGTTTGACACGTGGAAGACGGCCATTATTGGGCGTAGAAGCCAAGGAGCGCTATATTACAAAAACCGGACATTATTCGACAGGTACACGGAATTTGGGGAAGAACCCGCCTTGCAATGCCGAAGACAATCTGCGCGCCGGACTCGTCGTCATTGAAGCCTGGTTCGGGGGCTACTGAGGGAGTCCTAGATTAGGGGGTGTCTGGATGGTCGGACCATGACCTTCAGCCGGACTCCTGGACTATGAAGATACAAGATTGAAGACTTCATCCCATGTCCGGAAGGGACTTTCCTTGGCGTGGAAGGCAAGGTTGGCGATGCGGATATTTAGATCTCCTACCATTGTAACCGACTTTGTGTAACCCTAACCCTCTCTGGTGTCTATATAAACCGGAGGGTTTTAGTTCGTAGGACAACTCCAACATACAACAATCATACCATAGACTAGCTTCTAGGGTTTAGCCTCCTTAATCTCGTGGTAGATCTACTCTTGTACTACCCATATCATCAATATTAATCAAGCAGGACGTAGGGTTTTACCTCCATCAAGAGGGCCCGAACCTCGATAAAACATTGTGTCCCTCATCTCCTGTTACCATCCGCCTGGACGCACAGTTCGGGACCCCCTACCCGAGATCCACCGGTTTTGACACCGACACCCACAGTACAATCCCCACCACAGCAACCAGCGCGAGCACGACAGAATCAAGAACTTGACGACATCTCGATGGCCTCCTATGACCCTTGAGCACGTCCGGGCCAACAGCGAGCCCTGGAGGACGGGCAGAGGGGAGACGCACACGTCATCATTGAGCGATGCCGCGACTACCACCATCGGAACAATGGGTGCGACGGTCCTGACATTGACAAGCATGCGCTCGAGGTTGGCGGGTGCCTGCCTTTCGAGGTTGGATGCCCTGCCTTTACTTGTGAGCTGCGACAAGTCCATTGGTCGTCCATTCGTATGTTCAAGCCAGAGATACCCAAGAAGTGTGATGGGAGGCTAAACCCGACAGAGTTTCTGAGCATCTACACCATCAATGTTCACGCTGCCGGGGGAAGAGATGACAAGGTGTTTGCCAACTACTTCCCATTGGCACTCAAGTCCAATGTGAGTTCTTGGCTGATGCACCTGCCGGAGAACTCCATTTCGTCATGGGCTGACCTGTGCCATGAGTTCATTGGCGCCTTCACTGGCGGCCATCAAGAACCAGGGCGGGCCAGCGATTTGCAGCTTCTCCAATGTGTGTAACCACATGATTCGTTCCAAGATGAACGTGCAATTACCCAAGACTGTGAAGGAGCTTTACACTTTGGGGGACAAGTGTGCTCAGATGGAGGAAGGAAGGAAACTCCCAGGAGAAGAGGATTGCATCAATGTCGACTCAGAGGATGACGATGAATCCACCAGTCAGAAGAAGATCAAGAAGCACAGCAAGAGGCGCAAGCATAACGCAATGATGACTTTTGAAGGATCGGGCACACCTAGTACCGGCAAGAAGGCTAAAGCCGAAGCTCCCTGCAAGGAGGCTGCCCTGTGCGCTGACTACCGGGAGGATGCGGCTGCCGAGAAGGCTTGAAAAGGTGACGGGCCATACTGCAAGATTCATCGGACCAAGGGCCAGGACCTTCAAGAGTGTTATCAGGTTGAGAATCTCATCAAGAGGCAGAGAGCAAAATATGAGAAGCGTGATAAGGAAAAAGGTCAGAATGCTGCTGGCAGGAAGAGTCGAGGCGGTGAAGCAAATCACCCCGGCAAACCCTTCCGGAACCAAGGAAAACCCGCCAGGGGTCGAGAGAAGGAAACTTGCAATGATGAGAGTGATGGAGGGGATGAAGAGGAAACTAGTGAGTAGGAATTCCAGAAGGCTACTGACGCCCTGTGCATTGACGGGGGTGCGTCTCCGCACTCTTCTCACCGTCAACTCAAACAGTGCGTGTGTGAGGTCAATGCCGTGGAACCAACGCCAGAGGCTCGGAAACCACTCAAATGGTCACGCACACCCATCATCTTTGACGAAGAGGACCATCCTGACCGTACCATTGCGGTATGATGTATGCCATTGTTGGTCTCTCCTACAATTCGCAACCTCAAGGTCACAAAGATGTTGGTTGACGGCGGGGCCAGGTTGAATCTAATTTCCCCAAAGGTCATCAGCAAACTTCAGATAGAAGAATAGCTAAAGGTCATGGACATGTTTCAAGGAGTTAATCCCGGCAAGAGTCATCCTAAGGGAAAGATCACGTTGCCATGACATTTGGGGGGGGACTAAACTATCGGACTGAGAAGATTGTGTTCGATGTGATCGACCTCCCCCTGCTGTACAATGGGATCCTTGGACGCCCAGCCTTGGCTAAATTCATGGCGGCCTCCCACTGTGCCTACAACACCTTAAAGATGCCTGGGCCGCTAGGAGTCATTTCCATCCCGTCAGATGAGAAGAACACAATCATTTGTGTGGACAAGATGTACCAGGACACAGTCGTAGCAGAGGCAGCGGCAGCAAAAGTTCCCGCTAAAGAGAACAGAGGAAAGAAGAAGGATAGCAACGACGCTGGCAAGGAATTCGGGAAGCGTACCTCTTCGGAGTTTGATGTGCTTGTTGATGACTTGATGGAGTGTTCCAACAGCAAGAGATCCAAGGTTGCTGCACCACAAGTGAAGAAGGTCCCAGCAGGTCTGGCTGGCGTTGATGGTACCTTCATTATCAGCGCCACCCTTGATGACAAATTGGAAAGCACGCTCGTTGCCTTCCCGCGGGAGAATATCAATGTGTTTGCCTGGCAACTATCTGATATCCCGTTGTTCCCAGGGAGGTAAACGAGCACCACCTTCCTTTCTGCCCACATGCCCGACCTGTCAAGGAGAAAGTTTGGAAGCGGGCCTTGTAGAGGTAGCAGTTCATTGCAGAGGAGATCAAGATGCTTGAGGCAGCTGGTCTGGTTAGAGGAGTGTTACATCCAACATGGTTATCAAATCCAGTGGTTGTTCGGAAGGCTAACGAGAAATGGTGGCTTTGCATATATTTCACACATCTCAACAAGGCTTGCCCGAAGGACCCATTTCCCTTGCCGCACATCGATCAGATTGTGGATTCCACTGCAGGCTGTGATTTGCTCTCCTTTTTGGATGCATATTATGGATATCATCAAATCTTCATGTCCAAAGAAGATGAAGAGAATACCTCGTTCGTCACCCCATGTGGTACGTATTGTTTTATCCGCATGCCATTTGGACTAAAGAGTGCTGGGTCTACTTTTGCAAGGGCAGTTGATACATCCATTTTGCATCATGTTTTCGTACTGTTATTCATAATGTTTTTATCCATAATAATGCTTTTTGGAGTAATTCTAATGCCTTTTCTCTTATAATTTGCAAGGTACACACCAAGAGGGAGAATTCTGGCAGCTGGAAATCTAGACCTGAAAAAGCTATGTCAGGCCACCTATTCTGCACAACTCCAAATGGGATGAAACTTCACGGAGATTCTTTATGGAATATATAAGAAATACTGGAGCCAATAAGTACGAGAGGGGAGCCACCAGGTGGGCACAACCCACCAGGGCGCGCCTGGCGTGCCCTGGTGGGTTGTGGCCTCCTCGGCCTACATCTGGTGCCCATCTTTTGGTATATAAGTCATTTTGACCTAGAATAAAATAAGGAGGAGGCTTTCGGGACGAATCGTCGCCGTCTCAAGGCGGAACTTGGGCAGGAGCACTTTTGCCCTTTGGCGGAGCGATTCTGCCAGAGGAACTTCCCTCCCAGAGGGGGAAATCATCGTCATCATCATCACCAAAAACTCTCCCATCTTGGGGACGTAGCAGTTCATTGCAGAGGAGATCAAGATGCTTGAGGCAGCTGGTCTGGTTAGAGGAGTGTTACATCCAACATGGTTATCAAATCCAGTGGTTGTTCGGAAGGCTAACGAGAAATGGTGGCTTTGCATATATTTCACACATCTCAACAAGGCTTGCCCGAAGGACCCATTTCCCTTGCCGCACATCGATCAGATTGTGGATTCCACTTCAGGCTGTGATTTGCTCTCCTTTTTGGATGCATATTCTGGATATCATAAAATCTTCATGTCCAAAGAAGATGAAGAGAATACCTCGTTCGTCATCCCATGTGGTACGTATTGTTTTATCCGCATGCCATTTGGACTAAAGAGTGTTGGGTCTACTTTTGCAAGGGCAGTTGATACATCCATTTTGCATCATGTTTTCATACTGTTATTCATAATGTTTTTATCCATAATAATGCTTTTTGGAGTAATTCTAATGCCTTTTCTCTTATAATTTGCAAGGTACACACCAAGAGGGAGAATTCTGGCAGCTGGAATCTAGACCTGAAAAAGCTATGTCAGGCCACCTATTCTGCACAACTCCAAATGGGATGAATCTTCACGGAGATTCTTTATGGAATATATAAGAAATACTGGAGCCAATAAGTACTAGAGGGGAGCCACCAGGTGGGCACAACCCACCAGGGCACGCCTGGCGCGCCCTGGTGGGTTGTGGCCTCCTCGGCCTACATCTGGTGCCCATCTTTTGGTATATAAGTCATTTTGACCTAGAATAAAATAAGGAGGAGGCTTCCGGGACGAATCGTCACCGTATCAAGGCGGAACTTGGGCAGGAGCACTTTTGCCCTCCGCGCGGAGCGATTCTGCCAGAGGAACTTCCCTCCCGGAGGGGGAAATCATCGTCATCATCATCACCAAAAACTCTCCCATCTTGGGGAGGGAAATCTCGATCAACATCTTCACCAGCACCATCTCATCTCAAACCGTGTATATCTTGTTACCAGGACTATAAATTGTTGCTAGGGGGTGACTATTAGTGTTGATTACATCTTGTAGTTGATTACTATATGGTTTATTTGGTGGAAGATTATATGTTCAGATCCATTATCCATATTAATACACCTCTGAGCATGAGCATGTTTATCATTAGTGAGTAGTTACTTTTGTTCTTGAGGTCACGGGAAATCATGTTGCAAGTAATCATGTGAACTTGATATGTGTTCGATATTTTGATGGTATGTATGTTGTGATTCCCGTAGTAGTGTCATGTGAACGTTGACTACATGACAGTTCACCATATTTGGGCCTAACGGAATGCATTGTGGAGTATTAAATAGATGGTGGGTTGCGAGAGTGACAGAAACTTAAACCCCAGTTTACGCACTAATCTGTAAGGGACCGATTGGATCTTAGAGTTTCATGCTATGGTTATAATTTATTCTTAACACTTTTCCCGTAGTTGCAGATGCTTGCGGGAGGGTTAACCATAAGTAGGAGGTTTGTTCAAGTAAGAACAACACCTAAGCACCAGTCCACCCACATATCAAATTATCAAAGTAGCGAACACAAATCAAACCAACATGATGAAAGTGACTAGATGAAATTCCCGTGTACCCTCAAGAACGCTTTGGTTATCATAAAGAGACCGTTTTGGCCTGTACTTTGCCTCAAAAGTATTGGGCTACCTTGCTGCATACTTGTTTCAATTATCGTTACTTGCTCGTTACAAATTACCTTGCTATCAAACTACTCGCTACTTACAATTTCAGCACTTGCAGACATTACCTTACTGAAAACTACTTGTCATTTCCTTCTGCTCCTCATTGGGTTCGACACCCTTACTTACCGAAAAGAGCTAGAATTGATCCCCTATACTTGTGGAGCATCAAGGCTATTTTCTGGCATTGTTGCCGGGGAGTGAAGCGCCTTTGGCCGGTGGAATTCGGTAAGGAAACATTTGTATAGTGTGATGAAATTTATTGTCACTTGTTACTATGGAAAACAATCCTTTGAGGGGTTTGTTCGGGGCATCTTCACCTCATCTGGAACCACAATTAATTTCCCCTCAACCTAATGCACCTACTGAAAATATTGAATATGAAATTCCTTCGGGTATGATAGAACAACTGCTAGCTAATCCTTATGCAGGAGATGGATGGAACATCCTGATATGCACTTGATACATGTGGAGCAAATTTGTGGATTGTTTAAGCTTGCAGGTCTGCCCAGGGATGAAGTTATGAAAAAAAGGTTTTCCCTTTATCTTTGAAGGGAAAAGCATTGGCATGGTATAAGCTATGCAATGATATTGGATCATGGAATTGGAATCGTTTAAAATTGGAGTTTCACCAAAAAAATTATCCTATGCATCTAGTTCATCGTGATCGGAATTATATATATAATTTTTGGCCTTGCGAAGGAGAAAGTATCGCTCTAGCTTGGGGGAGGCTTAAGTCAATGTTATATTCATGCCCCAATCATGCTGGATACTTCTTGTGCTGGTTCTTTTATGAAGAAAACTATTGAATTCCGGTGGGACCTTCTAGAAAGAATTAAACGCAACTCTAAAGATTGGGAACTCGAGGAAGGTGAAGAGTCGGGTATAAAGCTTAAGTATGATTGTGGTCAATCTTTTATGGATACCGATGCTTTTCAAAAGTTTAGCACTAAATATGGACTTGACTCTGAGATAGTAGCTTCCTTTTGTGAATCATTTGCCACTCATGTTGAACTTCCTAAAGAGGAATGGCTTAAATGACAAAGCTAAAGAGTCGGGTATAAAGCTTAAGTATGATTGTGTTCAATCTTTTATGGATACCGATGCTTTTCAAAAGTTTAGCACTAAATATGGACTTGACTCTGAGATAGTAGCTTCCTTTTGTGAATCATTTGCCACTCATGTTGAACTTCCTAAAGAGGAATGGCTTAAATATCACCCACCTATTAAAGAAGAAATTAAAGAACCAGTACCAGTTAAAGAAGAAACTATTCTCTATAATGTTGATCCAGTTGTTCCTATTGCTTATATTGAGAAACCCCCTTTTCCTATTAGGATAAGGGAACATGCTAAAATTGCAATTGCGGTTAACAAAAGCTCTGTGAGAACACCTAAACCAGATGAACAAATTAGAATTGAACCTAATATTGCTATGGTTAAAGATCTCTTAGAATAAGATGTGGATGGGCGTGTTATTTACTTCTGCAAAGAAGCCGCTAGAATTGCTAAACCTGATGAAAAGGATAAACATAGACTAGTTGTTGGCGTGCTTGTCATTTCAGTTAAAATAGGAGATCACTGTTATCATGGTTTACGTGACATGGGTGCTAGTGTGAGTGCTATTCCTTACAAGTTATATCAAGAAATTAGGGAAGACATATCACCCACAGAGTTAGAAGACATAGATGTTACTATTAAACTTGCTAAAAGAGACACCATATCACCTTGTGGGATTATTAGAGATGTTGAAGTCTTGTGTGGGAAAATAAAATATCCTACTGATTTTCTTGTTCTTGGTACCCCGCAAGATGACTTATGTCCCATTATTTTTGGTAGACCTTTCTTGAACACAGTTAATGCCAGGATAGATTGTCAGAAACAAACTGTGGGTGTTAGCTTTGGTGATGAGTCTCATGAGTTTAATTTTTCCAAGTTTAGTAGAAACCATCATGAAAAAGAATTGCCTAGTAAGGATGAATTAATAGGTCTTGCTTCTATTGCAGTGCCACCTACTGATCCTTTAGAACAATACTTGCTAGACCATGAAAATGATTTACATATGCATGAAAGAAATGAAATAGATAATATTTTGTTTTAACAACGCCCTCTGCTTAAACACAATTTGCCTATTAAAACTCTCGGAGGTCCTCCTCCACCTAAGGGCGATCCTGTGTTTGAATTAAAATAATTGCCAGACACTTTGAAATATGCTTATCTTGATGAAAAGAAGATATATCCTGTTATTATTAGTGCTAACCTTTCAGAACATGGAGAAGAAAGATTATTGAAGGTTCTAAGGAAGCACCGATCTGCTATTGGATATACTCTTGAGGATTTAATGGACATTAGTCGCACTCTATGTCAGCATAAAATTAATATTGGACCTGATGCTAAACCCGTTGTTGATCACCAACATCGGTGAAATCCAAAGATGAAAGAAGTGGTAAGAACGGAAATATTAAAACTTCTGGAAGCAGGTATAATCTATCCTATAGCTGATAGTAGATGGGTAAGTCATGTTCATTGTGTCCTTAAGAAAGCAGGTATTACTGTTGTTCCTAATGATAAGAATGAACTTATTCCACAAAGAATTTTTACATGATATAGAATGGTAATTGATTTCAGAAAATTAAATAAAGCTACTAGAAAAGATCATTATCCTTTGCCTTTTATTGATCAAATGCTTGAAATATTATCTAAACACACACACTTTTGTTTCCTTGATGGATATTCTGTTTTTTCACAAATACTTGTTGATCAACCTCATCAAGAAAAGACCACTTTTACTTGTCCTTTTGGAACCTATTGTCGGGGCGGACGGGCGTCCCCCCGCGAGCACCTATGGGGCCGGAGCCCCTTTCGTTGTCCGGCGAGGGGGGCGGAGGGAGCGCGGAGAGCAGATCGAGGCGGGCACACGGGCGGTTTACCCAGGTTCGGGCCGCGATGGACGCGTAAAACCCTACTCCTGCTTAGTTGTATTGAACTGGGGAGCTCGGGAGCTTCGAGAGCTAGCTGCACCGAGCGTATGGCTGTCTGGATCCGAATCTCCGAACCCCCGGGCCTCCCCTCTACGTTGCACACGGGCCTCCTTTTATAGCGCAAAGGGGTCACCGACAGGTGTCAATGTAAGAGAAAGGGGTAAAAGTGTAAAAGGGGTGGTAGCTGTAATAGTGCGGGAACGGTGGCGCTACAGTGCGGCACAGTGTTATCATACCTACTTCTGACGGTAGGGGACAAGGGCATTAAATGCCCGTCACGGTCGCCCGGACAGCACCGAGGCGGACCGTTAGGTGCGCCACCGTTCGCCACGATGGCGGCTGCATGCCGCCGCATGCCCCAGGCTGCGCGGTGCCTCGCCACGTGCCCTCGGGGGAAGCCCCGGAGCGACGCGTGGGCGGGCGAGCTGGAGCGCAGTCTTGAGGTGGCGATCTTGCCGCGGCAAGTGGCTTGCCGCGGGGGTCGTCTTCCTGTGCCTGATAGCGTGCCAGCTATCAGGCCTTGCCGGGGCGCTTAGCGCGCCACGGCGGGCTTCTCTTGTGGTGCCTGGGTTCGGCCTTCCCGACAAGCTCCTCTTGTCGGGGGCTCGATCTTCTGTCTCGTTATACTTTGTTCTTGGATGGCCTTACATGGGCTCAGTCGTCCTGGCAAGCTCCTCTTGCCGGGGTCTTGTCTTCTTGGCCCGGCAAGCTCCTCTTGCCGGGGGCCTTGTCTTCTTGGCCCGGCAAGCTCCTCTTGCCGGGGGCCTTGTCTTGAATGCTTGGTCTTCTCTTGGCGCTTCCGGGGCGGGCCTTGCCGCAGGGTGCTACGACTGCCCGTGCACAAGTCTGGGGTACTAAGGTACCCCTACTTTAGTACACCGACAGGAGCCCCCGGGCCTGGGCCACACACGGTGCCGAGCGTCGTTGGGCCAGGCCCTAACGGTGCACGGGCACGCATGGCCTTGGTCGCGCTGCTCCTTAACTCCGCATCCGCCGCGCCTTCCCTAGGCGGCGCACGCTTACCGCGGCGTCGTGGGGGCGGGGCGTGCGGGGTGAGCGTGACGTGGGTGGCGTGCGCGGGGCTGAACCGTGCAGGCGCGCGTCACGTCGCGCACGATCTTTTGATTTGGAGAGGCGAAACGTCCCCTTTCTTTTATCTCCTTTCCCTGCCGCTGTTAAATATGCCATGGAAACGGCTGGTTAGAGCAGCAGTAAGGCATTTTGTAATATAACTTTTTATCTTAGGCAATGCATCGCACTGTTATCTCCTCTACTTGACCGGCGCCTTGTTTGTTTCCGCCCTACGTTGTCGGGGACTTGCCGGCGTAGGCCTCCGCCTTGCCACGGGTGCCGAGTGCGGGACGTCAGCGACCCGCTGGCGGGGCTGCCACCGGCAAGAAACCTGGCCGCGGCTGGTTGCCGCTCACTCAGATTGTTGAGCAGGCTCAAGGCAAAGTAAGCGGTGCGACTGCGGTCGCAGCACGCTTAGGGTGCCGGGCGAGCTCGAAACAAAGTGAGGACGCTACTCGGGGTGTAGCACACTCAAGTCGTTGAGCGGACTCGAAACGAAATGAGGGCGCAACCAGTCTCGTGCCGGTCCCTCCGCGCTCAGGCCTCTCAACCAAGGCTCGGTCGTTCGAGGGAGATAACTCTTAAAAATTGATGGGGCAATTGCTCGAGCTCCGGCAACTTATCTTTTCTTATCGCTTCCCGCCCGGTGGGGTAAAACCTCCTTGGGCAGCATCCAGCCCATCCTGGGGGTAGGTGAGGGGGCAGGGCCTCACGACCCTCCGGAGCTAGGCGTAGCTATGCTTGGGGATCCGCGCCCCTCTCTGCGCCAAGGATCACATGCAACTGCGGCAAGACTTGGGCAGAGGGGATGGTTGGCGGAAACAGGTTCCGGCTACCGCGCTGGAAAGACTCTTCCCACGGTCGGCGTCAACTCGTTCGGCACCCCGGCGGGCGAGGCGCGCCGGGGGAACGAGGTCGCCTTTCTCGTGACTTCTGGCACTAACTTCTGCGGCCGCGAGAGCGGCGCAGAGTTCGCTGGAGGCGAATCGTTCGCCCAGCGGCCAGAAGGCGGTCCTCCTCAAGGAGCAGCTGCTTCTTGCCCAGTCTCTGCGCGAGTGGATACTCGAGGAGGGCCGCACACGAGCTCGTGGGAAAGGATGCCAAAGCTTGTCGGGAACCCCCGCTTCAACTGGACAGGTCCTCGGACCCGCAGGAGCGGACTGTTCCTCAGCAGTCTGCTTGTCGGGAACCCCCGCTTCAACTGGACAGGTCCTCGGACCCGCAGGAGCGGACTGTTCCTCAGCAGTCTGCTTGTCGGGAACCCCCGCTTCAACTGGACAGATCCTCGGATCCGCAGGAGCGGGCCGTTCCTCAGCGTTCAGACTGCTGATCTGCTTGCCGGAGCAAGGCTCATCGGGGACACCTGCTTCGACTGGACGGATCCTGGGATCCGCAGGAGCGTGGTTGTCCCCCGGCGTTCTGGTTGTCGATGAAGCTAGCGAATTCGGAGAAGCTGACGAAGAGCGCGCTCGCGCGAACGCCGGATCTGATCCGCACAACCTCGACGCTCCCCCTACCTGGCGCGCCAAAGATGTCGGGGCGGACGGGCGTCCCCCCGCGGGCACCTATGGGGCCGGAGCACCTATGGGGGCGGAGGGAGCGCGGAGAGCAGATCGAGGCGGGCACACGGGCGGTTTACCCAGGTTCGGGCCGCGATGGACGCGTAAAACCCTACTCCTGCTTAGTTGTATTGAACTGGGGAGCTCGGGAGCTTCGAGAGCTAGCTGCACCGAGCGTATGGCTGTCTGGATCCGAATCTCCGAACCCCCGGGCCTCCCCTCTACGTTGCACACGGGCCTCCTTTTATAGCGCAAAGGGGTCACCGACAGGTGTCAACGTAAGAGAAAGGGGTAAAAGTGTAAAAGGGGTGGTAGCTGTAATAGTGCGGGAACGGTGGCGCTACAGTGCGGCACAGTGTTATCATACCTACTTCTGACGGTAGGGGACAAGGGCATTAAATGCCCGTCACGGTCGCCCGGACAGCACCGAGGCGGACCGTTAGGTGCGCCACCATTCGCCACGATGGCGGCTGCATGCCGCCGCATGCCCCAGGCTGCGCGGTGCCTCGCCACGTGCCCTCGGGGGAAGCCCCGGAGCGACGCGTGGGCGGGCGAGCTGGAGCGCAGTCTTGAGGTGGCGATCTTGCCGCGGCAAGTGGCTTGCCGCGGGGGTCGTCTTCCTGTGCCTGATAGCGTGCCAGCTATCAGGCCTTGCCGGGGCGCTTAGCGCGCCACGGCGGGCTTCTCTTGTGGTGCCTGGGTTCGGCCTTCCCGACAAGCTCCTCTTGTCGGGGGCTCGATCTTCTGTCTCGTTATACTTTGTTCTTGGATGGCCTTACATGGGCTCAGTCGTCCCGGCAAGCTCCTCTTGCCGGGGTCTTGTCTTCTTGGCCCGGCAAGCTCCTCTTGCCGGGGGCCTTGTCTTCTTGGCCCGGCAAGCTCCTCTTGCCGGGGGCCTTGTCTTGAATGCTTGGTCTTCTCTTGGCGCTTCCGGGGCGGGCCTTGCCGTAGGGTGCTACGACTGCCCGTGCACAAGTCTGGGGTACTAAGGTACCCCTACTTTAGTACACCGACACCTATGCTTATAGATGTATGACTTTTGGTTTATATAATGCACCTGCTGCCTTTCAAAGATGTATGATGGCTATATTCTCTGACTTTTGTGAAAAGATTGTTGAGGTTTTCATGGATGACTTCTCTATTTATGGGAAGTCTTTTGATGATTGCTTAAGCAATCTTGATCGAGTTTTGCAGAGATGTGAACAAACAAATCTTGTCTTGAATTGGGACAAGTGCCACTTTATGGTTAATGAAGGCATTGTCTTGGGTCATAACATTTCTGAAAAAGGTATTGAAGTGGACCAAGCTAAAGTTGATGCAATTGAGAAAATGCCATGTCCCAAGGACATCAAAGGTATTCGTAGTCTCTTAGGTCATGCTGGTTTCTACAAAAGATTTATCAAAGACTTTTCTAAAAATTTCTAGCCATCTTACTAATATTTTGCAAAAGGATATTCCCTTTGTCTATGATGATGATTGTCTTGAAGCCTTTGAAACACTCAAGAAAGCTTTAATCACTACACCTATAGTTCAACCACCTGATTGGAACTTGCCTTTTGAAATTATGTGTGATGCTAGTGATTATGTTGTTGGTGCTGTTCTAGGACAAAGAGTTGATAATAAATTGAATGTTATTAATTATGCTAGTAAAACTCTAGACAGTGCTCAAAGAAATTATGCTACAACTGAAAAAGATTTCTTAGTAGTGGTGTTTGCTTGTGATAAGTTTAGACCTTATATTGTTGATTCTAAAGTAACTGTTCACACATACCATGCTGTTATTAAATATCTTATGGAAAAGAAAGATGCTAAACCTAGACTTATTCGTTGGGTTCTCTTGTTACAAGAATTTAATTTGCATATTATTGATAGAAAAGGAGTTGAGAACCCCGTAGCTGATAACTTGTCTAGGCTTGAAAATGTGCTTGATGACCCACTTCCTATTGATGATAGTTTTCCTGATGAGCAGTTAGTAGCAATAAATGTAGCTAATGGAACTCCTTGGTATGCTGACTATGCTAATTATATTGTTGCTAAATATTTACCACCTAGCTTTACTTATCGACAAAAGAAAAAAATCTTCTATGACTTAAGACATTACTTTTGGGATGAACCACATCTTTATAAAGAAGGAGTAGATGGTATTATTAGATGTTGTGTACCTCAGCATGAACAGGGACAAATCCGACGGAAATGTCACTCCGAAGCTTATGGAGGGCATCATGCCGGAGATAGAACCGCTCATAAGGTATTGCAGTCTGGTTTTATTGGCCTACTCTCTTCAAGGATGCTCATAAGTATGTCTCATCTTGTGATGAATGCCAAAGAATAGGTAATATTGGTAAGCGTCAAGAAATTCCTATGAACTATTCTCTTGCTGTTGAACCATTTGATGTTTGGGGATTTTATTACATGGGACCTTTTCCTTCCTCTAATGGGTATATACATATTTTGGTCGCTGTTGATTATGTTACTAAATGGGTAGAAGCTATTCCAACTAGTAGTGCTGATCACAACACCTCTATTAAAATGCTTAAGGAAGTTATTTTCCCAAGGTTTGGAGTCCCTAGATTTTTAGTGACTCATGGTGGTCCACACTTTATTCATGGTGCTTTACGTAAGATGCTTGCTAAGTATGATGTTAACCATAGAATTGCATCAACCTATCATCCTCAGTCTAGTGGTCAAGTTGAACTTAGCAATAGAGAAATAAAATTAATTTTGCAAAAGACTGTCAATAGGTCCAGGAAGAATTGGTCTAAGAAATTAGATGATGCACTTTGGGCTTATAGAACAACATATAAAAATCCTATGGGTATGTCTCCTTATAAAACGGTTTATGGAAAAGCTTGTCATTTGCCTCTTGAGCTAGAACATAAAGCATATTGGGTAGTTAAAGAACTCAACTATGATTTCAAACTTGTTGGTGAAAAGAGTTTATTTGATATAAGCTCATTCGATGAGTGGAGAACCCAAGCTTATGAAAATGCAAAGCTATTCAAAGAAAAAGTTAAAAGACGGCATGACAAAAGAATTAAAAAACGTGAGTTTAAAGTCAGAGAATATGTTCTTTTGTACAACTCTCGTTTTAGATTCTTTGCAGGGAAGCTCCTCTCAAAATGGAAAGGCCCATATGTCATCGAGGAGGTTTACCGGTCTGGTGCCATCAAAATAAATAATTTCGAAGGCACTAACCCGAAGGTTGTCAATGGGCAACGAATAAAGAATTATATTTCAAGTACGCCTATTAATGTTGAAAGTAATATCATCCAAACTTTGACACCGGAAGAACACATAAAAGAGTCCTTCCGGAACACTCCAGAATCGTCAAATAAGGAGGTACGTGATACGGTAAGTAGACGGACTCCGAAAAATCTGCAAAAATATTTCCTATCAGTTTTGGAATATTTTAAAATTTTGGAAATAAGAAACTCCCAGGAAGAGTCACCTAGTGGGCACAATATACCAGGGCGCGCCAGGCAGCCTGGCGCGCCCAGGTGGGTTGTGCCCACCTAGGACGCCTCCCGTACTCCATTTTTCTTCCATATGCTTGTCCTCCAAGATAAAAAAATCTATATATACTTCCCGAACCTGTTAAGCACCATATCATGGAGAAAATCCTCTGTTCTCTTTTCTTGCTATTTCTGGTCAGATTTTTAAGCAAGGCATCATGTCTTCCCGCTCCTCCAACCACATGAAAGAAGACGCTTGGCTGATGAAGATCGAGACAAAGAGGGAGGAGCCTACGAACGCTATCAAGGAAGACAAGGGCAAGGAAATTACCTTGGATCCATCCCTGGTAGAAACACAAACACTGTTGGCCCAGGAGGAGGAGGAAGATATCCTTAAACCCTACCTTACTCACCTTACTCCTGCTGAGATTGAAGCTTCGTGCCTTTGAAGCAGTTCGCATACAAAATAAGTATCCCACTCGCGAAAATATTCTGCATCAAGAGCATATCACCTATCTCGGGAGCGTCATCTGTCGGCTGCAGGATCTCTTGACCCTCAAAGATAAGATCACTCCTTCACCACCATCATCTTCTTCACCGCCAAAGGAGAACTAAGTATCAGGTATGGGCACTCCCCTTGGCTTCTGCCAAGCTTGGGGGAGGTGCCCCCGTATCGTATCATCCCACTATCTTTATACTTTTACTTATCTTAGTTCAATCTTTTGCTTAGATGAATAAAGTTTAGTTCGGTCTTTTCTTCTTTTAGAAGTTTGCTTAGTAATCTATCATTGTAATCATGTGCAAGTTATATAATAAAGCTAGTTTGATTTTTTACTTTCTTTACTTTCATGTTGCAAATAAAGTAAAGAAAAAGAGAAATAAGCAAATAAAAGAAAGGAAATAAATCAATTAGATCATATACTAATCCTATGGTAGGTGATAGCACCACATAAGGAAAAGTATAAGTAAGAAAATTTTATTAGAGATTGACAAACATAGCATTATTCAGTGATGCAACTCATGAAAGAATTAATAAGGGAAGGGAAGATTCACATATAAATATACTATCCTACAAATCTTTTCTGATATTGAGCCCTCATCAAAATATTATATGCCCAAATTGTTGACATTGGACAAGGAAGACAACTTAATGGTGTATGTTTGTTTATATTCACATAGAAGTCATATTGCCATAGATCCTTCAACATGTGGTGCTTGCCCCCTATCTTTGCTAGCCGAAAATTCTGCACTAAGTAGAGATACTACTTGTGCATCCAAAACCCCTTAAACCCAAATCTTTTTCAAGTGTCCACCATACCTACCTAGGGATTGAACAAGATCCTTCAAGTAAGTTGTCATCGGTGCAAAAAGGCAATAAAAATTGCTCCTAAATATGTAAGATCATTTAGTGTAAGAGAAAATTGAGCGTTGTACGAACTTGGATGACAAAGAATAAAAGCGACAGATTGCATAATAAAGGTTGTCATCTTAAGGGGCAATACAACATGATTTTCTCTTGCACTAAGGGATTGAGCATGCAAACAGATAAGCACATGGAAACCTCTGCTTCCCTCTGCGAAGGGCCTATCTTATCCTTTTGTGTATTTACTTTAATGCAAAGAGTCAAAGTTTTCCTTCTATCCCTTTTATTTACTCTTTTGGCAAGCATCATGTGGTGAGGAAAGATCTAGGCACATATATCCAGTTGAATATAGATAGCATGAGTTATTATTGTTGACATCACCCTTGAGGTGAGTAAGTTGGGAGTCGAAACTATAAGACCCTATCTTCCTAGGTGTACGGTTGAAACATTTTGTTCATGAGTACAAGGCGAGTGGTATCAATCATAGAAGACTATACGATGGTTGAGTATGTGGACTTGCCTAAAGGCTCCGATACATGACCCTTCCTGAAAAGATGATGAATTGTAGTTGCAAAGTTGACTGAGAACATAGTTTGTTGGTTTCTAATAGAGTTTTTGCTTTATACTTGGATTGTGTGATGAACTATTACTTATTCATGGGAAGTATATGATGCAAGTTCTATGATAAAAGTCTTATGTTAAATTTTGTTGCTATTATAATAATCAACATGATGCTTCTATGTCCGTATTTTGTTTTTATGGGCACCTCTCTCTCAATTTCGGTTATCGCTTGAGGACAAGCGAGGTCTAGGCTTGGGCGAGTTGATACGTCCTTTTGGCATCATGTTTTCTTACTGTTATTTATAATGTTTTTATCTCATAATTTGCAATGTACACACCAAGAGGGAGAATTCCGGCAGCTGCAAATCTGGACTTGAAAAAGCTACGTCAGGCCACCTATTCAGCACAACTCCAAATGGGCTGAAACTTCACGGAGATTTTTTATGGAATATATAAGAAATACTGGAGCCAATAAGTACCAGAGGGGAGCCACCAGGTGGGCACAACCCACCTGGGCGCGCCAGGCCCCTTGACACGCCCTGGTGGGTTGTGGCCTCCTCGGCCAACCTTCGGTGCCCATCTTTTGGTATATAAGTCATTTTGACCTAGAAAAATAAGGAGGAGGCTTTCGGGACGAAGCACGCCGTCTCGAGGCGGAAGTTGGGCTAGAGCACTTTTGCCCTCCGGTGGAGCAATTGTGTCGGAGGAACTTTGTAACGCCCCAAGACCGACGCTCCAGCCAGCTTCCATGTTTTTCGTTGTTGCCGTGTGTTTTGTTTGTTTGTTGCATTCATCATGGCATCATCCGCATTGCATCGGCACTCGTTGCCGTCATATTTTCAAAACTTGCATCCGCTCGTAGTTGCCGCGTTCCTCCATTGCTTGCGTTGACCATTTCGAGACCAACCTTATTCTTCGTTTGCCCTCTTGCCTAAACCGGAGTCTCTTCGACCCCTCGCCTGTGTCTGAATCTTCCCCGAACCCGACTTAGGTTGTCGTTACCGTTGGGTCCGAATCATCCCCTAACATCTACAAAACATCTCCGTTTTCTCTTTTGGACTCCCAGGCTATTTTTTCTGACTGTCCGATTTTAATCGGAGGGACGAGATAATCCCTAACCTAACCCTCTCGCATATATATATATTAGACTATCCTAAGACTGAATCCCTAATTTCTAGGGTTCCCCCTAGCCGCCGCCGCCACTCCTCCTGTCTGGTCTTCCTCGGGATCCTCCCGATCCAAAATCCACCAACCAGATCCACCTTCCCTTCCTGCTGAATCACTCAACTCCTCTCGATCCATCCATCCAACCGCATCTCCCAGCGCCCACCTCCTCATCCCCGAGCAGCTCACGAGGCACCGGCCTCCTCAGCTCCTCCGGCCCTGCAGCAACCTCGCCGGAGCCGCACCCGCGTCACCGTCGACGACCACCTCCATCAGGCCGGACCCCGCACCCCTCGTTGCTTCTCCTTTTCTAGTTCCATCTGGTCCCCTCTCTCACTTGCTCTCTGTCTTCTCCATGGAGACCCGCAGGAACATCACTACCATGGTCGACCTCGGTTTTGCCTCCCCGCCTCCTTCGATGTGCCACCAAGAGCCCCGGCGACCCCTCCTGGACCTGCTGCCACCAAGTTCCCCGCCGCCGTCGCGAGTCCCATGCCGTCGGCCTTCCCTGCGACCTCGCCTCCCCTTCTTCGCTCGAGGAGGACGACCTCAACATCAAGTTCCCCTGCCACGTCGCCTGAAGCCGTCGCCCCACCGCCAAGTCACAGCACGCGCCCGCGAAGGCTCTGCTTCGCCTCGCCGCCGCACGCAGGCCCCTCTGCTCTCCCGCGCCTCCGCCTTGACTTCCGCCGCGCCAAGTCCAACGCCGCGCCGTTCTGCTCTGTTCCCGGCGGCCTCCAGGTCCTCGTCTGCCCTGCCGCGTCGCCGAATCCGGCCGCCAGGACCCTCCAGCGCTGGCGCTTCCTTCCTCCTGCTGCTCGATCCCCTGTGTCACGAACGAGGAGACGAGCGCCTCACTCGCGTTGACCCCGTCCTCGACCGCGCCAGCGTGGCCCGCAAGCACGCCAGAGGCCCAGATTTGCGCCGCTTGGGCCTCCTCTCCAAGGCCTCAACCCGATCTGGGCCGAGCCCAGCTATGTGAGCAGCTCCCCCGCGCCTGAGCCGATCTCAGTTTCGGCCCATATCATGTTTTTTTTCCTATCTGCGAATTTGCCTAATAATCCAAAGAACGCCAGTTTTCAGAAAACCCCTTGTTGTTCATGCATATAATAACTAACAAACCATGCATCGGATTAAAACAAACTTTATATGTAAAATGCTTAGAATTTTGTGTAGATTAATAATATGTTGTTTTCATCCTTGTTTAAAATGTTTAAACCTGCTGTTTGCTTTATTTTGCTATATGCCATGTTAAAATGACTTAATTCATAACTAATTAACAGTAACTCGGTTTTAAATAAACTTTATATGTAAATGGGGTAGAAAAATGCATAGATTGACATGGTGCACTTTATTTTGCTGTTTAACAACATTAAAATTGTGTTTATGGCAGAGCAGTACCAAATTCAAATATGCACATGAGGATTTTCCGGAATTGTTGTTTGTTGTTTCCGGCCTCATTTAAACTTGCCTAAATAGTTAGTTTACTTATGCTTCGCCTCTTGCCATGTTCAACAACATTTAATATTGTTTGGTAGCTTAAACGAGGTCAAACTAAATAATTGCATGTGGTGTTTCGTCGATATGCAACTCGTTGCATATTGAGCTCCACTTAACTTGTAGTATCGTTTGTTGCACTTTGCCATGCCATGCCTCTTTAAATCGGACATGCATCATACTTGTTTGTGCATCATGCCATGTGTATGTGGTGGATGTTTACTATGTTGTTTGTTTGTTTGTTTCCGGGTTGCTTCTCTCGTTAGCTTCGGTTTCGTTCCGGAGTTGTGAGGATTCGTTCGACTTCGTCCGCTTGTCTTCTTCATGGACTCGTTCTTCTTCCTTGCGGGATCTCAGGCAAGATGACCATACCCTCGAAATCACTTCTATCTTTGCTTGCTAGATGCTCGCTCTTTTGCTATGCCTATGCTGCGATACCTACCACTTGCTTATCATGCCTCCCATATTCTTAAACCAAGCCTCTAACCCACCTTGTCCTAGCAAACCGTTGTTTGGCTATGTTACCGCTTTGCTCAGCCCCTCTTATAGCATTGTTAGTTGCAGGTGAAGATGAAGTTTGTTCCTTGTTGGAACATGGAGATGTTGTTCCTTGATTGGAACATGTTTACTTGTTGGGATATCACAATATCTCTTATATTATTAATGCATCTATATACTTGGTAAAGGGTGGAAGGCTCGGCCTTATGCCTGGTGTTTTGTTCCACTCTTGCCGCCCTAGTTTCTGTCATACGGGTGTTATGTTCCCGGACTTTGCGTCCCTAACGCGGTCGGGTGATTTATGGGACCCCCTTGACAGTTTGCTTTGAATAAGACTCCTCCAGCAAGGCCCAACCGTGGTTTTACCATTTTCCTACCACCTATCCCTTTCCCTTGGGTCGGCCAGCCCGAGGGTCATCTTTATTTAGCCCCCCCGGGCCAATGCTTGTCTAAGTGTTGGCCCGAAACGAGTAGACTGCGGGGCCACCTTGGGAAAACTTGAGGTCTGGTTTTACTCGTAGGATGTCTCATCCGGTGTCGCCCTGAGAACGAGATATGTGCAGCTCTTATCAGGATGTCGGCGCATCAGGCGGCTTTGCTGGTCTTGTTTTATTATGGTCGAAATGTCTTGTAGCCAGGATTCCGAGACTGATCGGGTCTTCCCGGGGAGAAGGAATATCCTTCGTTGATCGCGAGAGCTTATCATGGGCTAAGTTGGGACACCCCTGTAGGGTTTGAACTTTCGAAGGCCGTGCCCGCGGTTATGTGGCAGATGGGAATTTGTTAATGTCCGGTTGTAGAAAACCCGAAGTTGACCTTAATTAAAATACACCAACCGCGTGTGTAACCGTGATGGTCTCTTCTCGGCGGAGTCCGGGAAGTGAACACGGTGTTGGAGTTATGCTTGACGTAGGTTATTCTAGGATCACTTCTTGATCATAGTTGTTCGACCGTGCTTTTGCCTTCTCTTATGTTAGACACCAGATATGCTAGTCGCTTGCTGCAGCTCCACCTCACTACACTGTCCTACCTTTAAGCTTAAATAGTCTTGATCTCGCGGGTGTGAGATTGCTGAGTCCCCGTGACTCACAGATACTTACAAAACCAGTTTGCAGGTGCCGATGAAACCGTGCAGGTGACGCACCCGAGCTCAAAGAGGAGATCAATAAAGATCTTGTTCATTGTGTTGTTTCGTTTCAGTTGATCAGTAGTGGAGCCCAGTCGGGACGATCAGGGATCTGTGTAGCATTTGGGGTAGTCTTCTTTTATTTTGGTTCCGTAGTCGGTCCTTGATTGTATCTGTATGATGTAATGCTTTACTCATGTATTGTGTGAAGTGGCGATTGTAAGCCAACTATGTATCTCTTTCCCTTATGTATTACATGGGTTGTGTGAAGATTACCTCACTTGCGACATTGCTTTCAATGCGGTTATGCCTCTAAGTCGTGCTTCGACACGTAGGAGATATAGCCGCATCGAGGGCGTTACAAGTTGGTAATCAGAGCCCTCCCCGACCTTAGGAGCCCCCACTGATTGATCGTTTTTAGTGGCCGAGTTATGTCTAGAAAAATGTTTTGAGTCATTTAGGAATTATGTATCGAAGAGTTTAGGAATTCTTTTTACTTCCCAGTCTCCTCATCGCTCTGGTAAGGCATCCTGACATAGAGTTTTGACTCTTCTTTTCTCAAATTTCACTAAAAAAAATTTTTAGGATCACGCGGGTATCTTAGAATCGTTCCGATGGTTTTGTGATGACAACATTGTCTTGGTGCCTCCTGTCAGCAGGGGTTTAGTGGAAGTGACCCGGGGAGTTGATCTCTGAGGTGTTGTCGTCATAATTTTATCGTTGCAGTTCTGGAATACCTGAGTTTAGTACGCCGACATCGAAAATCTCTTTTGTACAGTTGTTGGTGAGATAACCCTGATAGCCCAGTACTGAGGCAAGTGCGATAGTATTGCCATAACTCGTATAACGGATGCTTTTCGAAGGTTGAGGTAGACGATTTCCGAAGGTTTCTTGGTTATGTGTTGAAGGATGGATACAGCTGGATCTAGGTATTGTTAGTTTGGGTGATATATTTTGTGTCCCCTGTATCCCCAACACCTGATTGCATAACCACAAAGTTTCGGGAGTTTATAAGTGGGAATTCAAGTATCTCGTAGGATATCTTTCCAACAGGCACATGATACGATATGGGATCTATCATATGTTTGTTTCCGGCTTATTTCCTATGCCAATCCTTTGTTTTTGTTTTGTTTTGTGGTATTCGAGTTGCTTCGAAGTAAAGTGTTGATTCCATATCTTATTCTAAACGGTGTTCTCATATTTCTATGGGAGTGCTAATCCTTCTTGATCATCGAGGTTGTCATGTTAATTCTTTTCCAACCGGCGTGCTTCTCTTTAAGTAAATTCGATCATTTCAACATCCCCAAGTTCAATTCTAAGTTCTCCCAATGGTGTTCGTTTCATCCGCCCTCAAGTTGCCTTTGTTTTCCCGCCCTCCCACCCTCTTTCTTCAAGGACTCAGATTTCTCAATCAAGTATCCCTTTTATTGATGGAAGTTTCTTCATTCTTTCCTTCAAAGTTCTTACCCGGTGGCTCTCATGAAGATGTTCTTCAAGTTCATCATTCGTCATTCTTTTCTTCTCTGTTGGATTCAATTCAAGCTTTCGGTGTTGATCATATTCCTTTTCTCATTTCAAGTGCTTTCTTATGTCGGTGTATCTCTTAATCATTCACTTCTTGCTATTCAATTGTTCCGGAGTGATGAAGATATCTCAGAAGATTCAAGTTTCCATTCTCAATTCACTCAATTTCTTTTGAGGATGCTATCTCATTCAAGCCATTTAATTCAACCGGTGTAATCTCTCTTCCTAAGCAATTCTTTCAACGGTGTTTTCTTTTGAGTGGGCCCTAACCCATAGGTCTTTTTCCAGGATCTTACCCGACTCTTCTAATTTTCCCGGAGTTATTCTCAAATTCTTTTCAAAGTTTGACGTAAGAATGAATTATCATCAGTCAAATGTCTTTCTCCAAGATCTTTCAAATTCTTTTCATCGTTGGTTCAACCTTTCCAATTTTCATTCCGGAGTGCCTCAACAATTTCATGGTGGTGTTTCTCGTCATCATTCTCAACATTTGAAGACCGAAGAAGAGTTCCTCTTAAATCCTTACCCATTCTTCCAAAGTTGTGTAGTTCAAGTTGATGCCATCCTCTCATAACTGTTTTCAAACGTGAGAATTCTTTTCACCCATCCGGAGCATTTCATGAGTTGTTTTCATTTCTTTCCTCCGAAGGCCATCATGTCATAATTCTTCATTCTCAGCTTTCAGCTCTCGTTCTCCAAATCATACCGGTGCATCGTTCAATTATCCTCTAATCAGCTCATGATCTCTTTGTTCTCATGTATCTAAATTATGTCAAGTATCTTTATTCGTTTTCTAATTCTTCCCGGTGAATTGTGTCGTTGCTACTTTCATTTCCAATTCTTACGGTGGTTCGTTCAAGAGTTCTCTTCCTTCGTTATCATATCAATTCATTCGTTCTTTCTAAATCCTACCAGTGGTTCGTTGAAGACCTTCCCAAATTTGCGCCATATCTATCTTAATCCTTTCTACGAGAATAAGTAGTATGCCAAATCCATTGCTGGTCATCAATTTAATTGGTGAAGGATAAGCATAATGTAATTCTTATTCCTGTTTCATCCAAGTGATAATTCCCTATTCCGGAGGTTCTTCAAATTCTTGATTTCAATTGTTCCACCTTATCTTCCTCGGAGTTCCAAGCTCTCACAATTATATCACCACGGAGATCCATCTAATCATTGCAAGGCTTCAACCTTATTCTTTTCATCCTTCATTTCATCTGATCATCGTTTTATTACCGGAGTTCTTTATGGAGGCTACATGATGATTCACAAAGGATTTAATTCCTTCTCGAAGTGTTCATCGAGATTCTTTTCAGAGGAGCTAAGTATTCTTTATCTTGCATTTTAAAGTGCAATTCTTTCAAACGTATCATTCGAGGTGGTATTATGTCATTCTTGATAATTTGAGTTCATGTCTCATGATTCACATGTTGTTAAGAATGAGATATTTTAAATCCATCAAGCTCTTCTTTGGAGTTATCTTGGGTTTATACTTCACCTAGAGCCTTCTCTAAGGTTTGGTGCTATTATGGTGCTTATAAATGACCCAAGTTCTTCTTTTATCCTCCCGGTGATATAGCTTTCTCGTCTCCTTGTTCTTATCAATCCAATTCTTTTCCCGTGAGTGGCAGGTTGTCACCTCATAATTTGAGATGCATTCCTTAAGACCATATCAAGCTTATTCTTTTCGTTGTTGGTTTTCCCAACAACTCCGTTCGACCCTTCTCCTAAAGATGCCTTTTCAAGCTCAATTGTGGCAAAAGTTGGCATTTTCTTCTCCATCCTTTTATTTCAATTATCTATCTTCTATTTCTTCCTTCCGGAGGCATTGTGATGTTGTTCTCTTCAACCCATCTTCTTGTTTTGTCAGGATCATGTTGTTTTCCTTGCTTATCCATTTAACCGGAGTGTCGTGTTTTCATGGGAGCTCTCTCATCTTATCAAGACTTTCATCTCTTCTCAACCGGAGCGCTGTCTGAAATCTTTCTTACCCCTTGTGCCATTCTTTTAATAGTTCCGGAGGCAGTATGTTGTTAATTTCAGCAAGTATCCTCTCATCTTGTCAAGATCATGTTCAAATCCCCTCCATTTTCAGTGTGAGTGCTGCCCAAATTATATCAATCTTATTCCTTCTCTATCTAGTTTTAACCGGAGTGGTTTCAATATCTATCTTATCACTAAACCTCTTGGTTCTCGTCGTATCCCATGTTCCTCTTATCTAACGGAGTGTTTTAAATTTTGTTCACCTCCGTCGTGTCATTTCTTCAAGCTTTGCAACCTCTCAAGGTTCTTTGGTTTCACTCTTTTGTAAAGAAGCAACTTTGTTTTACCTCTGCCTCTTCCGTTTTCTATCCGGTGCCATCCTAGATCTCGGGACGAGATCCTCTTGTAGTGGTGGAGTGTTGTAACGCCCCAAGACCGACGCTCCAGCCAGCTTCCATGTTTTTCGTTGTTGCCGTGTGTTTTGTTTGTTTGTTGCATTCATCATGGCATCATCCGCATTGCATCGGCACTCGTTGCCATCATATTTTCAAAACTTGCATCCGCTCGTAGTTGCCGCGTTCCCCCATTGCTTGCGTTGACCGTTTCGAGACCAACCTTATTCTTCGTTGGCCCTCTTGCCTAAACCGGAGTCTCTTCGACCCCTTGCCCGTGTCCGAATCTTCCCCGAACCCGACTCAGGTTGTCGTTACCGTTGGGTCCGAATCATCCCCTAACATCTACAAAACATCTCCGTTTTCTCTTTTGGACTCCCAGGCTATTTTTTCTGACCGTCCGATTTTAATCGGAGGGACGAGATAATCCCTAACCTAACCCTCCCGCATATATATATATATATATATATATATATATATATATATATATATATATTAGACTATCCTAAGACCAAATCCCTAATTTCTAGGGTTCCCCCTAGCCGCCGCCGCCACTCCTCCTGTCTGGTCTTCCTCGGGATCCTCCCGATCCAAAATCCACCAACCAGATCCACCTTCCCTTCCTGCTGAATCACTCAACTCCTCTTGATCCATCCATCCAACCGCATCTCCCAGTGCCCACCTCCTCATCCCCGAGCAGCTCGCGAGGCACCGGCCTCCTCAGCTCCTCCGGCCCTGCAGCAACCTCGCCGGAGCCGCACCCGCGTCACCGTCGACGACCACCTCCATCAGGCCGGACCCCGCACACCTCGTTGCTTCTCCTTTTCCCGTTCCATCTGGTTTCCTCTCTCACTTGCTCTCTGTCTTCTCCATGGAGACCTGCAGGAACATCGCTACCATGCTCGACCTCGGTTTTGCCTCCCCGCCTCCTTCGATGTGCCACCAAGAGCCCCGGCGACCCCTCCTGGACCTGCTGCCGCCAAGTTCCCCACCGCCGTCGCGAGTCCCATGCTGTCGGCCTTCCCTGCGACCTTGCCTCCTCTGCTTCGCTCGAGGAGGACGACCTCAACATCAAGTTCCCCTACCACGTCGCCTGAAGCCGTCGCACCGCCGCCAAGTCACAGCACGAGCCCGCAAAGGCTCTGCTTCGCCTCGCCGCCGCACGCAGGCCCCTCTGCTCTCTCGCGCCTCCGCCTCGACTTCCGCCGCGCCAATCCCAACGCCGCGTCGTTCTGCTCTGTTCCCAGCGGCCTCCAGGTCCTCGTCTGCCCCACCGCGTCGCCGAATCCGGCCGCCAGGACCCTCCAGTGCCGGCGCTTCCTTCCTCCTGCTGCTCGATCCCCTGTGTCACGAACGAGGAGACGAGCGCCTCACTCGCGTTGACCCCGTCCTCGACCGCGCCAGCGTGGCCCGCAAGCACGCCAGAGGCCCAGATTTGCGCCGCTTGGGCCTCCTCTCCAAGGCCTTAACCCGATCTGGGCCGAGCCCAGCTATGTGAGCAGCTTCCCCGCGCCTGAGCCAATCTCAGTTTCGGCCCATATCATGTTTTTTTTCCTATCTGCGAATTTGCCTAATAATCCAAAGAACGCCAGTTTTCAGAAAACCCCTTGTTGTTCATGCATATAATAACTAACAAACCATGCATCGAATTAAAACAAATTTTATATGTAAAATGCTTAGAATTTTGTGTAGATTAATAATATGTTGTTTTCATCCTTGTTTAAAATGTTTAAACCTGTTGTTTGCTTTATTTTGCTATATGCCACGTTAAAATGATTTAATTCATAACTAATTAACCGTAACTCGGTTTTAAATAAACTTTATATGTAAATGGGGTAGAAGAATGCATAGATTGACATGGTGCACTTTATTTTGCTGTTTAACAACATTAAAATTGTGTTTATGGCAGAGCAGTACAAAATTCAAATATGCACATGAGGATTTTCCGGAATTGTTGTTTGTTGTTTCCGGCCTCATTTAAACTTGCATAAATAGTTAGTTTACTTATGCTTCGCCTCTTGCCATGTTCAAAAACATTTAATATTGTTTGGTAGCTTAAACGAGGTCAAACTAAATAATTGCATGTGGTGTTTCGCCGATATGCAACTCGTTGCATATTGAGCTCCACTTAACTTGTAGTATCATTTGTTGCACTTTGCCATGCCATGCCTCTTTAAATCGGACATGCATCATACTTGTTTGTGCATCATGCCATGTGTATGTGGTGGTTGTTTACTATGTTGTTTGTTTGTTTGTTTCCGGGTTGCTTCTCTCGTTAGCTTCGGTTTCATTCCGGAGTTGTGAGGATTCGTTCGACTTCGTCCGCTTGTCTTCTTCATGGACTCGTTCTTCTTCCTTGCGGGATCTCAGGCAAGATGACCATACCCTCGAAATCACTTCTATCTTTGCTTGCTAGATGCTCGCTCTTTTGCTATGCCTATGCTGCGATACCTACCACTTGCTTATCATGCCTCCCATATTCTTAAAGCAAGCCTCTAACCCACCTTGTCCTAGCAAACCGTTATTTGGCTATGTTACCGCTTTGCTCAGCCCCTCTTATAGCGTTGTGAGTTGCAGGTGAAGATGAAGTTTGTTCCTTGTTGGAACATGGAGATGTTGTTCCTTGATTGGAGCATGTTTACTTGTTGGGATATCACAATATCTCTTATATTATTAATGCATCTATATACTTGGTAAACGGTGGAAGGCTCGGCCTTATGCCTGGTGTTTTGTTCCACTCTTGCCGCCCTAGTTTCCGTCATACCAGTGTTATGTTCCCGGATTTTGCGTCCCTAACACGGTCGGGTGATTTATGGGACCCCCTTGACAGTTCGCTTTGAATAAGACTCCTCCAGCAAGGCCCAACCTTGGTTTTACCATTTGCCTACCACTTATCCCTTTCCCTTGGGTCGGCCAGCCCGAGGGTCATCTTTATTTAGCCCCCCCCCCGGGCCAATGCTTGTCTAAGTGTTGGCCCGAAACGAGTAGACTACGGGGCCACCTTGGGAAAACTTGAGGTCTGGTTTTACTCGTAGGATGTCTCATCCGGTGTTGCCCTGAGAACGAGATATGTGCAGCTCCTATCAGGATGTCGGCGCATCGGGCGGCTTTGCTGGTCTTGTTTTATTATGGTCGAAATGTCTTGTAGCCGGGATTCCGAGACTGATCGGGTCTTCCCGGGGAGAAGGAATATCCTTCGTTGATCGCGAGAGCTTATCATGGGCTAAGTTGGGACACCCCTGCAGGGTTTGAACTTTCGAAGGCCGTGCCCGCGGTTATGTGGCAGATGGGAATTTGTTAATGTCCGGTTGTAGAAAACCCAAAGTTGACCTTAATTAAAATACACCAACCGCGTGTGTAACCGTGATGGTCTCTTCTCGGCGGAGTCCGGGAAGTGAACACGGTGTTGGAGTTATGCTTGACGTAGGTTGTTCTAGGATCACTTCTTGATCATAGTTGTTCGACCGTGCTTTTGCCTTCTCTTCTCGCTCTCATTTGCGTATGTTAGACACCAGATATGCTAGTCGCTTGCTGCAGCTCCACCTCACTACCCTGTCCTACCTTTAAGCTTAAATAGTCTTGATCTCGCGGGTGTGAGATTGCTGAGTCCCCGTGACTCACAGATACTTACAAAACCAGTTTGCAGGTGCCGATGAAACCGTGCAGGTGACGCACCCGAGCTCAAAGAGGAGCTCAATAAAGATCTTGTTCATTGTGTTGTTTCGTTTCAGTTGATCAGTAGTGGAGCCCAGTCGGGACGATCAGGGATCTGTGTAGCATTTGGGGTAGTCTTCTTTTATTTTGGTTCCGTAGTCGGTCCTTGATTGTATCTGTATGATGTAATGCTTTACTCATGTATTGTGTGAAGTGGCGATTGTAAGCCAACTATGTATCTCCTTCCCTTATGTATTACATGGGTTGTGTGAAGATTACCTCACTTGCGACATTGCTTTCAATGCGGTTATGCCTCTAAGTCGTGCTTCGACACGTAGGAGATATAGCCGCATCGAGGGCGTTACAAACTTCCCTCCCAGAGGGGGAAATCATCGTCATCATCATCACCAACAACTCTCCCATCTTGGGGAGGGAAATCTCCATCAACATCTTCACCAGCACTATCTCATCTCAAACCCTAGTTCATTTCTTGTATTCAATCTTGTTACCGGAACTATAGATTGTTGCTAGGGGGTGACTAGTAGTGTTGATTACATCTTGTAGTTGATTACTATATGGTTTATTTGGTAAAAGATTATATGTTCAGATCCATATGCATATTAATACCCCTCTGATCATGAGCATGTTTATCATTAGTGAGTAGTTACTTTTGTTCTTGAGGTCACGGGAGAAATCATGTTGCAAGTAATCATGTGAACTTGATATGTGTTCGATATTTTGATGGTATGTATGTTGTGATTCCCGTAGTGGTGTCATGTGAACGTCGACTACATGACAATTCACCATATTTGGGCCTAAGGGAATGCATCATGGAGTAGTAAATAGATGGTGGGTTGCGAGAGTGACAGAAACTTAAACCCAGTTTATGCACTAATCCATAAGGGACCGATTGGATCGTAGAGTTTAATGCTATGGTTAGAATTTATTCTTAATACTTTTCCCGTAGTTGCGGATGCTTGCGGGAGGGTTAATCATAAGTAGGAGGTTTGTTCAAGTAAGAACAGCACCTAAGCACTAGTCCACCCACATATCAAATTATCAAAGTAGCGAACACAAATCAAACCAACATGATGAAAGTGACTAGATGAAATTCCCGTGTACCCTCAAGAACGCTTTGCGTATCATAAGAGACCATTTTGGCCTGTCCTTTGCCTCAAAAGGATTGGGCTACCTTGCTGCATACTTGTTACAATTATCATTACTTGCTCGTTACAAATTACCTTGCTATCAAACTACTCGCTACTTACAATTTCAGCACTTGCAGACATTACCTTACTGAAAACTACTTGTCATTTCCTTATGCTCCTCGCTGGGTTCGACACTCTTACTTACCGAAAAGAGCTACAATTGATCCCCTATACTTGTGGGTCATCAGTATTTCATATTGGTTGTGAGCTACAACTACACGGAAACATTGAGGCTTATATGGATGATATTGTGGTCAAGACCAAGGACACAACAACCCATATCCAGATTTGGAGGAGACATTTGCTAATCTGCGCAAGATCAACTTGAAGCTCAACACGGAGAAGTGTGTGTTTGGTGTTCCCCCCGGCAAGCTACTTGGGTTCTTTGTATCCCATCAGGGGATTGAAGCCAATCCAGACAAGATCAAAGCTATCAAGCATATTCAAGCGCCCAGGACAGTCAAGGATGTGAGGTGTTTGACAGGGTGTGTTGCCGCCCTAAGCAGATTCATCTCCAAGTTTGCCGAGCGCATGAAGTGGACCCCAGAAGTAGATGCAGCTTTGCAAGAGTTGAAGGCCTACTTATCCTCCGTGCCCACCTTGGTTTCCCCCAAACCACAAGAGTCGTTGCTGCTATACTTGGCGGCAACCAATCAAGTGGTTAGTGCGGTCTTGGTGGCACAACAAGAAGTGGAAGAAGCAAAAAGTGAGCAAGGACCGGCAGAGCCAGAAAAAGATCGGGACAGAAATGGGCACGGCAGCAAGGGCGACCCCAAGGACGCGACAAAGAAGAAAGTGGTGCAGAGCCTAGTGTACTTTGTCAGTTCCCGGCTACAGGGAGCTAGATCGAGGTACTCTGGGGTGCAAAAATTGATCTTTGGTCTCATCATGGCCTCAAGGAAACTGCGCCACTACTTCCAAGCCCATGAGATCACACTTGTCACTCGCTTCCTGTTACAAAGGATACTCCGAAACCCTGAAGCTACCGACAGAATAGTGGAGTGGGCTTTGGAGTTATCCAGCTTTGGCCCGAGGTTTGAGAGCACATCAACAATTCAGAGCATGGAATTTGCAAAGTTTATTGCAGAATGGACGCAAGCACCTGATGAGGAAGTGTTGGAAATAGTTATCCCCGGCAAGGAAGCGCCCCACGAATGGATCATGTATTTCGATGGTGCCTTTTCCCTACAAGGTGCGGGCGTTGGCGTGCTTCTCGTTGCCCCTACTGGGGAGCACTTGCAGTACGTCGTCCAGATGCACTTTGCCTAGGAAGAGGCGACCAACCATACATCAGAGTATGAAGGGCTCCTTGCCGGGCTTAGGGTTGCTACAGAATTGGGAATCAAGAAGCTGATTATTCAAGGAGATTCACAGCTTGTGGTGAGACAAGTCAGCAAGGATTACCAAAGTCCATTGATGGAGGCATACATTGAAGAAGTGAGACGATTGGAGGAGCGCTCTGACGGATTGCAAACAGTGCATGTACCCCGTGCAGAAAACAACATAGCTGATCATCTGTCAAAGTGTGATGCGCAGAAGCTTCCCGTGGAACCAGGAACTTTTGTTCTCCATCTTACTCAGCCCACCGTATCCCCAGCAACAATGGCCCGGAAAAGGAGAAAGATGGACTCCGGTAAGCCTCTCCCGGTAGAGCCTCCCAGGGCTCCTGGCAGGGACCCTGCCAGAAACAACTCTTCATCACTTGCCAGGCAGCACCCTCCAGCCGGGCCTATGGTCCCGGTGAATGAGGAACGTGCCCCCGCAGTGGAGGAGGTGCCGCTAGTCCTTGTTGCCGAGCCCCAGGCTCCAAATTGGGCAAGGCACATAGTCCATTTCCTTCAAACCGAAGAACTTCTTGATGACCAAGATGAAGCTGACAGAGTAGCCCAGAGGGCGAGTATGTATCAGTTTGTCGATGACACTCTATACAGAAGGAGGCCCAACGGTGTGAAATTGAAGTGCATTTGTCTAGAAGAAGGAAAGGAACTGATGGCTGAGATGCACAAAGGCATGTGCGGCTCCCAAATTGGATCAAGGGCATTAGTTGGGAAAGCATTCTGACAAGGATTCTATTGGCCCACCTCCAAGATGCGGTCGAGCTAGTCACCAGATGTGAAGCCTGCCAGTTCCATTCCAAGAACACCCACCTGCCTGCTCAAGCTCTTCAGACAATCCCTTTGTCATGGCCATTTTCGGGCTACCGGGCGGTGGATCGATGAGGTGCCGGTAGTCCTCTGGTCCATCAGAACGACACCTAATCGAGCTACCAGGCAGACTCCCTTCTCCCTAGTCTATGGGACAGAAATAGTTATCCCCACGGAACTCATTTATGGGTCTCCTCGAGTGCTTGCCTACGATGAAGTAGCACAGGAACAACACCGGCGTGACGATGCTGTGCTACTCGAGGAGAACTGTCTCCGGGCTGCGACGCGTGCTGCATGCTATTAGGAAGCCCTGCATCGCTATTACAGCCGCAGGATTCATGCTCGGTGTTTTGAGGAAGGCAACCTTGTCCTTAGGCGCGTTCAGTCCGCCAAGGGTACAAACAAATTGACGCCAAAGTGGGAAGGCCCTTACCGGGTAGTTCGAGTCACCAGCCCTGGCGCAGTCGGTCTGGAGACCGGAGATGACATTCAATTGCAAAACTCATGGAATATTGAGCATCTCCGCAAGTTCTACCCGTAAGGCATGGCTGTCGGGCCCTGCCCGGCAGCTACCCTTTTGTACAGGCCTTGCCTCAGTTGCATGTAACCCCTTATACAAATTCAGGAGCAGACCCTGAGCAACAGAGAAATAAATAAAGCGCTGGGGGGCCCCGACCAAGTTGCATGCATGCATGAGAATTTCATGAGCATTGCATATGCATATAGATAAGATCGCATCTTGCATCATTTCCGTCTGCATGAGGCTGCATGTTCCTACCATGAGCTTGGCCACTACCGGGAGTTGGGAAGATGAACCGGCACTGCGATCTCCGGCAAGCCGAACAGATAAGTTCTACCTCCTGTCCATAAGTGTTATGTAAGCTTAAACTTGTGCATGAAAAAACCTCACCACACTTTGAAACTTAGGTGCGCCCATCCCTGGACTCGAACGTTGCTTCGGCCAAGATGGTCGCAGTGGCCTTTGGTGAAAAGAGATTGGCGGGGGCTGGTCCCTTTATTTATTCTCAGTAGGCTCAGTTCTCCGGCAAAAAAATAAAAGGGTGCCGGCAGGGTAGCCTGCCGGGGAAGACTCGTTTATTTAAACTAAAGAGGTATTCCACCTCTGCATGGACATATACATGCGCGAGTTCCCGGCAAGGTTCATCTTTTTCATTAATATGCTGATAATACAAGTACGAACCTTACAGAACACAGACATGGACTTGAGAGATTACATTATTTGAACTAAAATTTGGCAAGTGCCGACAAGTTTAAGATTGAAAAACATAAGTGCCCCATGATCTCCTCGTTTCGTTTTCCCTCCACTAGGTATTGTGGTGGGAAGAGGAGAGGACAAAAAGGACACCCAAACAGGAGCTCATCCCGGTCCCGCCATGACCTGCCGGGCGCGGCCTGACAAGATCGGGAGTGGCGAGGCTGTGAAGGAGGGGCACAGACAGCAGAGCGGCGGTCCCCTGGTCACCACCTCCAGGACCAGCAAGAAGCCCCGGCTTGGGCACTAATGGAGTCATCCACCAAAGCTCAGCCAGAAGACTGCTGGAGGAGAGGCAAAGGCGCCAAGAGAACATCCCTACCCAGATATCACCCAAACAGACTGGTGATGATTGTGCCCGGGGGGGAGGAAAAGAGCAGAAAGACGAGGCGGCAGGCCGCCGGTCGGAGGCAAAGGCATCCACGCCATCATACTCTAACCTGACGCCCCGCCACCCACCTTCTCCGTCTTTCGTTGTTTTCTCTCCATCACCATTACTCCTGAGAAGCGCCAAGACTCCAGCCCGGCACCTTCCCTGGAGAGACGGCGAGCGACCAAGACGGCCAGGGGGCTCGGGCACGCCGCTCCCCACCTCGGTGGGTAGGAAGGCACGCCTCTCGTTAGCATCAGCCCCAAGGCCTCCGGAAGGGGTTGTGCTGGGATTACCAACGATCGCCAGCCCTGACACCCGGGCGAGCATTGAAGATGCCAAGAGCTCGGTCGCCAAGCCAACAAGTGGCAGCAGCCCGTGGCTGAACGCCGCACTACCCGGTGGGTGACCAACCATGACGGAAGGAGCAAGCATTTACCCTTAATGGGGAAGCTTGATATCCCCCACGCCACGGGCGGCTTATCCGCGACGTCTTCTCCAAGCTTGGACCAGACTCACTCCCCAAACACCAACACAAACACTTGGCGGCATCGACCCAAGGCTGGAGCCCGAGGCTGGCCCCAGGCTCTTCTCTTCGACATAACCAGCAGGAGGCAGAAAACAGAGGAGAGGAAATGCAAGGATGGATGACTCCGCTCTCCCCTCGCCTCTCCTTTTATAGGTGGGCCAAGGAGGGGAGCCGCTCCCTCAACGAGTGACCACCGTCCTCCTTCGCCAATTCAAGAATACCGGGCCCTCGCCTTGACGCCCCCCGCACCACACGCCTCCGTTACCTACCCCGCGCGATGCATGCATCATACATGGCTAAGGATAAGGGCGTGGTGGGAGGAGTGAATTAGCAGTTTCTACCCCGTGCGTTAAATTCATTCACAGCCAATTACAAGGGCGGCCCCACCATTATAGGCTTTACACGAGGCGTGGGGAAAGCCGAAACTGGCCTGGGCTCAAGATTAATGAAGAAGCAAAGAAGACTCCAAGGAGCCAGCCTTTTCCACACCCCTGCCTGTGCACTTATTAGGGCCTACCCCGACGGCGCTCGGCAGCACATTTGGGGCAGGCCTGGGGGCTTCTGTCGGTGCAACAAACCCTGAGTCCATTGCCCAGACTATGCACATGCACGGTAGCAATATGTCGGCGTTCTAGGAATGGGGGTCCCCAGACTTGCCTGCCTGCGGCCCATGGCGTGGCTCCACTCGCGGCCCAGTACGACCCGTCTTCACCAACAAGTGCACAAGACCCTCGCAAGGGGCCAAGCCTCAAGAGGCGGACGACACAAGACTTCCTCAGGAGTGACCTCACCAGGCCGGCTCGCGAGGGGCGGAGAGATCAAGGCAAGGCGAACCTCGCGAGGTTGCTACGATGTCAGCCATGACGACCAAGACCAGGCGGGTGCCAGCGCCCACAGTGTCCTTGTTTCCTCTTTGGTGCTAAGGAGGCATGCGCGGGCGAGGAGTACCGAGGCATCAGGCAAAGGTTTCCATATCGGTGCAACGAGACCAATACCAGTAGGACGGCAGGACGGAGGTCACCGTGGAGCCCGAGACGGCGTCACCACCAGAGCCTTTGGCACACGAAGACCACCTTTAGTCAGGATAGCTTGTACTAGCTGTCCCCTTTCAAATTGGCCGTTGTTGGCTCCCTTCCCGCTCAATATTTGGGGAGTGGACCACGGCCTCTATAAGTAGGACTAGCCACCACACTAGGAGGCACCTCAGTCTGAACTGATTGAGATCATCCTCACACCCACCAAGCATAAGAACACCTCGCCCCAGGAGGCCGTTCTTCCCCTTGTACTGTTCATCCTCAGCCCGAGAGGCAATCCACCACACCACACTGGAGTATGGTATTACACCACAACGGTGGCCCAAACCAGTATAAATCTCGTGTCTCTTGTGTTGCTGGTTCGTCGAGCTAGGCTTTGAGATCGCGGCGAGGGTGAGGGCGTGATTAGGTAGGGGGAAATCTTCGTGTGCACCCCTGTGTTCGAACCTCAAGGCTTTTGCCGGAACCCAAAATCCAACATTTGGCGCGCCAGGTAGGGGTGCGCCAGAGCTTTCCTTCCGTCGACCTGAGCTTTGCTACCACCATGCTTCGCCCCCATGGCAGGCGTCATGCTTCCCGCTCCAAAGACTGGTGCCAGTAGCAGGGCCAGGGGGCTCCGAGCCTTGGCCCCCGCCTTACGACAGGTGCAGTGGCCGCCCAAGTTCAATATGGAGATGCCACCACGCTACGACGGTGCGACAGACCCAGTGGCTTTTCTGCCGGCGTACGAGGAGGCCGTCCTTAAGGCCAGGGGTGAGGACGAGGTCATGGCCAACTGGCTTCCCATGGCCCTCACTGGTGTGCCGCGCACCTGGCCGCTCAACCTCCCCGGATCCATGGTGGCATCCTGGGAGGAGTTGCACGGCCTCTTCGCCGCGCGCTTTGCGGCGCCGACGCCCCATGCGGTCGCGGCCCTCCTCGGCGGCTCGCAGGCCCACCCTCGGACCATCACACGAAGCCGTTCTTCCACCAAATCAACATCGCTTCCTTGTGGCAGGGGGCTCCCCCGGGTTGGGTGGCGCCCAAGGCCGACCTGACCTTCAATTTGAAAGATCACCCTGTCACCACCGTCGGCTCGGGCGTGCTCCCAATGCTTTGCACGCCCACCATCTGCCATGTAGTCGTCAGCAAGACCCTCATCGACGGTGGCGCCAGCCTCAACATGCTCTCGGTGGAGGCCTTCAGCCTCCTTCATGTACCACTCGAGCAGATCCGCCCCAGCAAGCCCTTCTCCAGCGTCGGAGGCGGCTCCTCCAGCCCCCTGGGGCAGATCCGCCTCCCCGTGACCTTCAGCACCCGCGACAACTACCACACCGAGCTGATCGACTTCGACGTTGCCCACATCAGCCTCCCATACAACGCTATCCTTGGGTACCTGGCTCTAGCTCAATTCATGGCGGCGACCCATCCGACCTACAACCTCATGAAGATGCATGGGAGCAAGGACGTCCTCACCATAGTGGGGGATACGACGGAGGCTCTAGCGGCACTCAAGCTTGCCACAAGACCGTCGCGGCAGCACAACCGGCCGAAGGGGCACCTCTGAAGCTAAGGCGGCTGCACCGACCAAGAAGAAGCAGTTGGTCACTCAAGACCGGGCAGAAATCAAGAAGGTGCCGGTCGAGGAAGACGGGTCCTCAGGGGCCACCTTCACCATAGGCGCCAACCTCGACCCCGACCAAGAGGAGGCACTGGCGAAGTTCTTGCGTGCAAACAAGGAAGTATTCGCCTGGGAGCCTGATCAGCTGGTAGGGGTCCCAAGAGGAGTGATTGAGCACCACTTGAAGGTGTGCCCCAACGTACGCCCTGTGAAGCAGAGGGCGCGGCGGCAGTGCACAGAGAAGCAGGCCTTCATCGTCCAAGAAACCCGCAAGTTGGAGGTAGCATGCGTCATTCATGAGGTCCGGTACCCTGAATGGTTGGCAAACCCCATCGTTGTGCCCAAGAAAGGCGGAAAGGAGCGCATGTGTGTCGACTTCACTAACCACAACAAGGCCTGCCCCCAAGATCTGTTCCCGCTTCCACGCATCGACCAGATCGACGACTCCACCGCCGAGTGTGACCTGCTATGTTTTCTGGATGCGTTCTCAGGCTACCACCAGATCAAGATGGCGGTAGAAGACGTCGATAATATGTCCTTATTGACCCCGTGCGGGGTATACTGCTACACTTGCATGCCGTTCAGGCTGCACAACGCGGGCGCGACCTTCCAACGGCTGATGCACATCGCCTTGGGTTAGCAGCTCGGGAGGAACGTTGAAGCCTACGTCGACGACATTGTGGTGAAGTCTTGGGAGGCGAGAACTTTAATACAAGACCTGGAGGAGACCTTTGAAAGCCTGCGTTGGGTGGACTTGCGGCTCAACCCGGAGAAATGCGTGTTTGGCGTCCCTTCCGGCAAACTTCTGGGTTTCCTCGTGTCCCACAGAGGGATCGAGGCAAACCCGGAGAAGGTCAAGGCAATCGAAGACATGAGTCCACCGCAAACCCTCAAGGAGATGTAGAAGCTCACTGGTCGCGTGACTACGTTGGGGCGTTTCATCTCCAAGCTGGGAGAGCGTGCCCTGCCATTCTTCAAGCTGATGAAGAAGAAGGGCCCATTCGCGTGGACTCCGGAGGCTGACCAGCGTTTCAAGACCTCAAGAGATACCTGACCATCCCTTCGGTGATGGTGGCGCCCCGACCTCTCGAGCCTCTGGTGATGTACCTTGCCGCCACCCCGTACTCCGCTAGCGCAGCTCTGGTGGCGGTCCGGGAGGAGCGCCGAGCCAGGGATACGTCGCGCGGAGCCGCTTCCTCAGCCGGAGCGGCGCAAAACCCAGAGGGTTCCGCGAAGGCTGCAGCGACGCCAGCAAAGGAACAGGCTCAGCAAGATGGCGCGCCCGTGCCTGCAGAAACCCCAACGAGCGACCCGGCTTTGGGGGCTTCATCGTCTCAGGAGGCGCCCCAACCTCCGGAAGCCGCAAGCCTCGTCAATGCACCCGCCCTCGTCGAGCACCCTGTGTATTTTGTTAGCACAGTGTTGCAGGACGCGAGGGCACTGTACCCCATGCCTCAGAAGCTCCTGCTCGCGCTCTTGGTGGCCTCACACAAGCTGCGGCACTACTTTCAAGGCCGCCCCATCAAGGTCGTCTCGGCCTACCCGTTGGAGAGGGTGCTCAGGATCCCCAACTCCGCCGGGAGAGTCGCTGAGTGGAACATCGAGCTACATGCATTCTAGTTGGAGTTCAGCATGACCAAGGTCATCAAGGGAGCCGCACTCGCTGATTTCATGGCAGAATGGACGGACGCCCGGGGGCTTGAGGAAGGCGAGGATAGGTCTCTCTCGATGGGGAGTGAAGCGCCAGACGACTGGGTTATGTATTTCGATGGTTCCTTTGCGCGCCAGGGCGCGGGGGCTGGAGCAGTGCTCATCTCACCCACTAAGGACAAGCTTTACTACACCGTGTAGCTCTGCTTCCAGCAGGGCGAGAAGGTCTCCAACAACATAGCAGAGTACGAAGGCCTCATAGCTGGCCTCAAGGCTGCGGTGGCCCTGGGGGTGAAGCGCCTCACCATCAAGGGTGACTCGCAGCTCCTCGTCAACTTCTCCAACAAGGTGTACGAGCCAAGGGACGAGCACATGGAGGCGTACCACGCGGAGGTGCGAAAGACGGAGAAGCAGTTCTTGGGCCTGGAATTGCAGCATGTGCCACATGGCACCAACAAGGAAGCTGACGACATCGCCAGGAGAGCATCCAAGCGGCTACCCCAAGAGCCTGGCGTCTTCGAGGAGCGGCTCTTCAAGCCATCAGCAACACCACCGCTTTCAAGAACAGCGCTGCCTCCGGAGGATCTCCCTCAACCACCTGCCTCGGGAGCGCCGACCTATGGCCCGACCTCACGAGCGCATTTGCTCTTGGCGCTCGAGCCTCAGGAGGGGCGCTAGACTAGGGAATTCAAGGAATATCTGATGCAAGGGACGCTGCCGAAGAAGGAGGAGGATGTGGAGCGTGTGGCCCGACAAGCCACGACATACTGCATCCAGGATGGTGAGTTGTACAGGAAGCGGCCGAATGACGTTTCCCTACATTGCATCTCTAGGGAGCAGGGGAAAGAGCTGCTGGCCGACATACACGGCGGGGACTGCGGGCACCACTCGTCGTCACGGACCCTCATCGGCAAGGTGGTTCGCAGCGGATTCTACTGGCCTATGGCACTCAACGACGCGACTGAGTTGGTGAAATCCTGCGAGGCCTGCCAATTCCACGCCAAGCAGATCCATCAGCAGGCTCAGGGCCTCCAGACCATCCCACTCTCGTGGCCATTCATGGTCTGGGGGCTGGATATCTTGGGCCCATTCCCTTGAGCGCCTGGGGGCTACCGCTACCTCTACGTCGCCATCGACAAGTTCACCAAGTGGGCGGAGGTAGAAGCTGTCTGCACCATCCCGGCTGGCTCCGCGGTCAAGTTCATCAAAGGTCTCGTGAGCCGTTTTGGGGTCCCCAACTGCATCATCACCGACAACGGCTCGCAGTTCACTAGCAATCTCTTCAAGACGTATTGTGCTAACCTTGGAACGCAGATCTGCTATGCTTCGGTGGCGCACCCCTGGAGCAATGGCCAGGCCGAACACGCCAATCCAGAGGTCCTGAGAGGCCTCAAAACCAGGACCTTCAAGAATAAGCTCGAGGCCTGCGACAGGGGCTGGTACGACGAGCTCCAGTCCGTGTTGTGGTCCATCCGCACCACCGCCCAAAGCCGACGGACGAGACCCCATTCTTCCTCGTCTACGGAGCGGAGGCGGTTCTCCCTCACGAGGTCAAGCATCGCTCCGCGCGGGTCCTGGCGTTTGATGAGACACACCAGGACACCATGCGGGGGATGGACCTCGTGCTGGGGGAGGAACGCCGCCGTGAAGCCACGCTACGGGCGGCAAGATATCAGCAGGCGCTGCGACGGTACCACTGTCGCAGCGTCTGCTCCAGGACGCTCGAGGTGGGTGACCTCGCCCTACGGCGGGTGCTCTCCAGGGAAGGGCTGCATGAGCTCTCACCCATGTGGGAGGGCCCGTTTAGAGTCTCCCACGTCTCTAGGTATGGCGCCGCGCGCCTGGAGACGTGGGACGGGGTACCCATCCAGAACGCTTGGAACATTCAGCACCTCCAGAATTTCTACCCATGAAGAAAGGCCCAACGCCTGTGAAGAAGGCCCCGTGCCTGTGAAGGTCTCCGCTCGTGACACTCTCACGTAATAATGAGCGGGGTTGTACACGCCCCGGAGTCTCAGGAGTGCTGCCCTCGGGCCTCTGGAGCTCCCTCCCACGTCCTAGTGGCAACACTTAGCTCCGCGTTGGTGAGAAGACAAGAATACTAGACTAGGTGCCGGACGCGGCTTTTCATTTGCTTTCCGTAGTTGGTTTGCCCCTCTTTAATCAAAATTTTCTTTTTGGTGTTGCTCGCTGATCTTGTTTCATTGACTTCTGCTTCTGTTTCTGCCTTCGGTTCTTTGTCTGACCTGTACCCTCTCTCGCGTCCCTCGGGAGGGGGCTGGACGGGTGCTCTCAGGCCCTCATGAGTCTTGTCTGTTTTTTCACGAGGCACCCTCGTTCGAACCGCAAGCTGGCGCACCTCTCCCAATCCGTGCCCCTTGGGTACCGTGATACGAGGCGCTGGGTCGTGGCTAGAGGCGCCTGCGGCCAGGGTTTGGATCTCCTAACAAACTTTTGCAGTTCCTCCTCGCCAGGTACTGAGAAATGCGTGCCTCGCAAGGCGGAAACTACTTCAAGCGCGTCAAGCTAAGTTTTTCCTACATGCCTATATAAAACATTGATATTGCGACATGGCACGGGAATGATAAACACATCATAACAACTTGGAAATCATAGTTTGTTGCACGCCCCCACGGGGCCCTGTTGGGGATATTCCTACCTGGCGTAAACCGGCTCAACCAGGCCGGGTTAACTTCACCAATAGTGAAGTATGTTAAAGCCAATGTAGGCAGATGAGGATGGTATGTAAGGGTTTAAGCCCGCTATCGGTTTAAAGCCCATAGCCATAAACCGGAGTCGGTATGTAAACTTGTATGGTAAGTTAGAAATAGTGGAGACCAAACTGGACACGTGTATGAGTCGGTCTCGGGACTCTGTAAACCAATGGGCGTCACCCGTGTATATAAGGGGACGACCCAGCAGCTGTTCAAGGACAACAGACAAACAACTCGGGACTTAGGCGAAGCTTGTTTGCTCCCTAGTCATCAAAACCCCATCAATTCCATCACAACTAGACGTAGGCTTTTACCTTCATCCAAGGGGCCGAACTAGTATAAACTCTCTTGCATCCCTGTGTCCGCTTTAACCCCTTCAAGCTAACCCGTAGCGATAGCTCCACGACTAAGTCCTTTCATGAGGACATCTTCCGTGACAAAACCACGACAGTTGGCGCCCACCGTGGGGCTATCACGCGATAGTTTCAAGTTCTTGGAGGGCAACTTCGAAGGACTCAAGGGTTACGTCGTGGGCCGGATGACCAAGAATCATCGCGGCAAGCTCTACATCGACCATACAGGATGGGGCCCTGAGGCCGGCTCAATCGAGTATGGGTAACGGGTCCCCTTTGGTGGCATACATGTCTTCATAGGCAAGATCGATGAACTGAGCCCTGAGTCAGACATCTGCGCCGACCTCGTCGAAACGGCTCAACGTGCATGATCCTCCTAGGCTAGACCGGCCGTGAAGCGTGCCTTCGTAGGAGTCATCCATGGAGGGGAATAGAGGATAGATCGGAATCCGGTGATGAGACCGTCATTTATTCCGGCGACGAGTCCTCGACTCGAGAGACCGAGTCATTATATCAGTTACAAGATGGTCGGATTGGGGGCTGTTCCGATGGCGACAGTATTCCGGACCCCTCTGATCTGCCAAACCGGGTCGGAATATTCATGGCCGGTACGCAAGTGGCGATCCACTCTTCGACCGCAGCAGCAATGATCTCCGGGTCAGTAACGGCGATGGCAGCCGGGGCAGGAGGCCCTGTGCGCCCGCCGGCTCAAGTTTTATCTGATCTGTTTGATGCGTTGGCTACGCTCATGGCAGAGGCTAACCCGGCGGATCAGGACGCCCACAACACAGAAATCGCAAAGGTGAAAGATCAGATTACTCGGGCCAAGGCCGATTTAGCGGCTGAGAATGCCAGGATGACCGCAGAACGGGCCGCTTTGGATGCACAGGCTTATCGGCTTATGCTGGATCAGAACGCGTCACATGAAGTCCTGAAGAGGAAGCACCGGTCTCTCTTACCTCCGGTTTACGAGGCCAGAGACCTCTTTAACATCCCAGGAGCAGGGACCAGTAACCCGCCGGTAGTAAACCGGGCGGAAGCACTAGGGACGTGCGCGCCGGTTCAGCCTCGCTTGGTGGATCCGCCCCGTCAGAACAATATCATGCCTCAACCTGTCCCAACACCTCCGGGTCACTATTCCAATCTGATGGACAACCTTATTGCTACCGCTTCACGACTGGAGGCCATCCCAATTGAAGGTGATTCTCCGCAGGCGGTGGAGACGCGCCGGGTTAAGGAACTTCTTCGGACAGCCTTGATTCAACAGGAAGCATATTCATACAGCCGTGACCGAATTCACTCCACCCCTCGTCCGAGCCGGAGCTACAACAGGCGCATGGATGAACCGGCCATGTCAAGCAATGCACGAAACCGTGAAGCGCCCCGTGGCAACAACCCGGCAGGTTGTATCGGTGATGCTCAGGAAGTGGTAGACCGGGCCCGAGCGCGCTGGGAGGCCGAGTTAGCGGCACAGTATGAGGCTCGTCAGCTTACGCCGGTTCGCCCAACTACCTCGGTCGAGCCAGGAGTTACCTCTAGTTCTTTGGGGGTACCATGCCTTGTCCCCGCCTTACACAATGTGCGCCTGCCCAAGGATTTCAAGGGCCCGCGCAAGGTGCCGAATTACACTGCCGATTTGTCTCCAGAAACATGGGTTGAGAGCTATGAGATGGCCATGGAAATGTTTGATGTGGATGATGCGGCGTGTGCGAAGTATTTCACCATGATGCTAGAAGGGATGGCCCATACTTGGTTAAAAAGTTTACCGGCCAATTCTATCAGCGCGTGGGCCGAGTTGAGATCCTGGTTTATCCAGAATTTTAAGGATACATGTAAGCAGCCTATGTCGATAGTGGACTTAGCGGCCTGTGTCCAGGAAGAAGGAGAGTCGACTACCCGTTGGGTGCGCCGGGTCTCGAAGATTTTGCACTCGTCAGACCGCATCAATGCTGATACAGCAGTTATAACCTTGGAAGGCAACTGCCGGTTTGAGCCTCTGAAGTTGAAATTGGGACAGTTGAAGCGCCATTTCAATGATATGGGGACCCTCATGGCTGCGTTAGTGAAGTATGCTGACTCTGATAGTACCAAGGATCCCGGGTCTGATGATGACAAGACAGGGAAGGGAAAAAAGAGCAGCAACTCCAAAGGGCAGCATCACAACACGGCGGGTCATGGAAACGACGGCAAGCGTAAAGCAGACAGCAGCATGGACTTTGTGACTAATACCAACGCGCAGGAGAAAGGCCAGCGACGAAAGGGTAAACCACCGAATCACAGCGGAGCGCCGAATCCCAACTTGGACCGCTTGATTTACCTATTAAACCAGCCCTGTCCAAAGCACGGGACAAAGGAGATGCCGACCAACCACCTTTGGAAGGATTGCTACATCATGCAAGAGTTCAAAAATTCTAATACTTTCCGGTATGATCACGGATCAGGTGACGGTTCAGGGTCCGGATCTCATGGGCCGGGTTACGGCGGAGGATATTCCGGTTCAGGTTTCAATGGTAATCAAGGCGGACAGAACAATCGAGGTAACTAGAACAGTCATGGTGGTTACAACCAGCAGCAGCAGCAGTCGGGTTATCAAAGCCACCCGATGCAGTTGAATAGTGGGCAATATCATGTTTTCACCACTAGTTTGAACAAGCGTGACCGAAAGGTTCACAAGCGGGCAGTAAATTCTGTTGAATCGGCGGTGCCCCGTTACTTACACTGGTCTGAGCAGCCAATCGTATGGAGCAGAGAGGATCACCCTCCCTAGGTTGACAATCCGGGTCAGCTAGCGTTGGTGGTGGCACCTCAGGTGGGAGGTTATAAGTTCACCAAGGTGCTCATGGACGGAGGTAGCAGTATTAACATCATGTACTATGAGACCTTCCGCCGTATGGGGCTAACAGATAAAAATCTTAAACCGTCCAATACGGTGTTTCACGGCGTGGTACCTGGTAAATCGGCATATCCTGTTGGCAAAATAGCTCTGGAGGTGGCCTTTGGGGATGATTATGATTCCAGATCAGAAGTATTGACCTTTGAGGTGGTGAAAATTCAGAGTCCATATCACGCCCTGTTTGGACGGCCGGCTTATGCTAAATTCATGGCACGGCCCTGCTATGTCTACCTACAGCTCAAGATGTCGGGTCACAGAGGAACAATAACTGTTCATGGGAGCCGCAAGATCGCTTTGGAGTGCGAAGAAGGTGATGCGGCCTATGCTGAGTCGGTTTGTGCCACGGAAGAGTTGAAATTCTACAAGGATAATGTTGATCCGACAGACATGACTCCGTTGAAAAAGCCAACTACGGAGCATGATCCGGCCTTGAAGTTCAAATCGGATACTGGGACTAAGCTTGTTGACTTCATGTCTGGCGATTCGTCCAAGCAGTTCCGTATCAGTGCAAACTTGGATCCATAATAGGAAAGCGCGCTCATCGAGTTCATCCGTGAGAACCGGGACATCTTTGCACGGAAACCTTCTGACATGCTAGGTGTACCGAGGGAACTCGCTGAGCACACCCTTAATATTGATCCCAAGTAAAAACCGATGAAACAGTTTCTCTGCCGGTTCAACGAAGAAAGACGCAAAGCTATTGGAGAGGAAGTAGCCAGGCTCTTAGCAGCAGGATTTATCGTTGAAGTTTCCACCCTGAATGGTTAGCCAATCCGGTGCTGGTTCTTAAGAAAAACGGCACCTGGCGTATGTGTGTGGATTACACAGACCTTAACAAGGCTTGTCCAGCAGATCCTTTTGCCCTCCCCCGTATTGATCAAATTATTGATGCTACGGCGGGTTGTGAGCGTTTGAGCTTTCTGGATGCATATTCTGGTTATCATCAGATCAAGATGGCAGTTAAGGACCAGGAGAAGACGGTGTTCATAACTCCCTTTGGAGCCTTCTGCTATGTGTCTATGCCCTTTGGGCTCAAGAGTGCCCAAGCGACCTATCAACGGTGTGTACAGAATTGCCTTCATAAGCAAATTGGCCGTAATGTGCATGCTTATGTGGATGATATTGTGGTTAAGTCAAGGAAGAAGGAAACTCTAGTTGACGATTTGAAGGAAACCTTTGATAACCTATGGACATACAAGATGATGCTCAACCCGACCAAGTGCATTTTTGGTGTACCGGCAGGCAAGTTATTGGGCTTTCTGGTGTCCAACAGGGGAATTGAGGCTAATCCGGAGAAGATCACATCTATCACCTCCTTGGCTAAACCAAAGTGTATCAATGTCGTTCAACGTTTGGCAGGCCGGATTGCCGCGTTGAGACGGTTTATCAGCTGCCTTGGTGAAAAGGCGATTCCTTTTTATCAGATGCTGAAGAAAACAAATAACTTTGTCTGGAGTTATGTCGCTGATGAAGCGTTCGAGGACTTAAAGCGGCAGCCCGCCAATCCGCCTATTCTCGCTGCTCCGGTTGACAAGGAACCATTGCTATTATATGTGGCAGCTAATGCTCGCGCAGTCAGTGTGGCTATTGTGGTGGAGCGCAAAGAGGCAGGCAAGGAATATCCGGTTCAACGTCCGGTTTACTATATTAGTGAGGTGCTTATTGAATCCAAGCAAAGGTACCCGCATTGGCAGAAATTGGTGTACAGAGTGTTTATGGCAAGCCGGAGGCTTAAACAATACTTCCAAGGTCATCCCATCACAGTTGTCAGCTCTGCCCCTTCGGGAGATATAATCCAGAACAGGGAGGCAACTAGCCCGATTGCCAAGTGGGCTATAGAGCTTGGGCCTCACGGGTTGAAATACATACCTCGAATGGTGGTCAAGTCGCAAGCACTTGTGGATTTCATCAATGATTGGACGGGACTACAAGCGCCTGAAGAAAAGCCGGATCACACCTATTGGACTATTCACTTTGATGGGTCCAGGCAATTGGAGGGCTCGGGGGTTGGAGTCGTGTTAACTTCCCCACGAGGTGACAAGTTCTGTTACGTTCTCTGCTTAATCTCCCCTTGTACTAACAATGCAGCTGAGTACGAAGCTTTACTCCATGGTCTCTGGATGGCTAAGGAGAGAATCTTAGCCGAGTTAAGTGCTTCGGTGACTCGGACCTGGTGGCTCAACAAGTATCTGGCACTTGGGATTCCAAGGATCTGCTCATGGCAGCGTATCGTCGTGAGGTGGATATTGTCGCAGGTCACTTCAAATGTTATCAGGTGGATCATGTGGATCAATGGAAGAACGAAGCGGCGGACGCTTTGAGCCGGTTGGGATCTCAACACAAATCGGTTCCGCCTAATGTTTTCTTGGATGTTCTGCATAATCCGTCTGTCAAGCTCCCTGGTGAAGAGGATTTGGCTATTCCTGATCCGGAGGCTCAGTTGGTGACGGCTCTTAATGTCATCCCGGACTGGACGGTTCCTTATCTCGCGTACCTAAACCGGGGCGAGTTACCAGAGGATGAGACCCTGGCCAGGCAGATAATCCGACGGTCCAAGTCCATGACTATTATCAATGGGGAGTTGCATCATTGCAGTGTGACGGGGGCGATTCAACGTTGTGTGTCTTCTGAGGAAGGCTGTGAAATTTTACGTGAAATCCATGAAGGAGATTGTGGTCATCACGCCGGTTCAAAATCTTGGGTGGCTAAAGCGTTTCGCCACGGTTTTTATTGGTTGACTGGTCATGCTGATGCGGAGGACCTGGTCCGACGATGTGATGGCTGTCAGAAATTCTCAAGGCGTGCTCATGTGCCAGCTCAAGAATTGAGGATGATCCCAATTACTTGGCCGTTTGCAACTTGGGGGCTGGATATGGTTGGGCCTTTCAAAAGGTCCAAGGACAAGAAAACCAACCTCTTGGTGGCAGTTGACAAGTTCACAAAGTGGGTGGAGGCAGAGCCCGTTAGCAAGTGTGACGCAGCCATGGCGGTCCAATTCATCAAAAAGGTGATTTTCTGCTTTGGCTTTCCACACAGCATCATCACTGATAATGGTACCAACCTGTCCAAGGGTGCTATGAAGGAGTTCTGTCAACGAGAGCACATCCGGCTTGACGTCTCATTAGTGGCTCACCCACAGTCCAATGGACAAGCAGAGAGGGCTAATCAAGAGATCTTGCGAGGCATCAAACCCTGGCTTATGGTTCCTTTGCAGCAGACGCCGGGTTGTTGGGTTGAGGAGTTACCATCTGTATTATGGAGCATCAACACCACACCTAACAGATCGACAGGGTATACACCGTTCTTCATGGTTTATGGAGCGGAGGCGGTTCTCCCCAGTGATATCCATCATGACTCACCTCGTGTAATGGCATATGTTGAAGCGGACAACGAGACAGCATGACAGGACGCTTTGGACCTGTTGGACGAGGAGCGTGACATAGTGGCTGCCTTTTCAGTGATTTATCAGCAAGGTCTCCGTCGCTATCACAGTCGCCGAGTTAGAACCAGAACCTTTCAAGAAGGAGATTTGGTACTTTGGATCATCCAAGATCAGACTGATATGCACAAGTTATCCCCACCTTGGGAGGGACCTTTTGTGGTCAGCAAGAATCTGCACAACGGGTCATACTACCTGATCAATATTAGAGAGCACAAGGACTCACGTACATCAAAGGAGGAGACCAACAGGTCGTGGAACATAGCTCATCTTCGTCCTTACTATACTTGAGCCATAGGCTCTACTTATGTATATAATATGACAATGTATATATTATGAATAATGCAATAAACCGGAGCCTCAGCTAAAGCGGGGTCTCTATTCTTTTTACATCATGTGTGGTTACATGGAGTTTCTGTCTTAAAGCGGCCTCCGGTTTACCCCTTGAGTTAGCTTTTCAAAAGCTTTACATCATATCACTTGGGGGCTTGGTCATGTCCGAACCATAGCAACGCCATTTGGTAGGCGAAAAGCCACAACATCACTTGGGGACTTGGTCATGTCTAAACCATAGTCACGCCTCTTGATTGGCCTAGTGCCACAGCATCACTTGGGGGCTTTGGTCGAACCCGAACCATCGCTACACCTCTTGATCGGCGTAATGCCAACTCGTCATTTGGGGACCTGGCTGACTTGAACCATAGCTACGCCTTTTTGGGGGCATGGTCTTGTCTGACCATGGTTAATGCCACTTGATCAGCTCAAAGCCTCATTTGCAAATGGTTTTATCTTTGCCTTTGCTTGAATTCTGTTCTTTTTCATTAAAGACCTTTTTTCTCTTTTTTGTGTTTTTTAACGGACATTATTAAACCGATTCAATTGTCAATTACAAATTGACGGAACACGGTCAAATCTTAATCCGGAGACTAACTGCCTGGTTTGATTTTTTATTACCATCCTATTATGGAGTAAAACAGGTGTTTATCGTAACCCGGAGCAGTTTACATGTAAACCGGCCTTATATAAACAGGAGTTGTTTTCTCCTCCAACAGTGTGGGTTTATTAAACTCCGCTTCAAGATTGGCCAGCCAAACTTCATGCCTAATGATGGCAGGCGCTTTAAGTTTTTTGGCTGCAGAAAACAGTTTGGAGATAGATAATTCAAAAAGAAGCAGTAGTTGCAATAAGTATGCACGAAGGCATATCAAGACCAAGTGTATCAGCTAGCCTATTACAAGCCAACACAGTGCCCAAATAAGATCATTTTTTCTGCATAACACAGCGTGAAGTGATTTAAACCGGCTTCCGGTTCATGCTTGGTCACCAGCTGGACCTGATGATTGCGGGTCATCTCGCGCCGGTTCAGCCTCTTCTTCCCTACCCAGCGGCTGGAAATCAATAGTTTCCCAGTCGATTCCAGTTAATGCTTGAAAGACAGCTTCATCACTGATCAGCAACGACGGTTCAATGTCAGGAGCGTAAGTATGCTTACGGATTGGCGGGACAAGATTCAGCAACACGCTTGTTCTGATCATCGTAATTGGCTTGATAGTGGGACAGATCCGCTTCTTCCGCCAGCTGACAAGCCAACGGGCGCACTTCCCGGTTTATGGCTCGAAGATCGTCCTGATTGAACTCTGTCCCATCTTCTTTCAAACTGGGATAGCCTTGGGCCGCTTCAACAGGATCAAAATCAGGCACCCATGCCTTGGCCCGGATTAAGGCGTTTATAGCACTTGTTCTCGCAGCGGATCTCTTCAGCTCATCAACCCGGGCAGGGAGCATAGATAGCCTTTCAAGGGTGTCTTTGATCAAAGTGGGCGGCGGATTGTTGTGGGAGACTGTGTAGATGATCCGTTGAGCACTTGTATACAGTTGCTCTACCAAAGTATAAGCAGCTTTCAGCTTCTTCCGCACATCCGATCCCAAGTGTCCAATGCGGGTTCCTACATTGTTGTAAGGATTATTAAACCGGCATATCAAGGTTTGTTCAAATCAGAAGAACAAGGATACATACCAAAGATAGCAGCAGTCATGGCATGAACCTGTCGCTTCACACTGGTTAGTTCATCAACCACCGGTTTGAGAGCAGCTTCGGCTTTCTCAGCCCTTTGCGTTAAAGCGGCTTTCTCAGTGGCCCAATCCGCCCGCTCTTTGTTGAAGCCCTCCTTAAGTTTCTCCATGACGCTTAAAGCGCTAGTTAATTCCTCTTTTGCCTTAGAGGTTTCGGCTTGTTGGGACTTCAGGTTTTCCTGCAGGTCGGCGGTTTGACTTTCTCTTTTGCTCAGCTCAGCCTGCAAACAGATGATTATATGATGAAAATGACGATACAGATTTGAAGTACCAACCACATAACAAGTTATGCCCTTGGTACTTGGGGGCTAATGCATATTTGCTCTTCGTCATACAATTTCTTCAAAGTCCCAAGCTCAATACAAGTATTCAACTTGGCACTTGGGGGCTAATGGCTATTTGCTCAATAACTACTGATATTGGAATTTTTATTATCTAAAAGTCCCGGTTTAACTACATTAAGTTGAACTGGCCCTTGGGGGCTACGACAGCAAAGTACAGATGAGTTGAAGTTTACATTGGAAAGTCCCGGTTTTAAGCTGGTATCTTAAACCGTCACTTGGGGGCTATTGGAGCTGGCACAGTATAACATACAAGCAGAGATGCGTCTGAGAATTCACCTCATAATTGACCAGACCGGTTTCATAATCACGGCTAGTGTACAGCCGGTTCAGATAGCCAGAATGGAGATCTTGGGCGTTCAGAGCGGCATAAGTCGATAAGTCAGCATTTCACTTGCCTTTACCAATTGCAGCAAATTCATCTTTGGCAGTGTGCCTGGATAAAGCGACAGGATTACTTGGCTCGGTACGACCAATGCCAGTGATAAGGACCTCATCATCTTTCTCTTCACCAATTTGAACCGGTGTCGCCGGTTTGTCACTATTCTTTGTTGGACTAGCTATTCTGTCAGTCCGGATAGGGCTCGTTGGTTGATCAGTAGGGCCTGTGGTATCGACATTTGCCTCTTCAGCAACAAAGTCATAGTCTGGCAGTGGTGGGTCATTCAGCACATCGTCACGGTTGGCTTCTTCAGGATCTGGTACTTTATCCGGTTCAGCAGCGGTATTTCCTCCATCGTATTATTCAGGCGAGCCTTCTTGCTTGGTCTGGGCTTGGCCCTGAGAAAGGAAGTTAACAAGGATCAGTACAATTTTTATCAAAGGTAATATATCAAAGACACAAGATTAAATATAACTTACCCAAGCACCATTTGAAGCGGGGGAAGCTTGGTGGCTGATGACTCGCCGGAGGATGAATGAGAAGTGCCCTGATAATGAGGTTGACGAAAACAACCCACTTTAGGGCAAGCATTGACAAGAGAGTTAGAGACCTCTGAACGGCGTTTCTGAACCGGACTGTTCGGTAAACCAGCGGAGGTAACTACCTGGCCGCTGTGTCGGGTTTTGCGGCGAGCTTCATGTTGTTGTGTCTTCACAAGAAAGTGTGGGTCCAAATAAGCAAGAGGATGAGAAAATTTAACTTTCCGGTTTGCCCGATGGGTTTTTTGTGAAGGCAAAGGGTTTGAATCGGAAGAAAGAGTGATTACCTCTACAACATCAGCATGACCGACTTCAGCGTCATCCTGACAATAATCATCATCAATAAGACGTATGAAATATAAACCAAGTGAGTCAAGATCTACCTCAAGATCCGGTTTACCCACATCATCATCAGCTGGTGGATCGGAAGATGCAGTGGTTCTTTTTCTGTTAGCAGGTTTCTTTACAACTCTGGTTTTTGGCTGGGTTGGCTTCTCCGGTTTCTCTTGCGGAGGCTTCTTGCTCCAAAACGGATCATTGCCCTGTTTTAAAGATGTTAACATTGTCAGAGGATATTTCAAACAAAAGCAGATTCAGTAAAAGCATAAGGTATGAGTCTTACAGCTGGCGGTTTGTTAATGACACAGAAAGGAGGTAGGCCGGTTTGAGCACAGACAGCTTCCGGTTCATTTAATATCTTTTTCACAGCGTGAGTAACTTCGTCATCTGTAAGCTGGATATCAATGTGCCGTTGAGGGTCTTTTACATCTCCGGTATATTCACACATCAAACCGGGGCGCTGGCTAAGGGGTAGTATGCTCCAAGATATCCAACAGCGAGCAAAGTCAACCCCGGTCAACCCGTTTGCCATGAGGGCCCTCAGCTAGGATAATTGAGGAGAATACTTGAGTCTTTCTTTAGCAGTCAGCCTCTATGGGAAAGGGTGTGTATTGCTCAAACGTTCCGGACGATAACCCGGAAGGGGATTTTCTTCTTCAGGAGAAGTGTCTTTGCAGTAAAACCATGTTTGGTTCCACTCTTTGGGGTGGCTGTGAAGTTTGGCGTGAGGGAAGGTGACTTCTTTCCTCTTTTGAATTGCCATACCGCCCAGCTCCGTATTGGGTCCGTCTATGAATTCAGTACGGTGGTTCAGGTGAAAGCAATCACGGAATAACTCTACGGTAGGTTCCTCTTGAAGGTACGCCTCATGGAACACTTGAAAATGACAGATGTTGGTTACGGAGTCGGGACCCGTATCTTGTGGACGCAGTTGGAAGTTAGCTAAGACATCCCGATAAAACTTTGAACCGGGAGGGTTGAAGCCCCGGGCTAAGTGATCAGCAAAAACTACAACTTCCCCTTCTTTAGGTTTAGGAGGACATTCCGGGCCAGGGACCCTCGAGTGAATGACATCTTGCTTGCTTAAAGCGCCAGTTCTGACCAAATTGTTCAGTTGAACTTCGGTCACTCGAGAAGGGACCCAGTTGCACTCATATGCTTGTTTGGCCATGGCAAGATCTACAAGGTAGTAATTACCGGTTCAAAATATGTCGGAAAGGTATACACTGATGCATACTTTGCTAAACCGGAGGCAGTTATTTATAAATCGGAGTTCTACAAAGCGGCAAACCGGAGTTCTACAAAGCGGCAGTGCCTTACTAAAGGATTCTGGTGGTTCAACAAGGGGACTAATGATATATATTGGTTTGTCAATTTTCTACAAAGTTATACCGCCTGGTCTATAGATTGAAGAGTTAAGATTGCAGATGAGTAAGTAAAAGAAAACAGATTTCACAAGGTTATATTGCAGTTTTGGATCTGGAGCAGGTTCAGAAAAGAGATAAATATTCAAAGCCTAAAAGGAACAGCACCAAATCAATGAGCAAAGGTACAAGTAAGATCTATGGTCTTAAGATGCGTAAAGTGAAGACGGAGATTAAAACAAAACTACCACTACACAGAGCAGAGATTCAAAAGTTCATCTGAGATCTATCATATGAACAAGGAGCAGACGATGAACACTGAAGAACTCGGAAACCCTAGAACAGATCTATGGTGGAAAGGCTAGGAGACTTACCGGAACTGAGGAAGAAGCGGAAAGCCGCCGCAATATTTTGGTGCGCACAGGGTGATGCAGCGGCCAAGGTCGGAGCAGAAGTCGACGGCGGCGACGGAGCTCCGAAGCTGAGCGACGCAAGGAAGACGAGGCAGAAGGGGCACGAAGGGGAAAATAAGATGACCCCTCGGTCCTATTTATAAAGCAAGGGAAATGTGTCAGGCGTGAAAATCAAGGGGCCGCAAGTTTGGAAAACGGAGCTGTCGCCTCGATTGTCGTAGGTCTATTAAATAAAGAGGTACCATGTGCAGTTTCTTTATAACAGATGATGTCACGCCGGTTTACAACAAGCTGAGAATATGACATCACGACGGTTTACCAAATTGCAAGAAGATGTTGAAGATGAAGTTTTTTGCCAAGGATTAACATGAACCTGTTCAAATCAATCTGGGGCCTAATGTTGGGGATATTACGACCTGGCGTAAACCGGCTCAACCAGGCCGGGTTAACTTGACCAATAGTTAAGTATGTTAAAGCCCATGTAGGCAAATGAGGATGGTATGTAAGGGTTTAAGCCCGCTATCGATTTAAAGCCCATAGCCGTAAACCGGAGTCGGTATGTAAACTTGTATGGTTAGTTAGAAATAGTGGAGACCAAACCGGACACGTGTATGAGTCGGTCTCGGGACTCTGTAAACCGACAGGCGTCACCCGTGTATATAAGGGGATGACCCGACAACGGTTCAAGGACAAGAGACAAACAACTCGGGACTTAGGCGAAGCTTGTTTGCTCCCTAGTCATCGAAACCCCATCAATTCCATCACAACTAGACGTAGGCTTTTACCTTCATCGAAGGGGCCGAACTAGTACAAACTCTCTTGTGCCCATGTGTCCGCTTTAACCCCTTCAAGCTAACCCGTAGCGATGGCTCCACGACTAAGTCCTTTCATGAGAACATCTGCCGTGACAAAACCACGACAGGCCCCATACTTGTCTCTCTCAATGCAGGAAGGAAAATAAGAATGAAACAAAAGCGGGGTGTGCCCCCGTAGCAGCTCACGAGGACGGGCCCATGGCGCTCTCCTGAGCTCAGTCGGACCCTTCCTCGCGCTTCACTGGGGCGCGGCGGCGAGACGACCCGCTGCCACCTTCGAAGTGAGCACGGCGGCTGGTCGTAGCCACCGCTGCTGGAGCTATCACCGGAGGGAGAACCACCGTAGCTGGGCACGAGATCATCCTCACCCTCTTCCCGACCGTCGCCAAGGCCAAGCACTTCGTCGTCGTCATTGTCCTTGGGGCAGCACCCAGCACGGCGGCCGTCTTCTCCGAACACCGTCACGTAGAGGGTCGCGTTGCCGTCGTACTTGAAGTGGAGGGTGCACTGCCTGCCCAGGCCACGCACGCGGGAAAACGTCTGCCAGCCGCGAGCGAGAGCCACATTGCCAGCAACGGAGGTCTCGACCACGACCCATGAAGCCTTGCTACAACAGCCGTCCGCCTGCAGACAAAGCCCGCCTGGGCCCGTGGCCGGCAGTTCGCCTGCGAAGAAGCACGCGAGCTGAAGCCAGGAGCCGGCAGGGTTCTCCGACCACACCACGAACTCCGGCAGCACCTCCGCTGAGTGGAAGCACGGGCGGGGAGGCCGCGCGACCATGGCGCGCCTCCCTTCATCGACATGGCTACTTCGACATAGGCGGCTCCCACCACGCGAAGGGGCACCGTCACGGCCGCGGGGGGCCGCAGCGGGGGTCACGGAGTGCTTGCGAGGACAACCACGTCCACGCTTGAGCGGCGGAGAGCCGGGCCCCTCCTGGCGAGCCTTCCCCTTCTCCGGGGCCGAAAACCTCTTCGCAGGCGCCATGGGAGTCGCTACTGGCAATAGAGCAAGGGAGGAGAAGCGAGCGGAATGGGAAGAGATGGGCGACGGGGGCTTTGCCCCTCCTCATTTATAGTAGGAGAAGGCCAACCGGCGATCCCTACAATCACAGGTAATGATGATATTTCTCTGCATGCCGCAGGGTCTCGTCAAGTCGGGCAGTTGCCGAGGCAGCGTGGGGAAGCGGAGACGCCCACGTCCAATCAATCGCCACGCGTCGACCAAGGCCGCAGGCTATTGGGGCCAGTGATGCTCCGCACTTGCCCTTTGGCTTCGCCTCGAAGCCAAGTCCGGGCGCGTCTTGGCTCCGGGGGCTACTTTCGGTGTTCTGGGAACGGGGGTCCCCGGACTTGCCTGCCTGCGGCCCACGGAGTGGATCCACTCGCGGCCTAGTATGGCCCATCTTCACCAACAAGTGCACAAGACCCTCGCGAGGGGCCAAGCCTCGCGAGGCGGACGACACAAGACTTTCTCGGGAGTGGCCTCACCAGGACAGCTCACGAGGGGCGGAGAGATCAAGGCAAGGCGAACCTCGCGAGGTTCCTACGACGTCAGCCATGACAACCAAGACCAGGCGGGCGCCAGGCAGGCGCCAGCGCGCATAATGTCCTTGTTTCCTCTTAGGTGCTAAGGAGGCAAGTGTAGGCCAGGAGTACCGAGGCATTAGGTAAAGGTTTCCATATCGGTGCAACAAGACCAAGACCAGCAGGACGGAGGTCACCGTGGAGCCCAAGACGGCGTCACCACCAGAGCCTTTGGCAGGCGAAGACCACCTTTAGTCAGGACAGCTTGTACTAGTTGTCCCCTTTCAAATTGGCTATTGCTGGCTCCCTTCCCGCTCAATATTTGGGGAGAGGACCAGGGCCTCTATAAATAGGACTAGCCACCATAGTAGGAGGCAACTCAGTCTGAACTGATTCAGATCATCCTCACACCAACCAAGTACAAGAACACCTCACCCCAGGAGGTCGTTGTTCCCCTTGTACTGTTCATCCTCAACCCGAGAGGCAACCCACCACAACACACTGGAGTAGGGTATTACACCACAACAGTGGCCCGAACCAGTATAAATCACATGTCTCTTATGTTGCGGGTTTGTCGAGCTAGGTTTTGATATCGCGGCGAGGGTGAGGGCGTGAATAGGTAGGGGGAAATCTTCGTGCGCACCCGAGTGTTCGAACCTCAAGGCTTTTGCCGGAACCCGAAATCCAACACAAGATTACAACACCAAATCAGACCAAACTGCAGGAGACCAAGATCTTCAAAGGACCAACATGCAGATCAGGAGGACCAAGACCAAGCCAAAGGAGTAAGAAACCACCAGGAGTAAAGCCTCCCTTGTCGAGCAGGCGAGCCTAGAGAGGACGGGGTCACCATGGAAGAAAACCCCCAAGACGGTCCGGCAGGGTCTGCCGGGACTCGCGGCGGTGGAACCACCTCACCACGACGCGCGTCGTCGATCAGTGCAGTGTCAAGCCGCAAAGTGACTAAGTGGCAGCCATTTGCCACATGGAAGCCTCCTTCTACAGGAGATACCTACAGACGACACCCGTCCTATGATGTGTCAAGCGAGCAGGTGCGAAGCTGGCAATACAGCCCGGCAAGGCTTGCCAGGCAAGCGATGATGTGATGTTGAGCGGCCCATTTAATGTGCTCTGTCAGCCTGCATAGTTACGTATGATAGCACTATTTGCTATCTTATCAGTGCATAATGACTGATTTGCCACTATGGTGACCCCTTAGCCTATAAAAGGAGGCCCATGGCAACCTTAGAAAGGGTGGGACCCTGTGTTAGTGAATCCATCCCCTCATATTTCATACGCTCGTAGCCGTTCCGCCCCGAGGCAACCCTACCGGGAAAATGCACTACGACCACCACCATTTTTCCACCATAAATCCACCAAAGCAGGAGTAGCGTTTTACGCCTCACGGTGGCCCGAACCTGGGTAAAAATTGCCTGTGTGATCTTTGCGGTGCTGCCCCACGCTCTTTTGCTCTTTGTCCATGACATCCCCTCGCCGAACCAGCAAGGGACCCTTGGTCCCATAGGTGGTCGTGGTTTCCCACGACAACTAGTGGCGGGAGGAGCAATCGGAGTGCTAATGAAATCATTGTTGTTGGTATTGGAGAAATCACACAACTTGGTGTTCTCATGAGTCATCGTGACTACGCAACAAGATTGCACTCAAAACAAATGTGACAATAAAACAACAAATGAAAAAGAGGGCAAATAAAATGACAAATTTTTGTGAAGCGGGGAGATGAAAACGAGAAGCAAAGGGCAAATAATGTAAATTGCAAGAGATTTGTGATTAGGAACCTGGTAGATGTTGATGTTGTCTCCCCGGCAACGGCGCCAGAAATTGGCAAGTTGTTGGGAGACTATCTTGACTTGATCCTCCCCGGCAACGGCGCCAAAAATTCCTTTTGATGCGGCTTAAACTATGTCAGTATTTCCCCTAAAGAGGAAGGGATGATGCAGCACAGCTATGGTAGGTATTTTCTTCAGTGATGAGACCAAGGTTATTGAACCAGTAGGTGAACCACGCAACACTACATGAACAGTGCCTGCACACAAAGAACAAATACTTGCAACCCCACGTAAAAGAGGGGTTGTCAATCCCTCCCGGGTAAAAAGATAGATACAAATGTAGTAGATTGGATAAATAGATCTCGCGGGAATGTGAGATAAAATAAATAACAATAAATTACAGCAAGGTATTTTTGGGGTTTTGGATTAATAGATCTGAAAATAAAAGCAAATAAAATAGATCTTGAAGGAAAATATGATAACAAAGAGACCCGGGGGCCGTAGATTTCACTAGTGGCTTCTCTCGAGAAAAATAGCATATGGTGGGTAAACAAATTACTGTTGGGCAATTGATAGAACTTCAAATAATTATGACGATATCCAGGCAATGATCATTATATAGGCATCATGTCCAAGATTAGTAGACCGACTCTTGCCTGCATCTACTACTATTACTCCACACATCAACCGCTATCCAGCATGCATCTAGTGTATTAAGTTCATGGAGAAACAGAGTAATGCAATAAGAATGATAACATGATGTATAAAAGATCTATTCATGTAGGAATAGATCCCATCTTTTTATACTTAATAGCAATGATACATACGTGTCATTTCCCCTTCTGTCACTGGGATTGAACACCGTAAGATTGAACCCATTACAAAGCACCTCTTCCCATGACAAGAAAAACCGATCTAGTTGGCCTAACTAAACCAAAGATTCGAAGAAAAAATACGAGGCTATAAATAATCATGCATATAAGAGATCAAAAGACTCAAATAACTTTCATGGATAAAAACATAGATCTGATCATAAAATCGAAGTTCATCGGATCCCAACAAACACACTGCGAAAAGTAGATCTCCAAGAGACCATTGTATTGAGAATCAACAGAGATAGAGAGAGAGAGGAAGCCATCTAGCTACTAACTACGGACCCATAGGTCTACACTGAACTACTCACGCATCACCTAAGAGGCACCAATGAGGATGATGAACCCCTCAGTGATGCTGTCTAGATTGGATCTGTGGTTTCTGGAACTTGCGGCAGCTGGAATTGTGTTACGTCGACTCCCCTAGGGTTTTCGGAATATTGGGCTATTTATAGAGCAAAGAGGCAGTGTGGGAGGCTACCGAGGTGGGCACAACCCACCAGGGCGCACCTGGGCCCCTCGGGGCACCCCTCTGGTACTTCTTTGGCCCATCCTTTGTCTTCTGGCCCAAAAAATTCTCCAAAAAGTTTTGCTGCGTTTGGACTTTGTTTGGTATTGATTTTCTGCGAAGTAAAAAACAAGCAAAAAACAACAACTGGCACTGGGCATATGTCAATAGGTTAGTCCCAAAAAATGATATAAAGTTGCTATAAAATTATTGTAAAATATCCAAGAATGATAATATAACAACATGGAACAATAAAAAGTTATAGATACATTGGAGACGTATCATATCCCCGTCGGAATTACTCCACAAGAGAGCAAAAGTGCTCCTACCAAGGTCCACCTCGAGACGGCGGCTCTTTGTCCCGAAAGTCTTATTATGATTCTTTCTAGGTCAAATCGCATCATATAGGATAAGGAGGGCCATGGAGGCCTACTGGTGGGCCGACAAGCTCACATGGCGCGCCCCAGGGGGGCACCACCTGAGCTTGTGGCTCACTGGTGGGGCCCCTCCTGCAGATTCTTATTCCAATATTTTTATTTATTCTAAAATAAATCTCCCTAATTTTAGGTCATTCGAAGCTCCAGAGAATAGCTATCTCTGTTTTAGCCTTTTCAGGTCCAGAATTCCAGCTTTCGACAATTTCCCTCTTCACGTGGAACTTGCAAAATAAGAGATAAAAGTCATTAGAATTGCCTCATGAAGTGAAATATTTACCCAAAATATAATAAATAACAGTAGAAAACATAATGCAAAATGGACGTATGAACTCTCCCAAGCTTAGACCTTGCTTGTCCTCAAGCGAATACCGAACTCGATAATCATGACCTCGTATTTATAGAGAGAGGTGTCGATAAAAATAAATACATACATGGTAGCATCATGATCATTATTATAACAAAAATAAATCATCATAAAACTTCTCATGATCAAGTAATGATTCATCCACATTGTCAAAGTATAACAAATACACTTTCTGGAAAACTAGCAAACTATGTTCTGAGTCATCAAAGCAATTACAATTCATCATGTTTCACGAAGAGTCTATATAAGAGCTTTTGTGTTAGCAAATTTCACATACTCAGCCATCATATAGTCTTCTATGATTGTTAAGACTCACAACCAATTTTTAGAATAAACTTCTCCATTAGACACAAAGGAAGATACGGGTTTCATATTTCACCTCCCAACTCATTTATCTCAGGGATAATGTCAACAGCAATAACTCATGATCACCTACATCCAATTGGATATATGTGCTAGGATCTTTCCATACCACATGATGCTTGCTAAGTGGAGAATAATAAGATTGGAATAAGGATGAACATTATTGACTCTTGCATAAGAAGTAAAGACTGGAAAGTAAAAGATAGGCCCTTCACAAAAGGAAGCAGAGGTTGTCATGCACTTTTTTCATTTGGATGTGCAACCTCTGAATGTAAAGGAACATCACTTTATATTACCCCTTATGAGAGCAACCTTTATTATGCAGTCTGTTGCTTTTATTTCTTTACCACCACAAGTTCAAACAAGGTCATGGAAGTCTAGCTTGTATAAGAACATCAACCCCCTGACAAAGGGGTGGAGGGCGAAGCCTAGTCCTCAGATGAAGTGGGGCAGGAATACGACCAACTCACCTGGTTTGGGTGGGGACGACCTGGCCCTCCTTTGGGATGCGGTGGGCAACATTGGCTGGAAGGTGGTTTGCGCCCTTCAGCTCCTGGATGTCGTCTTCGGTGATGTAGGAGGCCTCCCACTTGCCCTTGAGCCAGATCCAGCCATGGCTGGATTGAGGGAATGGCTAGGAAATTTTCTTGAGGAAGAATGGATCTGGGCGCTGGAGCTCAGGAAATTGGGGAAGCGATAGCAATGAAGGAGGGGAAATCATGCATAGAAATTGGTAGCCATTTCCCTTTTTATAAGCTACTATAAGCCCAAGGGTCCCTTTACTGTGTCGCAGGCTTCGCCGCTTCTCAATATAATCGTGTCGTTATGCATGCATGGGATAATCCAAATCATTGATCATATCCCTGAAAAAACGGGGCACGATCTCCATATTGATTGGACGTGCCAATGGAGGAACTGCCTCAAGCCGTGAATTGAGTTTTTTCATGACTCGTCAGTGGTTGTGGCTGGCTCTGACCTTTCGTCAAGAGTTATCAAGTGAAGGCATTGTTCATGCTAGAGCGGCTGGCCTTCGAGGCTAAGTAGCACATACTATTCGGAAATCGGGGCATAATCCGGATAGTGCAGGGATGAACTTGGCCAGGCAACCTTTGAAAGTTAGCTAAGGATAACTACATATATACCTAGCATATGCACTGTGGAAGAAGGGAACTGGTCCACAAAGCCAGTGATTCTCGCAGATACCTCGGCTTCGAAGACTAGTTCAGGGGCTACTGAGGGAGTCCTGGACTAAGGGGTCCTCGGGCTGTCGGTCTAACTCTCATGGGCCGGACAGGTGGGCCGCTCTGTAACTATTACTAGAAAGGCCAAGCTATAAGGCGAATCCATGTTCAGGAAGGAAACCTCCCAAGCCTTGGTGTGTCCTCCAAGTCAAGATGGAAAAATCGGCATGTTTGTTCCCTGATGGCAACCGACCATGTGTAACCCTAGGTACCCCTTGTGTCTATATAAATAGAGGGTTTTGTCCGTAGAGGCTAGAACCATCATCCTACTCATCTAGGGTTTAGTTCATCCGATCTCGAGGTAGATCAACTCTGTAACCATCATATACACACATCAATATAATCAAGCATGACGTAGGGTTTTACCTCTTCGAGAGGACCTGAACCTGGGTAAATATTGTCCTTGCATTTACTGTTCCCCATCGATCCAAGATCCACAACTCGGGACCCCCTACCCAAGATCCGCCAGTTTTGACACCGACATTGGTTCTTTCATTGAGAGTTCCGTTGTGGGATCACCGAAGGATCAATGGCTCGCCTAGTCATCGGAGATGGCGTCTGCACCAGGGACGTCTTCGTTCCCGGCCAGCTCTTCCCATTCGGCGGCATCGTTCTGCACCAGGGACGTCATCCTTCTTGACCAGGTCGATAGTTTCTCCCCTGAGCATGAAATCAGGTTCGACAACCTAGAGTACGTCATCAACGCCCGGGGTGATCTGACCTTCACCGGGTTCTCTGCCTTGCCTGAGGAGCCCGGAAATCCCAAAGCTTTAACTTTGAACTTTCTTTCCAACCCTATCACCTGATCGGCCCTTACCTCAGATCCGTCTCTAGCATCCGAAGACCAGGGGTCGGCCCTAGCCAGACACGACCCCCATACTAACACACCGAAGGTTGACTCTGAAGAAATCCAGGAGATAGATCCGACCAGTCTCTCGCTGTTAAACGAGATGCTAGATCAGATCCAGACAATGAACATCACAGATGCCCCTTCCTCGGTCTATGATCGGATCGGGCCCGATGCAGGTTGCGTGGGATTTTACATCCCACCCATCACCCACTTGGTAGCCACCATCAATGATTTAAGCGATATGCTGGACTACGCCTGCGCGGAGGCCAAGGACATGGACGAGGATGTCGACGTTGTGGCCTACACGCCAGACCCCCAAACCACTCCCTGCACGGGAAAGTGGACTGCTACTTCCACCTATGTTGTCTACATGGTCGACACCCCCAAGGAGCATGCCGAGGATCCCACAAGGGAGTCACCGAAACGCCAACACCAGCGAAAGCGACCCAGGGGACGTGGAAAGTGTAGGATGGGAAGTATGTCTAGAGGGGGGTGATTAGACTACTTGACCAAATAAAAATCTAGCCTTTTCCCAATTTTAGTTCTTGGCAGATTTTAGCTATCTTAGCACAAGTCAAGCAATCCCCACACAATTCAAGAAAGCATGCAAAAAGAGTATATGAGCAGCGGAAAGTAAAGCATGCAACTTGCAAGAATGAAAAGGGAAGGGTTTGGAGGATTCAAACGCAATTGGAGACACGGATGTTTTTGGCGTGGTTCCGATAGGTGGTGCTATCGTACATCCACGTTGATGGAGACTTCAACCAACGGAGGGTAATGGTTTCGCGAGTCCATGGAGGGCTCCACCCATCAAGGGTCCACGAAGAAGCAACCTTGTATATTCCATCACGGCCGTCGCCCATGAAGGACTTGCCTCACTAGCGGTAGATCTTCATGAAGTAGGCGATCTCCTTGCCCTTACAAACTCCTTGGTTCAACTCCACAATCTTGTCGGAGGCTCCCAAGTGACACCTAGCCAATCTAGGAGACACCACTCTCCAAGAAGTAACAAATGATTTGTTGATAATGAACTCCTTGCTCTTGTTCTTCAAATGATAGTCTCCCCCAACACTCAACTCTCTCTCTCACAGGATTTGGATTTGGTGGAAAGAAGATTTGAGTGGAAAGCAACTTGGGGAAGGCTAGAGATCAAGATTCATATGGTAGGAATGGGATATCTTGAGCTCAACACAAGTGTAGGTAGTTCTCTCTCAGAACATGTGTATTGGAAGTGTAGATGTGTTCTGATAGCTCTCTCCACGAATGAAGAGTGGGTGGAGGGGTATATATAGCCTCCACACAAAATTTGACTGTTACACATAGTCTGCCAAACTCGGTGGGACCGAATCGTTAAACTCGGTCGGACCGATTCAGCAAACCTAGTGACCGTTAGGATTTTCGGTGGGACTGAGATGCAACTCAGTAGGACCGATATGGTTAGGGTTTGGGCATAACGTAATCTCGGTGTGACCGATTACACAAACTCGGTGGAACCGATTTTGGTAATAAGCTAACCAAGGGTTGGTCAGGTAAACTCGGTGGGACAGATCCGCTCTTTTTGGTGAGACCGAAATGTTACGAAAAGGAAACAGTGAGTTTACATTGCAATCTCGGTGGGACCGATCGCTCACTTCGGTTAGACCGAAACGTTACGAAGGGAAACAGAGAAATTCCAATCCCATCTCGGTGAGACCGAGATCCCTAGTGGTGAAACCGAATTGCTAGGGTTTGTGGCAATGGCTATGACATGTGAAACTCGGTGGCGCCGGATGGAAAGAATCGGTGGGGCCGAGTTTGACTTTTGGTTTAGGTCAAATGTGGATGTGGGAAGATAGTTGAGGGTTCTGGAGCATATCACTAAGCACATGAAGTAAAAGGCTCATTAAGCAACACCTCGTCCCTCCTTAATAGTATTGGCTTTTCCTATAGACTCAATGTGATCTTGGATCACTAAAATATAAAATGTAGAGTCTTGATCTTGAAGTTTGAGCCAATCCTTTGTCCTTATAATTTTGAGGGATCCACTTTCCTCATCCATGCCATGCCATCCATTGAGCTTTTCCTGAAATATTCATCTTGGAATAATGTTAGCTCAATGAGCTATATGTTGTTAGGAATTACCAAAACCACCCAGGGATAGTTGCACTTTCAATCTCCCCCTTTTTGGTAATTGATGACAACATATAGATCAAAGCTTCGACAAATGATAATAAGTATGAAATATATCATCGCTTTGAGAAGTATGTGATAAGCAAGAGCTCCCCCTAAATTTGTGCATATTTTAAGATTTGCTTTGGACTGCAAATGCACAATGAGTTAAGATCATGGGTTACTCTTCCATGTCGCATACATCTTGGTGGAGCACTCAAAATGATAAGAATTAAATACATGCACTCATCACCAAGCAAAGTGAATGATCAAAATAAGGATAAACTGATAGTAACATCCAACAAGCATTAAGTGTAGCTTATGATCAAACACATCATCATCAATGTATCACATATTAAGGCATAATATCTCAAGCACTCAAAAGCAAATAAAGTTTCAACCAAGAAGACAAGAGAGAACAAAATGCAAACTCTCTCTCTCTCTCTCTCGAAGCCTATGATCGAGCACTTGTATTCGAGCCCTCGAGGCCCCTGGCTTGTATTATGATGCTTGTATGACTTATTTTATTTGTAGAGTTGTGTTGTGATATCTTCCCGTGAGTCCCTGATCTTGATCGTACACATTTGCGTGCATGATTAGTGAATGATTGAATCGGGGGCGTCACATCCTTGATATATTCCCAGTCAACCCATCTCATGTCACACACTATGGGCTTCTTATCCAGCAGCACTGTCTCATAGAAATCCTGCTGTTCCTTGGTGTGAAACCTGTAATCCACAACAGTTCTTCTCCTTGAAGCATATGGATCTGCTTCTCTCCACTTCCTCAGCCCTGAGTCTCTTCTAATTTTCATGTCCTCAGCCACAGGATGAGCATTATTGTGGTCTCGGATCTTGGGCTTGAGCTTCCTAAGAACTTGTCCTTCTTCTTCAGCAATATCAGGCATTGGGGCCTTGTTCTTTTCAGCAGCAGATATGTTTCTGGTGTTCCTCTTAGGTGCACTCTTGGGCTTGGAGGCAGCTTTGGATGCTTCCTTGGGCTTAGATGAAGTAGCCCATGTCCTTATGGCATCACCCACAAGCTTCTGTGCCTCGGGTGCTGGTGCAGAAACCTCTTCCTCTTCTTCTCCCTCAGAGTCTCTCCTCATGGAGGGTTTGCCAAGAACTCTGGCAGTGGTAGTTCTGGCTCTCTTCTTCTTCTTGTCTTGGCCACTTGCGTCCTCTTCAGATTCCATGGTAAACTTCATGGCTTTTTTAGTTACAGCCTTCCTAGGCTTAGAAGTAGGAACTCTCCTTGCAGGTGCCTTTTTATGCATTCCAGGCTTGATGGCTGCAGCTGACCCATATTCTTTCTTGAGCACCTTCTTCTTAGATGTGGCTTCCTCCTCTGCCACATAGTCCTCATCCTCTGATTCAGAAGTTCTCTTCTTGCTAGCTCTAGTGGCAGCCTTAGGCAAGTTGCTTGGGGTGCTCCTGCTACCCTCGTCAGAGCTGCTAGAGGGACTAGTGCCCTCACTCATATGAACCTGCTCCTCAGATTTGTTCTGGCTGTCACTCTGATCAGACATGTTGCAAACTCTGACTGCTGACCCTGTGAATAGATTATAGATGACATAGAGTGGATGAGCATCACAAAATGCAGAGATTTTTGCAAAAGAATGAGTCAAAAACTTAGTTTTAGTTTTCCACAGAAAGCATTTCGGATCAACCGATTTGCAAACTCGGTGATACCGAAGCAGCTTTCAGAACCAAAACTAGTGAACTCAGTCAGACCGAGTCACAGTTCGGTGGCACCGAGACTGCTAGGGTTTCACAAAGTCCTGAACTTGGTCTGTTGACAGCGGCGGAGACCAGCGACAGGAGGCAGCTGGCGACGAGGAGGACAGTCCAGAGACCCAGGAGGCAGAGCAAGCTATGCGCGGGCGAAGAGGTTTCGGAGAAATTTCCAAAATTTTGCCCGTGAGTATATATAGCCCGACCCTGTCGGTGTGACCGAGTGGAACAACTCGGTGGCACCGAGATGCATAACTGTTGACAGTTACACCAACTCGGTGTGACCGAAAAGTTCAAATCGGTTGCACCGAGGTGAAAACCTAGATCGACTTAGTGATCTCGGTATGACCGAAATGGAGGAATCGGTCAGACCGAAAAGCACAAAGAAGTTTTGGAAGTTTAATTCTATGACAAATCGGAGACAGCGAGTGCTCCTCACACAGAGTGGTTTGAATCTGACTTGATCAAATTTTGTGATGTAGCATGAATAGAGTTTGAGACGAGAAAAGCATAGATAGCTAGAGAGGATTCTTAGGCATTCTTGTCCATCCACTTGGCAAAAGAAAAAAAGACCAATCAATCAAAACAACAAGTGGATGTCCTCGAATGAGTGAAATATGCAATCAACATGCTCACACAATAAAATGGCAATTGAAATATGTGGCAAAGCATGCACAACCAATTCTAGCATCTATCAAGCAATTGGCGATGACTAGGTCATCTATATATGAGTATATTGACTTAGGAGTCAAATGAGAACATTTGATTATAGGTCATACTCATCGTTTAAGCACAAGTGGGGTTACCACTTTTACATAAAGCATTGTTGTGTTCACACCATTAGAGTTGCTTTAGCTCAAGTCTTAGAGTAAAGCTCCCCCTAGATGTGATATCCCCCCTAAGAGGGATGAACTAACCTTGGGTTTTGTCGATGATGACTTCATGTAGATGTTGAAGATGTGGATGCTCAATGTTGATGTAGATCAATTGGAGCAATCCATTGGAGTGAGTTGCACTTTCAATACCTACATGGGTTAGTCCCACAAGGAACAAGCAAGAATATCCATAGACATAGAGTGATGCACATACAAGATGATGTCTATTAAAGCTTTTAGGTTACCTTGTCCCTTGTCTTACCAACAAGAGGGTTTGTGACTCCTTGAACTAGTGCAAGATGTGGAAGTTGATTGCACTTGTTCTTGCCAAAATGATAAGAGTGAAGTATGTTGGCGGAGTCACCCTCAAGAACTCTCTAGTTCTTCTTCTTTTGGATCCACACCATCTTGATGGGAATCCTTGGAGTTGTAGTTGTACTTGATGAAGTGGAACTTGAAGTAGTCTTGGGAATACACTTGACTGAGGTCTTAGGAGCTTCTTCAAATGCACCAATTTCCTCTTGAAGCTTGTCCTTGCCTTTTTGCTTGTAGTCTTGTGGTGGAAGATCATCTTGAGCTTGTGTCCCTTGGAAAGAAGTGGGATCATACTTCTCTTGTTGAGGAACAAACTTTGTCTTGGGGTATTGATCTTCTTCCCACTCAACTCCATTGGCATTGAACTTTCATTCAAAACCAACACCTTCATTCTTCCGGTGCCTTCCTTGCTTGCGTACAATTTCCTCGAACTGCTTACTTCTGGCAAGGCTCTTATAAACTCCTTTCTCTATGATTCCCTTCAATAGGCTATTTTCTTGCTCAAGTGTACTTGGCTAAGAGAATCATTAGTGGAATCAAGAGAACTACTAGAAGCAACAATATTGGATTTAACATGATTATTGTTACTACTAGAGGAAGAATCTCTCTTGTTCTTGTTACTAGACTTGACTTGAGGCATGTAAGTGGATAAGAGTAAACGCTTGGAAATGTAAAAAGAACTTTTCTTACGAAGATTATCATTGATTGCTTTTAAGAACTCATGCTCTTGCTCAAGGTTGAGCTTTTCAAAGCGTAATTTCTCATGCGTCCGTAAAAGTTCTCGATAATCTCCTAAGATAGTTTCATGAGCTAAATTAAGAGTGTTTAGTTCTTTAGTTAGAGACTCAATCTTCTCCTTATCATTGTCATTCGTTTTATCTTGATTAGCATTATTTATTGACGTTTCATCATAGTATTCATCACTAGAGTTGTCAACAAGTAAATCATCATCACCTAACAAGTCATCTTCATCACTATTGAAATCAACATACTCGGGATGTGATACCTTTGGGCCTTTAGCCATGAAGCATGTTCCAACTCCTTCATTTGGTGAGTCAAATATGTGCAGGAGTTGGTTGACACAAGTGCTAGACCGGCAACACCTTCATCTTGAGTATATTCGGAATCAGAGTGATAGCTTCTCTCGGAGTGGTTGTCGGAGTCGGAGCCGGATACCCATTCACCAACATGAGCTTGATGTCTTCATTTTGTGTAGCTCCTTGATGACTTTTCTTTTCTTTCCGAATCCTTGCTTCTCCGTGAGTGTCTTCGTTCATAACGATCATCTATCTCTACTCCTTCTTTCTCTAGATGGTGATTCTTCTCTTCTACTTCTTCTCTTGGGAGAGTCTTCTCTTCTCTTGTAGGGAGCCGTATACTCATTGGAATAGTGTCTGGGTCTTCCACAATTGTAGCAGTTTCGCTCTCCACTAGAAGATCTTTTGTCATTGTAGGACCTTGACTTGGAGCTTCTATCTTTGCTTCTACTCTTGTAGAACTTGTTGAAGTTCTTCACCATTAAGATCAATTCTTCATTGAAGGTTTGGTTCTCACTTGATGATGTGGGGGCTTCACATGACGCTTTGTAAGCACCACTTGATTTGTTGTGAAGTTCCTCTTTATCCTTGAGTGACATTTCATGAGCAACAATTCTTCAAATGACTTCCGTTGGCTTGAGATCTTTGTAATTGGGCATCATTTGGATAGTTGTGCACACGGTGTCATATTTTCCATCCAAGGCTCTTAGGATCTTCTTGATGATGAATCTATCGGTCATCTCTTCACTCCCTAAGCCGGCAATCTCATTTGTGATAAGAGCAAGCCTAGAGTACATTTCAGCGACACCTTCACCATCCTTCATTTTGAACTTGTCAAGTTGACATTGGAGCACATCCAATTTGGATTCCTTGACGGAGTCGGCCTTCATGCATATCAATCAAAGTATCCCAAATTTCCTTTGCATTCTTAAGACGGCTGATTTTGTTGAATTCTTTGGGGCACAATCCGTTGAAGAGAATATCACAAGCTTGAGCGTTGTATTGCAGCATCTTCATCTCTTCCGCGGTAGCTTCACGGTTTGGTTCTTTCCCATCAAAGAAGTCACCTTGCAAGCCAACACACACAATAGCCCAAACGGCGGGGTTATGTCCAAGAATATGCATTTTCATCTTATGCTTCCAACTAGCAAAATTAGTACCATCAAAGTAAGGACCACTACGGTGGTAATTTCCCTCGCTAGACGCCATACTCTCCTAGGTTGTGAAACCAAGGCTATGACCACCAAAAGCTATGGAAATCAAAGCAAATGGAGACCAAAGCTCTGATACCACTTGTAGGGTCGGAAGTATGTCTAGAGGGGGGTGATTAGACTACTTGACCAAATAAAAATCTAGCCTTTTCCCAATTTTAGTTCTTGGCAGATTTTAGCTATCTTAGCACAAGTCAAGCAATCTCCACACAATTCAAGCAAGCACGCAAAAAGAGTATATAAGCAGTGGAAAGTAAAGCATGCAACTTGCAAGAATGTAAAGGGAAGGGTTTGGAGGATTCAAACGCAATTGGAGACACGGATGTTTTTGGCGTGGTTCCAATAGGTGGTGCTATCGTACATCCACGTTGAGGGAGACTTCAACCCACGGAGGGTAACGGTTGCGCGAGTCCACGGAGGGCTCCACCCACGAAGGGTCCACGAAGAAGCAACCTTGTCTATTCCATCACGGTCGTCGCCCACGAAGGACTTGCCTCACTAGCGGTAGATCTTCACGAATTAGGCGATCTCCTTGCCCTTACAAACTCCTTGGTTCAACTCCACAATCTTGACGGAGGCTCCCAAGTGACACCTAGCCAATCTTGGAGACACCACTCACCAAGAAGTAACAAATGGTGTGTTGATAATGAACTCCTTGCTCTGGTGCTTCGAATGATAGTCTCCCCCAACACTCAACTCTCTCTCACAGGATTTGGATTTGGTGGAAAGAAGATTTGAGTGGAAAGCAACTTGGGGAAGGCTAGAGATCAAGATTCATATGGTAGGAATGGGATATCTTGAGCTCAACACAAGTGTAGGTAGTTCTCTCTCAGAACATGTGTATTGGAAGTGTAGATGTGTTCTGATGGCTCTCTCCACGAATGAAGAGTGGGTGGAGGGGTATATATAGCCTCCACACAAAATCTGACCGTTACACATAGTCTGCCAAACTCGGTGGGACCGAATCGTTAAACTCGGTCGGACCGATTCAGCAAACCTAGTGACCGTTAGGATTTTCGGTGGGACTGAGATGCAACTCGGTAGGACCGATATGGTTAGGGTTTGGGCATAACGTAATCTCGGTGTGACCGATTACACAAACTCGGTGGAACCGATTTTGGTAATAAGCTAACCAAGGGTTGGTCAGGTAAACTCGGTGGGACCGATCCGCTCTTTTCGGTGAGACCGAAATGTTACGAAAAGGAAACAGTGAGTTTACATTGCAATCTCGGTGGGACCGATCGCTCACTTCGGTTAGACCGAAACGTTACGAAGGGAAACAGAGAAATTGCAATCCCATCTCAGTGAGACCGAGATCCCTATCGGTGAAACCGAATTGCTAGGGTTTGTGGCAATGGCTATGACATGTGAAACTCGGTGGCGCCGGATGGAAAGAATCGGTGGGGCCGAGTTTGACTTTTGGTTTAGGTCAAATGTGGATGTGGGAAGATAGTTGAGGGTTTTGGAGCATATCACTAAGAACATGAAGCAAAAGGCTCATTAAGTAACACCTCATCCCTCCTTAATAGTATTGGCTTTTCCTATAGACTCAATGTGATCTTGGATCACTAAAATATAAAATGTAGAGTCTTGATCTTGAAGTTTGAGCCAATCCTTTGTCCTTATAATTTTGAGGGATCCACTTTCCTCATCCATGCCATGCCATCCATTGAGCTTTTCCTGAAATATTCATCTTGGAATAATGTTAGCTCAATGAGCTATATGTTGTTAGGAATTACCAAAACCACCCAGGGATAGTTGCACTTTCAGAAAGGGCAGGGAAGACAACCTGAATAAGACTCAAACGACATTGGGGACTACACCGTCGCGGATAACATGGAAGAGTTTGGCGATAATGCCACCATCGAGCAGCACCTAGCTGCACCCGAAGACCCCGAGGACCACAAGGACCCCGAAGACCACGGCGATCCCGAGGACCCCGACGACTTCGAAGACAACAACTACCTCCCTCTTTCTGATGATGAGGAGAGCCTCGGAGCCAAAGAGTTCATTGTCCCTGAAGACCCGCTAGACCAAGAACGGTTCAAACGGCAACTTATAGCCACTGCCCGAAGCCTTAAGAAGAAGCAAAAGCAATTGAAAGCTGAACAGGATACCCTCAATGACAGATAGACAAAAGTCCTAGCAGCCGAAAAGGGTTGCAACAATGAGCGGCAGGACCAAAACAAAAGCAACCCACGACGACGTTTGCTCCCGTAATTCGACGACGAGACCCTTGAGCACAGGCCTCCCAGAGGCACTCAGGCCAACTAGCCAGACTGCCCCCTCGAGGACAAGACAGGACGACTGGAGAAGCCGAATATCCACCTGCTCCCCCTCACCGAAGAGGGAAGGAGCCAATGCAGCCAGAACAGCCATATGCTCTGCGGCACGACATAACCGCTAGAGCAGGCCAAGCAAGATCTATCTACGAATCTAGAGGGCACGCCCCCGCTGAACGGGATGGATACCGAGCCTGGCATGACAGAAACAATAGAGCCCGAGAGCAACACCAGGTCCGGATGACAGTTGATCTCTGACATGACATGGCCCGGGTCAGGGGCATCGCACACCCAATGTGTTTTACAGATGAGGTGATGCAGCATCAGTTCCCTGAAGGGTTTAAACCCATAAACATTGAACAATATGATGGGACGACAGACCCAGCTGTGTGGATCGAAGATTTCTTTCTCCACATTCATATGGCACGAGGAGACAACCTCCATGCCATCAAATACTTACCACTAAAACATAAAGGACTGGCCATGCACTAGTTGAACAGGCTCCCCGAAAACTCCATTGGGAGCTGGGAGGAGCTCAAGAACGCCTTCTGCACTAACTTCCAGGGCACCTAAGTTCGGCCGCTGGATGCCGACGACTTGAGCCATGTTGTTCAAAATCCCGAGAGTCAGCCCAGCAATATTGGAATCAGTTCTTGACCAAGAAAAATTAGATCGTCGATTGTCCGGATGTGGAGGCAATAGCCGCTTTCAGGGACAGTATCCGGGACGAATGGCTCGGTCGCAAGCTCGACCAAGATAAGCCGAAAACAATGTTGGTGCTCACCTCTCTCATGACCCGCTTTTGTGCAGGCGAAGATATTTGGTTAGCTCGTAGAACCAACCACCCGAACGAACCTGACACCTCAGAAGTCCGGGACGGAAACAGGAAGCCACGACGCAACAAGAACAAGCGCCGGCACAATGGCGAAGAAGCTTATGACATAATGGTAAATGCCGGGTTCAGTAACTCCAAATCAGGACCGTGGAAGAATCCTCTAAAGGGAACAGGGATGGCCCTACCACGTTAAATAAAATCCTGGATAGACCCTGCCAGATTCATGGCACCTCAGATAAGCCTGTCAACCACCCCGTACATCCGTCAGTGTCTCCTAAAATCGATCGCATTTTTAGCGGGCTTCGGTACGTCTATGATCTATACCATCATACTATTTTGACCCTGCATGAGTTTTTCCAACTCACCTAGGGCTTGAGGGCTACTGTCCACACGACTACATGCTCACATAGGTAAAAACTTAAGAGACAAAAGGGCATTACATGGCTAACCTTGAAGCCCGTCAAGAGGCCGCTGAAAGCTTCTTTCAGCCCATTGTCCACAGAGCGAATGCTTTGCAAGACTGTGCCCATCGGGGCACGGTACTCCTCAGTGAGGGAGGAGTTGGTAAGTCACCCTGGCTCCACCCGCAGTGGCAACCGGAGTATTCAGCTCCTGGCGCCTTAGCGGCTCTGGAACCGTCTTAGGTGAGGGCTCAGACTAGCCGAGCTCCCCTTCCTTGTTCACTAGGGGTTTCTCCCATCCTTGTCTTCGGTGGCCGAAGTGTTTACCTCAACCATCACGTCATCATCCCCGCCCTCGTGTCCGGCCCGGGAGGGGTCTTCCGAGACAATACCTCCTCGGTCTCTTCGACGACCGGAGGAGGCGTGGTGCACGACGTAGTCCCGTCTCCTCTAGTTCGGCTGGCAGAGAATCCCCCTCCAAGACTCGATCGGTGGGGAGGTCGCATGGAGGGCTGCAATATTAAAGACAAGCATATGGTGAGTGATGAACCTACTATAGACAAGCTGGATAGTCTTCGGTTATATACCTCTGATCTAGGGGCTTGACCATGGGGTTACTTTGGGGGACCTCTTCAGAAGCCTTAGACTCCTCAACAGAGTTTGAGCTGTCTTTGGATAGGGCCACCTTGGCCCTGCATTAGCTCTTCGGGGCAGGAGGATGTTGATCCTCCTCGGTGTCTTTGGACACCACCCTCTTCTTTGTGAGGGAGGATTCTCTCTCCTCCCGTCATCTCCCTACTCTGTTTACCCGTCAAGGGCGGAGTGGGCCTGGGTTTCCCCAGATCTGGTGTCTAGGGGACCCCAGGGACGGAGGCCTTCTCTGGCCTCCCTCTTCTCTGTCTTCTTCTTCTCCTTATTCTCTAGCACCTGGTAGGGTGCCACGACCAGCATGTCGGTCAATAGAGCCGCCCTGGGGCCCTCGGGCAGTGGGGCCGGTCTGTCAATCAACTTGGCCTTCTTTAGCAAGCTTTGTGGATCAGGGATTGAAAAGTCAAGTTCCTTGTTAAAGGGTAATATCCGAACATGAGAATAAAGCCTTGTTATACCTCCCGGGGAGGAGTTGCGGCATCAAGGTCGATGTCTTATCCCTTGGCCGGCCAGTCCTTCTGGGCTGGAACAGCACCTTCCACAACTTGGCGTGGGTGATGCGGTAGAAGTGGAGCATGGTGGTAGGGTCTTCGGGCTTGTAGGACCACATGGGAGCAGCCCGGTCTTAACAAGGCAGGAGGCGGCAACAAAGCATGATCTGAACTACATTGGTCAGTTCACCCTTCTTCTTTATCATCTGGGAGATGCACTTCTGTACTGATGCCACCTCTGTGGGAGACGCCCAATCGAGACCTTTCTTGGTCCATGAGACCAGCCTTGTTGGGGGTCCGGATCGGAAGGCGGAGATTGCCACCCAATCCGCACCTCGCGGCTCTGTGATATGGAACCACTCCCTTAGCCAGATCTTGACGGTGTCTATGGAAGTGCCTTCCGGCCACTCAACCTGAGGGAGTTTGCTGATCACCCCCCCCCCCACACACACACACACACAGAGAGAGAGTCTGCCTGTTGTCCGTCCATTATCTTCGCCTTGACATTAAAAATCTTCAACCACAGGCCAAAGTGTGGTCGAATTCGAAGAAGGGCTTCACAAATGATGATGAATGTTGAGATGTGCATGAAGGAGTTCGGCCAAGGTCAGGGAAGTCTAGCCCGTAGAAGAACATCAACCCCCTGACAAAGGGTTGGAGGGGGAAGCCTAGTCCCCGGATGAAGTGGGGCAGGAACACCACCCTCACCTGGCCTGGGCATGGGGACGACCTGGCCCTCCTTTCGAATGCGGTGGGCGACATTGGCTCGAAGGTAGCCCGCGCCCTTCAGCTCATGGATGTCGTCTTCAATGATGTAGGAGGCCTTCCACTTGCCCTTCGAGCCAGATCCATACATGGTCGGATTGAGGGAATGGTTGGGAAAATTTCTTGAGGGAGAATGGATCTGGGTGCTGGATCTCAGGAGATTGGGGAAGCGATAGCAATGGAGAAGGGGAAAGTGTGTAGAGAAATTGGTGGTTGTTTCCCTTTTTATAAGATACTATAAGCCCAAGGGTCCCTTTACTATGCCGCAAGCTTCACTGCTTGCCAATATAATCGTGTCGTTATGCGTGCATGGGATAGTCCAAATCATTGAACATATCCCTTTAAAACCGGGGCACGATCTCCGTATTGATGGGACATGCCAATGGAGGAACTGCCTCGAGCCGTGAATCAAGTTGTTTCATGACTGGTCAGTGGTTGTGGGTGGCTATGACCTTTTGTCAAGAGTTGTTAGGTGAAGGCACACTATTCGGAACTCGAGGCATAATCCGGATAGTGCATGGCCAAACTTTGCCAGGCAACCTTTAAAACTTTATCAAGGATAACTACATACATGGCGTAATGTCACGACTCGGATTTGGTAGAATCCAAGTCTCCGTGCTAACTGTGCTATCCCTAGATCATAGCTAGAACACACAGTGACAAAATGAATATCAGAAAGACATACATCATTTTACTATAACGTTAGATCCAAATATATATAAAATATACCTTAGGCACAGCTCAAGCTGGCACATAATACAACGGAATTATACGTAGTTGCTGAGTTAGGGCTCTATCGGATTTCGGGTTCTGGCAAAACCCTTGAGGTTCGAACACTGGGGTGCGTACGAAGATCTCTCTCTCCCTAGATCACTCTCGCAACGATTGCAAGGCCTAGCTCGACGATCCCAAAGAACGAGAGACACAAGAGTTTATACTGGTTCGGGCCACCGATGTGGTGTAATACCCTACTCTAGTGTGGTGTGGTGGATTGCCTCTTGGGTTGAGGATGAACAGTTACAAGGGAAGAACAGCCTCCTAAGGAGAGGTGCCCTTGTGCATATGTGTGGCTATGGATGGAATGGCTCTGATCCAAGGTCAGATGAGATGCCTCCATGGTGGTGGCTAGTCCTTTTTATAGAGGCCCTGGTCCTCTTCCCAAATATTGAGCGGGAAGGGATCCAACAACGGCCAAATTCGAAGGGAGTCAACTATTACAAGTTATCCTGACTAAAGGTGGTCTTCGCCTGCCAAAGGCTCTGGTGGTGACGCTGACTTGGGCTCCACGGTTACCTCCGTCCTGCCGTCCTACTGGTCTTAGTCTTGTAGCACACATATGGAAACCTTTGCCTGATGCCTCAGGACTCCTTGCCTGCGCTTGCCTCTTTAGCACCAAAGAGGAAACAAGCACACTGTGCACGCTGGCGCCCGCCTGGCGCCCGCCTGGCTCTAGTCGTCATGGCTTGCATCACAGGAACCTCGCGAGGTGCTCCTTGCCTTGATCTCTCCGCTCTTCGTGAGCCAGCCTGGTGAGGCCGCCCCCAAGGAGGTCTTGTGTCGTCCACCTCGCGAGGCTTGGCCCCTCGTGAGGGTCTTGAGTGTTTGCTGGTGAATATAGGCCGTACAGGGCCGCTGGTGGAGCCACGTCGTGGGCCGTCGGCAGGCAAGTCTAGGGACCCTCGTTCCCAGGACGCCGACAGTAGCTCCCGGGCCCAAGGCGCGCTCGGACTTGGCTTTGAGGCGAAGCCAAAGGGCAAGTGTGGAGCACCTCTGGCCCTAACAGCCTGCGTCCCCGCTTGACGCATGGCAATTGATTGTACGTGGGCGTCTCCGCTTCCCCATGCTGCCTCGGCAACTACCCGACTTGACGAGATGCTGCTGCATGCAGATAAAAATCATCATTACATGTGATCGTGGGGATCGCCGGTTGGCCTTCTCCTGCTATAAATGAGGAGGGGGTGGAGCCCCCGTTGCTCATCTCTTCCTGCTCCGCTCGCTTCTTCTCCCTTGCTTCATTGCTGGTAGCGACACCCATGGCGTCGACGAAGAGGTTCTCGGCCGCAGAGAAGGGGAAGGCCCGTCAGGTGGGGCCCACTCTCTGCCGCCCCAGAGGGGGTGCGGCCGTCCCCGCAAGCACACCGTGTCCCCTGCCATGGCCCCTCCCGGCCGCGGCGGCGCCTCTTTGCGTGGTGGGAGCCGCCCAGGTCGTGGCAGTCCCGTCGATGAAGGGAGACGCGCCATGGTCGCGTGGCCTCCCCGGCCGTGCTTCCACTCGGCGGAGGTGCTGCTGGAGTTTGTCGTGTGGTCGGAGAACCCGGCCGGCACATGGCTTCAGCTCCCATGCTTCTTCGCCGACGAGCTGTCGGCCACTGGTCCAGGCGGTCTTTGGCTGCAGGCGGATGGGTGCTGCAGCAAGGCTTCATGGGTCATGGTCGAGGTCTGTGTCGCGGGCAACGCAGCCCGGCCCGCGGCTGGCAGACGTTTGCCCGCGCGCGCAGCCTGGGCAGGCAGTGCACCCTTCATTTCAAGTAGGATGGCGATGCGACCCTCTATGTGAGGGTGTTCGGAGAAGACGGCCGCCGCGTCGGGTGCTGCCCCGAGGATAACGACGGCGGCGAGGTGCTCCGTCTTGGCGACGATCGTGATGAGGGTGAGGACGGTCTTGCCTTCGGCGCTGGCTGCCGCTCGCCCAGCTACGGCGATTCTCCTTCCAGTGACAGCTCCAGCAGCGGCTGCTACGACCAGCCGCCACGCCGCCGCGCCCGCTTCGAGGGTGGCAGCGGGTCATCTCCTCGCCGCGCCCCAGTGAAGTGCGAGGAGGGGTCCGGCTGAGCTCAGGAGAGCGCCATGGGTCCATCCTCGCAAGCTGCTACAGGGGCACGCGCCACTTTTGGTTTCGTTCTCTCTTTTCTTCCCGCGTTAAGAGATAGACAAGTATGGGGCCCTGTAGGGGCATGCAACGAACCATAGTCTCCAAGTTGCTATGTTATGTTTATTGTTCCTGTGTCGCGTTGCAGCATCAATGTTTCATGTAGGCGTGAAGAAATAACTTAGCTTGGCATGCTCGAAGTAGTTTTCGCCTCGTGAGGCACGCATTTCCCAGTACTTAGCGAGGCCTCCTTGTCCTGGGAGGCATCTAGGAACTTCAAGAATTTGTTAGGAAACTCTTATTCTTCCGAGCCCTGGTCGCAGGCGCCGCTAGCCACGACCCAGCGCTTCGCATCACAGTTCCCGAGGGGCACAGATTGAGAGTGGTGCGCCAGCTTGCAAGCTCAAACAAGGGTGCCTCACGAAAAACAGGAAACACGCTACGAGGGCACCTGTCCAGCCCCCTTGCGAGGCATGCGAGAGAGAGCACAGGTCAAAACAAGGAACCGAAGCCAGAAATGGAGGCAAAAGGTGACGGAACCAAGTCGGCAAGGAACACAAGAAAGCAAATTTTCATTAAAGAGGGGCAAGCCAACTACGGGAAGCAAATGAAAAGCCGCGTCCGGCACCTAGTCTAGTCTTCCTGTCCTCTCACCGGCGCAGAGCTAAGTGCTGCCACTAGGACGTGGGAGGGAGCCCCCGAGACCCGAGGGCGGCACTCCTGGGACTCCCGGGCATGGATAGCCCCACTCATTATTATGTGAGAGTGTCACGAGCGGACAACTTCACAGGCACTGGGCCTTGCTTCATAGGCGTCGGGCCTTTCTTCATGGGTAGAACTTCCGGAGGTGCTGGATGTTCCAGGCGTTCTGGATAGGGACCCCGTCTTGCGTCTCCAGGCGCACGGCGCCAGGCCTGGAGACGTGGGTGACCCTAAACGGCCCTCCCACATGGGCGAGAGCTTGTGCAACCCTTCCCTGGAGAGCACCCGCCTTAGGATGAGGTCGCCTACCTGGAGCGTCTTGGAGCGGACGCTGCGACAGTGATACCGCCGCAGTGCCGGCTGGTATCTTGCCGCCCAGAGCGTGGTTTCACAGCGGCGTTCCTTCCCCAGCACGAGGTCCATCCCCTGCATGGCGTCCTATTGTGCCTCGTCGAACGCCAGGACCCATGCGGAGCGATGCTTGACCTCGTGAGGGAGAACCACTTCTGCTCCATAGACAAGGAAGAACGGGGTCGCGCCTGTTGGTTTGGTGGTGGTGGTGCGGATGGACCACAACACAGACTGGAGCTCATTGTGCTAGCCCCTGCCGCAAGCCTCGAGCTTCTTCTTGAAGGTCCTGGTCTTGAGGCCTCTCAGGACCTCCGCGTTGGCGCGTTCGGTCTGGCCATTGCTCCTAGGGTGTGCCACCGAAGCATACCAGATATGCGTTCCAAGGTTAGCACAATATGTCCTGAAGAGATTGCTAGTGAACTGCGAGCCGTTGTCGGTGATGATGTGGTTGGGGACCCCGAACCGGCTCACGAGACCTTTGATGAACTTGACTGCGGATTTGGCCGGGATGGTGCGAACGACTTCTACCTCCGCCCACTTGGTGAACTTGTCGACGGCGACGCAAAGGTAGCGGTAGCCACCAGGCGCTCGAGGGAACGGGCCCAAGATATCCAGCCCCCAGACTGCGAACGGCCACGAGAGCGGAATGGTCTGGAGGCCCTGAGCTGGCTGATGGATCTGCTTGGCGTGGAATTGACAGGCCTCGCAGGACTTCACCAGCTCAATCGCGTCGTTGAGCACCGTAGGCCAGTAGAACCCGCTGCGGAACGCCTTGCCGACAAGGGTTCTTGACGAAAAGTGGTGCCCGCAGTATCCGGCGTGTATGTCAGCTAGCAGCTCCTTCCCCTGTTCCCTGGAGATACAACAGAGGGAAACGTCATTTGGCTGCTTCCTGTATAACTCACCGTCCTGGATGCAGTACGCCGTGGCCTGTCAGGTCACGCGCTCCGCGTCCTCCTCTTTTTCCGGAAGCGTCCCTTGTGTCAGGTATTCCTTGAACTCCTTGGTCCAGCACCCCTCCCGAGGCTCGAGTGCCAAGAGTAGGCGCGCTCCCGAGGTTGGGCCGCAGGTCGGGGCTCCCGAGGCAGGTGGTTGGGGGAACTCCTCTCAGGGCAGTGCCGGCCTTGAAAGTGGTGGTGTTGCCGACGGCTTGAAGAGCCGCTCTTCGAAGACGCCAGGCTCTTGGGGTAGTCGCTTGGATGCTCTCTTGGCGATGTCGTCGGCCTCCTTGTTGGTGCCACGGGGCACGTGCTGCAATTCTAGGCCCTTCCATTTTGCATACCTCCGCGAGGTATGCCTCCTTGTGCTCGTCCCTCGGATCATATACCTTGTTGGAGAAGTTGACAAGAAGCTGCGAATCGCCCCTGATGGTGAGGCGCTTCACTCCCAGGGCCACTACAGCCTTGAGGCCAGCTATGAGGCCTTCGTACTCCACTATGTTGTTGGAGACCTACTCACCCTGCTGGAAGCAGAGCTGCACGGTGTAGTATAGCTTGTCATGAGAGGGTGAGATGAGCACCGCTCCAGCCCCTGCGCCCTGGCGCGCGAATGCGCCATTGAAATACATAACCCAGCCGTCTGGTGCTTCACTTCCTGGCGAGAGGGATCGATCCTCGCCTGCCTCAAGCTCCGGGGCGTCCGTCCATTCCGCCATGAAGTCAGCGAGTGCGGCTCCCTTGATGACCCTGGTTGTGCTGAACTCCAGCTGGAATGCCTGCAGCTCGATATTCCACTCGGCGACTCTTCCAGCAGCGTTGGGGCTCCTGAGTACCCTCTCCAGTGGGTAGGCCGAGACGACCTTGATTGGGTGACCTTGAAAGTAGTGCCGTAGGTTACGCGAGGCCACCAAAAGCACGAGCAAGAGCTTCTGAGGCATGGGGTACTGTGCCCTTGCATCCTGTAGTACCATGCTGACGAAATATACTGGGTGCTCGACGAGAGTTGGTGCATCGACGGGGCATGCGTCTGTCGGAGGTTGAGGTGCCTCCTGAGGCGATGAAACTTTTGGAGCCTGGTCGCCAATTGGGGCCTCCGTAGGCCCAAGGGCGCCATCTTGCTGAGCCTGGTCATCCGTTGGCGTTGCTGCAGCCCCCGCGGTGCCCTTCGGGGCTTGCGTCGCCCCGGTCAGCGTCGTGGCTCAGTGCGACGTATCCTTGGCCTGGCACTCTTCCCGAACCTCCGCCAAAGTCGCACTGGCTGAGTGAGGAGTGGCGGCGAGGTAGAGCACCAGGGGCTCGAGTGGGCGGGGCGCCACCATCACCGAAGGGCTGGTCAGGTATCTCTTGAGGTCTTGAAACGCTTGGTCAGCCTCTAGGGTCCACTCGAACGGGCCCTTCTTCTTCGTCATCTTGAAGAACAGTAGGGTGCGCTCTCCCAGCTTGGATATGAAGCATCCCAGTAAAGTCACGTAGCCAGCAAGCTTCTGCATCTCCTTGAGGGTTTGTGGTGGGCTCATGTCTTTAATCGCCTTGACCTTCTCTGGATTGGCCTCAATCCCCCTGTGGGACATGAGGAAGCCCAACAGCATGCACTTTTCTGGGTTGAGCCGCAAGTCCACCCGGCGTAGGCTCGCAAAGGTCTCTTTCAGGTCCCGAATCAATGTTCTCGCCTCTAGAGACATCACCACAATGTCGTCGATGTAGGCTTCAACGTTCCTCCCGAGTTGCTAGCCCAGGGTGATGTGCATCAGCCATTGGAAGGTCGCGCCCACGTTGCGCAGCCCGAACGGCATGTAAGTGTAGCCGTATGCCCCGCAAGGGGTCAGGAAGGTCGTCTTCTCTACATCCTCTACTGCCATCTTGATCTGGTGATAGCCTGAAAACGCATCCAGGAAGCACAGCAGATCGCACTCGGCGGTGGAGTCAATGATCTAATCGATGCATGGAAGCGGGAACGGATCTTGAGGACAGGCTTTGTTGAGGTTGCTGAAGTCGACACACATGTGCTCCTTCACGCCTTTCTTTGGCACAACGATGAGGTTCGCCAGCCACTCGGGGTACCGAACCTCGCGAATGACACCTGCTGCCTCCAGCTTGCGGGTTTCTTGGACGATGAAAGACTGCTTCTCCTTGAACTGTCGCTGGGCCTTCTGCTTCACAAGGAGCACATTAGGGCACACCCTTAAGTGATGGTCGATCACCCCTCTTGGGATCCCTACCAGCTGTTTGGGCTCCCTGGTGAATACTTCCTTGTTTGCGCGCAAGAATTTTACCAATGCCTCCTCTTGATCTATGGTGAATGTGGCTCCAAAGGACCCATCTTCTTCGACCGGCACCTACTTGGTTTCTGCCCGATCTTGAGTGAACAACTGATTGTTCTTCGCCAGCGCAGCCTCCTTAACTCCAGAGGTGGCCTCGCCGGCCGGTCGCGCTGTCGTAGCGGCCTTGAGGGAAAGCTTGAGCGCCACCAGAGCCTCCTTGGTATGTCCAACTACGGTGAGGACGTCCTTGCTCCCGGGCATCTGCATGAGGTTGTAGACCGGATGGTCGCCACCATAAACTGAGCCAGAGCCGGGTACCCGAGGATGGCGTTGTATGGAAGGTCAATGCTGGCGATGTCGAAGTCGATGAGCTCCGTGCGGTCGTTGTCGCGGGTGCCAAAGGTCACGGGAAGACAGATCTGCCCCAGGGGACTGGAGGAGCCACCACCGACCCCGGAGAAGGGCTTGCTGGGGCGGAGCCGTTCGAGCGGTACGTGAAGGAGGCTAAAAGCCTCCACAGAGAGCACGTTGAGGCTGGCGCCGCCATCAATGAGGGTCTTGGTGACGGCTACGCTGCAGATGGTGGGCGTGCAAAGCATTGGGAGCACGCCCGAGCCGACGGTGGTGACAGGGTGATCCCCCGCGTCGAAGGTCAGGTCGGCCTTGGGCGCCGCCCAACCCGGGGGAGCCCCCTGCCGCGTGGAGGCGGCGCCGATCTGGCAGAAGAACATCTTAGCGTGACGGTCCGAGGGCGGCGCTTGCGAGCTGCCGAGGAGGGCCGCAACAGTGAGGGGTGCCGGTGCCGCGAAGCACGCAACGAAGAGGCTGCGCAGCTCCTCCCAGGATGCCACCGTGGATTCTGGGAGGTTGAGCAACCAGGCGCGCGGTGCACCAGCGAGAGCCATGGGGAGCCAGTTGGCCATGACCTTGTCGTCGCCCCCAGCCATCAGAATGGCCTCTTCATACACCAGCAGGAAGGCCGACGGGTGCGCCGCACCGTCGTAACGCGGTGGCATCTCCGGCTTGAACTTGGGAGGCCACTGCACCGCCGCAAGGCGGGGGCTATGGCTCGAAGCCCCCTAGCTCCATCGCGGGCATCTGTCGACGCAGCCGGAAGAGCAGCACCGGCCATGGGGGCGAAGCGCGGTGGTGGCGGAGCGTGGATTGACTGAAGGAAAGCTCCGGCGCACCCCTACCTAGTGCGCCAAATGTCGGATATCGGTTTCCAGCAAAACCCTTGAGGGTCGAACACTGGGGTGCACACGGAGATCTCTCTCTCTCTCTCCCTAGATCGCTCTCGCAATGATCGCAAGGCCTAGCTCGACGAACCCAAAGAACGAGAGACACAAGAGTTTATACTAGTTCATGCCACCGATGTGGTGTAATACCCTACTCCAGTATGGTGTGGTGGATTGCATCTTGGGCTGAGGATGAACACTAACAAGGGAAGACCAGCCTCCTGAGGAGAGGTGCTCTTGTGCTTGTGTGTGGCTTTGGATGGAATGGCTGCGATCCAAGGTCAGATGAGATGCCTCCTATGGTGGTGGCCAGTCCTATTTATAGAGGCCCTGGTCCTCTCCCCAAATATTGAGTGGGAAGGGATCCAACAACGGCCAAATTCGAAGGGAGACAACTAGTACAAGTTATCCTGACTAAAGGTGGTCTTCGCCTGCCAAAGGCTCTAGTGGTGACGCCGTCTTGGGTTCCACGATGACCTCCGTCCTGCCGTCCTGCTGGTCTTGGTCTTGCAGCACTGATATGGAAACCTTTGCCAGATGCCTTAGGACTCCTCACCTGCGCTTGCCTCTTTAGCACCAAAGAGGAAACGAGGACACTGCGCGCGCTGGCGCCCGCCTAGCTCCAATCGGCATGGCTTGTGTCAAAGGAACCTCACGAGGTGCTCCTTTCCTTGATCCCTCCGCCCCTCGCGAGCCATCCTGGTGAGGCCGCCCCTAAAGAAGTCTTGTGTCGTCCGCCTCGCGAGGCTTGGCCCCTCGCGAGGCTCTTGAGTGTTTGCTGGTGAAGATGGGCCGTACAGGGCCGCCGGTGGAGCCACGCCGTGGGCCATAGGCAGGCAAGTTTGGGTCCCCGTTCCCAGGAACCCGACATGCTCCATCAATGCCACTGGGCTCGTTGAGTGTAGACCATAACTCTATCGTCCCTTAATCTTTCGAGATCTGCATATTACATGTGCAAATGGGTATGTGAAATGTACTCATAAGTTGCAAAGGAAAGTATAACAGATTATATATGCAGGGTAAGTATTGGTGGAGGTTTCCTTTGCATAAAGCCAATTTTCTCCTATACTAAATTTTGTAAACTTCTTTTGAAATAAAAATAGTTTTTACTATAAAATATAGGAGTGAGACACTTGGATATACGCACCAGTGCTCATTTCCAAAATTAGTTTAAATCATACATAGGATTGAAGTGAAACACATTTGCTGTGCTCAATGCTCAACCTATTCCCTTAAATTAGAGTTTTAAAAAAGAGAGGGGAGATCCTTCTTCCGTCCAAGTCTTCAGTTGCTCAAAATTACCCGTAACCGAGGGCACGGCTAATCGATTAGGTTTAACCCTCTACAGAGGTCGTGCACGTTCCCCGCACAACACAATCAACCATGTTTATCGTTACACACTTGGGTGCACGACTAGGAGGAGATTGTGATGAAGCCTTTCCGTAACAGCCCCTTATATCGACCAAGCCGCCCGCACCTTCGACACGTAGTCCTCTCTCCGATGGCGGTCCTAGGGTAGGGTTTCCCGTTAGTACTAAGCTAAGCCAGAGCCCATAGTAGCATGTGGCCGTACTGGAAGCTACATCAAATGATACTTGGAAGATCTCAGTCCCCTAGACGGCAGTCCCCACCAAAAACCTGTGTGCAAGACCCTAGTCGGGTGCATTCACTGCAAAACCCCGATTGGGCGCAATCACTTGTAATCCCATCAATACCATTCAACCCAGGGAGTAGAAGTAAAATAGAATATAGTTTTGTTTTTCAAAAGTTTTTACAAAACGTTGTCCCAAAATAAGGCAAGTTTATTCGTTTAAAACTTGTTTGATTCCCAATCCTTTCAATGGAAGCATGGCTAAGCACGGCTACATCCTAGGGCTTTAGCTAGCAATAGTTTCTTGCAAAACATTTTAGTAAAACATGCATAATAATAAAAGAGTTCATGCACATAAAATATAGGACAAGGTATGATCAACTGCAACTTGCCTGAATTTCGGAAGATGAAATATTCTACTCTTGGTCATATCTCCTTCTCGTTACGATATATCTAACGATATAAGAAAGTAATTTAACACACAACAACATCCAAATAAAGATCCAAATAGAAGATTCAAATTAACATTACAAATATATTCTTAGGATAATTATCATGACGTGGCTGTGGTTTGAGATGGAATCAAGTTTGGTCTTAAACAAGACATGACGTAGTCATATTCTATGGTTGGATTCAAGTGATACAAAGTGAAGATCATGGTTCGATATAGAAGATGGGTTGTGAGACAATTCCTACAACAAATTTTATCACGAGACTATTCATAATATTTGACTTGGTTAAACGGAAGTGGGTATGGCATACGTTTCAAGATAAAGAATTAAATTCTTAATCTTATAACTCCAAATTTCTGTGGTGATATCAAATGACCAGAGAGGTTCCCTATGGATCAATCTAAGAGATTTAACCTATAGTCAAATTTTATTTTAACAAAGTTATTAAACGATGATCAAAGAAGGTCAAACTAAGGTGAGGTCCTAAGGCCCAACTTTCATATATAAAACATTTTTATATGATTTGCAGAATAAAAGATATAGTAAAAATACACATTTTACCATTTAAATCAACACTAATGTTTAAATATCCCAAAAGTGAGGTTTAATTTTTTTGTGATAAACTAGATGTTCTCCGCAATCTGGGGATATATTATTTGTCAAATTTGGATAAGCGGTTGAAGAGATATGATTTTTTGAAGTTTGGATATTTTACTGAAAATGTATGACGGTATCAAACTTTTCTGCCATGTGTCATGCTGTGATTGGTGGATACCCCTTCAGCGAAGAACAAGGAATGGCTGGGTGCCCACCGTGAGGGTTCGCCGTAGTTGGGCGGCGCGGTGCGTATTCGACGAACGGGAGTCGATGGAGTGGCGAATGGTGGGGAGATGGTGACAGAGAATTCAATGGACTCCGTAAGGATCTCGGGAGCTTTCTGCTTCACTGGACAGAAGTGGCCGAAGTTTTGCACGGCGGCGGTGAGACTCGGTTCTCGCGCTCCTGCTGCTAAATCTAGAGGAAAAGGGTCACAGAGATGCACATCAACAAGTGGAAGAGAGGTGGAGGATTTGGGGTTGCTCGGTTGCGATGGAATCCTCGTTGGACTTTGATGTTGTTGCCGAACTTCGGCGAGCAATTGTGACTGATGAGGTGGGGATAGAGCTAAGGCACGAGAGGGCTTTGGATAAGAAGAGAGTTGTGTGGGGATGGGTCCTTTTATAGGATGCAGGGGAGGTCAGAGATGAGCGGGGCGTTCGTCGACATTATGGTGTTAATGACGAACGTTACAACGGCTCTAGGCCGCTGTGTTCACGACAACTTCATGCTTGTCCAACAGACCGCTCGCCAGCTGCACAACTTGCGGGCACCTAGGGTGCTCCTCAAGCTCGACATCACGCACGCTTTTGACATGGTCTCCTAGCACTTCTTCATCGACGTTCTACGTCACCTGGGCTTCGGCAGGCGTTGGATCGAGTGGATCAACATCCTCCTTTCCAGCTCTAGCACGCGTGTCCTCATCAACGGGTCCCCCAGTCCCCCGATCGCCCTCGCCTGTGGCCTGCGACAAGGAGACCCTATCTCCCCGATGCTGTTCACGATGGCCATCGATGCCCTCAACTCACTACTGGTGTATGCCCATCGGTGTGGACTCCTGTAGCGACTCACTGCCCGGCATGCTGCTTCGAGCATATCCCTCTACACCGACGACGTCGTCGTGTTCTGCCACCCCTCCACCCATGACCTGCGAGTCATCCGTGAGTTGATGTGCGTCTTTGGGATTGCGTCTGGGCTTTGCACTAACTTCTCGAAGTGCTCGGCCACGCCCATTTAGTGTGGCGATGACGATATTGCTTGCATCCAGAGTGAGCTTGCCTGCGCTATGGTTGGCTTCCCCATCATCAACCTCGGCATCCCGTTATCTGTGTGGAAACCGTTGGCGTCATCCCTGCAGCCCATCGTCGGGAGGCTGTCTAAGAAACTCTCCACATGGCGCACAACTCTCCTCTCCCGTGGCGAGCGCCTTTCCCTAGTCCATCAGGTGTTATGCGCGATCCCCTCCCACATCATGGTCGCCATTGCCATCTGCCCTCCGGTGCTTAAGCAGGTCAACCGCAGCATTCAAGAGTTTCTTTGGCACGGAAGAAAGGACACCCGGAGTGGGCATGGCCCCGTCAACTGGCAGCGCGTCTATCGCCCTCTTGAGCTTGGAGGCCTCGGGATCCAGGACCTCCACTGCCAAGGCATTGCGCTGCACGTGCGTTGGTTGTGCCTTCAATGCACGGACCCCACCAGACCTTGGGCGCATCTTCATCTCCCAAGCGACCCCGACGCCTCCGCTACTTCCGGGCCTCTACATCCTGGGACGTCGGCGATGGCCGGACTTGCCGATTCTGTATGGACCATTGGATCAATGGCCAGGCAGTCTCTGACGTTGCCTCCTCCCTCATCACCCTTATCCCACGGCGCCTACGGAAGTGCACGGTGGCGGAGGCGCTCCACGACCGCAGCTAGATCATCGACCTTCGTGGCGCCCTGACCCCTGGTGCACTCGCCGACTACATGCACCTGTAGAGAATGCTCCGGTATATCGTTCTCTCCAACCTACCCGACCGTCTGATCTGGAGATGGACCACGAATGCCAAGTACTTGGCCAAGTCTTGCTACCTAGCCTTCTATGCTAGTTCCACCGCGGCCCCATTCTGGCAACTGACGTGGAAATGCTGGGCTCCCCTACGAGTCAAGATCTTCTCATGGCTCGCCGACCTCAAACATTGCTGGACCGCCGCTAGACTCGCTTGGCACGGCCTACCGCACAACGACCGATGCGTCCTTTGTGATCAGGCTATGGAGACCATGCAGCACATCATCATCGGCTGCCCTTTTTATCGGCAAATATGGCATGATGTGCTCGCTTGGGTGCGTGCTACCCCCCTCCTACCGAAGACGAAGACTTCCTCCCCTGGTGCACGTCAGCCATCGCCGGATCCCCCTCCGGCCTTCGCAAGGGCCTGGCCACGTTAGCTATGCTCACAGCTTGGTGCATCTGGAAACACCGCAACCGTTGCATGTTTGACGACGACTCCCCCTCCACCTCGAGGTTGTTTGCAGCTATTCAGGACGAAGCTAGGACCCGGGCTCGAGCTGGTGCTCGCGGACTAAATCTATTGCTGGCATAGGAGTGTAACTATAATATTGTTGGGCTAAGCATCCCACCCTAAAAAGGCTCTGCGTTTCCTTCTTTGAGCCCGCAAAACCCCCCTTGTATTCTCCCTACCTATCAATGAAATGATACGCACTTTTGCGTATTCGCGAAAAAAAGACGACCTGCTGCCGTGAAGAAGGCCGGGCCTTCCTTGGGCCTTGCCTGCCCATTGTTTTTCTTTTTTTAGAAAAAGTCAACATTAAAAATATTGATAAATACCAGAAGAATATTTGTACTCCGGTAGAAATAGTTTAATCACAAAATAATTTTTTATTGTGCACGCATTTGTATTATAAACTCTATGGACATATTTATATTACTCAAAAAGCCAATTTAGAGTTTTGCAAATTTCGAAAATGATAGTTGTGCCATATTAAGTATTTCCAAATATATTTTGGAGAAGTCACATTATCTCCTCTTATTAAATTTATTGAATATTTTGGAAATATTTAAATGGCATTAAAATTCCATATAAGATCCAATTTCAGCAAAACTCATAAATTCAAAGAACTCTAAATGAAATATTCTTCCACCACATTTGAGAAAATCATTTTATTCTCACTCATATATTTGAACATGGTTTCAAAATATTCCAAAAGAACTGAATGCCCTTTGAATTTTTGAAAAAGAAACTTTCCCAAATATATTTTTTGGACAAAAATGTTATCCAATTGTTTTTAACATGGTTTGGAAAAGTTTAAACAAGGACTCAAAAGTTTTGAAATTCTTGTGAAAATCAAGGCAATTCAATCAATATAATCTTATTATAACATTCCAAAATTTGGAAAATTTTGGGATGTTACACGTAAGCACTGTGGAAGAAGGGAACTGGTGCACCAAGCTGATGATTCTCGCAGATACCTCGGCTTCGAAGAGTAGTTCAGGGGCTACTGAGGTAGTCATGGACTAAGGGGTCCTCGGGCTTCCGATCTAACTCTCATGGGCTGGACAGGTGGGTCGCTCTGTAACTATTACTGGAAAGGCCGAGCTATAAGGCGACTCCGTGTTCAGGAAGGAAACCTTCGAATACTTGGTGTGTCCTCCAAGTCAAGATGGAAAAATCGACATGTTTATTCCCTGATGGCAACCGACCATGTGTAACCCTAGGTACCCCTGGTGTCTATATAAACTAGAGGGTTTAGTCCGTAGAGTCTCGAACCATCATCCTACTCATCTAGCATTTAGTTCATCCGATATCGAGTTAGACCAACTCTATAACCATCATATACACACATCAAAATAATCAGGCAGGGTGTAGGGTTTTACCTCTTCGAGAGGGCCCAAACCTGGGTAAATACTATCCCTGCATTTACTGTTCCCACTCGGTCCAAGATCCACAACTCGATAACCCCTACCCGAAATCCGCCGATTTTGACACCGACGGGGATGGTGGTGAAGAAGTGGTGGGCTTGTTCTCCACCATCCAAGAATCTAGCTCATGCCTCTTCTTGATGATCTCAAAAAGCACATGATTATGTACTTCTAGGGCAATCACTTCTTGAGTAGTTGTTGTGTTCTGAGCGCAAATTGCTTCAACAGCCTTTAGTGCATTGATACGTCTCCAACGTATCTATAACTTTTATTGTTTCATGTTGTTATAATACCAATCTTGGGTGTTTTATATTCATTTACTAGCAACTTTATATCATTTTTTGGGACTAACCTATTGACATAGTGCCGAGTGCCAACTGCTGTTTTTTGCTTGTTTTTTACTTTGCAGAATATCAATACCAAATGGAGTCCAAATGCCACGAATTATTTTGGAGAAATATTTCTGCTCAAAAAACACCCAGGGAGCCAAAGAAGCACACGGGGAGGAGGCCCATGGGGCCCACTAGGCACCAGGGCGAGCCAGAGGCCCAAGTGCGCCCTGGTGGGTAGTGGAGCCCATAAGAAGCTTCTCCACCAACATCCACATCTATAAATACTCTAAAATCCAAAAAAACCTAGGGGAGTCAAGGAAATATCATTTCCGCCACCGCAAGTTCCAGAACCACGAGATCCAATCTAGAGGCCTTTTCGACACCCTACCAGAGAGGGCAATGATCACGGAGGGGTTCTTCATCATCCTTTGCCCCTCCGTTAATGCGTGAGTAGTTTACCACAGACCTACGGGTCTGTAGATAGTAGCTAGATGACTTATTCTCTCTTTTTGATGTTCAATACAATGTTCTCCTCGATGTTCTTGGATATCTATTTGATGTAATGACTTTTTGCGGTGAGTTTGTTGAGATCCGACGAATCGTGGGTTTATGCTCAGTTCTATCCATGAATATTATTTTAGTCTTTGCTGAACCCTTTTATGCATGATTGTTATAGCCTCGTATTTCTTCTCCAAAATTTTGGTTTGGTTTGGCCAACTAGATTGATTTTTCTTGCCATGGGAAGAGGTGCTTTGTGATGGGTTCGATCTTGCGGTGCTCAATATCAGTGACAAAAAGAGACATGACACACATGTATCGTAGATATTAAGGATAAGAAGATGGGGTATATTCCTACATGAATAGATCTTGTCTACATCATGTCATCGTTCTTATTGCATTACTCCATTTTTTCATTAACTTAATACACTATATGCATGCTCGATAGCGGTCGATGTCTTGAGTAATAGTAGTAGCTGCAAAATCCTTTCTATCTACTAATCTTGGATGTGATGGCTATATACATGATCATTTCCTTAGATATGGTCATGATTATTCACTTTTCTATCAATTGACCAACAGTAATTTGTTCCCCACTGTATGCTATTTTCTTGAGAGAAGCCTCTAGTGAAATCTACGGCCCCCGGGTCTGTTTCCTATCATATTAAATCCAAAAATACCTTGCTGCAATTTTTCCTTATTTATTTTATTCTGTGTTTTTGATAGATCTATTTATCAAATCTCATACAATTTAATCTATCTCAATACCGTGGAGGGATTGACAACCCCTCTTACGCTTTGGGTTGCAAGTATTTGTTGTTTGTGTGCAGGTGTTGTTTGCATAGTGTTGCTTGGTTCTCCTACTGGATTGATAACCTTGGTTTCATAACTGAGGGAAATACTTACCGTTGTTGTGCTGCATCATCCTCTCCTCTTCGGGGAAATACCAGCGCAGATACAAGCAATCAAGAATAATTTCTGGCGCCATTGCCGGGGAGACATCATCAACATCTATCAGGTTCCTACGCATAAAATCTCATCTCCTTGCAATTACTTTATTTGCCATTTGCCTCTCGTTTTCATCTCCCCCACTTCTAAAATGTTTTTTTTGTCCAAAAATATTTTCTGTTTGACTTTCTTCTTGTTTGGTATCTTTGCTTGTGTTGCCATGTGCCTTATATTTGCTTGCATCTTCACTTGCTAAAAATCTATTGATATGGATCCTCCTCCACTTGCTAATCTTTTCGGAACACCAAATTATGATGAACCAATTGCTAGTGAGTTTAATGCACTTGATTATCACTATGAAGTTTTGCTTGGAAATCATGAATTGGAATTTGTGCTGAAGTGTTGAAAGAAGAAAAATATGAAGTGATTCATGATAGCTCCTTGAATGAAAAGCATGATTGCAATAGTGTTTTTAAAAATTATATTTATGTTAGTTGTGCTAATAATATGCAGAACCCTAAGCTTGGTGATGATAATTTTGTTATGCCCGCTACTTATTGCAATGACCATGATTAGGGTGATAATGCTTCTTATGATCTTGAAAATTCATTTAAGCCTCATGATGATTATGTTTGCAATAATACTGAAAGTGGGTTTGGAAGAGTGTCTACTCTAGGTAAAAATAAGCCCACATATATGGAAAGTGTTCAGTCTTATGAAACTTTTGATAAAAGTGGGTTTGGAGAGATCGTGACTTTAGTTGATGTTAATCCCACTATTTTGGAAGACTATGAGAATTTTATGCATGTGGATCATGAATAGAAAAATTTAAATGATTCCTATGTTGTTGAATTTGATTATGATTCTACATGTAAATATTATGAGAGAGGAAATATGGTTGTAGAAATTTTCATGTTAATAAATTACCTCTCTTCATGTTGAGATTGCTATTGTTTCATTCTTCTTCCTTGCATATGCTAGATATTGCTTGTCTTGATAATTTGTTTTCCTATAAAATGCCTATGGATAGGAAGTATGTTAGACTTAAATGTGTCTGTCACATGTATCATGATGCTCTCTTTGTGCTTCAATTCATATCTTTCATGTGAGCATCATTGAAATCTCAAAGCCTATCTTAATGGCTATAAAGAAAGAGCTTGCTGGGAGGCAACCCAATAATTATCATTTTTTTTGTTTTTCAATATATACAAAAGTATGCCTCTGTTATGATTGTGCTCTGTATGTTTTAATTAGTGTTTGTGCCAAGTAATGCCTTTAGGATGGCTTGGGTGATAGTTGATTTGATCTTGTTGGAAAACATAAACTTTTACGTCTAGTAGAAGAATTTTTAAAAATCACTAAGGTGAAGATTCTGGATTTTTTTACACATGATTGATATATTAATTGCACCTATCGTCCTAATTTTTCAAAAGTTTGGGAGTTAAAGAAGTATGTCCAAAGTACAAATTACTACAGACTATTTTGTTTTTGACAAATTCTATTTTCGTTGCATCGTGTGCTTATTTTGATGAATCTATGGATTGTGTCGGGGGGTAATATTAGAATGCATTAGTTATAATGCAATAATAAAATATGAATGTGTTTACAACAGTACGTAAGGTGGTGATTTACTTTATTATACTAACGGATCTCATGAAGGTTTTGTTTAGTTTTGTGTGATTGAAGTTTTCAAGTTTTGGGTGAAATCACAATGGATGAAGGAATAAGGGGTGAAAAGAGCCTAAGCTTGGGGATGCCTGTAACGCCCATGATGCGGCTATATCTCTCACGTGTTGAGGCACGACTTAGAGGCATAACCGCATTGTAGGTTTTGTCGCAAGAAGGGTCATCTTCACACAATCCCATGTAATGAACAAGAATGGGATAAAGAGAGTTGGCTTACAATCGCCACTTCACACAATACATAAATTAAACATACATCATTCAGAGTACAATCAAGGTCCGACTACGGAACCAAAATAAAAGAAGACAACCCCAAATGCTAGATCCCCGATCGTCCCAACTGGGCTCCACTACTGATCATGAGGGAAAGAAACATAGTAACGACCACGTTCCTCGTCGAACTCCCATTTGAGTTCGGTTGCGTCACCTGCACCGGCATCGTCGACACCTGCAACTGTTTTGGAAGAATCTGTGAGTCACGAGGACTCAGAAATCTCACACCCGAGAGATAAAGACTATTTAAGCTTATAGGAAGGATGGGGTAATGAGGTGGAGCTGCAGCAAGCACTAAGCATATATGGTGGCTAACATATGCAAATAAGAGCGAGAAGAGGAGCAACGCAACGGTCGCGAAGCTAGAAGTGATCAAGAAGTGATCCTGACACTACTTACATTCATACATAATCCAAACCGTGTTCACTTCCCGGGCTCCGCCGAAAAGAGACCATCACGGCTACACACGCGGTTGATGTATTTTAGTTAAGTCAAGTGTCAAGTTCTCTACAACCGGACATTAACAAATTCGCATCTGCCTCATAACCGAGGGCACGGCTTTCAAAAGTTTATACCCTGCAGGGGTGTCCCAACTTAGCCCATCAAAAGCTCTCACGGTCAACGAAGGATATTCCTTCTCCCAGGAAGACCCGATCAGACTCGGAATCCCGGTTACAAGACATTTCGACAATGGTAAAACAAGAATAGCAAGACCACCCGACTGTGCCGACAAATCCCGATAGGAGCTGCACATACCTCGTTCTCAGAGCACGCCGGATGAGCACTCCGTACAACTAAAACCAGGCCTCAAGTTTCCCCGAGGTGGCGCTGCAAAGGACTCTAGTTCGGACCAACACTCAAAGGAGCATTGGCCCGGGGGGAGGTAAATAAGATGACCCACGGGCTCTCGAAAACCCAAGGGAAAGGCTTAGGTGAGGAAAATGTAAATCCAAGGTTGGGCCTCCGGCATGACGATAACTAGGGAGGCAAGAGTGGAACAAAACACCGGGCATAAGGCCGAGCCTTCCACCCTTTACCAAGTATATAGATGCATTAATTAAATAAGAGATATTGTGATATCCCAAAATATCCATGTTCCAAGCAAAGATAGAAGTGATTTCGAGGGTATGGTCATCTTGCCTGAGATCCCGCAAGGGAGAAGAACGAGTCCATGAAGAAGACAAATGGACGTAGTCGAACGAATCCTCACAACTCCGAAACGAAAACCGAAACTAACAAGAGAAGCAAACCGGAAAGAAACAAACAACATGGTAAACAACCATCACATCAACATGGCATGATGCACCATCAAGTATGATGCATGTCCAGTTTAAATAGGCATGGCAATATGCTCAAACAACACTACAAGTTAAGTGGAGCTCAATATGCAACGAGTTGCATATTGATGGAACTTCACAACGATTATTTAGTTCTCTCCTGTTTAGGTACTCAATAGTATTAAATGTTATTAAGCATGGCAAGAGGTGAAGCATATGAAAACTAACCATTTAAGCAAGTTTAAATGAGGCCGGAACAACAAACAACACTTCCAAAAAAATCCCCATATGTCATTTAGCAACTTAAAGCAAACAACAATTTTAACCGTTTTAAATGTTATTATCATGATGCGGATGACATATGCAAGTTTTATGCCATTTTATGAAAATGTTGACATGAGCAAGATACGAGGCATTTGTCGCTGGCGGAAGAAAAGGGTGTCACGGCGACGATTCCGAAAATGATGCCACGGTAACATATCGGTTCCGGTAGCTCATGGAGATACCGGTGCAAAAGGAAGCGTGCGGATGTGTAGAACATGCTAGAGATGGTGAGGTGCTCTCGGCTACCAGGTTCCCACGGGTTAGTGGCATGGAAACGAGTGACAATTCGGACAAGGTGCAAACGCGAGCATCTCATACAACAAGCATTTGTTCACGGGCGTCGTCTCGGGATTATGCCTTCAAAGCATGCCTTTCAGAGCGGATCGGGTTCGACGGTAGTGGAAGTAGTGGTACACGATTACGATAGTGGCACATCTTGTAGTGGAACTTGGGCGTAGTGGTACACGTTTCATAGAGAAACTTGACGCCCACGGGGTCGACGGTAGAGGTACACACGTTGTCAGGGTACTTGTCGGTCCGGCTTGGTGTACACGTACATGGCAAACGTAGTGGTACTGAGCGCCGGTAGTCGAGGGACTTGCCGAAAACCACAGAGCCGGTGTGCTTGTTCAGGCGATCTTGTCGATCTTGATGGTCCAAACAAAGCAACACAAGGGGCCTCGGGTGACAGCGACGACGAACAAAAACCCACGGAGAAGCAGGGGGTGCAGAGGCGTTTGAAGACGGACTTGGCGTTCCTGGTTCAGTGGTGGTGCTCGCGAGTGCAAGGCGGCCGACGAGGAACAACAGCCGAGGAGCGGCAACGGCGTCCTTGGCGGCTTGAGCAGCCAGAGACGGTAGGGAGACGAAGTGGTCGCTGCGGCCTTGGCGCGACGGAGGTGGATCAGAGGAGGGGGCGGAGCAGAGCAGGCGCAAGGACTCGCCGGATCCAGGCAGAGCAGGCGGCGGAGTGGGAGCTTCGGGCGGCGATCCATGGCGGTCTCCTGCCTCGTGGTCGCCGGCAGCGGCGCCGGTCCTTGAACGATGAGGCGAGGTGAAGGAGCACGGGGAGGCGGCTCCATGGACTTGGCGAGGCGGCGGGGAACCGAGTCGATCCGGCCGGAGTTGGGGCAGAGGGGCAGCGGGGCGAAGGAGAGGCCGCTAGTGGAGGTATGGCGCTGCAGAGGGAGGCGGGGATCGAGCAGGGCTCTCCCTGGCGATGTGTGTGTTGCGTGTGGCGGCGCAGGAGGGAGAGATCGATGGGAGGTGAGGGGAACGAGCATGGGAGGCTAGGGTTTACAGCGGGGCGCGGCTGGGCCTTAGAGGCCAGCCCGGTAGAGAAGGCAGTGGCCAGAGGCCTGGCTGGAGGCCTGGCTGGGCTGCTGGGCTCTCTTCTCTCTCTCACTCTAAAGAAAATAAAAATAACAGAGATAAAAAAGAAAAGAAAGGGAGGTTAGGGGAAGAAGTTGGACACGCGGATAATTTTCCCGGACTCACAAAAATGTGCTTGTTCCAAGAAAATATAAAAGGCCATGATTGAAAGATTTAAATTCAAACTCATTTGATTTAAATTCAAATAATTTGAATAGGAAGTGAGGGATGGGAAGGTCCAAAAATGTTCGGATTTTTGGTGGAGCTCCGGAATATGATGAAAGAATATATGGCAAGGTTGGAGAGCAAGAATTAAGATAACAAAGGCATTGGGATAATTTGCAAGTGTGTTATGGTGATTTCCAAATTAAAGAAATACTTAATATAGCTCCCTAATATTGGGAGGATATGTTATAAAGAGAAGTTACCCTTCCCTCGATTTAAATAGATCAACCATCTATGCAATTTATTAGTTGAGTTGAGATAAAATGATAAATGACATGATGGCATGATGACATGATGCAAAGCAAAAATAAAAGAGCAAGCACAAAAGAAACACACGGTTGATCACGAAAATATGGAAGTCTTCTCAAGCGTCGGTCTTGGGGCGTCACAACACTCCTCCACTTACAAGAGATCTCGTCCCGAGATCTAAGGATGGCGCCGGAGAGAAACGTAAGAGGAAGAGGTAAAAAAAAGTTGCTTCTTCGACAAACGAGTGAAACCCACAAACCTTGAGAGGTTGAACCAATAGAAAGAAAGAATACCATGGAGATGAACGAAATGAAAACACTCCGTTGGACAAGGAACAAGGAATACGACAAGAAAGAAGAGCTTAAGTGACAAGATAGACATTGAAACCACTCAATGGATAAGTAAGAAAAGAACACAATCCTCACAATAAGAGATGATGTGTGAAGAGAGCAACATCACCATGCCTCCGGAAGAAGAAATAGAAGATAGATCATTGGAATAAAGGAATGGATAAGAAAATGCCAACTTCTGCCACATATGATCTTGGGAAGCACCCTTCCAAGAAGGTGTGACGCCCCCGATTCAATCGTACACTAATCATGCACGCAAATGTGTACGATCAAGATCAGGGACTCACGGAAAGATATCACAACACAACTCTACAATTAAAATAAGTCATACAAGCATCATAATACAAGCCAGGGGCCTCGAGGGCTCGAATACAAGTGCTCGATCATAGACGAGTCAGCGGAAGCAACAATATCTGAGTACAGACATAAGTTAAACAGGTTGCCTTAAGAAGGCTAGCACAAACTGGGATACAGATCGAAACAGGCGCAGGCCCCCTTCCTGGGATCCTCCTAAACTACTCCTGGTCGTCGCCAGCGGGCTGCACGTAGTAGTAGGCACCTCCCAAGTAGTAGGAGTCGTCATCGACGGTGGCGTCTGGATCCTGGGCTCCATCGTCTGGTTGCAGCAATCGGGTAGGGGAATGGGGAAAAGGAGGAAACAAAGCAACCGTGAGTACTCATCCAAAGTACTCGCAAGCAAGGAGCTACACTACATATGCATGGATATATGTGTAAAGGGCCATATCAGTGGACTGAACTGCAGAATGCCAGAATAAGAGGGGGATAGCTAATCATGTCGAAGACTACGCTTCTGGCAGCCTCCGTCTTGCAGCATATAGAAGAGAGTAGACTGAAGTCCTCCAAGTAGCATCGCATAGCATAATCCTACCCGACGATCCCCTCCTCGATGCCCTGTCAGAGAGCGACCACCGGGTTGTATCTGGCACTTGGAAGGGTGTGTTTTATTAAGTATCAAGTTCTAGTTGTCATAAGGTCAAGGTACAACTCCGGGTCGTCCTTTTACCGAGGGGCACGGCTATTCGAATAGATAAACTTCCCTGCAGGGGTGCACCACATAACCCAACACGCTTGATCCCATTTGGCCGGACACACTTTCCTGGGTCATGCCCGGCCTCGAAAGACCAACACGTCGCAGCCCCACCTAGGCACAACAGAGAGGCCAGCACGCCGGTCTAAACCTAAGCGCGCAGGGGTCTGGGCCCATCGCCCTGAGCACACTTGCACGTTGCATGGGCGGCCGGAAGCAGACCTAGCCTAGTGGCGTTCCAGTCGAATCCGGCGCGCGCCACTCAGTCGCTGACGTCAAGAAGGCTTCGGCTGATACCACGACGCCGAGTGCCCATATCTTTCCCGCGTAGCTGGTTAGTGCATGTAGACCAAATGGCCAGACTCAGATCAAATACCCATATCTCATTAAGCGTGTTAAGTATCCGCGAACGCCAAACAAGGCCAGGCCCACCCCTCTCCTAGGTGGTCGTAACCTGCCCTGTCGCTCCGCCACAAAGATCCACACAGAGGGCCGTTGGGACAAAGGTCCTTTCAGCCCCCAATCCGTGAATCACTCGCGGGTGCTCCTCGAGCCGACCCGACTTTAGTTACCACATGTATCATGTATAAAGTACTCCCTCTGTAAACTAATATAAGAGTGTTTAGAATACTAAAGTAGTGATCTAAACGCTCTTATATTAGTTTACAAAGGGAGTAGTATATACCCGTGATCAACTCCCGAGTGATCACGGCCCGATAGTACAGCACAGCAGACGGACAAGAATGTAGGGCCACTGATGGAAAACTAGCATCCTATACTAAGCATGTAGGATTGCAGGTAAAGGTAAGAACAGTAGTGACAAGGACAGGCTATGCATCAGGATAGGATAAACGGAAAGCAGTAACATGGTGCACTACTCTAATGCAAGCAGTATAGAATAGAGTAGGCAATATTTGGTGATCAAGGGGGGGCTTGCCTGGTTGCTCTGGCAAGAGAGAGGGGTCGTTAACTCCGTAGTCGTACTGGGTAGCAGCGGCGTCGGTCTCAGTGTCTAGCGAGAGAAGAGGGGGGAGAAACAATAAATACTTAAGCAAACAGATGCATAGCGATGCATGACATGACAAGTATCAGTGCTAGGGGTGCCCTAACGTGGTGTGTGGTGATGCCGGTGAAGGAGGGAGGATAACCGGGAAAGTATCCCCGGTGTTTCGCGTTTTCGGGCAGAGAAGCCGGAGGGGGAAAGTTGCGAGTTTGATATGTTAGGGGTGCATGGCGGACGAACGGGCTGCGTATCCGGGTTCGTCTCGTCGTTCTGAGCAACTTTCATGTAGAAAGTATTTTCATCCGAGCTACGGTTTATTTTATATTAATTTTAAAAGATTTAAATCATTTTTAGGATTTATTTAATTTATTTAAACCAACAATATCCAGAATAGTGCTTGCTGACGTCATCATGTTGTCAGCATGACGTCAGCAGTCAACAGAGGTGTTGACTGGTCAGCTGACGTGTGGGTCCTGTCTGTCATTGACTGTTTAGCCTAATTAGTGTTTAACTAATCTAACTACTGTTTAATTAAACTAATTAGGTAATTAGGTTAACCTAATTATGATTAATTAACTTAATTAATTCCTTAATTAATTAATTTAATTATTATTACTTATTTAATTATTTATTATTTTTTATATTATTATTTTTTTAATAAAACCATTCTGGTCGTGGGGCCCCGCTGGCAGTGGCACATTTGGCCAGTGGAGCAGGCTAATGGGGCTGCAGGAGCGGGGCTAATCGTGGCAGAGCCCCGATGGTGCCGGCGCGGACACCGGGCGCCGGAGCGCTGGTGAGCAGCAGTAGCGCGGGGCGACGGCGGCGCGGCTCGCGGCCAGGGCGGCGACGAAACAGCGCAACAGGGGCGCAGGGGGCTACGCGGCGAGCTCGAGCATGGGGATGTGGCGGGGGTGTGTGCGGTGGCGGGCGCGCACGCGGCGCGGGGCGCAACCGGGCGCGGGCGGCGTGGTAGCCGGCCATAGCAGCAGCGAGCGCCGCAAAGAGCAGCAGCAAGCGGCGGAGCAGGCGAGTACGACGCTTGGTGGAGGTCAGCAACGACAGTGGGCGGCGAGCATGGCCGTACCAATCGCGGTGCGGGGAGGAGTGGTGGTCTTGAGCGCGTGCGTGTGCGGGTAGTGGATCGCTGCGGTGGTGAAGCAGCACGGGGCCAGTGGCCATCAGGGACGGCAGCAGGGCCATGGTGCGAACGACCGGTGCCATCGGATCCGGCGACGGAAGCAGAGGGGGAGAGGAGAGGGGCGATGCTCACGGGCGGTGCAGGGGATCGGGCGGCGAGGCATGATGAAGCAAGTCGAGGAGGAGGCGAGGCCGAGCAGTCCGGCGAGGAGGATGGGGACGGCGTGGTCGAGGCGGAGAGGCTCCGGCAGGCGGCGTTGGACGGCGTCGAGGTCGTGCGGTGATCCAGTTCTCGATCGGGAAGGGGGCGAGGGCGGGGAGGTCAGTGAGGTGAGGCGACGGGGGCGTCAGCGAGTAAGGGCTCCAGGGAGGAGCGACGTGCCGGCGGGGAGGCGATTGGGCGCCGGCATCGGGCTCGGGGCGACGGGATCGGGGCGGCGTGCGTTGGGGCGCCCCCGATCCAGATCTCGCTGGGGGAAGTGGGAGGAGTGGAGAGTGGGGCAGTTAGGTTAGGGTTCCTGGGGGCGAGGGCATGTGTAGGCCAGGGGTGGGCCAGCCTGGGCCAGTTGGGTTGGCCGGCCGGGCCGGTTGGCCCATGTGGGGAGGGGGGTTGTTCTCCTTTTGTTAGTTTAGTTTAGTTTTTATTTACTTTACTTTTCTGTTATAGTTTTGTATCCTATTATTTTAGTTTTAGTAAAATATATACTTAGTATATATAAATTAGTATTTCAACTTAGTCCATACTCAAAAAGTCCAGTCTTCAAAATTAGTTTGACATTTTATAATTAATATAAGGTATTTATTAAATTGGTCATGCAGCTATTTTATTCATTTTAGAGTTTGCAAGCATTTTATAAAAGTGTGGTTCCTCCACCATTATTAGCTAGCGATTATTTGGCACAACCCAAACATTTTATTTTTAATGTTTGAAAACTTTGATGTTTGCCTTTATTTTAAATTTGAATTTGAATCATTTTTAGACCATCGCGAGATTAACAACAGTAACCGAGGTGACGTGGCATCATTAGCATGGAATTACTGTAGCCTAATTATCCGGGCGTCACAGAAGGTTAGAACGGAGTTCTTGGAAAAACCAACAACGAAAGGATAAGCTTGTAGTGGGCTTATGGAAACAACTCAAAACTTAGAGGTGTATACATGCCACTACGGAAAACAGTTGATTGCTTGAGAACAACACGGAGATGAAAACTTGATTTGCCGAGAGAATAGGAGAAAAACTTGGATCATTGATAAGCACCACGAATAGCAACATTCACAATGGAAGGCTTTAGGTGAAATATAACCCAAGATAACTCCAATGAAGAAATGATGGGTTTAAATATCTCATTCTTGACAACATGTGAATCATGAAACATGCATGAAACTGTCAAAATGACATAACACCACCTCAAAAGATATTGTAAAAAGAATTGCACTTTGGAATGCAAGATGAAGAATACTTGAACTCCTCAAAACAAAACATGTGTTGAGCACCATGTTTATTTTGAAGTATGGCTTGACGGATCATAACTTCGAGAGAAATCTTGAAGAACAATTGAAGAATAAAAAGAATCCTTGATGAACCACCATGAAGAAACTCCATGAAGAACTCCAGTAAACAAAAGGATGATAGAAAGAAAAGAGAAGTTGAAAACACAAGGTGAAGCCTTGCAATGATTTAGATGGAGCTTCGCGACGAGATAATGCGGAAAAACTTGGAACTTCGGAAGAAGGAATTAATCACTTGGATGAAACAAGAACAAGAATTATGTTATGCGTATCTTTGACCAATTTAGATTGATGATAAGCAACGGATTTGGCATACTACTTATTCTCGTTGAGAAAGGATTAAGAGAGATATAGTGTAAACTTGAGAAAAGTCTTCAACAAACCACCGGTAGGATTGGAAAGAACGACTGAATCTATATGATAACGAAGGAAGAGAACTCTTGAACGAACCACCGTAAGAATTGAAAATGAACGAAGAAAAGATAAAGAAACACCGAGAAGAATTAGAAAATGAACGAAGATACTTGAGAGAATTTAGATACAAGTGAATGCAGAGATCCCGAGGTGATTAGATAATACTTGAATGATGCACCGGTATGATTTGGAGAATGAGAGCTGAAAGCTTGAGTGAATAATTCTGAGATGATGGGCTCCGGAGAATCAAACTGAAAAGACTCCTGAAATTCTTCGGATGGGTGAAAAGAATTCTCACAATCGAAAACAATTATGAGAGGCTGGCATCAAGCTAGAACCATGAATCTTGAAGAGAATGAAGCAAGATTTAAGAGAAACTCTTCTTCGCTCTTCAAGAGAATAACGATGAGAAACACCACCATGAATTGTTGAGATACTCCGGGATGAAAATTAGAAAGGTTGAACCAACGATGAAAAGAATTTGAAAGCGATCTTGGAGAAGGAATATGACTGATGATATTTCATTCTTACGTCAAACTTCGAAAAGATTTTGGGAATAGCTCCGGGAAAATTAGAAGAGTCAGGTAAGATCCTGGGAAAAGACCTGTGGGTTAGGGGCCACTCAAAAGAAAACACCGTTGAACGATTTAAAAGAGAGATTGCGCCGGTAGAATTAAATGGCTAAAAAGAGATAACAACCTCGAGATAGCTTGAACGGATTTGGAATGAAAACACGAATCTCCTGAGATATCTTCAGCACTCTAGAACAAATGAATGGTGAGAAGTGGATGATAAAGAGGTGCACTGGCATGAGAAAGCATTTGAAACGAGGAAAGGATATGATCGAGAAAGCTTGAATTGAATCCACCGGAGAAGAAAGAACGAAGAATGATAAACTTGTAAAGCATCTTCATGAGAACCACTGGGTAAGAACATTGATTGAAAAGAAAGAAGGGTGGGAAAAAGGGTTAATCACTTCCCATCTATAAGATGGATACTTGATTTAGAAATCTGAGTCCTTGAAGAAAAAAGGGTGGGAGGGTGGGAAAAAAAAGGAAACTTGGGTCGGATGAAACAAATAACGTTGAGAAGACTTTGAGTTGATCTTGCAGATGGGAAAAATGATAGGATCCTCTTGAAGAAAATCACAATGATTGGAAAGAATTGACATGACAATCTCGATGATCAAGAAGGATTAGCATCCACATAGAAAATATGAGAACACTTCTTAGAATAAGGTATGGAATCAACACTTGGCATTGAAGCAACTCGAATACCACAAAACAAAACAAAAACAAAGGATTTGGCTTGCAGAATAAGCCGAAACAAACATATGATAGAGATTTTGTTCGAAGTTTTCTTGGTGGGGCCCACATGGGCTCGATCGTATAGCACCATCATGTATAAGGCAGTGCACATGACATACGAAGCGTCCCCGAGTCAGCATAGCCAAGGACTCTTTAAGACACAATGAGACCACTGTAAAACCAACCGCGGATAGGCGGACCACTAGACGTCGAACCCTAATCTCATATCATGCATCTGTCGGAAAGATATCGTAGGAGCTACTTGAATTCCCACTTATAAACTCCCGAAACTTTCTGGTTATGCAATCAGGTGTTGGGGATACAGTGGAAGCATAATATCTCACCCAAACTAGCAAATCCTACATCCAGTTGTATCCATCCTTCAACACATAACCAAGAAACCTTCGGAAATCATTTACCTCAACCTTCGAAAAGCATCTGTTATATGAGTTATGGTATTACTCCCGAACTCCTGCCCCAGTACTGGGTGGCGTCGAGGTGATCTCACCAACAACTGCATAAAAGAGATTTTCGATGTCGGCAAAACTCAGGTATTCCAGAACTGCGACGATAAAGTTGTGAGGACAACACCTCGGAGCTCAACTCCCCGGGACACTACCACAACCCCTAAATGTCAGGAGGCACCAAGAACAATGTTCTCGTCACAAAACCATCGGAACGATTCCAAGATACCCGCGTAACCCTAAAAAAAAGTTAGTGAAATTTGAGGAGAGTAGAGTCAAAACTTCTACGTCAGGGGGCCTCACCAGAGCGACGAAGGAACTGAGGAGTAAAAAGAATCCTACTCTCTGATATATATTATCGTAAGACTCAAAACATTTTTTTCGAGAATCAACAACGCCAGCGATTTGATCATGCAGGGGGCTCCTAAGTCGGGGATGGCTCTGATTACCAACTGTAACACCTACAATGCGGTTATGCCTCCAAGTCGTGCCTCGACACGTGACAGATATAGCCGCATCGTGGGCGTTACAATGCCCATGGCACCCCAAGATAATATTCAAGGAGTACCAAGCAACTAAGCTTGGGGATGCCCCGGAAAGCATCCCCTCTTTCTTCTAACGACCATCGGTAATTTTACTTGGAGCTATATTTTTATTCGTCACATATCATGAGTTTTGCTTGGAGCGTCTTGTATTATATGAGTCTTTGCTTGTTTTGCTTTTTAATTTGTCACAATCATCCTTGCTGGACACACCTATTTGAGAGAGCCATAATTATGCTATGATTTGTTAGAATTGCTCTATGTGCTTCAATTAAAAAATTTGAGCTATGGAATTGCTCTAGTGCTTCACTTATATCTTTTTGAGCATAGTGGTAGTTTAATTTTTGAAGAAATGTCCTCTCATGCTTCACTTAGATTATTTTTTTGAGATGAAAATTTTGAAGAAATATTTATGCTCTCATGCTTCACTTCAATTTATTTGAGAGCTTGAAAAGTAGCAATGGTAATATATGAAATTGGTCCCAAAGTGATAGATATTCAAGAGGGATAATAAAATTGTCATGAAGATCATTGGATATTAAAACTTGATTGCTTGTAATAGTTTTCGGATATGGAGATAGTAATACATGTGTCATGTTGGTGAGTAATTATGCTTTAGTAAGAATAATGGTGTTAAGGTTTATGATTCGCTATGCAAGCATGAAAGTCCATAGTTAAGCAATGAAGTTATATCCTACTTGTGGTGCATTATTCGGTGTTAGTTATGTTTAATGATCGTTTATGATCATTGTCGTTTCTTGGTTGGTCGCTTCTCAATCTATTTGCTAGCCTTCACTTGTACTAAGCGGGAATACTGCTTGTGCATCCAACTCCTTACACCCAAAGTTGTGCCAAATGAGTCCACCATACCTACCTATATGTGGTATTTCCATGTCGTTCCAAGTAAATTTGTATGTGCCAACTCTAATTTTCAAAATGAAATTCCTTTTTGTGTGCCTGTACCGCTCATGAAGCGGCAGGGGTGGCCAATATTTTCCATGCTAGATATGTTATTCTCAAGATGAGTGTTTATTCACTTGCCAATGCACGAGAGTGTGGCAGGTAATAGGGATGCCTAGTCCTGAAATGAAAACAAAATTTATTTGATGTTTTCAATAGTAAATTCCTTGGAAAGTGTTGGTATGGAAGGCACCCGTGGATACAACTAGCCATGGATTGTGAAAGAATGGTGGAAAAAGGAATAAACTTTATTTTAGGTTTGGGAACCACCAATGATTTATCTAGCATGGAAGATATTGGGAATTCTCGGTCGTTTTCGTTGACAGGGAAAGCATGCCTCTCAAAACAATGTGATCTCTCAATTTAAGCTTTGAGCTCTGGCACACTTCTACAAATCTCTGCTTCCCTCTACGAAGGGCCTGTCTATTTATTTTATGCAATTTTTATTTTTGTTGAGTCTCCATCTTCTCTAATAAAGCACCAACTAGGGAACACTATTGTCATACTTGTGCATTGGATATAGCTAATATTTGAGTGTGTTTCATGAATGGATCAATGATTGATCATAATGGGCTAGGGATAGCTTTCTTTAGTGTTGATATTTTGAAAGACATGGTTGCTTGTTGATATGCTTGAGTATTGATGTCTTCATGTCAATTATAGACTATTGCTTTGAATCATCTAAAAGTTCAAATGTCCATGCTACAAAATAAAAGAATATATGATGAACATGTTAGGCAGCATTCCACATAAAAAATTCTGTTTTTATCACCTACCTACTCGAGGACGAGCAGGAATTAAGCTTGGGGATGCTGATACGTCTCCAACGTATGTATATTTTTTGATTGTTTCATGCTGTTATAGTATCAATATTGGATGTTTCATATTCATTTACTAGCAACTTTATATCATTTTTTGGGACTAACGTATTAACATAGTGCCCAGTGCCAGTTGCTATTTTTGCTTATTTTTTACATTGCAGAATATCAATACCAAACAGAGTCGAAATGCCACGAAATTTTTTGGAGAATTTTTTTCTGCCCAGAAGACACCCAGGGAGCCAAAGAAGCACAAGGGAGGAGGCATGTTAGGCCCACTAGGCACCAGGGTCCGCCAGAGATCCCAAACGCCCTGGTGGGTAGTGGAGCCCACGGGAAGCTTCTCCACCGATATCCACCTCTATAAATACTCTAAAATCCCCAAAACCCTAGGGGAGTCGAGGAAATATCATTTCCACCGCCACAAGTTCCAGAACCACGAGATCCAATTTAGAGGCCTTTTCCGGCACTCTACCGGAGAGGGCAACAATCACAGAGGGGTTGTTCATCATCCTTTGCCCCTCCGATGATGCGTGAGTAGTTTACCATAGACCTACGGGTCCGTAGACAGTAGCTTGATGGCTTCTTCTCTCCTTTTGATCTTCAGTACAATTTCTCCTTGATGTCCTTGGAAATCTATTTGATGTAATGACTTTTTGCGGTGCGTTTGTTGGGATCAAATGAATCGTGAGTTTATGATGAGTTATATCCATGAATATTGTTTGAGTTTTGCTGAAATATTTTATGCATGATTGTTATAGCCTCGTATTTATTCTCTGGAATTTTGGTTTGGTTTGGCAATTTAGATTTATTTTTCTTGCCATGGGAAGAGGTGCTTTGTGATGGGTTGGATCTTGTGTTGCTCAATTTCAGTGACAAAAACAGACATGACACACATGTATCGTTTCTATTAAGGATAATAAGGTGGGGTCTATTCCTACATTTATAGATCTTGTCTACATCATGTCATCATTCTTATTGCATTACTCCGGTTTAGTGAACTTAATACACTAGATGCATTCTGGATAGCGGTCGATGTGTGGAGTAACAGTAGTAGATGAGAATCGTTTCTGTCTACTAATCTCAGAAGTGATGCCTATATACATGATCATTGCCTTTGATATCGTCATGATTATTCGCTTTTCTATCAATTGCCTAATAGTAATTTGTTTACCCACCGTATGCTATTTTCTTGAGAGAAGCGTCTAGTGAAATCTACGGCCCCCAAGTCTATTTCCTATTATATTAAATCCAAAAATACCTTGCTTCAATTTTTCCTTCTTTAATTTATTTTATGTTTTTGTTAGATCTATTTATCAAATCTCATACAATTTAATGTATCTCAATACCGTGGACTGATTGACAACCCCTCTTAAGCGTTGGGTTGCAAGTATATGTTGTTTGCGTGCAGGCGTTATTTACATAGTGTTGCTTGGTTCTCCTACTGGATTGATAACCTTGGTTTCATAACCGAGGGAAATACTTATTGTTGCTATGTTGCATCATCCTCTCCTCTTTGGGGAATTATCAACGCAGATACAAGCAATCAAGAAGAATTTCTGGCGCCGTTGCTCGGTAGACATCATCAACATCTATCAGGTTCCTACGCATAAACTATCATGTCCTTGCAATTACTTTATTTGCCATTTTCCTCTCGTTTTCATCTCCCGCACTTCTAAAATGATTTTTTCAAAAATCCAAAAATATTTTTAGTTCGCCTCTTTGCTTGTTTGTTATCTTTGCTTGTGTTGCCATGTGCCTTCTATTTGCTTGCATCTTCGCTTGCTAAAAATCTATTGATATGGATCCTCATCCACTTGCTAATATTTTCAAAAGACCAAATTATGATGAACTAATTGCTAGTGAGTTGAGTGCACTTGATTATCTCTATGAAGTTTTACTTGAAAATCATGAATCTGAAGATTCTGATGAAAGTAGAAATTTATGAAGTGATTCATGATAGCTCCTTGAATGAAAAGCATGATTGCAATGGTGTTTTTAAGAAAATTATTTAAGTTAATTGTGCTAATAATATGCAAAACTCTAAGCTTGGGGATGATAATTTTGTTGTGTCCACTATTCATTACAATGACCATGATTGGGGTGATAATGCTTCTTATGATCCTGAAAATTTATTTAGGCCTCATGATGATTATGTTTTCAATAATATTGAAAGTGGGTCTGGAAGAGTGTCAACTCTAGGTAAAAATAAGCCAAAATATTTAGAGAGTGTTCAATCTTATGAAATTTTTGATAAAAGTTGGTTTGGAGAGATCATTACTTTAGTTGATGTTAATCCCACTATTTTGGAAGACTATGAGAATTTTATGCATGTGGATCATGAAGAGAAAATTTAATCTAATAGCTATATTGTTGAATCTAATAGCTACATGTAATTATTATGAGAGAGGAATATGGTTGTAGAAATTTCCACGTTAATAAATTTCCTCTCTTCATGTTGAGATTGCTATTGTTTATTTCTTCCTTGCATACGCTAGATATTGCTTGTCTTGATAATTTGTTTTCCTATAAACTTTCTATGCATAGGAAGTATGTTAGACTTAAAATTTGTTTGTCACATGTATTATAATGCTCTCTTTGGGCTTCAATTCTTATCTTTCATATGAGCACCATTGTAATTTCAAACCCTATCTCATGTGAGCATCACTTAAATGTGTTTCTTTTCTATTTTTCAATAACCACACAATTATGCCTCTGTTGTTGTGGTTTGTATGTTTTAATTAGTGTTTCTGCCAAGTAATGCCTTTGGGATGGCTTGGGTGACAGTTGATTTGATCCTTTTGGAAAACATCAACTTTTACGTCCAATAGCAGAATTTTTTACAATCACTGTATAGACGAAAAATTCTAGATGTTTTACACATGATTGATTTGCAAATTCCCCCGCTGTCATAATTTTTCAGAAGTTTTGAAGTTACAGAAGTATGGTTAAAGTACAGATTACTACAGACTGTTCTGTTTTGTCAGATTCTGTTTTCATTGCATTGTGTGCTTATTTTGATGAATTTATGGATTGTATCGGGGGTTATAAGCCATGGTAAAGTTAGAATACAGTAGGTATAATGCAACAATACTTAAAGTGGTGAATTGCTTTATTATACTAACAGATCTCATGAAGGTTTTGTTAAGTTTTGTGTGATTGAAGTTTTCATGTTTTGGGTTAGATCACGATATATATAATGATTTTTTTCCTTGCAAGACAATTCTTAGGGAAGAATACGAAGTTGGGAAAGTCCACGAGGGACCCACAAGCCTAGTTGGCACGCCCCAGGGGCCGCCACCTGAGCTTGTGGCCCCCTGATGACCCACAAGTATAGGGGATCAATTGTAGCTCTTTTCGGTAAGTAAGAGTGTCGAGCCCAATGAGGAGCAGAAGGAAATAACAAGTAGTTTTCAGTAAGGTAATGTCTGCAAGTGCCGAAATTGTAAGTAACAGAGTAGTTTGATAGCAAGATAATTTGTAACGAGCAAGTAACGATAGTAGTAGCAAAAGTGCAGCAAGGTAGCCCAATCCTTTTGAGGCAAAGGACAGGCCAAAATAGTATCTTATGATAAGCAAAGCGTTCTTGAGGGTACACGGGAATTTCATCTAGTCACTTACATCATCTTGGTGCGATTTGTGTTCGCTACTCTGATAATTTGATATGTGGGTGGACCGGTGCTTAGGTGATGTTCTAACTTGAACAAACCTCCTATTATGATTAACCCTCCCGCAAGCATCCGCAACTACGAGAAAAGTATTAAGAATAAATTCTAACCATAGCATTAAACTTTGGGATCCAAACGATCCCTTACGGAATAGCGCATAAACTAGGGTTTAAGTTTCTGTCACTCTCGCAACCCACCATCTAATTGCTACTCCACAATGCATTCCCTTAGGCAGAGATATGGTGAAGTGTCATGTAGTCGACATTCACATGACACCACTAAGGGAATCACAACATACATACTATCAAAATATCAAACACATATCAAGTTCACATGATTACTTGCAGCATGATTTCTCCCGTGACCTCAATAACAAAAGTAACTACTCACAAATGATAAACATGCTCATGATCAGAGGAGTATTAAATAGCATATTAGATCTGAACATATAATCTTCCACCAAATAAACCATATAGTAATCAACTACAAGATGTAATCAACACTACTAGTCACCCACAAGCACCAATCTATAGTTTCAGTAACAAGATTGAACACGAGAGATGAACTAGGGTTTGAGATGAGATGGTGTTGTTGAAGATGTTAATGGAGATTTCCCTCCCCAAGGTGGGAGAGTTGTTGGTGATGATGAGGACGATGATTTCCCCCTCCGGGACGGAAGTTCCCCCGGCGGAATCGCTCCGCCGGAGGGCAAAAGTGCTCCTGCCGAAGTTCCGCCTCGAGGCGCCGACGCTCCATCCCGGAAGTCCTCTCTTTATTTTTTGTAGGTCAAAATGACATATATATACCAGAAGATGGACACGGGAGGTGGGCCGACGAGGGCACAACCCACCAGGGCGTGCCTGGGGGCCCTGGCACGCTCAGGTGGGTTATGCCCACCTGGTGGGCCCCCTCTGGTGGTTATTTGCTCCAATAATTCTTATATATTCCATAAAAAATCTCCGTGAAGTTTCAACTCATTTGGAGTTGTGCAGCCTGACGTAGCTTTTTCAGGTCCAGATTTCCTGCTGCCCGAATTCTCCTCTTTGTGTATACCTTGCATATTATGAGAGAAAAGCATTAGAATTACTCCAAAAAGCATTATTATGGGTAAAAGCATTATAAATAACAGTAAGAAAACATGATGCAAAATGGACGTATCAACTCCCCCAAGCCTAGACCTCGCTTGTCCTCAAGCGAAAACCGAAAGCGAAAAACATGTCCACATGCTTTGAGAGAGGTGTCGATAAAAACAAAATACGGACATAGAAGCATCATGTTGATTATTATAATGGCAACAAAATTAAACATAGGGATTTTATCATAGAACTTTTATCATATACTTCTCATGAATAAGTAATTGTTTATCACACAATCAAAGTATAAAGCAAAAACTGTATTAGAATCCAACAAATTATGTTCCCAGTCAACTTTGCAACTACGATTCATCATCTTTTCAGGAAGGGTCACGTGTCGTAGCCTTTAGGCAAGTCCACATACTCAACCATCATATAGTATTCTATGATTGCTAACACTCACCTCGTACCCATGAGCAAAACGTTTCAATGGGACACATAGAAAGATAGGGGCTTATAGTTTCGCCTCCCAACATATTCACCTCAAGGGTGATGTCAACAATAATAACTCATGCTATCTATATTCAACTGGACATATGTGCCTAGATCTTTCCTCACCACATGATGCTTTCCAAAGGAGAAAATAAAAGGAATAGAAGGAAAACTTTGACTCTTTGCATAAACGTAAATACATAAAAGTAAAAGTAGGCCCATCGCAGAGGGAAGCAGAGGTTGCCATGCGCTTATTTGTTTGTATGTTCAATCCCTTAGTGCAAAAGAATGTCACGGTGTATTGCCCCTTAAGATGACAACCTTTATTATGCAGTATGTCAGCATTCTGGGAACGGGGTCCCCAGACTTGCCTGCATGCGGCCCGTGGCGTGGCTCCACTCGCGGCCCAGTACGGCCCGTCTTCACCAGCAAATGTCCAAGACCCTCGCGATGCGGACGGCACAAGACCTCTTTGGAAGTGGCCTCATCAGGCTGGCTCGCGAGGGGTGGAGAGATCAAGGCAAGGCGAACCTCGCGAGGTTCCAATGACGTAAGCCATGACGATCAAGGCCAGGCGGGCGCCAGTGCACACAGTGTCCTCGCTTCCTGTTTGGTGCTAAGGAGGCAAGCGCACGCGAGGAGTACTAAGGCATCAGGCACGGGTTTCCTTATCGATGCAACGAGACCAAGACCAGCAGGACGGCAGGACGAAGGTCACCGTGGAGCCCAGGACGGCGTCACCACCAGAGCCTTTGGCAGGCGAAGACCACCTTTAGTCAGGATAACTTGTACTAGCTGTCCCCCTTCAAATTGGCCGTTGTTGGCTCCCTTCCCGCTCAATATTTGGGAAGAGGATCAGGGCCTCTAGCCACCACATAGAGAGGGGACGAATCATTGAGCTCTACCTCAACCACACAAGTTCACCAAGCACAAGAACACCTCTCCCCAGGAGGTTGTTCTTCCCCTTGTACTGTTCATCGTCAGCCCGAGAGGCAATCCACCACACCACACTGGAGTAGGGTATTACACCACAACAGTGGCCCGAACTAGTATAAATCTCGTGTCTCTTGTGTTGCGAGTTCGTCGAGCTAAGCTTTGAGATCGCGGTGAGGCTGAGGGCGTGATTAGGTAGGGGGAAATCTTCGTGCGCACCCAAGTGTTTGAACCTCAAGGGTTTTGCCGGAACCCAAAATCCGACATTTGGCGCGCTAGGTAGGGGTGCGCCAGAGCTTTCCTTCTGTTGATCTGCGCTTCGCCCCATGGCAGGCGCCGCGCTTCCCGCTTCGACGACTGATGCCAGCGGCAGGGCCAGGGGGCTCCGAGCCTTGGCCCCCGCCTTGCGGCAGGTACGGTGGGCGCCCAAGTTCAAGCCGGAGATGCCACCGCGCTACGACGGCGCGGCGAACCCGGTGGCTTTCCTGCTGGCGTACGAGGAGGCCATCCTTCAGGCCGGGGGCAACGACAAGGTCATGGCCAACTGGCTTTCGATGGCCCTCACTGGCGTTCCTTGCGCCTGGCTGCTCAACCTCCCCGGATCCACGGTGGCGTCTTGGGAGGAGCTGCGCGGCCTCTTCGCGGCACCGGCACCCCACGCAGTCGCGGCCCTCCTCGGCGGCTCGCATGCGCCACCCTCGGACCGCCACGCAAAGCTGTTCTTCCACCAGATCAGCACCGCTTCCGCGCGGCAGGGGGCTCCCCCAGGTTGGGTGGCGCCCAAGGCCGACCCGACCTTCAATTCAGAAGATCACCCCGTCACCACCGTCGGCTCGGGCGTGCTCCCAATGCTTTGTGCGCCCACCATCTGCCACGTAGCCGTCACCAAGCCCCTCATCGACGGCGGCGCCAGCCTCAACGTGCTCTCGGTGGAGGCCTTCAGCCCCCTTCATGTACCACTCGAGCGGCTCTGCCACAGCAAGCCCTTCTCCGGCGTCGAAGGCGGCTCCTCCAACCCCTTGGGGCAGATCCGTCTTCCCGTGACCTTCGGCACACGCGACAACTACTGCACCGAACTGATCGACTTCGACGTCGCCCACATCGGCCTCCCATACAACGCTATCCTTGGGTACTCAGCTCTAGCTCAGTTCATGGCGGCGACCCATCCGGCCTATAACCTCATGAAGATGGCTGGGAGCAAGGTCATCCTCACCATAGTGGGAGATACCAAGGAGGCTCTGGCGGCACTCAAGCTTGCCCACAAGACCGCCGCGGCAGCGCAACCGGCTGATGCGGGTACCTCCGGAGCTAAGGCGGTAGCACCGACCAACAAGAAGCAGTTGTTCACTCAAGACCGGGCATAAACCAAGCAGGTGCTGGTCGAGGAAGACGAGTCCTCAGGGGCCACCTTCACCATAGGTGCCAACCTCGACCCCGACCAAGAGGAAGCGCTGGTGAAGTTCTTGCATGCAAACAAGGAAGTATTCGCCTGGGAGCCCGATCAGCTGGTAGGGGTCCCAAGAGGTGTATTTGAGCATAATTGAAGGTGTGCCCCAACGTACGCCCTGTGAAGCAGAGGGCGCGGCGGCAGTCCACGGAGAAGCAGACCTTCATCGTCCAAGAAACCCGCAAGCTGGAGGCAGCATGCGTCATTCGCGAGGTCCGGTACCCTGAATGGTTGGCAAACCCCATCATCGTGCCCAAGAAAGGTGGGAAGGAGCGCATGTGTGTCGACTTCACCAACCTCAACAAAGCCTGCCCCCAAGATCCGTTACCGCTTCCACGCATTGACCAGATCATCGACTCCACCGCCGAGTGTGACCTTTTGTGTTTCCTAGATGCATTCTCAGGCTGTCACAAGATCAAGATGGCAGTTGAAGACGTCGAGAAGATGGCCTTCCTGACCCTGTGCGGCATATACTGCTGTCGGTGTCAAAACCGGCGGATCTCGGGTAGGGGGTCCCAAACTGTGCGCCTAAGGTCGATGGTAACAGGAGACGGGGGACACAATGTTTACCCAGGTTCGGGCCCTCTCTATGGAGGTAATACCTTACTTCCTGCTTGATTGATCTTGATGAATATGAGTATTACAAGAGTTGATCTGCCACGAGATCATAATGGCTAAACCCTAGAAGTCTAGCCTGTATGACTATGGTAATGAGTATCTCCTTTTCGGACTAAGTCCTCTGGTTTATATAGACACCGGGGGAGTCTAGGGTTACACAAGGTCGGTTACAAAGAAAGCAATCTACATATTCGGTCGCCAAGCTTGCCTTCCACGCCAAGGAGAGTCCTATCCGGACACGGGTGCAATCTTTGGTCTTCGTATCTTCACAGCCCATCAGTCCGGCCCATGGCACACAGGCCGGAAGCTCGAGGACCCCTTAGTCCAGGACTCCCTCAGTAGCCCTTGAACCTGGCTTCAATGACAAGGTATCCGGCGCGCAGGTCCGTCTTCAGCATGGCAAGGCGGGTTCCTCCTTCCGAACTCCAAAATAGTCTTCGGACGTATGGTGTCCGGACCTGTAACACACACCACACGCAACCGCAGAGATAATATAATTTTACAAGAGTCCAATCTGCTGACACCTTTTTGTAACATGACATCACATCTATCCGGACATAATTTCGACCCGTTTTTCATCTGCCGCCCCATGTTTTGAGATGTGGTTGCCATTGGCATGTCTTGTCAAAGCAGAGATCGTGTCCCCTTACGGGATTCTTATCAATACGGGCGTGGGTAACCCAACCATGTCGTTTACACAACCCTTGGGAATAGGCGAGTTTTAAGGCGAGTGGGGAGGCATTTGACATTTGCGGCCTTTATAAGGGGATAAGGATTCGTCCTCATTCACCCATGCCTTCTCCTTCCTCTGCCCATCTGTCGGTGTCAAAACCGGCGGATCTCGGGTAGGGGGTCCCGAACTGTGCGTCAAGGTCGGATGGTAACAGGAGACAAGGGACACTTTATTTTACCCAGGTTCGGGCCCTCTTGATGGAGGTAAAACCCTACTCCTGCTAGATTAATATTGATGATATGGGTAGTACAAGAGTAGATCTACCACGAGATCAAGGAGGCTAAACCCTAGAAGCTAGCCTATGGTATGATTGTGTATGATGATGGTTGTCCTACGGACTACAACCCTCCGGTTTATATAGACACCGGATAGGGTTAGGGTTACACAGAGTCGGTTACAATGGTAGGAGATCTTTAATATCCGCATGCCTAGCTTGCCTTCCACGCCAAGAAAAGATCCTTCCGGACACGGGACGAAGTCTTCCATCTTGTATCTTAATAGTCCTGGAGTCCGGCTGAAGGTATAGTCCGGCTATCCGAACACCCCCTAATCCAGGACTCCCTCAGTAGCCCCCGAACCAGGCTTCAATGACAATGAGTCCGACGCGCAGATTGTCTTCGGCATTGCAAGGCGGGTTCTCCTTCAAACTTTGTGTACCTGCGGGTATAACGTCCGATTTTTATAATGCAGCGCTCCTTGGCTTTCACGCCTAATAATGGCCGCCTTCCACGTGTCAAACGAATGCGAAAAGCTGGGGCGGTTTTACATCCAAGCCCCTAGCCGTATAAACAAGCCGCCCATTTAACAGGATGGGGATTCAAATCCAAACCACACCTTCCCCTTCCGCGAGAAATCATCAGAGCGTCTCCAGCAAAGATCCATTCCAACATGGCCAGCCGCCATAGCTCCTCCTCTTGCCCTTCCAGTCCTATCCCTGGAGAGTGGGAGAGTTGTTCCATCCCGCATAGCAAATTAGTGTCGCTCCAAGCCAAGGGATTTCTCCCTCAAGCCTATATGGTCTCGGTCCGAGCCAGACTCACCACTTATCAAGGCGGAAAACAAGCGGAGAACTCACCCAGTCCCTCTAAAGGGGAGCGGGTGTGCCTGGTCCCTTATCTAATAAGGGGACTAGGATTTCCAATTCATCCCTTTCTCCGTGGGCTTCTGGAGTTCTATGGCCTCCAGCTGCATCACCTTACGCCCGGCTCCGTGTTACACATCACGGGCTTCGTTGCTCTTTGCGAGCTATTTTTAGGCGTCGAGGCTCATTTCGCGCTGTGGAAGAAGATATTCTGCCTGGTGCCCCGTTCCCAAGAGGGGTCCATATATCAAGTGGGTGGAGCCAAAGTATGGCGCATCGCCGGGACCGGATATCCATACGGAACCCTGAAGAAGGCGTCCGAGGACTGGCCTTCAGAATGGTTTTACATAGACGACGTCCCCCTGCCGACCCTATCCGGGCCGGTCTCCCTGAGTTCAACAACGCTCCCCTGAAGAAACGCCTGAGTTGGCGCCCTCGGAGCTCTCAGAGAGAGAATGACAGAGACGTCCTTTACTTAATGGGCCGGATTAAGCTACTGGCTCATTTCGGACTAACCATGATTAAAGTCATGGCCATATGCATTATGCGGGGGGTGCAGCCGCTCCAATACATAAGCCACCCCATGTGGGATTTCAACGGGGAAGATGACGCCACCCATTACGGCCGTGAAGGGCCGGACTCGCCTGCCGCTCTAATGAAGATCTTATCCTCTTTGTACAAGGGAGAAGAAGAGGAATTCCTCCGCGTCGACCCGCAGGGCGGATTTTCCATGTATAGTCCTCCGAATTGGGTAAGCGGACAATCGTGCTTCCCTGTTCATGAAATATTCTCATGATTAAATAGGCAGTCTATCGGTGTACTAAAGTAGGGGTACCCTAGTACCCCGAACTTGTGCACGGGCAGTAGTAGCATACCGCGGCAAGGCTCGCCAGGGGAGCGACAAGAGTCTCCACGGCCCTTTCTGGGCCGGACGAAGGCCAAGTGATCGAGCCGAGAAGACCCAACCTCGGCAAGAGGAGCTTGCCGGGGGCGAGAAGGCGAGGTCCGGCAAGAGGAGCTTGCCGGGCCAAGGCGACAAGGCCCCGGCAATAGGAGCTTGCCGGGACGACTAAGCCGAAGCACCAAGGCCCCGGCGGGAGGAGCTCGCCGGGACGGCCAAGCCAAGGCACCCCAAGAGAAGCCCGCCGCGGCGCTCCGCGCACCTCGGCAAGGCCTGACGAGCGGCAAGCTCTTAGGTGCAGCAAGGCAACTACCGCGGCAAGCCACTTGCCGCGGCAAACCACCACCTCAGGCCTGCGCTCCAGCTCACCTGCCCACGCGTCGCTCTGGGGCTTCCCCGGAGGCACGTGGCGGGGCGCCGCGCAACCTGAGACACGCGGTGGCATGCGACGTTGGCAGAGTCGCCCCCGTGGCAAGCGGAGGCGCTCCTAACGGTCCGCCTCAGCACTGTTCAGGCGATCCAGACGGGCATTTAATGCCTTTGTCCCCCGCCGTCAGAGTTAGGTGCGATAGCACTGTGCGGCCACTATTCACACAGTTCCTTGCCATTCTTACCCTCACCTACGTCGCTACCTGTGGGAAACCCCTTAGCATATAAAAGGAGGCCCATGCGCACGTAGAAGGGGGATCCAGACCCCGGGGATCGAACCCTAGAGAGGAGGACGCTCAGTAGACCCTCGTCTACGTCCAGCTCCAGCTTACTGTAGCTTCTTGCGCTCCAGAGCAAGAACTCCAATCAACCAGACATGCAGCAGTAGGGTTTTACGCATCCGTGCGGCCCGAAGCTGGGTAAAATCGTTGTGTGTGTGTGTGTCGCCTCGATCTGCTCTTTGTGCAACCTCCGCCCCCGCCGAACCGACAAGGGGCTCCGTCCCCATAGGTGCTCGTGGAGGCCGATATCCCCCAACATCTTTGGCGCGCCAGGTAGGGGGTGCGTCGAGGTTGTGCGAACCAGATTTGGCGAGCGCAGGCAAGCTCAGGTATGGCCAGGTACCTTTCCGCTCCAGCCCGCGAGGCGGAGGCATTACTCCTCACGGACCCGTGCATGGCCCTCCTCGAGTACCCACTCACGCAGAGTCCGGGCAAGAGCAGCTGCTCCTTGAGGAGGACCGCCTTCCGGCCGCTGAGCGAGTTTCTCGCTTCCAGCAAACTCTGCGCCGCTCCCGTAGCCGCAGAAGTTAGCGCCGGAAGTTGCGGGAAAGGCGACCTCGTTCTTCGGCGAGCCCAGGCCGCCAAGATTCAAACGAGTCAACGCCGACCGTGGGAGGGACCTTGCCCGCGCGGCGGTCGGTACCCGTCCCGTCGGCCATCCTCTCTGTCCAAGTCTTGCCGCAGTTGCATGTAATCCTTGGTACAGAGACGGGTGCAGATCCCGAGCTTAGCTTATGTGCCCCGCACATCTTGTCGATTTCGCGCCTCTCCGCTTGGCGCATGCATCATTCGACACGATTGTGCAGCACTCGACTCCGGCAAGCGATGGCGGGCCGCGAAGCCCCGAGCCTTCATTATTCCCTTACCTCGAGTAGGGGGGATGACAGGATAGGCTGGGCGTCGCCCGAGGAAGCTGCGCCTTGCCGGACGGCAAACGACAGAAAAGCTAAGTTGCCAAAGTTTGAGCAATTAAGCTTCTTTTTATCCTTAAGTTATCTTCCTCGAAAGGCCGAGCTTCGTATGGGAAACCTGTGTGCGGAGGGGCCGGTTCGTGGCTGGTTGCGCCCTTATTTCGTTTCGAGTCCGCTCAACGACTTAAGTGTGCTACATCCCGAGTGGCGTCCTTACTTGTTTCGAGCTCGCTCGGCAGCTTGGGTGTGCCGCGACTGCAGTCGCCACACTTACCTTGCCCTGAGCCTGCTCAACATTTAAGTGAGTTGCGCCAGCCGCGGCAAGGTTTCTTGCCGGTGGAAGCCCCGTCAGCGGGTTGCCGATGTCCCGCACTCGGCACCCGTGGCAAGGCGGAGACTTTCGCCGACAAGTTCCCGGAAGCGTAGGGCGTGAACGTACGAAGCACAAGGTCGAACGAGGGAGATAACAGCACAATGAACTGCTTAAGATAAAAGTTATATTACAAAATAACTTGCCGCTGCTCTAATCAACTGTTTCTATGGCATGCCCAGCAGCGACAAGGGAAGAAAAGAAAGAGGTGGGCGGCCTAATCCGCGCGGTCGCCCGTGACCCGCCTGATCCCGGCCACCCTTTCCACAATGGGGGTGACGAGGGCCCTGATCTCCGTGAGGTCAGCGTCTTCCGGCAAGTGCCGGAGGACGTTGGTGAGCCTGATGGTGGGGTTGCGGAAGACGATCTTCACCAGCACCCTCTCGAGGGCCCCGGAGACGGCTTCCCGCGTCTCCTCGGCCAGCTGCTCCGGGATCTTTTCCCGGAGATGCTGGAGCACCTCCACCAAGCCCTTGAAGAAGGAAGTGAGCTTGGCGCTCGCCGGGACGTTCTCGCCGGAGGGGTACTCGTGGCCCTCCATCCCCAGCAGCTTCAGCTCCTTGTCGATGGTGGTGGCGATGTCGACGAGGCCTTCGGTCCACCGCTCCACCGTCCCTTGGAAGGCGTTCTGGGTAACGGCGGCGCTCCTCAACAGCTCCTCGTTGCCGGCAACCTCCTTCCGCAAGGTCGCTTCCTGCTCCTTGGCGCCCTCCAGCGCCTTGGCCAGGGTGTCCAGCTTCAGCTCGAGGACAGCCTTGGAGTCCTTGGCGGCATTGAGCTCCTGGATCTTCTCGGCGAAGCGGCCCTGCAGCTCGCCAAGGGTGTGAGCGCCCTTCTCGCGCTCCTGTTTGAGCGCGGCAAGCTCCTCGCCGCTCGCCTTGAGGTCGCTGACGAGCTGCGCCACCCTCGCCTCCAGCTCCCCCTTGGCGACCTCGGTGGCCGCGGCAGCATCCTGCGCTTTCTGCAGGGCCCCGCCGAGCGCCTGCTCGCGCGCGGCAACCTCCTCCTCGTGGCTGGCGAGGCTGGCCCTCTGCTGCACCAGTTCGCTTTCCCACGCGGATAGCCCCGCAGCGGCAAGCCTCTGCTGCTCTTCGGCCTCTGCCTTCTCGAGGAGAAAGGCCGTCCGCGCCTCGTCGAGCAGCCTCCGCTCCTCCGCCAAAGACCGGAGAGCCTCCTGGTTGAGCTCCCGGAGCTCCCCGGCGCGCTTCTCCATGTCCGCGCCGGCCTTCGCGACGAGCGCCTCCTGGCGCTCCACCTTGGCCTGCCGGGCGCGGTAGAGAGACACAAGCTTCCGGAGCAGCCGCTCCTCCTCGGGCTCGCCGCTGCTGGTGCTCGGCGCGTCGACCACTGTCAGCCCGCGGAGGCGAGCACTTCTCTGTCCAAGGCCTCCCCCTTGACCGGCGCCCTGGAGCTAGGCTCCCAGGGGAGCCTGATGAAGACGCCATCGCCGGCCTTCAGGTAGGCACCCGCCGGGGGCTCCTCGGGGTCCGGCGCGGTGGCAGCAGCGGGATCGCCGGACTGTGGAGCGCTTGACGCCCCGGCCTCCCCGGGGCCGTCGGCGCGGTCGCCGGTCCCCTCGCCGCCTGCTGCCGCGGCGGCCTTGGCGGCTTCGGCCTCCCCGCCGCCTGCGGGGTCGTCGGTGCCTTCCGCCTCCTCGGTGACGACGACGTCGGCGGCGTCGCCACGAGCGCCCTCCTCGACGACGACCTCGGTCTCCATCGGGTCCGCGGTGGGCGGGTCTGATGGCCGGAAGAGGGGAGAAGAGTCAGCTGAACAGCCGACGAAGGAGCTCATAAGGGAAGGTAGCCAGGGGAAGTTTTCCGTGCAGGGGGGCTTACCGGTGGCAGGGTCGGTGGCCGCGGCCTCTGTTGTCGGGGGATTGCTGGCCGCGTCCCTCGCCGGAGATCCCTCCCTTGCCGGAGAGGTCTTCCTTGCCGGGGGCTCCTCCTTTGCCGGGGAGGTCTCCCCTGCCGGGGGCTCCTCCCTTGCCGGAGATTTCTCCCTAGGCGGGGTGGTCGACGCAGACGGCACGGCAGGAGTGCCCCCCGGGGTCGCCTGCTGGGGCTGCTCTGCTCCTACCCAACGACAACAACAACAGCCACATGTCAACAGAGAGAAGGGAAGCTCACGTGTGCGCCAAATGGAAAGAGCTAGCCGTGCACTCACCCTGGAGGCTGCGCTGTGGGCTGCCCTGCGGACCCGCTGTCGAGTCCGGCAAGGTCGCCTCCGGCACCTCCCCAGTTGCCGGGGGAGATTCGTCCTCAAGGACGACCAGCGGGACCTTGGCCCTCTTCGCCCTCCTCTGGGCCAGAGTCCTGAAAAGGGAACGGTTTCGGGGGAGGATGAATGGGCTGCGAAACAAGATGAAGCAACAGAAATCAAGAAGATACAAGCTCTACCAGGGACTTACTCTCCGTCCTCCTCTTCGTCGTCGGAGCTGAGCGCGGAATAATCAAAAACCGGCTTGCTCCAGGCGCGAGGAGACAGGGGAGTGGGTTCCCAGGACCGCTTGGCGGGGGCGGTGGACGACCCCGCCCCCGTTGCCGCCGCGGAACAGGGAGCGGAAGGAGCAGAAGTCGTGGCCCGTGAGGACCTTGCTCCCGCTGCTTCAGAGGCGCGCGTCACCCGGGGCTGCGGTTGCTGGTCGGCCTGCCGCACCACCTCCCCGGCCCTGCGGAGGCGTCTCCTCGGCTGGGCAGGGGGCTCCGCCTGCGACGAGCTGCCCGGGAGCTGCGAGGAGGGCGCGTCAGCCTCCGGCAAGCCGCCCTCGTCCAGGGCGGGCTCGCCCGCGCCACCGTGCCCGGCTGGTTCCTCCGCGCCGGCGAGCTCCATTTGGTCGGCGAGGCTCTCCGCCTCCGCCGCGTCCGCTTTGGCCAGGGTGAAGCCAGACTCGCCCACGGCCGCGGCGGCCGCCGCCTCCTCCATCCTGGAGGCGATGTAGGCCAGCTCCTCGGGGGTGGTGTCCCGCGTGAGGCCCCTCTTCTCGTCGGGGTCGACCGGCACCTCCTCCAAGTTGTCGAAGAAGGCTTGCACGACGTCGTCCGCCGGCTCCTGCCAGGTCGCGTCGATCCCGTGCGAGTCGCACAGCGGCATCATCGCGAGGATGCGGCTGAGCGCCGAGTTGTTGCACAGGGGGACGACGCCCGGCGGCAACCTGAACCATTCTGGGTGCTCGGAGTCGTGCTTGAATAGCTCCCTCAACACTCCGTCGAGCTCCAGAACGGTGAAGCTGTAGTTAAGGCCCGGGCGCAGCCTCATGATGTCCGCCGCGTTCTGGATTTCCCAAGCCGGCTTCCCCCTCTCCTGCAGGGGGGCGATATGCCGGCGAAGGAAATCCGCGCCGACGGCGCCGACGGTGAGCCCGGCAAACCTGAGGCGCAGGATTCGGGTGGCGGCAATCTTCAGCTTGGCGTCGTCCGGGGCCAGGTCGCTCCAGTCGCGACCGCGCACCACTGGAGTTCGCCGCACGGCGGTGAACGGCGGTGGATTCTCCTCGACGATCAGGCACCACTCGGCCCTCCACTCCTCCCATCTGCCACGGAGTTCCCCCTCCAAGTAGGCCTCTTTCTTGCCGGTCCTGGAGATCCAGGCGACTCCGCCGGACAGCGGCTCTCCTTTCTCCACCCGAGGAGTAAAGAAGTGGCGGAAGAGGGCTACGTTGGGGCGGACTCCGACAAAGTTCTCGCAAAGGTGTGCGAAAACCGCCATTGTTAGAACGGCGTTGGGGGTGAAGTCAAGGAGGTGGAGGTTGTAGGTGTGCATGATGTCGCAGAAGAACTCCGAAAAAGGCGGGCAGAGCCCGCAGAGGAAGAACACGGCGAAGAAAGGGTACCCGGTCGGGTACAGCTTCTGGGCGTTGGCGGGAAGAACTCGCGTGCGCGGATGCGCTCGCGTCGCCGTCGACCAGAAGAGGAGGTATTCGTTCTTCAGCCTCAGCGCATCAAGCTGAGGGGGGAACGTCGCTGTCTCCTTCCGAAGCGCTTCCAGCCGCAGCGCCTCGGCCGACTTCACGGCCTTCCCCTTCGCCTTGTCGCTCTTCGGGGCCATGGCAGAAACGGGGAGGGGGAGTTGTCGGCGTGGGCGGCGCCGGGGGCTGCGAAGGCGAATCGCTGCTTTCTCTAGTGAGGTGGAAGTGGCGGAGATTTTCGAGGAACAGCAACCAGCGGAATGGCGAGCTACCCCTGTTCCCCTCCGCTTATAAAGGGGGGAAGGAGCGGGGGCGGACGTTCCGCCTTTCCAGATGAAAGAGGTCGTGCCCGACGTGACGCATGCCTGCGGGCCTCAAGCCCCGCGCACGCCACCCACGTCACGCACGCCTCGCACGCCTCGCCCCCCCCCCCCCCCACGACATCGCGATAAGCGTGCGCCACTTGGGGAGGGCGCGACGGGCGCGGAGTTAAGGAGCAGCGCAACCCAGGCCACGCGTGCCCGTGCACTGTTAGGGCCTGGCCCAACAACGCTCGGCACCGTGTATGGCCCAGACCCGGGGGCTCCTGTCGGTGTACTAAAGTAGGGGTACCCTAGTACCCCGAACTTGTGCACGGGCAGTAGTAGCATACCGCGGCAAGGCTCGCCAGGGGAGCAACAAGAGTCTCCACGGCCCTTTCTGGGCCGGACCAAGGCCAAGTGATCGAGCCGAGAAGACCCAACCCCGGCAAGAGGAGCTTGTCGGGGGCGAGAAGGCGAGGTCCGGCAAGAGGAGCTTGCCGGGCCAAGGCGACAAGGCCCCGGCAAGAGGAGCTTGCCGGGACAACTAAGCCGAAGCACCAAGGCCCCGGCGGGAGGAGCTCGCCAGGACGGCCAAGCCAAGGCACCCCAAGAGAAGCCCGCCGCGGCGCTCCGCGCGCCTCGGCAAGGCCTGACGAGCGGCAAGCTCTTAGGTGCGGCAAGGCAACTACCGCGGCAAGCCACTTGCCGCGGCAAACCACCACCTCAGGCCTGCGCTCCAGCTCACCTGCCCACGCGTCGCTCTGGGGCTTCCCCGGAGGCACGTGGCGGGGCGCCGCGCAACCTGAGACACGCGGTGGCATGCGACGTTGGCAGAGTCGCCCCCGTGGCAAGCGGAGGCGCTCCTAACGGTCCGCCTCAGCACTGTTCAGGCGATCCAGACGGGCATTTAATGCCTTTGTCCCCCGCCGTCAGAGTTAGGTGCGATAGCACTGTGTGGCCACTATTCGCACAGTTCCTTGCCATTTTTACCCTCACCTACATCGCTACCTGTGGGAAACCCCTTAGCATATAAAAGGAGGCCCATGCGCACGTGGAAGGGGGATCCAGACCCCGGGGATCGAACCCTAGAGAGGAGGACGCTCAGTAGACCCTCGTCTATGTCCAGCTCCAGCTTACTGTAGCTTCTTGCGCTCCAGAGCAAGAACTCCAATCAACCAGACATGCAGCAGTAGGGTTTTACGCATCCGTGCGGCCCGAAGCTGGGTAAAATCGTTGTGTGTGTGTGTGTCGCCTCGATCTGCTCTTTGTGCAACCTCCTCCCCCGCCGAACCGACAAGGGGCTCCGTCCCCATAGGTGCTCGTGGAGGCCGATATCCCCCGACACAGTCTAATGACTTCAACGCAGGACCTGCATCAGGAGGTAAAAAACATAAACAGCCGTCCTCCATAGCCAGAGGACCCAGAACGGTCCCTCGATCCAGACTCCGAAGAGGATCCGGACTTAGCAGTGGAGCTTATTGACGGAGTGTTTTATCAGCTAAGCAAGGACGATACCTTGGTAGCTATTATAGCTGATTACCCAGGGTTAATCCCGGCCTCCCAGGTGACAAACACCGAAGCTTTACCCCCTTAAGAGGGGTTCCGCTTTCACGGGTTTGGTTGTTCTGACAGCAACCGTGCTTTGTAGGGGAGATTCCCGAGGCAGGAAGCCGACCCCGCTGCAGCTAGCCGGCGGGGGGCCGCGGGGCCCCGTGGGGCAAAAAGGAACGTAGTCCGGACTGAGGTGTCAGAGCAAAGGTATGGCGTACCCTCTCTTTTTCCCTGGTGTTTTACTCCTCCAGGGTATATTAACATTCGAGCTATCTTCAGGACGAAGAGACCTCGCCGGACTATATCCGGAGGGGTTGCCAATCGCGCCTCCACCAGCCAGACTCCAACGCCCGGCCCGGAAGCGGAGGCCCGCGCAAGGCACGCACCGGACACTCCTCCATCAGAGGATGCGGACAGGTTGTCTGCCACTCATTCCGAGGTGGAGAGTGCCATGAACCACAGGCGTCGCCGGACAGTTCTTCGCGACGCTTGTTTCTCCCAGGAGGCTTTAAATGCCTTCAATTCAGGAGACGCGTACCTCCATGCCGCTCAAAATGGTTTAGCCAGAGCCACAGAGCAGTATGTAAAAGACATACGGGTAAGAAAATTTTGGTAAATATAGATATGCCAGTAGCCCCCGAGACTTGAAGCAGTGGAAATAACTGATTTGAGAATCATATAACATGCAGTTTCTTACTCAGAAGAACACCGCGATGTCCCAGGAGCTGGAAAGGTGCAGGGCCCAACTAGAGGCCGCACTTACGGCAGCAGGGGGGTCTAAAGAGACCCCTACAGGTAAACAATACACCATAATATTTAGTATTGTGCGGATTTAAGTGCCAATCTGACAAATGGTATTGCAGATGGCGCCAGACTCGATCCGGACAGGCAACAGCTTCTACGCCGGTTAAAGGCTGGTGAAAGCGTGCTAACAAAGGTGAGGCAGGAGAAGAATGATCTCCAGGATGCCAACACCAGGCTGGATGTTGAACTAAAAGATGTTCGTGGCCAGCTATCGGACTCCAATAAGGAGAATCAGCGACTTCGACGCGGCATTTTTAGTAAGTGCTTAAGTGAACTCTTGAAAAAGGAGTTCGGCGAGGAAGACGACTAACAGAGTTATGTCTGTAGGTATGCTGACAGGTCGTCCTGCAGAGGAGATGCCCGGTTCAACGGGCGATCTTCTTCCCGAACTCTCGCAACTACACGAACGAGTTCGGCAGGCGATGCGAGGTATTGCGCAAGCCTTGTGGCCTGCCCACTCCATTCCTGAGGGCCTTGGAGAACTTGCGGAGAAGTTGAAGGGAGCTCGGCGGCGCTTCCGGTTGTGGAAGATATCGGCCTGCCGGCAGGGCGCTAGGGAGGCCTGGGCCATGGTGAAGGCCCGCTTTACGAAGTCTGACCCCAATCACATGGCCGAGGTCGGACCGGTGGGGCCTGACGGGAAGGAGATCCCTGTGAGCTTAGTGTATGGCTAGGTAGAATTGGCCGCAAAGTATTCCCAGCAGGACTGTAAATTAGACAGCCTGTTAGATGGTATAGAGGAGGAATACAATCAGTCAGGATGACTATGTAATTTATAATTGACATGTGTAATGCCTTCTAGCCGGATTGTAGATCGTTTGTCATTGCTGACCTTTTCGCTTCGACCTCGGGACCTGACGGTCCGGAGTGTGTCCGAATACCATAACGGTTATATAAGAACCAAGGTATGCATGGAGACCAGGCGTAGGGGTCATTAGTGCTTTATCAGACAAGTGCCCAACTAGTTATGTTATATTACATGGTTAGTAAGAAACATCTTCCAGAGAGAATAGTTCCGTTAAGGGTTCCTTTCGCTGGGGTGGCGTGCCCTAAAGTGCACGTCCGGACTGCAAATGCAGGAAAACATCTAGGGGCATGTATAAGTAAAAAAGGTTCATCTTTGGTTCACCGACCGAATATTCCCTTAAGAACGCTAGCTTTCGGCTTCACCCAGTCTGAGGTACACATCCGGCTTATCCGGCAGTAGCAATCGCAGAGGTGCTCCCTTTACCGCCTAGCCGAACAATCAGGAACGTAGGGGTAAGCACAGGAGCCAGGCAACCCAGCTTGGCCAAAACTTAAGTCACATCGATGCATATAATGGTGAAGAAAAGGTGCATGCAGAAGTCTGACGCATGCGTTGGGCGTGAAACCCATATAAACAAGCTTCTGTTAAAGAAGCCCCCAGGTTTAAGGAGCGTGGGTAGCGCGTCACATGATGAGCCTTTAAGGGCTATAAAAGGAAAGAGTGGGAGGAGGCAAAATAAAAACAGAAAAATATATAAAAATGGACAGAGGAAGGAGACAAACCCCGAGTTCGGCGCTAGGCATAGAATCTTCGGAGACGTGCGGCGTTCCATGGGTTCGGCTCGAGTCGGTTATCCGACGCATCTCGCAGGCAGTACGCTCCACCAGTCAGGACTTGGTCAATTATGAAGGGACCTTCCCATTTGGGCTTGAGTTTGTCCTTTTTCTTATCCGGCAGGCGTAGAACTAGTTCGCCAACGTTGTAGTTTTTGGCCCGTACTTCTCTGCTTCGATATCTTCGAGCCTGCTGTTGATAAAATGCGGAACGGGCTTTAGCCACGTCACGCTCCTCCTCTAAGGCGTCCAAGTTGTCCTGCCGATCAAGCTCGGCTTCTCTTTCTTCGTACATGCGCACTCGAGGTGAGTCATGGATTATGTCGCAGGGCAGAACTGCCTCTGCGCCGTACACCATAAAGAATGGTGTGAATCCGGTGGTACGATTCGGCGTGGTTCGCAGCCCCTAGAGTACGGAGTCGAGCTCCTCCATCCAGTGCGTATTAGACTCCTTGAGGGACCGCACTAGTCTGGGTTTAATGCCGCTCATGATGAGACCATTTGCACGTTCGACCTGACCGTTAGTTTGTGGGTGATAGACAGAAGCATAGTCGAGCTTAATGCCCATGTTTTTGCACCACAGCTTTACTTCATCGGAGGTGAAGTTTGTGCCATTATCGGTGATGATACTGTGGGGGACACCGTAATGGTGTACGACCCCGGATATGAAGTCTATCACAGGTCCGGATTCGGCCGTCTTAACAGGCTTGGCTTCTATCCATTTGGTGAATTTATCCACCATGACCAATAAGTATTTTTTCTTGTGAGTTCCACCTTTAAGGGGTCCCACCATTCAAGCCCGCAGACCGCAAAAGGCCAAGTGATGGGGATAGTTCGGAGGGCGTTAGGCGGCATATGGCTTTGGTTTGCAAAGAGCTGGCAACCGACGCATCGTTTGACTAAGTCATGAGCGTCTGCTCGGGCCGTCGACCAATAAAAGCCCGTACGGAAAGCCTTGCTTACAAGGGACCGAGCTGCGGCGTGGTGGCCACCGAGTCCGGCATGAATTTCGGCCAACAGACTCCGCCCTTCCTCTTCGGAGATACATCTTTGAAGGACTCCTGTAGTGCTTTTCTTATATAGCTCTCCCTCGTGGACTTTATAGGATTTAGATCGCCGCACTATGCAGCGTGCCTCGTTTTGGTCCTCTGGGAGTTCCTGCCTAATAAGGTAGGCTAGGAATGGTTCTGTCCACGGGGCGATGACCGCCATTATTACGTGGGCTGAAGGTGTGATTTCGGTGGCAGGGCCTCCGATTATGTCGGATTGTTCGGCATCGGGTTGTGTAGTTGTGTCCGGACTCTTATCCGAGGGTTCCCCCTCCCATGCTACAGATGGCTTGAATAATCTTTCTAAGAAGATGTTGGGGGGGACTGCCTCTCGTTTTGCTCCGATGCGTGCCAGGACGTCCGCTGCCTGATTATTTTCTCGGGCTATATGGTGAAACTCCAGTCCCTCAAACCGAACTGACATTTTTAGGATGGCGTTGCGATAAGCTGCCATTTTTGGGTCTTTGGCGTCGAAGTCGCCATTTATTTTGGATATCGCGAGGTTTGAGTCCCCGCGTACTTCCAGGCGTTGAATGCCCATGGATACTGCCATTCGGAGACCATGTAGAAGGGCCTCGTATTCGGCTGCATTGTTGGAGTCCGTGTACGTAATTTGGAGTACATATTGGACTATGTCTCCTGTAGGGGACGTCAAAACGACGCCAGCCCCCAGTCCGGCCAACATTTTGGAGCCGTCAAAATGCATGATCCAGTTTGAATATGTGTCGTACTCTTTAGGGAGTTCGGCCTCTGTCCATTCGGCGACGAAGTCGGCTAGGACTTGCGATTTAATGGCTCGCCGTGGTTTGTAGGTTATGTCGAACGGGAGGAGCTCTATGGCCCATTTTGCTATCCGGCCCGTTGCATCGCGGTTGTTGATAATATCGTTAAGTGGTACTTCCGAGGCTACTGTTATAGAACACTCTTGAAAGTAGTGTCGTAGCTTCCGGGATGCCATAAACACCGCGTATGCAATCTTTTGGTAATGCGGGTACCGTGATTTGCATGGTGTGAGGACAGTGGACACATAGTAAACCGGCCTTTGAAGGGGGAGTTTGTGTCCGTCCGTTTCCCGCTCGACGACGAGTACTGCGCTAACAACTCGATGAGTTGCGGCAATGTACAATAGCATGGGTTCGCCAGTGTTCGGCGCGGCCAGGACTGGGTTTGTTGCCAAGATGGCCTTTATTTCCTCGAGTCCGGCCGTGGCAGCATCTGTCCACTCGAAGTGTTCGGTGCGCCTGAGGAGGCGGTAAAGGGGCAATGCCTTTTCTCCCAGGCGGGAGATAAAGCGGCTTAAAGCCGCCACGCATCCGGTGAGTTTCTGTATTTGTTTGAGGTCTTTTGGGACATCCAATTGTGACAAAGATCGGATTTTAGCTGGGTTTGCCTCAATTCCTCTACCGGATACAATGAAGCCCAGGAGCTTTCCGGCTGGAATGCCGAAAACGCATTTTTCCGGATTGAGCTTAATGTCGTATTTTCGGAGGTTGTCGAATGTAAGCCTCAAGTCGTCTACTAGAGATTCGACATGTCTTGATTTAACGACCACATCATCTACATACGCCTCCACTGTTTTGCCGATCTGGTTTTCCAGACATGTTTGAATCATGCGCTGATATGTTGCGCCGGCGTTTTTTAGCCCAAAGGGCATTGTGTTGAAGCATAATGGGCCATATGGTGTGATGAATGCTGTTGCAGCTTGGTCTGATTCTGCCATCTTGATTTGATGGTAACCGGAGTATGCGTCGAGGAAGCACATCGAATCGTGTCCTGCAGTGGCATTGATGATTTGATCTATTCGAGGGAGGGGGAAAGGATCCTTTGGGCAAGCCTTATTAAGGTCTTTGAAATCAACACACAGGCGCCAGGATTTGTCCTTCTTTGGTACCATCACCAGGTTTGCTAGCCAATCCGGGTGTTTTATGTCTCTAATGAATCTGGCCTCCAATAACTTGGCTAGCTCCTCTCCCATAGCCCGTCTCTTTGGTTCGGAGAAACGCCGAAGGGCTTGTTTGACAGGTTTGAATCCTTTCTAGATATTTAGGCTGTGTTCGGCCAACCTGTGTGGGATTTCTGGCATGTCTGAAGGGTGCCAAGCGAAAATGTCCCAGTTCTCTCGTAGGAACTCTCGCAGTGCGGCGCCTACATCAGGGTTCAGTCTTGCCCCGATGGAGGCTGTTTTATTGGGGTCCGTTGGGTGGACCTGGAATTTGACTATTTCGTCCGCTGGTTTGAAGGATGTGGATTTGGGTCTCTTATAGAGTATCACATCATCCCTATTGACCGTGGATCGCAGCGCAGTCAGTTCTTCGGCCGCTAAGGTTTTGGATAGTGCTTCGAGGGCCAATGCGGCTGCCTTGTTCTCGGCGCGGAGTGCTATGTCCGGATCACTAGCGGGAGTGATAATTCCGTTTGGCCCAGGCATCTTAAGCTTCATGTACCCGTAATGGGGTATAGCTTGAAAAACTGTGAAAGCCTCCCGTCCTAGTATAGCGTGATATCCGCTTTTGAACGGGGCCACCTGGAACGTGATCTGTTCGGACCTGTAATTATCCCGTGTGCCGAATACCACATCTAGTGTGATCTTTCCGGTGCAGCGCGCTTCCTGACTGGGGATTATTCCTCTAAAGGTTGCGCGCTTCGCTCAATGCGGTTCCAGTTTATTTCCATCTTTTGGAGGGTTTCCTCGTAAATGAGGTTCAATCCGCTGCCTTCGTCCATGAGTACCTTTGCGAGGCGACAGCCGTCCACTATGGGACTGAGGACCAATGCGGCTGGTGCTCTGGTTGTTCGAAATTTAGGTTCGTCACTCGCGTTGAAGGTGATAGCAGTATTACTCCATGGGTTTATTGTCGCCACTTGATAGACTTCAGTGAGGCTGCGGAGTGTTCTTTTTCGCATGTTATTTGATGCGAAAGTCTCAAAGACTGTGAGAACGGAACTGAAATTCTCGGGCTGGTTTCCTTCGACCTCTGGAATTAGGAGGTCCTCGCCAATTTTGGCCACCTGCCGGAGTATCCAACATGCCCTGAGGCTGTGAGTTGGGGTGGCGTCCTCTGCACTATGAATCTTGCAGGGTCCATCTAGCCACTTTTCCAGTATGGTTCCATGCCCTCTAAAGGGTTTTGATTTTTTGGTATTTAGTCCGGGCGCCTTACTGTGGTGCGCCCTCTTAATTCGGACGGGATTGCTATTCAAGGCCGGATTATCCCAAAATTTTATTTCGGTTTTCCAAGCACTTTCCATCGCACAGTATTTTTGTACTATGGACGCCAAGTCAGCAAAGCGTGTAATATTACGACGACTTACGGCGTTGAGTATTCCCTTGTCCGTGCAGTTACTGTAAAAGATTGAGATTGCGTCTCCCTCGCGGCAGTCCTTTATCCTGTTCATAACCAGGAGGAATCTGGCCCAGTAATGATGTACTATTTCTTCGGGCATTTTCCTGATTTGGGAAAGATCGCTTAAGATCGGGCGGGCAGGTGTCGTTGAATCTGAGACTTTGCCCAGTTTGCTGTTCGGAGGCCGAAGAACTTCTGGATTCTGAGATCCGGATTCTTGGATGTTATCCGATTTGCCTGATTTTAAGCACAAGTCTTGGATTGTATCCTCCCCTCCGCGGATATCCGGCATGGAGGGTTCAGGAATTTGGACGTAGCTAGTCCTTAAGATAGATGAAGGGTCGCCGCATTGTGTCTCCACCACAGCAACGTGGTGGGTGACTTGGGGAGAGTTAATTTCTCTTAGATCGGGTTTAAGCCCAACCTGGTCATAATTTGTGGCGACACCGAGTGTGGCGATGCGATCCAGGAGCTCGTTTACAGAAGAGAGCTCCATCGGATCCAATTGCTCGGCGAGTTCTGAGCCGACGTGGAGGTTGCTTTCGATGACCCGGGAGGTCACCGTCGGCGCAACAGCCGAACAGGTGGTTGCGAGAAAACCACCTAGCCGGAGAGTTTGGCCGACAGCCAAGGCTCCTTTTGTAATGGCGCCGTCTTTAAAGACGGGAAGAGGCATCCTTCCTGATCGCATCGGCACAGAGGAACTCTCAATGAAAGCACCAATGTCGGTGTCAAAACCGGCGGATCTCGGGTAGGGGGTACCGAACTGTGCGTCAAGGTTGGATGGCAACAGGAGACAAGGGACACTTTATTTTACCCAAGTTCGGGCCCTCTCGATGGAGGTAAAACCCTACTCCTGCTAGATTAATATTGATGATATGGGTAGTACAAGAGTAGATCTACCACGAGATCAAGGAGGCTAAACCCTAGAAGCTAGCCTATGGTATGATTGTGTATAATGATGGTTGTCCTACGGACTACAACCCTCCGGTTTATATAGACACCGGATAGGGTTAGGGTTACACAGAGTCGGTTACAATGGTAGGAGATCTTGAATATGCGCACGCCTAGCTTGCCTTCCACGCCAAGAAAAGATCCTTCCGGACACGGGACGAAGTCTTCAATCTTGTATCTTCATCGTCCTGGAGTCCGGCTGAAGGTATAGTCCGGCTATCCGAACACCCCCTAATCCAGGACTCCCTCACCATCCATTCTTGAGCTCCAGCGCCCAAGCTCTAGCTTTCCCCGCGCGAGAAAGCACTCCAACCATGTCCGGATCCGGAGCTGTAGGCAAGTGGATGGCCTCCTCCGTTAAGAATATAGATATCAAGGAGCTCCGAGAGGCCGGATACCTGTCCAAGGAGATCATTCACCGACTTTCGGCCAAGGGACAGATTTTCCCTACCCCCGAGCCCCATGAGAGGGTGGTGTTCCTTGCGCATTTCGTCCGCGGGCTGGGATTCCCTCTCACCCGTTTGTCTACGGACTGATGTTTTACTACGGGCTAGACTTCCATGATCTAGCCCCCAACTTCATCCTCAACATCTTGGCATTTATAGTCGTGTGCGAGGCCTTTCTCCGCATCCCACCTCACTTCGGCCTATTGCTGAAGACCTTCAATGTGAAGCCGAAGGTGGTGAGCAGCCAACAAGTAGAGTGCGGAGGTGCCATGGTGGGCAAGGTGCCCAATGTCACCTGGCTCGAAGGCTCCTTTGTGGATACGGTGAAGGGGTGGCAGTCGGGGTGGTTCTACAACACCGAGCCGCGCGACACCAACTGGGCGGCGGCCCCCGAATTCCGATCTGGAGTTCCGATGCGGCTCACCTCCTGGCAAGAGAAGGGCCTAACCTGGGGTTCTTCGAACAAGCTGACTGGGCTCCAGACGCGCGTCCACAACATGATAACCAAGAGAATCAAACTTGTCAACGTGATCCAGGTTATGATCATTCACCGGATCCTTCCGTGCCAACGCCGGACTTGCTACTTGTGGGAGTTCGATCCGGCCAAGCACTAGACGCTGCTAGAGCTCTTCGGTACGACTCACGAAGACATTTGGAAAGTGCTCTTCAAGGCCAGCGAGACACCACCGCCTACGACTGAGGATCGTGGGCTTAGCTTAGAACGCTAGGCTAATTCGGTAAGTTCTTTCATGTTTTCAAGGTATAGCCTTTACTGGCATATTTTGAGGAAGGATCCTAAGCCTTCCTATCAATTTTTTAGGCCTGGATCGACATAGCGGGGTAGATTAATTGTCCGGCCTCGCTACCGGAAGACGAAGAAACCCCACTCCTGACGAAGATGTTATTAATTGTCCGGCCTCGCTACCCGAAGACGAAGAAACCCCACTCCTGACGAAGATGTTATTTTCGGCGCCTTATGATGTGTCGGAGAAGAAGGACAAGAAAACGGCCAAAAAGGGACTAGGAGTGGCCTTCGCCGAAAGGGTGCTTTGGACATGTCGTCCGAAGACGAGACTGACTCTTTGGCCGCCGAAGACAACGAGGAGGAGGAGGAAGAAAGCAACTCCCCCTGAGGGGGGAATGAAGAAAAGGGGGGCCTCCACAAATCTTGAGGCGAAGGCGCCCAAGAGGGGGAAGGGCTCCCTTGCGGATAACTCCGCGTGGGATGTCGATAGCAGTCAGAAGCGGATGCCCCGGACCAAGCCTCGGGCCGCCTCGTAAGTACCAAAAACCTTATGCACATCCAAATGCCTAGCCTTTCCACTTTTTAATATTAATATGTTTAAATTATGCCATTGCAGTCCGGCCCGCGACAACTCCCCGCGCTCCTAGATGGAGGGTTTGCTAGACTCAAAGGAGATGGCTAGCATGTCACCGCCGCACGCTCACTCTGTCTCGGCCAAGGGTGATGACGAGGTGGCGTCCCAAAGGACCTTCCCATACCGGGGGGAGTTTCCGAAGATCGTCAGGGTGGCGCCCAAGGATGACTCCTCGGCCGCCGGGCACATGGGGGAAAAAGCCCTCATGGGGGCTGGTGATGGGGGCCAAGTTCCATTCGGCCCCCAGCCGGATACCATTCCGGAGACCTACACGGCTCCGGAGTCCAGCGAATGGCCTTCCCCAAAAGGAGGAGGTGTGCCTATTCCGCCGGTGACCTCTGTCCAACCATAGGCATCGGATAATCTGCTGGAAGCATTGCGAGGCGCTTCCATTGTGGATGAACACCGTGTCCTTATGGGTACGGTGATCGAGAAGGTTTAGTCCGCCAAAATCGGACTGAATGAAGCCTGCGCTAGCCTTTTAACAGGCTTTGAGGTAAGTAATGTAATTGTACAAAGAATATCACTGTGTAGACAGTAGCCCCTGATGCTCTGTTTGGTGTTCGGAAAGAAAAAGCTGAACCGAGGATCAAAATAATTTTCACAGGAGTCTAACATAAGATGTCTATGTGAATAAGCAGGCATCACTGCTGGCTGCTACCGCTCATACTGCGGAGGTCTCCAGCCTGAAGCAGAGCCTGGAGCGGGCCGAAAAAGAGCTCGGCCACATGAAGAAGCAGCTGGAGGACAGCCAAGGTATGCAGTAACCTGCGCGTATATTTAGGAGGGATGAATGTTTCGTGTTGACTAAAGTGTCATGAACTTTTTTAGGGACCATGACCGAGGTGGCGGCCCTCAAGAAGGCGTTAGCCGAAGCCGAGGACAAAGCGGCCAAGGAGCGCGCCGCGCGCGAGAAGCTCGAGGCCCGGTTCAGCGACGTCCAGCAAGAGCTCCAGGACGCCGTCAAGAAGTATGAGTCCTTGGAGCGTGATTATAATACACAAGCATCCGAACTTGCGAAGGCCTGCCAGAGCGCACAAGAGGCTCGAGCCGAGGCCTAGAGCGCCCTTCGGGAAATCCAGGCGGCCAAGAAGATCGCGGCGGGTAAGGCTTTCATTATGCAAAGCAAGTCTGTGAAGGAAACGTTCCTTTTACTTACCCGAATTTGGAGCTCTCCAAGGGCGTTTACGGATTTGCCGCGCAGCGTATCAGATGCTACTGAGTTCTATAGAGCCGAAGAAGGGAGTTCTACGGAGAAGCTATTCTGGTCTCAATATCTTGGACCAAAACATCCGGTGCCCTTCAGCGACCAACTGAAACAGCTGGTCGAGCTGCACAAGGCGGCCGAGCTAGCCATGAAGGACCTGATAGTCCTACTATGGCATGCCGCGCCGATACCTAGCAGCTACTTCGTACTTGTGAAGCGGCTTGTTAGTGCCTGCCCACGGCTTCAGGTCATAAAGCAGTCGGTTTGTATTGAAGGTGCACGGATGGCCTTTGCCCGCGTCAAGATGCACTGGGTGAAGATGGATGCCAAGAAGCTGATGACCGAGGGGCCGCATGAGGGCAAGGAGCACCGCCGACCTGAGTTATATTTTGATGGTGTCCTGGAGGGATCCCGCCTTGTGGCGGAGCAATGTGCGAAGGATGTTATATTCCCATGAAAACATTCATATTATCCTGTCCTGTAATAAGAAACAATGATGTTATGTTGGCACGCGGAGCACTACGACATGGCCTTCGGGATGACGGCGCCAGAAGAATACGTGCCCCACATGGTGGACCAAGGGCACCCTCATGAGGGCGAACAAGGCTCGCTCCTCAGCCCAAACTGGGGGGACGAGGCGCCAGAAGCTGAGCTCTTCCAGGAGCCCCGGGACGGTCCCACGGGCCACGCTGGAGGCAACGAATATCGGGTACCGCTAATTCCTTAGGAGGAGGTATACGCTAATCATGGATCGCAGGAGGTGCAGGTCGCCACAGCAAGCGGCTGCCCCGCTCCCACAGTCTCCTACCCCTCGGGAGGAGGGCGCAAGGGGCTGCAGGAGAGGGGCCGAGATCCGACATCACCACCGCGGCGTTCGGAGCAAGGCGTTCTCAGGAGGTAGGCCCTCTGCTGGGGAGGTGCCTCAGGGCCTGCCCCTGGCGAAGGACCCGTGGTCGTCGGGGGAACCGCTGGCGACCGCTCTACCCCATCAGCGACGTCCTGGTTTCCGGTCGTCGTTGATGGCACTAGAGTGTGGCGCAAGGCGGGGCCCTCGTCTGGCGATATGAAGCAAGGCCGGTACCTGTGAAGAAGGCCCAGTGCCTGTGAAGCTCGCCGCCCCGTGACACTCTCACGTAATAACGAGTGGGGCTGTACATGCCCCGGAGTCTCAGGGGTGCCGGTCGCAGGCCCTGGGGCTCCCTCCCACGCCCAGTGGCAGCACTTAGCTCCGCGCTGGTGAGAAGACGTCCAAGACTAGATTAGGTGCCGGACGCAGCCTTTTGACTGCTTTTATTGCCTTTCCCTTTGGTTGTCACTTTCCCCCGCTGGATTTAAGTTGGATTTGAATTTGAGATTTGCGTGTGTTCGGGGAAGGGGTGCTTAGCCTCGTTTGAGCAATTTCTCGCGTTTTGATTACCACTCCGCCTCAGCTGCCTCCCCTCGTGAGCCCCTCGCGAGCCAGGTCAGGCCAAGCTTGCGCGCAGCCCAGACTGCCGCCGCTGCGTCCTCTCAGGAGGGCTTTTTACTGCAGATCCTACGGACTCGATCAAGGAACACTCGGGACACCACAGCCTCCCACAGGCTGCCTCAGGGCCCGCGCGGAACGAAGGTAAACTAGCCAACCAGCACGTCGCTTAGCCAACCACTTAGCGTGGGCACATGGGCAATGTAACATCTACTAATACGATGAACGCAAGTTTTACATGAGGGGCTCCCCCTCCCAAAATTCTCTCACAACCATCAGGCCAAAACCTGAGTTCTATTCATGCAGGGTAAGGAAACAGGAACGGTGCATAATCAGTCGGATAAATCCCCCAATGCGTCCTCAGGAGCACCTCCCGAACTGTTGCTGGCGTCGCTGGGCTCGCCATCGCTGTCTGCATTGCCGCCAGCGGCGTCAGGGCCGTTCACCACGCCGCCCTCGTCGGCAGCCACGATCACGCCGTCGTTGTCTGAAGCGAAGGCCCTGACAAGAGCATCCACATTGTCCTCCACCCAGTGCGCCAGGTCGTCTCGGACGGCCTGGGGGCCTGGGGCGATGGCAGCGTCGAAATCGAAGTGGGGATCCATGTTCCTGAGGTGGCTGAAGACGCGAGAAAAGGCGCGCCCGAGCAGGGCGCAGCTCCTCTCCTCCACCAACCTGTCGGCCCTGACCGGCCGCGCCTCCAGCTGCGTCACCACGTCGGTGAAGAACTGAAGGTTGCCGGCGTAGTTGGCTGCGTGCGACTCGCCAACAGCCGCCTCGCAGATGCTTCCCAAGGCTGTGTTGGCTCTCTCCCGAAGCGTGGTGAGCATGGGGCCGTGCTCATGCTCTAGGATCCGCCGCTGGCGTATCTCATCCTCATTCTGGCGCGCGACGGCCTCAGCCTCCTCCACTCGATGGCGAAGAAGGAGCACCTCGGCCTGGGAGGTGGTTGACTCCCCTTGCGCTACCCCAAGGGCGGCCCGAAGAGCATCGGCCCGCCGCGTCGCTTCCTCCAGCTTGGCCCTCAAGGAAGCAGTCCTACCTTCAGCCTCGACCCGAATCAACTCTAGCCTTTCCTCGAACTCGCGCTCGAGGTTCAAGCGCGCCATCGCCACCCGACGTCTGACCTCCTCCAGGACACAGACTTCTTGTGCAGCGACATCATCCTCCGCCTGCGTCACCAAGCGCTCCCTCGTCTCCAGGCACTCGTACTCGCGCGCGCGTTCGGCGGCTTCCAGCGTCAGCGCCTCCTCACGCTTCTGGAGCCCTGCTGGGTCGCCAGAGGCCACCTTGATCGACACAAGGGCTGCCTCGCGCAGCTCCACTTTCTCTTCCAGTGAGTGGCACCGGGCCAGGAGCTCCCGAGCCCGCTCCTTCGCCGCCTCTCGCTGCTGGTCAGCTTCCCGGGCCTCCTCAGCGTCCCGAGATTGGGCCTCCCGAGAGGCCGCCAACGACGCCTTGGCCTTTTCGTCGTCAAGATCGCGCTGATGGTGCGCAAGGGCAATGGCGCCCTCTAGCTCGCGCCTCTCTACAGCCAGGCGCAGGCCCTCGGCCTCAAGGCGCGCGTCTTCATCAGCAAGCTCCTCACCAAGCAGGTTCACCACGTCAGTCGCCCTTCGAACGAATCCTTGGCGAAGAGCGCGACGCTCCCGAGCATGCTCGCGCACGTCTTCCACACCATCATCTGCCCTAAGCAAGCATCGGGGGCCATGAATCGGCACTCCCCCTCCGGGCAGGGGGCTGGGGGCTCGCACCCTCGCGACGGTCGGGCACACCATGCTAGAAGCCCGGCCTGGAGCCAGCCCGTCCCCAGATGAAGAGTGCAGGGAACGCCTCAGCCAATCACAGTCCACGACCAGGCGAGAAGCCCACAGCAGGCTGGCTATGCCACGAGAAGGCCCGCGAAGGAGGATCGCGGGGTGCGCAGGGACTCGATGCGCCTCGGGGCGGCTCGCCTCTCCGATCGCCCTCACCACAAGGGCTCTGCAGCTCAGAGCACTTGAGGACGGTAGCGGGAGCGAAGCCAAGGGGGACGGCACCTCAGCCATCTCTACGAGCTCGGCTGGAAGGGGCCTGCGGAGCAAGGATCAGTAAAAGCTACAAACGGATCGGGAGCTGGAAAAGGAGAAGGCTTACTCATCAGTGGCGAAGTACTTCCTATGCTTCAGCAGGCGACAAGGGTAATCGTCGCCCAGGGCCTCCCTTTTCTTCCGGAGGGCCTCAAAGTCCACGCGGAAGCGGCCCAAGAGTTGAGTGCAGGGATCAACCTGCGACGAGGACGGAGCGTCAAGGCGATCCGCGTCAGGGGCGCCTGCCTGACGCGTGCTGCCAATCGCCTCGCCAAGAGAAGCGGCTGGAGCCTCAGGGGCCTCAGCCGCAGGCGCTGAGGGCAACCGCTTGCCACCCTCAGCCTCAGCGGCACGGGCCCCAAGAGCTGCTCCCTCATGAGCATCGCCCGGTGCCGTCACCCCGCCAGGAGACCCCTCGACCTCAGGCGCCTCATGCCTCCCTGCTCCGCCACTTGAGGAAGAGTCGCCTTGGCCGACTGGAAGGGCAGTCACCATCACTGGGTTCTCACGAGGCCCCTGGAGGCGGGCGGGGCGCGGCCCCCACTCATCAAAGATAGGCATCTGACTCATAAAATCGTCCCTGTTGTGGCAGAGGTACAGCAGGGCCCCTCCCTGCTGGATGCTGCCCGGGTTGGGGTCACCAGTCAGGATCAAGAGCACTGTCCTCAGCACTTCAGGCGTCAGGTCTTCTTCCTGGAGCCTCATACGATCACCACACCCGCTGAACGCCCACATCCGGTGGGAGTGGCGTTGGAGAGGAGCAATGCAGCGTAGCAGGAACTCCTTCACCACCTTGGGCGCTGTCACGCCAATCGACCTCAAGAACGTGAAGCGGTGCCAGACGACGACGAGCCAGGGGCTCTCGACCGTCTCCTGGCCCCAGCCCGAATTGGGGACATCAGGCGAAGTTGGCTTCGACAGCAGGGGGCTGGGCACCCCTACATCCACATACAGCCACCGCTCGCGGAACCCAGCCGAAGGCGAAGGGAGCTTGAAGTCGATCCCTGAGGCCCCTGTCTTAGACGCAGCGACGAAGCTCATGCACGCCGAGCATTGGGTAGGGTGGACAAGGCGCAAAGAGAAGAAGTGGCGCAGCAAGGCAACCGAAGGAAGGATGCCCATCATTGCCTCGCAAACAAAGGCGAAGACCGAAAGAAGGGTGATGGATTCAGGACCCAGATGCATCATGTGGATCTGGTAGTGGGAAAGCACGGCATTGAAGAAATCAGAAAAGGGGGGAACCAGACCCGCCCACAGGGCATCAGCAAAATACTGGACCTCGGTGATTATCCTATCGGTGGGGAAGTGAGACGTGGGCCATGCCGTCGTCCTCCCGCATTCGTTGAAGATAGTAGCCAGAGCCGAGCTGACCTTGCCCAGGCCCTCTCGATTGATTATGATCGACCGGCCGACGGCGGGGGCCGCCAACGGCGTCGAGCGAGGCGGAGGCGTGGGTTTCTTCCCTCTTCCCTTCTTCGTCGGAGCCATGGCGATGGGAAGGGGGGGAGGTTCGAGATTGGGTTGAAAACAGAAGCTGGAGTTCGATAGGAGGAAGGACAGAGGGCGCTCGAGCAACAGAAAGGGGAGCGGCTGTGTACGACTACGAGTCCGCCTAGGATGGCGCGGAATAAGGGGGCGTGGGGGAACAATGCCGCCCACGTCCAATCAATCGCCACGCGGCGCCCAAGGCCGCAGGCTGTTAGGGCCCGCGGCGCTTCGCCCTTGCCCTTTTGCCTCCCTGCACGGCCAAGTCCAGGCGCTCCTTGGGCCCGGGGGCTACTGTCGGCGTTCTGGGAACGGGGGTCCCCAGACTTGCCTGCCTGCAGCCCGCGGCGTGGTTCAAAAGGGGGCCCAGCACGGCCCATCTTCATCAACACAGACCCAAGACCCTCGCGAGGGGCCAAGCCTCGCGGGGCGGACGACATGGAGCTTCCTCAGGCATGGCCTCATCAGGCTGGCTCGCGAGGAGGCGGAGAGATCAAGGCGGGGTACCTCACGAGGAGCCCATGACGCAAGCCATGACAACCAAGGGCGCCAGGCGGGCGCCAGCCAGCGCGGTGTCCTCCTTTCCTCTTTGGTGCAAAGGGAGCAAGCGCAAGCGAGAGCATCAAGCAAAGGCACCCGTTTCGGTGCAACGAGACCAAGACCAGCCCAACGGCAGGGATGAAGTCATTGTGGAGCCCAAGCCAGCGTCACCACCAGAGCCTTTGGCAGGCGAGGACCAACTTTAGTCCGGATAAGTGTACCAGATGTTCCCCTTCAAAATGGCCAATTGTTGGCGCCCTTCCCGCTCAATATTTGGGAAGAGGCCCAGGGCCTTTGCCTATAAATAGGACTAGCCACCCGCAGGGTAGAGGCAATTGGGATGAGCTAGGATCCAGAGAATCAATCAGAGAGAGAGAGAGAGAGAAGGGTGACTGAACTCCTCCTAGCAGTTCATCCCCCCAGCCAAGAACAGACCCTCGCGAGGCTGTTCTTCCTTGTATTGTTCATCATCATCAGCCCAAGAGGCAATCCACCACACCACACACTGGAGTAGGGTATTACACCACATCGGTGGCCCGAACCAGTATAAACCCTGTGTCTCTTGTGTTGTTCTTTCCATAGCTTAGATCTTAGCGAGGCGGTGGGGTACAGGTAGGTAGGAGGCGTAATCACCGCACGCACCCCAGTGTTCGAACCTCAAGGGTCTGCCGGAACCCGAAATCCGACATCCATGGTCTCCATGGCGTGGGATGGGCGAGAGCCCCTTCGAGATTGGATCTATCTCTCTGTCTCTCTCTGTTTCTGCGTTTTGTTCTGCTACCATTTCACCGTTTCTTTTATATCCAGAGATCCGTAACTCCGATTGGATTGAAACCTTCGCCCTAATTTTTTCTCTCCAAAAATTAGCTTTCTTGCGGCCTAAGAAGGGCATCAACTGCCTTACGGGTGGCCCACTAGGGTTGAGGCGCGCCCTCCTGGGTAGGGCATGGGCCCCTGCCTCGTGGCCACCTCGGACACCATTTCGCGTTGATCTTTTTCCCAGATTTTCCAAATATTCCAAAAATAAGCTCTGTCCGTTTTTATCCCGTTGGGACTCCGTTTGATATGGATATTCTGCGAAACCAAAAACATGCAACAGACATGAACTGGCACTGGGCACTGGATCAATATGTTAGTCCCAAAAATAGTATAAAAAGTTGCCAAAAAGTATATGAAAGTTGAATAATATTGGCATGGAACAATAAAAAATTATAGATATGACGGAGACGTATCAGCATCCCCAAGCTTAATTCCTGCTCGTCCTCGAGTAGGTAAATGATAAAAAGGATAATTTTTGATGTGGAATGCTACCTAGCATAATCTTGATCATATGTCTCATCATGGCATGAATATTAAGACACAAGTGATTCAAGGCAATAGTCTATCCTTTGACATAAAAACAATAATACTTCAAGCATACCAACCAAGCAATTATGTCTTATTGAAATAACATAGCCAAAGAAAGCTCATCCCTACAAAATCATATAGTTTGGCTATGCTCCATCTTCACCACACAAAATATTCACATCATGCACAACCCCGATGACAAGCCAAGAAATTGTTTCATACTTTTGATGTTCTCGAACCTTTTCAACTTTCACACAATACATGAGCGTGAGCCATGGACATAGCACTATAGGTGGAATAGAATATGATGATGGGGGTTATGTGGAGAAGAGAAAAAAGGAGAAAGTCTCACATCGACGCGGCTAATCAACGGGCTATGGAGATGCCCATCAATTGATGTTAATGTGAGGAGTAGGGATTGCCATGCAACGGATGCACTAGAGCTATAAGTACATGAAAGCTCAAACTGGAAACTAAGTGGGTGTGCATCCAACTTGCTTGCTCATGAAGACCTCGGGCATTTGAGGAAGCCCATCATCGGAATATACAAGCCAAGTTCTATAATGAAAATTCCCACTAGTATATGAAAGTGATAACTCAAGAGACTCTCTATATGAAGAACATGGTGCTACTTTGAAGCACAAATGTGGTAAAAGGATAGTAACGTTGCCCCTTCTCTCTTTTTCTCTCATTTTTTTGTTTTTTTTTTTTCTTTTTTCCTTTTTTTGGGCCTTCTCTTTTTTCTGTCCGGAGTATCATCCCGACTTGTGGGGGAATCATAGTCTCCATCATCCTTTCCTCACTGGGGCAATGCTCTAATAATGATGATCATCACACTTTTATTTACTTACAACTCAATATTACAACTCGATATCTAGAACAAAGATATGACTCTATATGAATGCCTCCAGCGGTATACCGGGATGTGCAATGATCTAGCGTAGCAATGACATAAAAAAACGGACAAGCCATGAAAACATCATGCTAGATATCTTACGATCATTGAAAGCAATATGACAATAAATGCTCAAGTCATGTATATGATGATGATGGAAGTTGCATGGCAATATATCTCGGAATGGCTATGGAAATGCCATAATAGGTAGGTATGGTGGCTGTTTTAAGGAAGATATAAGGAGGTTTATGTGTGACAGAGCGTATCGTATCACGGGGTTTGGATGCACCGGCGAAGTTTGCACCAACTCTCGAGGTGAGAAAGGGCAATGCACGGTACCGAAGAGGCTAGCAATGATGGAAGGGTGAGAATGCGTATAATCCATGGACTCAACATTAGTCATAAAGAACTCACATACTTATTGCAAAAATCTATTAGTCATCGAAACAAAGTACTACGCGCATGCTCCTAGGGGGATAGATTGGTAGGAAAAGACCATCGCTCGTCCCCGACCACCACTCATAAGGAAGACAATCAATAAACATCTCATGCTCCGACTTCGTTACATAACGGTTCACCATACGTGCATGCTACGGGACTTGCAAACCTCAACACAAGCATTTCTAAATTTCACAATTACTCAACTAGCATGACTCTAATATCACCATCTTTATATCGAAAAACTATTGCAAGGAATCAAACATGTCATATTCGGTGATCTACAAGTTTTATGTAGGATTTTATGACTAACCATGTGAATGACCAGTTCCTGTCATCTATAAGTGAAGCAAGAGAGTTTAATTCCTTCTACAAAAGATATGCCCACGCTCTAACAAATATAAGTGAAGCAAAAGAGCATTCTACAAATGGTGGTTGTCTATGTAAAGAAAAACAGGCAATCCAAACTTCAAATGATATAAGTGAAGCACATGAAGCATTCTATAAAGCCATACTCAAAAGATATAAGTGAAGTGCAAAGAGCATTCTATAAATCAACCAAGGACTACCTCATACCAGCATGGTGCAAAAAGGAAAATTAAAACTAAATGCAAAAGACGCTCCAAGATTTGCACATATCACATGAATGAAACGAATCCGAAAACATACCGATATTTGTTGAAGAAAGAGGGGATGAATCCGGGGAATCCCCAAGCTTAGACGCTTGAGTCTCCTTGAATATTTACTTGGGGTGCCTCGGGCATCCCCAAGCTTGAGCTCTTGCCTCTCTTCCTTCTTCTCACATCGAAACCTTCTCGATCATCGAACACTTCATCCACACAAAACTTCAACAGAAAACTCGGTAAGATACGTTAGTATAATAAAGCAAATCACTACTCTAAGTACTGTTGCAAACCAATTCATATTTTGTTTTTGCATTGTGTCTACTGTAATATAGGTTTTTCATGGCTTAATCCACTGATATGAATCGATGGTTTCATCAAAACAAGCAAACTATGCATCAAAAACAGAATCTTTCTAAAACAGAACAGTATGTAATAATCTGAACATTCACCATACTTCTAATACTTTAAAAATTCTACCAAAATTAGGAACAATAAAAAATTTGTACAGAAAGGCAGTGCAAAAAGAATCAGAACCATTTAATGTTCCAGTCAAAAATTAAAATTCGCGCACTACAGCCAAAGTTTCTGTCCTGCACCGTACAAACCAACAAGAATTGTAAACATCCTAAAGGCAAACCTTGGCACATTATTTTATTTCTAAACTTTATAAAAGCACACAACAGAAGTAAATGACTCTCTAAAACTTCCGGGTTGTCTCCCTGGCAGCGCTTTCTTTAAAGCCATTAAGCTAGGCATATAGTGCTCAAGTAGTGAATCCACCCGGATCCCAAGGTATATCAAAGCCAATTTTAATTAGCAATGATTTGTAATTTAGTAATGAGCACAAAGCAACATATATCAAGCAATGACGAAGTCTAACTCTCTTCCTATGCATCGGCATGTCATAAAAGAACAATTCATGCACACAAAGTAAAGGCCAATGCATAGTATAAACAGTTTCTTGCAATTTTACCATGTTGGAAACATATAGAGGTGGATATATAGTTCCTCTCTCATAATAATTGCAAGTAGGAGCAGCAAGCACATGCATATTATATCTATCAAAATCATCATGTGCAATGGTAAGAGGCAACCCATCAATATAATCATTAATAAGTGCAAACTTCTCCGATATAGTATAGTTTGGAGAATTCAAAAAGATAATAGGACTATCATGCGTGGGTGCAATAGCAACAATTTCATGTTTAACATAAGGAACTATAGCAAGTTCATCTCCATAAGCATAATTTATATTGGCATCTTGGCCACAAGCATAGCAAGCATCATCAAAAAGGGATATTTCAAGAGAATCAGCGGGGATCATAATAGTCATCATAGCAATCATCCTTCGGTAAGCACGAAGGGAAATTAAACACTATATGAGTTGAAGAGTTACTCTCATTAGAAGGTGGGCACGGGTAGCTAATCCGATCTGCCTCCTTCTGTTCTTCGCTCAACTCATCATCTTTTTCATCCAATGAGCTCATAGTTTCATCAATTTCTTCTTCCATAGACTCCTGCAAAATATTAGTCTCTTCTTGGACAGCGGAGACTTTCTCAATAAGTGCATTAATTTCGTAATTGTATTCATAATTTTCATAAAAATATTTGAGGATAGCTAAATTTTCAGATCTATAAGCAGTATCATCAAAATCTTCAAACTCTTTAAACATAGATTCAATTTCATAAGCACCCATAAAAGCAACAAATTCTTCTATTTACTCCACATCATAGTAATCATATATACCATTAGCATAAGAAGCTAAGGTTTTATTATCATTAAATTTGCATGAAAAGGGAAGGTGTGGAGCCTTCATCCCAGAGCAACAAGTATAATCATAACTCAAGCATAGTTGCCGAGCATACCACTTCAGTATATAAATTTGATCCCATAATAGTTACCCTTTTTGTGTCAAGCGATAATACCTAAAGTATTCACGTTGGTCCAACGTTACTCCCGTTACCAAATTGAATGAGGTTTTCTCAGGATTATCAAAGTGGTACATAATATTTTGCACATATTGAGCATCGAGGGTTTCAGGAGGTTCCTCATCTCCATGAGTAGCAAGTACACCTAATTTTTTTGGTATTTTGTGCTCCATATCCATAACTAAAGATAAAGAACAACTAAGAACAGAAAATAAAAATTACTTAGTGATAAAGCAAACAAGCACACACGAGAATATTCACCCCACGCTATGACTCCCCGGCAACGGCACCAGAAAAAGGTCTTGATAACCCACAAGTATAGGGGATCAATTGTAGCCTCTTTCGATAAGTAAGAGTGTCGAACCCAACGAGGAGCTAAAGGTAGAACAAATATTCCCTCAAGTTCTATCGACCACCGATACAACTCTGCGCACGCTTAAAATTCGCTTTACCTAGAACAAGTATGAAACTAGAAGTACTTTGTAGGTGTTTTTGGATAGGTTTGCAAAAATATAAAGAGAGCGTAAATAAAATTTAGGGGTTGTTGTAAGTAAAGAAGCAATAAAGTAAATATAGCGAGTGTGGAAAAGTGGTGGTAGGAGTTGCGAAGTTGTCCCTTAAGCAATTGACTACTTTACTAGACCGATAGCAAGTATTATGTGGGAGAGGCCACTGCTAGCATGTCATCCCTTACTTGGAATTCTATGCACTTATGATTGGAACTATTAGCAAGCATCCGCAACTACTAATGTTCATTAAGGTAAAACCCAACCATAGCATTAAGATATATTGGTCCCCTTTCAATCCCGTATGCATCAATTTCTATGCTAGGCCGAAGCTTCTGTCACCCTTGCCCTCCAATACATAGTCCTATCAACATACAACTAGCTCTATGGTGTGATCCACGCGCGCGCTCATATGATGGGCACCAAAGGACAGCAACATAACCACAAGAAAATTAAATCAATCATAGCAATTCATCAACCACCGATAGGACAATGAAAATCTACTTAAAGATCATAGGATGGCAACACATCATTGGATAATAATATGAAGTATAAAGCACCATGTTCAAGTAGAGGGTACAACGGGTTGCGGGAGAGTGGACCACTGTAGATAGAGGGGGGAAGGTGATGGAGATGTTGACGAAGATGGCGGAGGTGTTGGTGTAGATCGCGGTGATGATGATGGCCCCCGGTGGCACTCCGGCGCCACCGGAAGCGAGGGGGAGAGAGCCCCCCTCCTCCTCCTTCTTCTTCTTCTTCTTCTTCTTCTTCTTCTTCTTCTTCTTCTTCTTCTTCTTCTTCTTCTTCTTCTTCTTCTTCTTCTTCTTCTTCTTCTTATTCTTATTCTTATTCTTCTTCTTCCTTGACCTTCTCCCTAGATGGGAGAAAGGTTTCCCCTCTGGTCCATGGTCTCCATGGCGTGGGAGGGGCGAGAGCCCCTCCGATATTGGATCTATCTCTCTGTCTCTCTCTGTTTCTGCGTTCTGTTCTGCTGCCCTTTCACCATTTCTTTTATATCCAGAGATTCGTAACTCCGATTGGATTGAAACCTTCGCCGTGATTTTTTTCCAAAAAATAGCTTTCTTGCGGCCGAAGAAGGGCATCAACCGCCTTATGGGTGGCCCACGAGGGTGGGGGGCGCGCCCTCCTGGGGAGGGCGTGGGCCCCTGCCTCGTGGCCACCTCGGACACCGTTTCGCGTTGATCTTTTTCCCAGATTTTCCAAATATTCCGAAATAAGCTCCGTCCATTTTTATCCCGGTTGGACTCCATTTGATATGGATATTTTGCGAAACCAAAAACATGCAACAGACAGGAACTAGCACTAGGCACTAGATCAATATGTTAGTCCCAAAAATAGTATAAAAAGTTGCCAAAAAGTATATGAAAGTTGAATAATATTGGCATGGAACAATAAAAAATTATAGATGCGACGGAGACGTATCAGTTGGTAGAAGTACTTGTCCTATCCATCATTCCAAACAAAGATATGTGAGTGGGAGAAAAAGAAGAACCAATACCAAGTGTACCTTGACCGATGTTGAAGATGCATCAAAGATCACTCCAATGTGTAACAAGGAAATAACACAATTGGTACCAATTCTTGTCAGTTTCTCACACCTACACAAGTAAAAGCTTATGGTGGGGCTTGGTTAGGATGGTGGCACAAAATTTGATGCAATTGTAAGTGAGCTTCAATAATGTTGGGAAAGATTCACAAATTTGCAAATGCGACAAGTAGACCAATAGCAAGATATGGTACATGGAAACACACACGCAAATAGAGAATGTGGGGTTGTGCAACCAAGGATGAGCCAAAATGTGGAATCCACCAAGATGCTCTTGTTGCACAACACTAGAGAGACGCTAGCACGATTGCACAATAGGCAGTTATGAACTTGTGCACAACCCACTAAGCAAAAATGCAACGACTTCTATCCCAAATATGCTATGTGTATGATGTTCCGATGATATGATCCAAGATGATCGAGTATGACAATCTTAATGTTGTATGATGCTATGGTTCTTGCTTATAAGCTCTTTGCTTATCTTTCCCTTTGGCTTAAAAGCTTGTTTGGCTCTTTGTTGTTGGAGCTCGTTTCTCATGCAATGCTTCACGAACCAAGATAGCAATTGTGTATGCGATGACAACTTTGTGACACAAGAGATGATACCAATATATGCACCACGATGATATGGTATGTATGCTATGGGAAGTATGATCACTAATATGCACAAGTCACATTGCCGACAATACTCAAAGGCTAGTCTCGATGGGTAAGTGACGCAGAAGTAGGGCTATGGGGTTATTAATGCAAATGCAAGAAAGTATGAGGATATCACGATACCAAGATGATACCAATGCGAGGTTGATACCACAATGGTGTAACCGTTCGTCGTAGTCCTTGGCGAAGATAAGCGGTGGTGATGTTGATGTCGAACCGTACCTAGATAGCCGAAACACAAAAGGATACGGTGAGCCACAACTCAAATTCTCCAAGACCAAAATGTGTCAAAAACGTCGAAGTTGGGTAGCGGGCAAGCTATGGTGGTGGTATGCGGAAGTGGAATGTGGTGGCTGAAAACTGCCGGGGGGGAATTCAGTTTCGTCAGGGATCAGCGGACGTCCATAAGTTGCGGTCGTCCGGTCGGTCCAGGGGCTCCGGGCGTCCAGTAGCTAACGGTCATCCGGTGAGTCAGGTCAATGCGAGGTGCGGGATGCGGGACACAATTTTGTGCGGAATTTTGGGATTTGGGGGGCAAAATTCGAGCGATTTCATGGATGGGAAGTGGAGAAAATTGGAGAAAAGCTAGATCCACTCGAGACAAAGCAAATCCATGGATCAAATCCAACAAAACTTCATCACACCAACAAATCACAAAAAAAATTTGGGGCTATTTTTGGTGGGGATTTTCAGATTAGGACAAAAAACAACAAAATCAAGCTAGAAAACAAAGAGGGGAGGCTCCGAAATCATGATCAACGTGGCTAATGATACCAAGATGATGTGGAGTGGAACTCCGTACGGCCAATCTTTCACGAAAGGAGTGGATCCCAACTAAGAACACGATGAACACACAGGGAAACACAAGGGAAAACACAAGAGGAAACACTAAACCAACAAGAATAGATCACACATGCGCTAGATCGATGAACACAAAGGTGAGATACAAGATCCAAGTCCAACAAAGGACGATACAATAGGTAACTGGTTCTTTTTTGTGAGGAGGTCTTGATGGGGGCCACCCAAGAGGGGGTCTTGAATCCGCTTGGAAGGATCTTCTCCGATGGAGGCACGTCTCCGAGGAGAAGGTAACCAAGTGGATGAGCAAAGCTCTCACACAAACATAAGCTAATCCTTTGCTAACCCTAACTAGGAGGAGGGGGAGTTCTATCTATAGTCTTAGTGCAAAAGGGGGCGAAGTGAAAGGGTACATGGGCCTCTGGCCCGAACACTGTGCGCAGACAGGTACCGGACATCCGCTGGGGACCAGTCGTCCGGTGGCTCACCGGGGCCCGGATGTCCGGTGTCGTCGGACATCTGCTAGATTCGTTCTGTGAAGGAGGCGCCAGACGTCCGGTATCTTCATACTTACATTAATTTCCATTCTATTGGGGAGTTCCGGACGTCCGTTGACGTCAGTCGTCCGCTCGCTGGAGAGTGTGGCCGGTCATCCGGTCCAGGCCGGACGTCCGCTTGCTGGGACCTGCGTTGGCTGGGACTTGGGCAGGTTGGCCTTCAGGCGCCGGACATCCGGTCCCGACCGGTCTTCCGGTGGCTGGAGTTTCCTCCGGTAGTTCTTCTTCTTGTCCTTCGCGGTTGGTGGCCTTGTCGTCTTGTCTGTTGGCTGTAGATGTACCATGGCTTTCCTCCAAGTACCTAAGCACACATAGTGTTTCCGTTTGAGGTAGTAGCCATGTCTCATGTGTCGAAAGTGGTAGTTTGGAAAGGAGCGAGTTCACCTTATCTTCGATAGCCTTAGCTTGGGCTCTTGTCATTGGTCCAAGTGGTGCCGTGGGAGACGTAGGTAGGTTCATGGGGATGACCTTGGGATGCTCCGCGTCACTAGGTTTAGCATCTTTCTTTTCCATAAGATATTTAATGGCAGCATGGTTTGTGTGAACAGCTTTTGAATCAACAGTATAAGGTCTAAATTTATCACAAGCAAACACCACTGTTAATAATTCTTTTTCAGTAGTAGCATAATTCCTTTGAGCACTGTCTAGAGTTTTGCTAGCGTAATGAATAACATTAAGTTTCTTGTCAACTCTTTTTCCAAGAACAACACCAACAACATAATCACTAGCATCACACATAATTTCAAAAGGCAAGTTCCAATCAGGTGGTTGAACAATAGGTGCAGAAATTAAGGCTTTCTTGAGTGTTTCAAAGGCTTCTAAACAATCATTATCAAAAACAGAGGGAATATCCTTTTGCAAGAGACTAGTGAGAGGCCTAGAAATTTTAGAGAAGTCTTGGATAAATATCCTATAGAAACCAGCATGACCTAGGAAACTACGAATACCTTTTATATCTTTAGGACATGACATTTTCTCAATTGCATCAACCTTAGCTTGGTCCACTTGAATACCTCTTTCAGAAATTTTATGACCCAAGACAATGCCTTCATTAACCATAAAGTGACACTTCTCCCAATTCAAGACAAGATTTGTTTGTTCACATCTCTGCAAAACTCGATCAAGCTTGCTTAAACAATCATCAAAAGACTTACCATAAACTGAAAATTCATCCATGAAAACCTCAACAATCTTTTCACAAAAGTCAGAGAATATAGAAGTCATACATCTTTGAGAGGTAGCAGGTGCATTACATAAACCAATAGTCACACGTCTATAAGCATAGGTTCCAAAGGGACAAGTAAAAGTGGTCTTTTCTTGATCAGGTTGAGAAACAGGTATTTGTGAAAAACCAGAATATCCATCAAGGAAGCAAAAGTGTGCGTGCTTAGATAATCTTTCAAGCATTTGATCAATAAAAGGCAAAGGGTAATGATCTTTTCTAGTTGCTTTGTTTAATTTTCTAAAATTAATTACCATTCTATAGCCTGTAATAGTTCTTTGTGGAATAAGTTCATTCTTATCATTAGGAACAACAGTAATACCTCCTTTCTGAGGAACACAATGAACATGACTTACCCATCTACTATCAGCTATAGGATAGATTATACCTGCTTCCAGAAGTTTTAAGATTTCTGTTCTTACCACTTCCTTCATTTTTGGATTTAACCGACGTTGGTGATCAACAACGGGTTTAGCATCAGGTTCCATATTAACTTTGTGCTGATATAGAGTGGGATTAATGCCCTTTAAATCATCAAGAGTATATCCAATAGCAGCCTGGTGCTTCCTTAGAACTTTCAATAATTTTTCTTCCTCGTGTTCTGAAAGGTTAGCACTAATAATAACAGGATGTATCTTCTTTTCATCAAGATAAGCATATTTCGTAGTGTCTGGCAATTGTTTTAATTCAAACACAGGATCACCTTTAGGTGGAGGAGGACCTCCTAGAGTTTCAATAGGCAAATTGTGTTTAAGAAGAGGACGTTGTTCAAAGAAAATTTTGTCTATTTCTTTTCTTTCATGCATAAGTAAATCATTTTCATGGTCTAGAAAATATTGCTCTAAAGGATCAGTAGGTGGAACAGAAATAGAAGCAAGACCAATTAATTCATCCTTACTACGCAATTCTTTTTCATGAAGATTTCTACTAAACTTGGAAAAATTAAGCTCATGAGACTCATCACCAAAACTCACACCGATAGTTTGTTTCTCACAATCTATCTTAGCATTAACGACGTTCAAGAAAGGTCTACCAAAGATAATGGGACAAAATTCATCTTGTGGGGAACCAAGAACAAGAAAATCAGTAGGGTATTTTATTTTCCCACACAAGACTTCAACATCTCTAACAATCCCAATTGGTGCAATGGTGTCTCTATTAGCAAGTTTAATAGTAACATCTATGTCTTCTATTTCTGCAGGTGCTATGTCTTTCATAATTTATTGATATAAAGTGTAAGGAATAGCACTCACACTAGCACCTATGTCACATAAACCATGATAACAGTGATCTCTTATATTAACTGAGATGACAGGCATGCCAACAATAGGTCTATGTTTATCCTTTTTATCAGGTTGGGTAATTCTAGCAGCTTCTTCACAGAAGTAAATAACATGCCCATCTATATCTTCTTCTAAGAGATCTTTAACCATAGAAATGCTAGGTTCTAATTTGTTCATCCGGTTTAGGTGTTCTAATATAGCTTTTGTTAACCACAGTTGAAACATTAGCATGTTCCTTTATCCTAACAGGGAAAGGTGGTTTCTCAATATAAGCAGAAGGAACAACTGGATCAACATTATAAACTATAGTTTATTCTTTAACTGGTACCGGTTCTTTAATTTCTTCTTTAATAGTTGGGTGATATTTAAACCACTTCTCCTTAGGGAGTTCAACATGAGTAGCAAATGATTCACAAAAGGAGACTACTATCTCAGAGTCATGTCCATATTTAGTGCTGAACTTTTGAAAAGCATCGGTATCCATAAAAGATAATTTTAATACCTGACTCTTTACCTTCGTCGAGTTCCCAATCTTCAGAGTTGCGTTTAGTTCTTTCCAAAAGATCCCACCGGAATTCAATAGTCTTCTTCATAAAAGAACCAGCACAAGAAGTATCAAACATGGTTTGATCATTACGAGAAAGCCGAGCATAAAAATTCTGGGTAATAATTTCTCTTGAGAGCTCATGATTGGGGCATGAATATAACATTGACATAAGCCTCCCCCAAGCTAGAGAGATACTTTCTCCTTCACGAGGCCAAAAATTATATATATAATTCCAATCACAATGAAGTAGATGCATAGGATAATTTTTTTGGTGGAACTCCAATTTCAAACGATTCCAATTCCATGATCCAATATCATCGCATAGCCTATACCATGCCAATGCTTTTCCCTTCAAAGATAAAAGGAAAACCTTTTTCATAACTTAATCTCCGGGTAAACCTGCAAGCTTGAACAATCCACAAATTTGTTCTACATATATCAAGTGCATATCAGGATGTTCGGTTCCATCTCCTGCATAAGGATTAGCTAGCGGTTCTTCCAACATACCCGAAGGAATTCCATATTCAATATTTTCAGTAGGTGCAGTAGGTTGAGGGGTAGCTAATTGTGGTTTCGGACGAGGCGAAGATACCCCGAACAAACCCCTCAAAGGATTGTTTTCCATAGTAACAAGTAACAATAAATTTCAGCACACTATATAAATGTTTCCTTTCCAAATTCAACTTACCAAAGGCGCTTCACTCCCCGGCAATGGCCCCAGAAAATAGCCTTGATGACCCAAAAGTATAGGGGATCAATTGTAGCTCTTTTCGATAACTAAGAGTGTCGAACCCAACGAGGAGCATAAGGAAATGACAAGTAGTTTTCAGTAAGGTAATGTCTGCAAGTGCTGAAATTGTAAGTAACGGAGTAGTTTGATAGCAAGATAATTTTTAACGAGCAAGTAACGATAGTAGTAGCAAAAGTGCAGGAAGGGAGCCCAATCCTTTTGAGGCAAAGGACAGGCCAAAACGGTCTCTTATGATAAGCAAAGCGTTCTTGAGGGTACACGGGAATTTCATCTAGTCATTTTCATCATGTTGGTGTGATTTGTGTTTGCTAATCTGATAATTTGATATGTGGGTGGACCGGTGCTTAGGTGTTGTTCTTACTTGAACAAACCTCCTACTTATGATTAACCCTCCCGCAAGCATCCGCAACTACGAGAAAATATTAAGAATAAATTCTAACCATAGCATTAAACTTTGGGATCCAATCGGTCCCTTATGGAATAGCGCATAAACTAGGGTTTAAGTTTCTGTCACTCTCTCAACCCACCATATAATTGCTACTCCACAATGCATTCCCTTAGGACCAAATATGGTGAAGTCACTACTAAAAAATACACTTCTGTGATGATACGTGTGTTGGGGAACGTAGTAATTTCAAAAAATTTCCTACGCACACGCAAGATCATGGTGATGCATAGCAACGAGAGGGGAGAGTGTTTGTCTACGTACCCTCGTAGACCGAAGCGGAAGCGTTGACACAACGTAGAGGAAGTAGTCGTACGTAGAGGAAGTAGTCGTACGTTCTCCTCGCGATCCGACCGATCACAGCACCGTTACTCCGGCACCTCCGAGTTCTTGGCACACGTTCAGCTCGATGACGATCCCCGGGCTCCGATCCAGCAAAGCGTCGAGGAAGAGTTCCGTCAGCACGACGGCGTGGTGACGATCTTGATGTGTTACCGGCGCAGGGCTTCGCCTAAGCACTGCAACGATATAATCGAGGTGGAATTTGGTGGAAGGGGGCACCGCACACGGCTAAGGAACGATCCGTAGATCAACTTGTGTGTCTTTGGGGTGTCCCCTGCCCCCGTATATAAAGGATCAAGGGGGAGGGGCTGGCCGGCCAGGTTTGGTGCGCCAGGAGAGTCCTACTCCCTCTGGGAGTAGGATTCCCCCCCCCCCAATCCTAGTTGGACTAGGATTGCTCCAAGGGGGAGAGAGAGAGAGAGGGGGCGCCCCACTTCTCCTAGTCCTAATAGGACTAGGGAAGGGGGGGAGGCGCGCAGCCCCTAGGGCTGCCCTCTCACCTTTCCTCCAAGGCCCATGTTGGCCCATTATGCTCCCGGGGGGTTCCGGTAACCCTCCCGGTATTCCGGTAAAATCCTGATTTCACCTGGAATGCATCCGATGTCCAAACATAGGCTTCCAATATATAATTCTTTATGTCTCGACCATTTCGAGACTCCTCGTCACGTCCGTGATCACATCCGGGACTCCGAACTCCTTCGGTACATCAAAATGCATAAACTCATAATAACTGTCATCGTAACGTTAAGCGTGCGGACCCTACGGTTCGAGAACAATGTAGACATGACCGAGACACGTTTCCGGTCAATAACCAATAGCGGGACCTGGATGCCCATATTGGCTCCTACATATTCTACGAAGATCTTTATCGGTCAGACCGCATAACAACATACGTTGTTCCCTTTGTCATCGGTATGTTACTTGCCCGAGATTCGATCGTCGGTATCCAATACCTAGTTCAATCTCGTTACCGGCAAGTCTCTTTTCTCGTTCCGTAATACATCATCTCGCAACTAACTCATTGGTTGCAATGCTTGCAAGGCTTTATGTGATGTGCATTACCGAGAAGGCCCTGAGATACCTCTCCGACAATCGGAGTGACAAATCCTAATCTCGAAATATGCCAACTCAACATGTACCTTCGGAGACACTTGTAGAGCACCTTTATAATCACCTAGTTACGTTGTGACGTTTGGTAGCACACAAAGTGTTCCTACGGTAAATGGGAGTTGCATATTCTCATAGTTAAAGGAACATGTATAAGTCATGGATAAAAGCAATAGCAATATACTAAACGATCGGGTGCTATGCTAATGCAATGGGTCATGTCAATCAGATCATTCAACTAATGATGTGATCTCGTTAATCAAATAACAACTCTTTGTTCATGGCTAGGAAACATAACCATCTTTGATTAATGAGCTAGTCAAGTAGAGGCATACTAGTGACACTCTGTTTGTCTATGTATTCACACATGTATTATGTTTCCAGTTAATACAATTCTAGCATGAATAATAAACATTTATCATGATATAAGGAAATAAATAATAACTTTATTATTGCCTCTAGGGCATATTTCCTTCAGTCTCCCACTTGCACTAGAGTCAATAATCTAGTTCACATCGCCATGTGTTTTATCAGCAATAGTTCACATCGATATGTGACCAACACCCAAAGGGTTTACTAGATTCAGTAATCTAGTTCACATTGCTATGTGATTAACACCCAAAGAGTACTACAGTGTGACTTTTGCTTGTGAGAGAAGTTTAGTCAACGGGTCTGCCACATTCAGATCCGTTATGTATTTTGCAATTTTCTATGTCTACAATGCTCTGCACGGAGCTACTTTAGCTAATTGCTCCCACTTTCAATATGTATCTAGATTGAGACTTAGAGTCATCCAGATTAGTGTCAAAACTTGCATCGACGTAACCTTTTACGACGAACCTTTTTGTCACATCCATAATCGAGAAACATATCCTTATTCCACTAAGGATAATTTTGACCGCTTGTCCAGTGATCTACTCCTAGATCACTATTGTACTCCCTTGCCAAACTCAGTGGTAGGGTATGCAATAGATCTGGTACACAGCATGGCATACTTTATAGAACCTATGGCTGAGGCATAGGGAATGACTTTCATTCTCTTTCTATCTTCTGCCGTGGTCGGGCTTTGAGTCTTACTCAATCTCACACCTTGTAATACAGGCAAGAACTCTTTCTTTGACTACTCCATTTTGAACTACTTCAAAATCTTTTCAAGGTATGTACTTATTGAAAAACTTATCAAGCGTCTTGATCTATCTCTATAGATCTTGATGCTCAATATGTAAGCAGCTTCACCGAGGTCCTTCTTCGAAAAACTCCTTTCAAATACTCCTTTATGCTTTACAGAATAATTCTACATTATTTCCGATCAATAATATGTCATTTACATATACTTATCAGAAATGTTGTAGTGCTCCCACTCACTTTCTTGTAAATACAGGCTTCACCGCAAGTCTGTATAAAACTATATGCTTTGATCAACTTATCAAAGCGTATATTCCAACTCCGAGATGCTTGCACCAGTCCATAGATGGATCGCTGGAGCTTGCATATTTTGTTAACACCTTCAGGATCGACAAAACCTTCTAGTTGCATCGTATACAACTCTTCTTTAATAAATCCATTAAGGAATGTAGTTTTGTTTATCCATTTGCCGGATTTCATAAAATGCGGCAATTGCTAACATGATTCGGACAGACTTAAGCATAGATACGAGTGAGAAACTCTCATCGTAGTCAACATCTTGAACTTGTCGAAAACCTTTTGCGACAATTCTAGCTTTGTAGATAGTAACACGACTATCAGTGTCCGTCTTCCTCTTCAAGATCCATTTTTTTTTTTGGCTTGCCGATCATCGGGCAAATCCCTCAAAGTCCATACTTTGTTCTCATACATGGATCATATCTCAGATTTCATGGCTTCTAACCATTTCGCGGAATTTGGGCTCATCATCGCTTCCTCATAGTTCGCAAGTTCGTAATGGTCTAGTAACATGACTTCCAGAACAGGATTACCGTACCACTCTGGTGCGGATCTCACTCTGGTTTACTTACGAGATTCGGTAGTAACTTGATCTTAAAGTTACATGATCATCATCATTAGCTTCCTTACTAATTGGTGTAGTAGTCACAAGAACAGATTTCTGTGATGAACTACTTTCCAATAAGGGAGAAGGTACAATTACCTTATCAAGTTCTACTTTCCTCCCACTCACTTCTTTCGAGAGAAATTCCTTCTCTAGAAAGGATCCATTCTTAGCAACAAATGTCTTGCCTTTGGATCTGTGATAGAAGGTGTACCCAACAATTTCCTTTGGGTATCCTATGAAGACATATTTCTCCGATTTGGGTTTTAGCTTATCAGGACGAAAACTTTTTCACATAAGCATCACAACCCCAAAATTTTTAAGAAACGACAACTTTGGTTTCTTGCTAAACCATAGTTCATATAGTGTCGTCTCAACGGATTTAGATGGTGCCCTATTTAACGTGAATGTAGCTGTCTCTAATGCATAACCCCAAAACGATAGTGGTAAATCGGCAAGAGACATCATAGATTGTACTATATCCAATAAAGTACGGTTATGATGTTCGGACGAACCATTATGCTATGGTGTTCCAGGTGGCGTGAGTAGTGAAACTATTTCACATTGTTTTAACTGAAGACCAAACTCGTAACTCAAATATTCGTCTCCGCGATCAGATCGTAGAAACTTTATTTTCTTGTCACGATGATTTTCCACTTCACTCTGAAATTCTTTGAACTTTTTCAAACATTTCAGACTTATGTTTCATCAAGTAGATATACCCATATCTTCTCAAAACATCTGTGAAGGTCAGAAAATAATGATACTTGTCGCGAGCCTTAATATTCATCGGACCACATACATCAGTATGTATGATTTCCAACAAATCTGTTGCTCGCTCCATTGTTCCAGAGAACGGCGTTTTAGTCATCTTGCCCAAGAGGCATGGTTCGCAAGCATAAAGTGATTCATAATCAAGTGATTCCAAAATCCCATCAGCATGGAGTTTCTTCATGCGCTTTACACCAATATGACCTAAACGGCAGTGCCACAAATAGGTTGCACTATCATTATTAACTTCGCATCTTTTTGGTTTCAATATCATGAATATGTGTATCACTGCGATCGAGATCCAATGAACTATTTTCATTGGTGTGTATGACCATAGAAGGTTTTATTCATGTAAACAGAACAACAATTGTTCTCTAACTTAAATGAATAACTGTATTGCAATTAACATGATCAAATCATATTCATGCTCAACGCAAACACCAAATAACACTTATTTAGTTTCAACACTAATCCCGAAAGTATAGGGAGTGTGTGATAATGATCATATCAATCTTGGAACCACTTCCAACACACATCGTCACCTTGTCCTTTAACTAGTCTTTGTTCATTCTGCAACTCCCGTTTCGAGTTACTAAATTTTAGCAACTGAACTAGTACCAAATACTAAGGGGTTGCTATGAACACTAGTAAAGTACACATCAATAACATGTATATCAAATATACTTATGTTCACTTTGCCATCCTTCTTATCCGCCAATCACTTGGGGTAGTTCCGCTTCCAGTGACCAGTCCCTTTGCAGTAGAAGCACTTAGTCTCAGGCTTAGGACCTTACTTGGGCTTTTTCACTTGAGCAGCAACTTGCTTGCCGTTCTTCTTGAAGTTCCCCTTCTTTCCTTTTGCCCTTTTCTTGAAACTAGTGATCTTGTCAACCATCAACACTTGATGTTTTTCTTTGATTTCTACCTTCGCTGATTTTAGCATCGCGAAGAGCTTGGGAATATTTTCCGTTATCCCTTGCATATTATAGTTCATCACGAAGTTCTACTAACTTGGTGATGGTGACTAGAGAATTCTGTCAATCACTATCTTATCTGGAAGATTAACTCCCACTTGATTCAAGCGATTGTAGTACCCAGACAATCTGAGCACATGCTCACTAGTTGAGCGATTCTCCTCCATCTTTTAGCTATAGAACTTGTTGGAGACTTCATATCTCTCAACTCGGGTATTTGCTTGAAATATTAACTTCAACTCCTAGAACATCTCATATGCTCCATGACGTTCAAAACGTCTTTGAAGTCCCGATTCTAAGCAGTTAAGCATGGTGCACTAAACTATTAAGTAGTCATCATATTGAGCTAGCAAAACGTTCATAATGTCTGCATCTGCTCCTGCAATAGGTCCGTCACCTAGCGGTGCATCAAGGACATAATTCTTCTGTGCAGCAATGAGGATAAACCTCAGATCACGGATCCAATCCGCATCATTGCTACTAACATTTTTCAACACAATTTTCTCTAGGAACATATCAAAATAAACATAGGGAAGTAACAACGCGAGCTATTGATCTACAACATAGATATGCTAATACTACCAGGACTAAGTTCATGATAAATTAAAGTTCAATTAATCATATTAATTAAGAACTCCCACTTAGATAGACATCCCTCTAATCTTCTAAGTGATCACTGAAGGAAATATGCCCTAGAGGCAATAATAAAGTTATTATTTATTTCCTTATATCATGATAAAGGTTTATTATTCATGCTAGAATTGTATTAACCGGAAACATAATACATGTGTGAATACATAGACAAACAGAGTGTCACTAGTATGCCTCTACTAGACTAGCTCGTTAATCAAAGATGGTTATGTTTCCTAACCATGAACAAAGAGTTGTTATTTGATTAACGAGGTCACATCATTAGTTGAATGATCTGATTGACATGACCCATTATATTAGCTTAGCACCCGATCGTTTAGTATGTTGCTATTGCTTTATCCATGACTTATACATGTTCCTATGACTATGAGATTATGCAACTCCTGTTTGCCGGAGGAACACTTTGGGTACTACCAAACGTCACAATGTAACTGGGTGATTATAAGGGAGTATTACAGGTGTCTCCAATGGTAGATGTTGGGTTGGCGTATTTCGAGATTAGGATTTGTCACTCTGATCGTCGGAGAGGTATGTCTGGGCCCTCTCGGTAATGCACATCACTTAAGCCTTGCAAGCATTGCAACTAATGAATTAGTTGCGGGATGATGTATTACAGAACGAGTAAAGAGACTTGCCGGTAACGAGATTGAACTAAGTATTGGATACTGAAGATCGAATCTCGGGCAAGTAAACATACCGATGACAAAGGGAACAACGTATGTTGTTATGCGGTCTGACCGATAAAGATCTTCGTAGAATATGTAGGAGCCAATATGGGCATCCAGGTCCCGCTATTGGTTATTGACCGGAGATGTGTCTCAGTCATGTCTACATTGTTCTCGAACCGTAGGGTCCGCACGCTTAAGGTTTCGATGACAGTTATATTATGAGTTTATGAGTTTTGATGTACCAAAGGAGTTCGGAGTCCCGGATGAGATAGGGGACATGACGAGGAGTCTCGAAATGGTCGAGACGTAAAGATCGATATATTGGACGACTATATTCGGACATCGGAAAGGTTCTGAGTGATCCGGGTATTTTCGGGAGTATCGGGGAGTTACGGGACTACGGGAGAAGTAATGGGCCTTGATGGGCTTTAGTGGGAAGAGGAAAAAGGCTGCTGCGCCCCCCCTCCCCTCTAGTCCGAATTGGACTAGGGAAAAGGGGGCCGGCCACCTCTCCCTCTCCTCCTATTCCTTCTCCCTTCCTCCCCTTTTGGTGGACTCCTACTAGAACTTGGAGTCCTAGTAGGACTCCATATCCTGGCCGCACCTTTGCCTTAGCCGGCCTCCTCCTTCTCCATCCTTTATATACAGGGGCAGGGGGCACCCCATAGACACACAATTGATCAACGTGATCGTTCCTTAGCCGTGTGCGGTGCCCCCCTCCACCATATTCCACCTCGGTCATATTGTCGCAGTGCTTAGGCGAAGCCCTGCGTCGGTAGTACATCAAGATCGTCACCACACCGTCGTGCTGACGGAACTCTTCCCCGAAGCTTTGCTGGATCGGAGCCCGGGGATCGTCATCGAGCTGAACGTGTGCCAAGAACTCGGAGGTGCCGGAGTAACGGTACTTGGATCGGTCGGATCGGGAAGACGTACGACTACTTCCTCTATGTTGCGTCAACGCTTCCGCTTCAGTCTACGAGGGTACGTAGACAACACTCTCCCCTCTCGTTGCTATGCATCACCATGATCTTGCGTGTGCGTAGGATTTTTTTTGAAATTACTACGTTCCCCAACAGTGGCATCCGAGCCTAGGTTTTTATGGTTTGATGTTATATGCACGATTAGAACAAAAGTGAGTTGTGGACGATACAAGTCATACTGCCTACCAGCATGTCATACTTTGGTTCAGCGGTATTGTTGGATGAGACGATCCGGACCAACCTTACGCGTACTCTTACGCGAGACCGGTTCCCTCGACGTGCTTTGCACATAGATGGCTTGCGGAAGACTGTCTCTCCAACTTTAGTTGAACCGAGTGTGGCTACGCCCGGTCCTTGAGAAGGTTAAAACGGAGTCTATTTGACAAACTATCGTTGTGGTTTTGATGCGTAGGTAAGATGAGTTCTTGCTTAAGCCCGTAGCAGCCACGTAAAAATTGCAACAACAAAGTAGAGGACGTCTAACTTGTTTTTGCAGGGCATGTTGTGATGTGATATGGTCAAGACATGATGCTAAATTTTATTGTATGAGATGATCATGTTTTGTAACCGAGTTATCGGCAACTGGCAGGAGCCATATGGTTGTCGCTTTATTGTATGCAATGCAATCGCGATGTAATGCTTTACTTTGTTACTAAGCTGTAGTGATAGTCGTGGAAGCATAAGATTGGCGAGACGACAACGATGCTACGATGGAGATCAAGGTGTCGCGCCGGTGACGTTGGTGATCATGACGGTGCTTCAGAGATGGAGATCACAAGCACAAGATGATGATGACCATATCATATCACTTATATTGATTGCATGTGATGTTTATCTTTTTATGCATCTTATCTTGCTTTGATTGACGGTAGCATTATAAGATGATCTCTCACTAAATTATCAAGAAGTGTTCTCCCTGAGTATGCACCGTTGCAAAAGTTCTTCGTGCTGAGACACCACGTGATGATCGGGTGTGATAGGCTCTACGTTCAAATACAACGGGTGCAAAACAGTTGCACACGCGGAATACTCAGGTTATACTTGACGAGCTATGCATATAAGATATGACCTCGGAACACGGAGACCGAAAGGTCGAGCGTGAATCATATAGTAGATATGATCAACATAATGATGTTCACCATTGAAACTACTCCATCTCACGTGATGATCGGATATGGTTTAGTTGATTTGGATCACGTGATCACTTAGAAGATTAGAGGGATGTCTATCTGAGTGGGAGTTCTTAAGTAATATGATTAATTGAACTTTAACTTATCATGAACTTAGTCCTGGTAGTATTAGCATATCTATGTTGTAGATCAATAGCTCGCATTGTTGCTTCCCTGTGTTTATTTTGATATGTTCCTAGAGAAAATTGTGTTGAAAAATGTTAGTAGCAATGATGCGGATTGGATCCGTAATCTGAGGTTTATCCTCATTGATGCACAGAAGAATTATGTCCTTGATGCACCTCTAGGTGACGGACCTTTTGCAGGAGCAGATGCAGACGTTATGAACGTTTTGCTAAGCTCAATATGATGACTACTTAATAGTTTAGTGCACCATGCTTAACGGCTTAGAATCGGGACTTCAAAGACATTTTGAACGTCATGGACCATACGAGATGTTCCAGGAGTTGAAGTTAATATTTCAAGCAAATACCCAAGTTGAGAGATATGAAGTCTCCAACAAATTCTATAGCTAAAAGATGGAGGAGAATCGCTCAACTATTGAGCATGTGCTCAGATAGTCTGAGTACTACAATCGCTTGAATCAAGTGGGAGTTAATCTTCCAGATAAAATAGTGATTGACAGAATTCTCTAGTCACCATCACCAAGTTAGTAGAACTTTGTGATGAACTATAATATGAAAGGGATGACGAAAGTAATTCCCAAGCTCTTCGTGATGCTGAAATCGACGAAGGTAGAAATCAAGAAAAACATCAACTGTTGATGGTTAACAAGACCACTAGTTTCAAGAAAAGGGACAGAAGGGAACTTCAAGAAGAACGGCAAGCAAGTTGCTGCTCAAGTGAAGAAGCCCAAGTCTGGTCCTAAGCCTGAGACTAAGTGCTTATACTGCAAAAGGACTGGTCACTGGAAGCGGAATTACCCCAAGTGATTGGCGGATAAGAAGGATGGCAAAGTGAACATAAGTATATTTTATACATGTTATTGATGTGGACTTTACTAGAGTTTATAGCAACCCCTCAGTATTTGATACTAGTTCAGTTGCTAAGATTAGTAACTCAAAACGGGATTTGCAGAATAAACAGAGACTAGTTGAGGGTGAAGTGACGATGTGTGTTGGAAGTGGTTCCAAGATTGATATGATCATCATCGTACACTCCCTATACTTTCGGGATTAGTGTGGAACCTAAATAAGTGTTATTTGGTGTTGAGCATGAATATGATTTGATCATGTTTATTGCAATACGGTTATTCATTTAAGTAAGAGAATAAATTGTTGTTCTGTTTACATGGATAAAACCTTCTATGGTCATACACACCAACAAAATGGTTTGTTGGATCTCGACCGTAGTGATACACATATTCATAATATTGAAGCCAAAAAGATGCAAAGTTAATAATGATAGTGCAACTTATCTGTGGCACCGCTGTTTAAGTCATATTGGTGTAAAGCGCAAGAAGGAACTCCATGCTGATGGGATTTTAGAATCACTTGATTATGAATCACTTGATCCTTGTGAACCATGCCTCTTGGGCAAGATGACTAAAACGCCGTTCTCCGGAACAATGAAGCAACCAACACATTTGTTGGACATCATACATACTGATGTATGTGGTCCAATGAATATTAAGGCTTGCGGCAAGTATCATTATTTTCTAACCTTCACAGATGATTTGAGCAGATATGGGTATATCTTCTTAATGAAATAAGAAGTCTGAAACATTTGAAAAGTTCATATAATTTTAGAGTGAAGTGGAAAATCATCGTAACAAGAAAATAAAGTTTCTACGATCTGATCGTGGAGAAGAGTATTTGAGTTACGAGTTTGGTCTTCAGTTAAAGCAATGTGGAATAGTTTCACAAACTCATGCCACCTGGAACACCACAGCATAATGGTGTGTCCGAACATCATAACCGTACTTTATTGGATATAGTACAATCTATGATGTTTCTTACCGATTTACCAATATCGTTTTGGGATCATGCATTAGAGACAGCTGCATTCACGTTTAAAAGGGCACCATCTAAGTCAGTTGAGACGACACAATCTGAACTGTGGTTTAGGAAGAAACCAAAGTTGTCGTTTCTTAAAGTTTGGATTATGATGCTTATATGAAAAAGTTTCATTCTGATAAGCTCAAACCCAAATCGGAGAACTATGTCTTCATAGGATACCCAACGGAGACTGTTGGGTACACCTTCTATCACAGATCCTAAGGCAAGACATTCGTTGCTTATAATGGATCCTTTCTAGAGAAGGAGTTTCTCTCGAAAGAAGTGAGTGGGAGGAAAGAAGAAAACTTGATAAGGTAATTGTACCTTCTCCCTTATTGGAAAGTAGTTCATCACAGAAATCTGTTCTTGTGACTACTACACCAATTAGTGAGGAAGCTAATGATGATGATCATGTAACTTCAGATCAAGTAACTACCGAATCTCGTGGGTAAACCAGAGTGAGATCCGCACCAGAGTGGTACGGTAATCCTGTTCTGGAAGTTATGTTACTAGACCATGACGAACTTGCGAACTATGAAGAAGCGATGGTGAGCCCAAATTCCGCGAAATGGTTTGAGGCCATGAAATCTGAGATATGATCCATGTATGAGAACAAAGTTTGGACTTTGATTGTCTTGCCCGATGTTCGGCAAGCAATTAAGAATAAATGGATCTTCAAGAGGAAGACGGACGCTGATAGTAGTGTTACTATCTACAAAGCTAGAATTGTCGCAAAAGGTTTTTGACAAGTTCAAGGTGTTGACTATGATGAGAGTTTCTCACTCATATCTATGCTTAAGTCTGTCCGAATCATGTTAGCAATTGCCGCATTTTCTGAAATCTGGCAAATGGATAACAAAACTGCAATCCTTAATGGATTTCTTCAAGAAGAGTTGTATATGATGCAACCAGAAGGTTTTGTCAATCCTAAAGGTGTTAACAAAATATGCAAGCTCCAGCGATCCATCTATGGACTGGTGCAAGCATCTCGGAGTTGGAATATACGCTTTGATAAGTTGATCAAAGCATATGGTTTTATACAGACTTGCGGTGAAGCCTGTATTTACAAGAAAGTGAGTGGGAGCACTACAGCATTTCTGATAAGTATATGTAAATGACATATTATTGATCGGAAATAATGTAGAATTATTCTGCAAAGCATAAAGGAGTGTTTGAAAGAAGTTTTTCGAAGAAGGACCTCGGTAAAGCTGCTTACATATTGAGCATCAAGATCTATAGAGATAGATCAAGACGCTTGATAAGTTTTCAATGAGTGCATACCTTGACAAGATTTTGAAGTAGTTCAAAATGGAACAGTCAAAGAAAGAGTTCTTTCCTGTGTTACAAGGTATGAAGTTGAGTAAAGACTCAAAACTCGACCACTGCAGAAGATAGAGAGAAAATGAAAGATGTTCCCTATGCTTCAGCCATAGGCTCTATCATGTATGCAATGCTGTGTACCAGATCCATTGTATACCCTACACTGAGTTAAGCAAGGGAGTACAATGGTGATCTAGGAGTAGATCACTAGACAGCGGTCAAAAATTATCCTTAGTGGAATAAGGATATGTTTCTCGATTATGGACGTGACAGAAAGGTTCGCCGTAAAGGGTTACGTCGATGCAAGTTTTTGACACTGATCTGGATGACTCTAAGTCTCGATCTAGATACATATTGAAAGTGGGAGCAATTAGCTAGAGTAGCTCTGTGCGGAGTATTGTAGACATAGAATTCGCAAAATACTTACGGATCTGAATGTGACAGACCCGTTGACTAAAATTATCTCACAAGCAAAACATGATCACACCTTAGTACTCTTTGGGTGTTAATCACATAGTGATGTGAACTAGATTACTGACTCTAGTAAACCCTTTGGGTGTTGATCACATATCGATGTGAACTATGGGTGTTAATCACATGGTGATGTGAAGTATTGCTGGTAAATCACATGGCGATGTGAACTAGATTATTGACTCTAGTGCAAGTGGGAGACTGAAGGAAATATGCCCTAGAGGCAATAATAAAGTTATTATTTATTTCCTTATATCATGATAAAGGTTTATTATTCATGCTAGAATTGTATTAACCGGAAACATAATACATGTGTGAATACATAGACAAACAGAGTGTCACTAGTATGCCTCTACTAGACTAGCTCGTTAATCAAAGATGGTTATGTTTCCTAACCATGAACAAAGAGTTGTTATTTGATTAACGAGGTCACATCATTAGTTGAATGATCTGATTGACATGACCCATTATATTAGCTTAGCACCCGATCGTTTAGTATGTTGCTATTGCTTTATCCATGACTTATACATGTTCCTATGACTATGAGATTATGCAACTCCTGTTTGCCGGAGGAACACTTTGGGTACTACCAAACGTCACAATGTAACTGGGTGATTATAAGGGAGTATTACAGGTGTCTCCAATGGTAGATGTTGGGTTGGCGTATTTCGAGATTAGGATTTGTCACTCTGATCGTCGGAGAGGTATGTCTGGGCCCTCTCGGTAATGCACATCACTTAAGCCTTGCAAGCATTGCAACTAATGAATTAGTTGCGGGATGATGTATTACAGAACGAGTAAAGAGACTTGCCGGTAACGAGATTGAACTAAGTATTGGATACTGAAGATCGAATCTCGGGCAAGTAAACATACCGATGACAAAGGGAACAACGTATGTTGTTATGCGGTCTGACCGATAAAGATCTTCGTAGAATATGTAGGAGCCAATATGGGCATCCAGGTCCCGCTATTGGTTATTGACCGGAGATGTGTCTCAGTCATGTCTACATTGTTCTCGAACCGTAGGGTCCGCACGCTTAAGGTTTCGATGACAGTTATATTATGAGTTTATGAGTTTTGATGTACCAAAGGAGTTCGGAGTCCCGGATGAGATCGGGGACATGACGAGGAGTCTCGAAATGGTCGAGACGTAAAGATCGATATATTGGACGACTATATTCGGACATCGGAAAGGTTCTGAGTGATCCGGGTATTTTCGGGAGTATCGGGGAGTTACGGGATTACGGGAGAAGTAATGGGCCTTGATGGGCTTTAGTGGGAAGAGGAAAAAGGCTGCTGCGCCCCCCCTCCCCTCTAGTCCGAATTGGACTAGGGAAAAGGGGGCCGGCCACCTCTCCCTCTCCTCCTATTCCTTCTCCCTTCCTCCCCTTTTGGTGGACTCCTACTAGAACTTGGAGTCCTAGTAGGACTCCATATCCTGGCCGCACCTTTGCCTTAGCCGGCCTCCTCCTTCTCCATCCTTTATATACAGGGGCAGGGGGCACCCCATAGACACACAATTGATCAACGTGATCGTTCCTTAGCCGTGTGCGGTGCCCCCCTCCACCATATTCCACCTCGGTCATATTGTCGCAGTGCTTAGGCGAAGCCCTGCGTCGGTAGTACATCAAGATCGTCACCACACCGTCGTGCTGACGGAACTCTTCCCCGAAGCTTTGCTGGATCGGAGCCCGGGGATCGTCATCGAGCTGAACGTGTGCCAAGAACTCGGAGGTGCCGGAGTAACGGTACTTGGATCGGTCGGATCGGGAAGACGTACGACTACTTCCTCTATGTTGCGTCAACGCTTCCGCTTCGGTCTACGAGGGTACGTAGACAACACTCTCCCCTCTCGTTGCTATGCATCACCATGATCTTGCGTGTGCGTAGGATTTTTTTTGAAATTACTACGTTCCCCAACAATCACGTGATCCAAATCAACTAAACCATGTCCGATCATCACGTGAGATGGAGTAGTTTCAATGGTGAACATCACTATGTTGATCATATCTACTATATGATTCACGCTCGACCTTTCGGTCTCTGTGTTCCGAGGCCATATCTGTATATGCTAGGCTCGTCAAGTTAAACCTGAGTATTCCGCGTGTGCAACTGTTTTGCACCCGTTGTATTTGAACGTAGAGCCTATCACACCCAATCATCACGTGGTGTCTCAGCACGAAGAACTTTCGCAACGGTGCATACTCAGGGAGAACACTTCTTGATAATTTAGTGAGAGATCATCTTATAATGCTACCGTCAATCAAAGCAAGATAAGATGCATAAAAGGATAAACATCACATGCAATCAATATAAGTGATATGATATGGCCATCATCATCTTGTGCTTGTGATCTCCATCTTCGAAGCACCGTCATGATCACCTTCGTCACCGGCGCGACACCTTGATCTTCATCGTAGTATCGTTGTCGTCTCGCCAATCTTATGCTTCTACGACTATCACTACCGCTTAGTAATAAAGTAAAGCATTACATCGCGATTGCATTGCATACAATAAAGCGACAACCATATGGCTCCTGCCAGTTGCCGATAACTCGGTTACAAAACATGATCATCTCATACAATAAAATTTAGCATCATGTCTTGACCATATCACATCACAACATGCCCTGCAAAAACAAGTTAGACGTCCTCTACTTTGTTGTTGCAAGTTTTACGTGGCTGCTACGGGCTTTAAGCAAGAACTCATCTTACCTACGCATCAAAACCACAACGATAGTTTGTCAAATAGACTCCGTTTTAACCTTCTCAAGGACCGGGCGTAGCCACACTCGGTTCAACTAAAGTTGGAGAGACAGTCTTCCGCAAGCCATCTCTGTGCAAAGCACGTCGAGGGAACCGGTCTCGCGTAAGCGTACGCGTAAGGTTGGTCCGGATCGTCTCATCCAACAATACCGCTGAACCAAAGTATGACATGCTGGTAGGCAGTATGACTTGTATCGTCCACAACTCACTTGTGTTCTACTCGTGCAAATAACATCAACCATAAAACCTAGGCTCGGATGCCACTGTTGGGGAACGTAGTAATTTCAAAAAATTTCCTACGCACACGCAAGATCATGGTGATGCATAGCAACGAGAGGGGAGAGTGTTTGTCCACGTACCCTCGTAGACCGAAGCGGAAGCGTTGACACAATGTAGAGGAAGTAGTCGTACGTAGAGGAAGTAGTCGTACGTTCTCCTCGTGATCCGACCGATCACAGCACCGTTACTCCGGCACCTCCGAGTTCTTGGCACACGTTCAGCTCGATGACGATCCCCGGGCTCCGATCCAGCAAAGCATCGAGGAAGAGTTCCGTCAGCACGACGGCGTGGTGACGATCTTGATGTGTTACCGGCGCAGGGCTTCGCCTAAGCACTGCAACGATATAATCGAGGTGGAATTTGGTGGAAGGGGGCACCGCACACGGCTAAGGAACGATTCGTAGATCAACTTGTGTGTCTTTGGGGTGTCCCCTGCCCCCGTATATAAAGGATCAAGGGGGAGGGGCTGGCCGGCCAGGTTTGGTGCGCCAGGAGAGTCCTACTCCCTCTGGGAGTAGGATTCCCCCCCCCCCCCAATCCTAGTTGGACTAGGATTGCTCCAAGGGGGAGAGAGAGAGAGGGGGCGCCCCACTTCTCCTAGTCCTAATAGGACTAGGGAAGGGGGGGAGGCGCGCAGCCCCTAGGGCTGCCCTCTCACCTTTCCTCCAAGGCCCATGTTGGCCCATTATGCTCCCGGGGGGTTCCGGTAACCCTCCCGGTATTCCGGTAAAATCCTGATTTCACCTGGAATGCATCCGATGTCCAAACATAGGCTTCCAATATATAATTCTTTATGTCTCCACCATTTCGAGACTCCTCGTCACGTCCGTGATCACATCCGGGACTCCGAACTCCTTCGGTACATAAAAATGCATAAACTCATAATAACTGTCATCGTAACGTTAAGCGTGCGGACCCTACGGTTCGAGAACAATGTAGACATGACCGAGACACGTTTCCGGTCAATAACCAATAGCGGGACCTGGATGCCCATATTGGCTCCTACATATTCTACGAAGATCTTTATCGGTCAGACCGCATAACAACATACGTTGTTCCCTTTGTCATCGGTATGTTACTTGCCCGAGATTCGATCGTCGGTATCCAATACCTAGTTCAATCTCGTTACCGGCAAGTCTCTTTTCTCGTTCTGTAATACATCATCTCGCAACTAACTCATTGGTTGCAATGCTTGCAAGGCTTTATGTGATGTGCATTACCGAGAAGGCCCTGAGATACCTCTCCGACAATCGGAGTGACAAATCCTAATCTCGAAATATGCCAACTCAACATGTACCTTCGGAGACACTTGTAGAGCACCTTTATAATCACCTAGTTACGTTGTGACGTTTGGTAGCACACAAAGTGTTCCTACGGTAAATGGGAGTTGCATATTCTCATAGTTAAAGGAACATGTATAAGTCATGGATAAAAGCAATAGCAATATACTAAACGATCGGGTGCTATGCTAATGCAATGGGTCATGTCAATCAGATCATTCAACTAATGATGTGATCTCGTTAATCAAATAACAACTCTTTGTTCATGGCTAGGAAACATAACCATCTTTGATTAATGAGCTAGTCAAGTAGAGGCATACTAGTGACACTCTGTTTGTCTATGTATTCACACATGTATTATGTTTCCAGTTAATACAATTCTAGCATGAATAATAAACATTTATCATGATATAAGGAAATAAATAATAACTTTATTATTGCCTCTAGGGCATATTTCCTTCAACGTGTTTGTCACAGTAGGTCGCGTTTTTTGTCATGCATGTACATCCATTACAATTTTATGACAGAATCAAGATAGTCATACCTGTGTTGTCGTAGAAGTGTTCCATGACATTACAAAAATTATCGTCACGGAAGTGTCCACTTCCATGACGATAAATCACGCGTCACAGAAGTGTCCACTTCCATGACGATAAATCACGCGTCACAGAAGTGCTTTTGTCAAGGGTGACCGACACGTGGCATCCACCGTAACAGAACGCCGTTAAGCTATCGGGTCCGGCTTTGGATCTGATAACCCGCTAACAGCCCCGACCAATGGGGATTTTCCACGTGTAAAAGCATCATTGGCTGGAGAAACACATGTTGGCTCACCGTTGGGACAAATGTCATCCACTCATTGGACCGAAGGCGCCTATGATACGTCGACACGTGGCACGGCCGAACAGAGGCCCATTCCTGTGAAAAGGCCGGCCCGTTTGACTTGGTCAAAAGGTGGCGGGCAGGCCCACGAAAAGCCTATTAACGACCTGTTTGCATATAGCCCATTTACAGCCCGCTAACCCAGGGCCCGTTACGACCTATCCGAATTAGGCCCAGTAGCATCATCTGGTCCGTCTAATATGATTCCAGCCCATTTTAAGTTCTAGCCCATGTATGGCCCATGACGTCTTTCGGCCCATATGAGGCCCTTTGTAACTCTTGGCCCATTAACGACCCGTGGTGAAACTGGCCCGTAATGAACAGTGTATCACTTTATACCCATTAATGACCCATTAATCGATTGGGCCATTTGCAGCCCATGTTATCTTTTGGCCTTCTCAGGGCCCATTTATTCTTGGGCTCATTTCCAGCATTCGGTTACTTACGGCCCGTTACTGCCATTTCTGCCTGTGGTCCAAATTCAGACCGTGGTTACAGTCGGCCCGTTTGTGGCCCGTTAATACGTTGGGCCGTTTTCATAGCGTCATCAAATACGGTCTATTGACGACGGCCCATGAACAAACGACTCCAACTCTAGCCCATTTACGGCCATAATGCGGTCTGTTTTTGGCCCATGTTTGGCCAATCGATCATACGGCCAATCTAAGGCCCATTGATGATACGGCCCGTAGAAAGCCCATTGTTTCTACGGACCGTAGAAGGCCCATTGTTTCTATGGCCCGTAGGAAGCCCAATGTCTAAATATGTAGACCATGGCCTGCTAAAGGCGGGAAACTACTATAGGTTTAGACCTGCTAATGGCCCAAGATGATTATAGGCCCACGTTTTGGCCCATATGAGTAACGGGTCGGCCTGAAGACCGACAATACAGAGATCCACTGAACCTTCCGGCCTAAATTACAGCATACCGACCAAAGAATAAACCTAGACTATACAATAAAGAAATTACGGCATATTACATCTAATGGGAATCAAAGTTTGCTACCGGTGATAATAAAGCGCAACATGACTGCGGATTACATACACTGGGCATCAAAGGTCGCCACTAGTGCATATGAACGTGCCGACAAAAGAATATATAAAACTGAGAGCACTTCAGAAGGCACTAGACCTGGCAAGCTCGGGCCTCGCAAGCAGCCGAACAAGCTGATGAGACCTCAGTTGTGTCAACGATAGATGCTTCATCCCTAGCTGTATGGCACCATAGTGCGCAAGGCAGTCCCCTGACATCTTCATTACATCTTTGACTTCAAGTCGGAGCTGAGCTGAAGCAAGCCTTTCCGCTTTAAGTTGAGACTGAAGAAGTCGAACTGATTGAGGCAGCGACTGCACAGAGGTTGTCTCACACCTGCTGGTGAGTAGCTTCAACTCACTGTCTTCATCAAGACAGGACCTTGGGGTCATCTCGCTGTCCTCAAGATGGTTTGGCTCACTATCTTTCTTTAAGTTCTGCCTGGCATAAGAGATACGACTCTGAAAGAGAAACAAGGAGACACGTAACAGGTTTCACAATTATATAAGAAAATAAATGGATCTGTTCTGCATAAGGAACATGTTTTTACAACTACAATTTAAAACTGGTAGTTGTTGCAAACATCCAATCATATGTAAACGGCAGTGGAGGAAATGATGCCTATCCAAATCTATACCAGAACAAAGTTTGAAGGCTTGAGAAGGATGAACTTACATTACATGTTAACACGGTCTGGACAAAGCCCTTCTCCATGTTGATGGAAAGATAATTCAATAAATTCCCCAAAGAAAATTCTTTATAAGCGTTGCCATTATTCTACATTTTGCAAAGAGTAAATATAGATCAAATAATATTGGAAGAAATAGAGGATAACAAAGCTCAGGTGCAGACTGATGATACATAATCAAATATCAATTAATTAAGTACAGTGTTACAAGGCAAAAGGTACTGACAAGAGGAATGTAGACATCAACATGTGCAGTGGCATTGGCTTTATTCAAGATTTTGGTAAGAGTAAATGTAGATATGGTAATTTTGAGAAAGTGGAGGGCAGGGCAGATAAGATGCAGAGTAATGCTAGACAATCAACTATCTCGTGATGCATGTACAGTAATACCACCACCGTCCGTTATTAGTTGTCGCTCAAATGGATGTATCTAGCACTATTAAGTTCTAAATACATCCAATTTATCAACAATTAATTCGATACAGAGGGAGTACATGACAACAGGCACTTACATGAGCAATCCAAAACTTCATAACCATTGTGTCAATTCTACATTTATCTAAGAGTAAATATAGATATTATAATTTCAAGCAAAGGGAGGATAAAGAAACGAACATTTACAGTGATGCTACATAATCAAACAGCAATGAGTGTAAGTATGCTGACAAAGGGCAAGAGGTACTGACAAGAGCAATGCAGAGCCCATTATTATCGTGAGATCCTATGATCCTTTGAGCAAGGAGATTCATCTGAAATTAGTTTTCATACAAGAGAGAAGGTAAGGCACATGCAAAAATTTAGGAGTTCAAATTTGGAATTGATACCATAGACAACGCTGGGCTATCAGCAGTTCTAATAGGGGTTTGGCCACTGGAGTAGGGGTAAAGTCTGTTACAGTTGGGCCTGTGTTTTCTGTGGCTACTGATCTATCTGATTTAATAGGTATCACTACCTTTTCCAAATACCTAGTTTGTACTCCTTGAGGATCTGCAATCACCCTCTTCCTTTTGGACATCTATTACGAAAGAACAACATTTGACTGGAAAAACATAGTATGACGACACATGGAATAGGTAAAGAAAATGGATAGGTATGGCATATACTCATATATGATGCTTAAACTAAGCAGATGGTGTAACAAAGTAGAAGTAATGCAAGAGGTCAGATGCAAAATATGTGCGACCAATACAACCTTGCCAAGTTAGAGCATGCACCTTGATGGGTGAATAAGATAGGCCATCCTCCACCATGCCAAGTTTGTTAGCCAGTGGATTGTTCTGCTATATTCCTCTCGTGCGCCCATTCTCATATTCATTTTGATAATGTTAAATACCTGACATGCATGAAAACATAAAAACAAGTGAGATTATCTTTGTAATGCGAAAGTGATTCTAATCCAATACTTCCTCCCTGTAAACCCCTTTGTGATATCTCTGCAATTCTTCTGAGAGGTGCCATGCATGCTGTAATTTGGCGTGTGCATTAATATAATGTGGCCTACTACTCAAAATATGAGAGCTCCAGAAGTGATGACACTTCACAGATGACAGCTTCAACATATAGTAAAGAAGAACAAGTTGACCTGACCTAACAGATTCAAAATATACTAAGGGAGAATAACTCGACCTGACCAGTCGACCGCAAGAGAAGAGGATCATCTTAAAGAAGAGAAGAAGAGCAAGCAGATTGAAGATATTACAAGTCTTTCTATACAATGTCGGTTGGCCACCCATGATGAACTAGAGCGCACAGAGAAATAATATTCCTTCCAGTCTCTCCATATGTGGCTCACATGCATTTTGAAACTAAAGTAGGAACATTTAGCTGACCAATTAAACATCTCTTAGTTTTACTAATATCAGCATAATATCATATTTGAATTTGTACAACTAAGCTTGTTTAGCTCGATGGGTGGAGCAGTGCTATTACGACACGAACCACATAGGCTGATCGTGGTCATCATAAAATGGGGAAACCGTAAGCATGATGAGTATAGTGTTGATCGTGACAGTGGGATGGCAGATCTGAATCTGCAAACCGCGCAAAGGGTAGTTAGCAACCGATATTTGCTTTGAAATAACAACTAAGATTTGGTATGGACAAGAAAGTACAGTCAACAAGTGACAAAGAAATGCAATTCTGCGGTCTCTCTATATGTCGCGACATACATTTGGAAACTCAAGTGGGACCTTTAGCTAACCAATTAAATGTGTCTGTTAACTATTATTAGTATCATATCACAATCATATTTGAACAACTAAGCTTTGGAAATTTTGAGTGTTGTGTTGTTTAGCTTGAAGGGTGGAGTAATGCTAGTATGACAAAAAGCACCTACGCAGATCATAGTAGAGTAGATAAAAGGGGAAAACCCTAAGCATCAAGAGTAAAATCAGGAAAGTGGAACTAGTTGGACCAGTGGGTGGCGCACATGCTTTTCGAAACGAATATAGGAACATTAGGTGACCAATTAAATGTTCTCTGTTTTAGTAATATGAGCATCATATGAGATTTGTATTTCAACACGTAAGCTTTGGAATTATGAGTGGCATGTTGTTTCGCTTGATGGGTTGAGGTCTTGAGGAGCAGTGCTAGCACGACACGAAGCAGTGAAGCACCTACGATCATGGTAGTGAATATAAAGGGGGGAAACCATAAGCTTTACGAGTATAGTGACCGTGACACGGCGGATCTGAAGGTGCAGACCGGACAAAGCTACTTCGCAACCAATGTTTGCGTTCAACTAGCCACTACGATTTGGTACGGACAAGAAAAGTACAATAAACAATTTAAGATTTATTTTCCGGGTGAGATCAATAACTTAAGCACATATGGAAGAGTACCACCTCTCTTGCGACGCCATGTAGGCCCCTGCTGATACGTTGGGGGTGCTGCAGGTGCGATGGCTGTCAGCGGCGGGGAAGAAGACTTTAGATGGCAGACGGCCGGGTCGAGGGATAAATCATGTGGCCATGGACGAGGTGGTCGTAGGAGCGGCAATGGCAAAGTGGACGACGGAGCCGATGAAGCGAGACAATGCGATGAAAGGATCCTGATCCGGCGCCGTGGATGAGTGACGTCCATCTCTTGAAGTGGACGAGGGGTAGGGGTAGCGGCGGAGGATGGGGTGGCGGACAGAGGAGGCTGGCCGCAGTGGGGAGGTTGTCGTGGCGCCGATGGTGTATGAATGGGGAAAAGGAGGAGGAGGGGGATCTCAAACTTTGGGACGTGCTTGTCTGAAATGTGGAAAAGTTATGAACTTATCCCCCGTTTAAAATTTCGGACATCGTGTTGGTTGGGGATAGGACGGTAATCTCGCATCTCCCTAATATTTGCCGGTAACGATTTCGGGCGAGGAGAGGGTGTTTTGCCGCCCACGGTTGGCGCCCATGTTGTATGAACAGGGCTGACAAGTAGGGCGGTTGTGTCACGTCTGAGGGAAGTTACACATCTGCCCCTATTTAAAATATTAGCCTACATCGATTTCGGACGAGGAGAGTTTGTTTTGCCGCCCACCGTGGATGAATGGGGAAATGGAGGGAGAGACACATGTCTTTCAGACGAGCTTGAATCAAATGTGTTTTGCCGCCCACATTTGGGTCCCACCATGTCTGAATGGGATCAGAGGCCGTTGTGTCACGTCTGATTGAAGTTACTAGTCTACCCCTATCAACAGCAGTGTAAATACGGTCGATAAGGATGTCAAGTGTCAGGGGTAGATAGTAATTTCCATCTCGCAAACACTTGCTTCAGGCAGCCCACAAATGATAGTTGGTGTTTAGCCGCTTCGTTCAAAACTTGGGAGAATTAGCATTCACGTTTGCCCTGGGCCCTGGCAACTAAATCCAAATCCAATTTTTATTCGATTATGAATATCCACAGATAATTCTACGTTTTGTTATTTATTTCTTCAAAACCACAACAAAGATTTATTCCACCTTTATATATGATTATGATTTAGAAATGTCGTGGTCTTCGAATTCAGTAGGTTGGATACACTTTGAGTCAAACAGTTATTTCATCCAATACAATATGCTCATACGAAAAATAGTTCACCTTATGTCAATCATACAAGTACTGAGGATTACCTCGCCTAAAAAATTCGGATCATTACAACACATGGACAACATAGGGGGTCTTAGAATATGAGCAATATAACCCAGCCAAGTTAGAGCATGCACCTCGGGGGGGAATACGACTGGTCATCTCTCTCTGAATCCTCCTCTGAGGAGCTATCTGTAACCAGCAAGAAATCTGCATCGACAGGTAGCGCTGACTGCTCAAAAAACCTTGTTTTCACTCCAGATTTTCCATTGACCGACTCAAATGACTGATGCATAGGAAGAGTAGATGAATGTATAAACATTGTTGACAAATGGAATACATTATGGAAAAAAATATGGCACAATACAATTCACATATACGATGACTGGCTAAACAGGATGGCATTGCATGATTCACGTATATGATGCCTGGCTAAAGAAGATGGCATTGCATAATTCCCATATACTCCCTCCGTTCCTAAATATTTGTCTTTTTAGAGATTTCAAATGGACTACCACATACGGATGTATATAGACATATTTTAGAGTGTAGATTCACTCATTTTGTTCTGTATGTAGTCACTTGTTGAAATCTCTAAAAAGACAAATATTTAGGAATGATGGGAGTATGATATAGAAACCAAATATGTGGCATTCACACAAAGAAAATCTAAACTAAGCTGATGACATATAAGATGTATAATGTAAGCAATGCAAGGCGCCATATGCATGATATGACCAACATCAGCATGCCAGGTTAGAGCAAACACCTCAGGTGGTAAACAGGCGTGGTCGGCTCCTTCTGAATCTCCATCTGAATAGTTCTCTTCCTCTGGAATACAATATGGAAATGCAGGAGGGGAGCACTTCGCCCACCATGGAGCAGCGTCTGCATGACATTATACTCGCACGCAATGGTCTTCTCTTTTTCTCTACATGTTCAGTACGATTGTGTACAATATCTGACATGCTAAATAAAAAATAGTTAGATTTTGTAAGGCCTAAGGGGTGCATGCAAAAATCAAGACTGATGGTAGCAAACGAGTGGATGGATCCAAAACTAATGATAGCAGGTAGATTATAGCTTCAGTGTAAAAAGATAGACAATGGATCATCTATTGTTTGTTGCCCACCCAACATGAACCACATAGAAGACCCCAGATGAACCAGATAGTAGAGAGATACTATACGTTGCTGGCTCGATATGAGACCCATGGGCAATTCAAAACTCAAGATTGAACGATAAAGTAGCAGGTAATAATAACCGATGTATAACGTAAGCAAACACGAAAGACTGCGGCCTCTCTTCCAGAACTGTGTAGTCCTCAGGTTCATCTGCTCAGTCGATGATGGTAATGCAGTTGGCGTGTCTACCGGGAACGGGGAAGATGATCTGAGGTGGAGAAAGGAAGTCTACAGGGGGGATCTCTGCTGCAATGAATGCTTATGTCGATGGTGCACCTTAGGTGGGGTGGATGATGGCACGGCAGGAGCAGGACATAACACTGTCGGATTTCGGGTTCCGGCAGACCCTTGAGGTTCGAACACTGGGGTGTGCGTGGAGATTTCGCCTTCTACCTACCTGCACCCCACCGCCTCACTAAGATCTAAGCTATGGAAAGAACAACACAAGAGACACAGGGTTTATACTGGTTCGGGCCACCGTTGAGGTGTAATACCCTACTCCAATTTGTGGTGTGGTGGATTGCCTCTTGGGCTGATGATGATGAGCAATACAAGGAAGAACAGCCTCGCGAGGGTCTGTTCTTGGCTGGGGCGATGAACTCCTAGGAGGAGTTCAGTTACCCTTCTCTCTCTCTATCTCTGATCTGATTGATTCGATCGATCCCTCTACCCTGGGGGTGGCTAGTCCTATTTATAGGCAAAGGCCCTGGGCCTCTTCCCAAATATTGAGCGGGAAGGGCGCCAACAATTGGCCATTTTGAAGGGGAACATCTGGTACACTTATCCTGACTAAAGTTGGTCCTCGCCTGCCAAAGGCTCTGGTGGTGACGCTGGCTTGGGCTCCACAATGACCTCCTCCCTGTCGTTGGGCTGGTCTTGGTCTCGTTGCACCGAAACAGGTGCCTTTGCTTGATGCTCTCGCCTGCGCTTGCTCCCTTTGCACCAAAGAGGAAAGGAGGACACTGCGCGGGCTGGCGCCCGCCTGGCGCCCTTGGTCGTCATGGCTTGCGTCACGGGCACCTCGTGAGGTGCCCCGCCTTGATCTCTCCGCCTCCTCGCGAGCCAGCCTGATGAGGCCTTGCCTGAGGAAGCTCCGTGTCGTCCGCCCCATGAGGCTTGGCCCCTCGTGAGGGTCTTGGTTCCGTGTTGATGAAGATGGGCCGTGCTGGTCCCCCTTTGAGCCACGCCGCGGGCCGCAGGCAGGCAAGTCTGGGGACCCCCGTTCCCAGAACGCCGACAAACACACAGAGTTTTCTTTGACGCCTATCTGAAAATGAAGTAAATCTGTAAGGGCTCCTTAGAATTGGAGGATTCTATAAATGCAGGGACAGGAAAAACATAGGAATATGATAGGAATGCACGTGCAAAACAGAGCATTTGGAAACATAGGATTTCAGTCAACCTGGGTGTTTGGCTCACATGAATTGGAAGAAAAGAGGAATGGAGAAACAAAGTGATGCGACGAGTGTACAACCTCTTTGGCATAGCCTTGTGACCTCAACATCATTGGGTTGGACGTGGAGGATGGTGATGATGCTGGTGTGACTGTCGGAGGCGGGGAAGAAGATCTGAGGCCTCTAGAAACGGCGCCGAGGGTACTGCTCCGCTGTGATGGACGATTCCATCATTGGAGCAGCTCCGCTAAGGTGTACGGCGACGAGGCTGAAGCATGACAAGACAGACAACATTAATCTGAAGTGGGGCCCTAATATCATCTGCAATAGATGATGTAGAATACATCACCAAAAAGTGCTAGATGTAAAACGCATCAGCCGCGCCACGGCCGCTCCGACGGATGCTGTAAGTATTGTTCACTCTGAACTTAACTGAAGAAAATGAACTTCACAGTCGAAACTGAATTTTACTGTCGAAACTGATTGAACTAGTAACAGAGCATTGCAATAGATGTTTAGGGCGTTCGAGCACTAGTAGCAGAGAAGCAGTGATCTAAATTAGCAGACGCTCGAGCAGGGAACGCACTAGCAGAGAGCAAGTTGTGCAGTAACACCGCGAGCGAGTGCTAAAGCAGCAACTCCTGTAGCTACCGGATTTCGCAGCAGCAGCAGCGCAAGCGAGAGCAAGAGAAGAGCAGCAGCACGAACGAAAGCAGGAGCAGTGCTGCAGCGCGACCGACAGCAATAACAGAGTCGCAGCGCGAGCGAGAGCCGGAGCAGCTGCAGCTAGTGCTGTTGTGGAAGTCACCGCTGAGGAAGCAACGACATGGGGGAGAGACGCCGTGGATGATGTGGCCGGCGATGGCGCCGTCGATGGAGACACGCCATGTCTGCTCGGTATCAAGCACCGGCAGCCCCGTGAGATCGAATAAAAGATAAAATGCAGCAGTGAGTGCAGAACCTCCTTGGTGGCACCGAGTTGGCCTCAACATCATCGGAGGAATTGGTGAGGGTGCTGCGGTTCCGGTGGGGCAGGTTAAGACGGCGCTGTGGGGATTGCGGTGGCGCGATAGACGAGGTGAACGTCGGGGCAGCTCCTTGGAGGTGGAGGATGGGGCGGCTGATCCGGCGGGACGACGAGATCGACAACGGATCCTCATCCGGTGCGGTGGATGAGGGACGGTGAGCTGTTGCGGTGGACAACGTAGTTGGGGAAGAGTCTCCAGCTGGGCGGCGGTCGGGAGGCCGACGGAGGAGCGTGGGGTTTCGCGGGTTTTGGCGGCCTCTGTGTATGAATGGGGGGCGAAGGGGGAGGGGGAGCCAAGCTTAGGGACGCGCTTGTCCGAAATGTAGGGTAAGTTACCAGCGTACCCCCACAGGTTTTGTCACCGCGACGTGGAGCTTCATTTTCGGCTGAGGGGTAGAAGGGGGATTTCGCGTGTCTGGGCTGCGGGAGCGATTTCGGATGAGGAGGGAGTTCTCGCGCGCGTCCAAATTTCGGGATAACAAGGCGCGGCGCGGGTTGAAGAAGCGGGAGTTTCAAAGCAGGTGAGACAAAAGATACTCGAGCTTGAAAATTTTGGGATAACAAGGTGCGGATTCCTTGTTCCACAGAACAAACTTAACGTGTAAAAAAACAATTCATACAATACACAAGAGAGTCATGCCCCCTTTTACTATATTGCTATAGATGCCATTGAAAAAACTACAAGAAAAATGTAAAAAAATCGGGAGAACAAAATTACCCTGCACAGTACCAAATCGATTCGCACTTCCCTCAACAACAATAAAAAACAAATCAATTCCCACCAAAGAAAGAATAATGTCCCTTTTTATATGATTACAGATGCCATGATCACGAATTTCAATTTTTGAATCCATGTTATGTTGAATTCGAATATATCGTTAGGTGACCTTGCGGTTTATAATTGTTGTAGTTGTACATTTTGATCTTCCATCATATATGAACATTTTACTCCACCATGTGAACATATATATTGTCGTCTACCATATGGACTAAATTTGAATCAATTTTCCTTATTTGAATACGATTGTTGTCAAGTCATACAATAATTTAAATATTATCTTAATAACAAAAAAATACATATAGTAGTAATCATATTTCACTATGAACTACATGTACCATACGCTCTCCAATTCAAATATTTGTATCCATTTTATGTTCAATTCAAATCATAGTACATTATTGGTCTAGGTAGTTAGATGTTTGGGATAATCTAAACCCTGTTTTCATACGTATAATTTTTGGCTGAATTGGGACAAGTTTTGGTATAAGCCTCTTGCAAAACCGGAGTTTCTCTCAACAAGCCTCGTGGTTCCGAGAGGGAACGTGTCACCTTTGTGTGCGAAACGATATACGCTGCCTCCCCCCTGATTTTATTTATAGAGGCAACATAGAACTATATGAGTGCCCTATTAAATTTTGGAATTATTTCGGGTTCATTTGGCCTTTTTATACATTAATTGAGTTTCTGGACTTTTAATGTGCATAATCTAAATATGAATTGCATGCACATGCTCCGGTGCACCAAAGTGGGTTGAAAAATCACATGTGTGTCCTTGGTTGAATTTCTAGGTCCCATGGAAGAAATGAGAATGAAATTCAAACATCTGGGCGTCATGACTCGGCCGAGAACATCGAGAAACTTTGATTTTAAATTCATGTAAATCCAAAACTCGCCTGGAAATCATGAAACTTGGCATGGTGTCATGTCATGGCACTAACATGTTGTGGTAAAAAATTGGGCCGATTTGGAAGCTCGTGGTTCTAAGAGGGAACGTGCCACCTTTGAGTGTGAAACGATATACGCTGCCCCCCTTGAGTTTCTTAACAAAGGCAACATAGAACTACATTAGTGCCCTATTAAATTTTGGAATTATTCTGAGTTCCTTTGTCGTATTTTATACATTAATTGAGTTTCTGGTCATTTAATGTGCATAAGTCAAATTTGAACTACAAGCACATGCTCTCCTGCACCAAAGTTGGTTGAAAAATCACATTTGTGTCCTCGGGTGAATTTCTAGGTCCCATGGAAGAAATGAGAATAAAATTAAAACATCTGGGCATCGTGGCTCGGCCAAGAACATTGAGAAACTTGGTTTTAAAATTCTTGTAAATCCAAAACATGTCTGAAAATCATGAAACTTGGCATGGATGTCATGTCATGGTACTACCATGTTGTGGTAAAAATTTGGCCGAATAGGAACAAATTTGGTATAAGCTTCTTGCAAACCGAAGCTTCTCTCAAGAAGGCTCGTGGTTCTGAGAGGGAACGTGCCACCTTTGAGTGCGAAACGATATACGTTGTCCCCCTTGAGTTTATTTACAAAGGCAACATAGAACTACATGAGTGCCCTGTTAAATTTTGGAATTATTCCGGCTTCGTTTGGCCTTATTTACACATTAATTGAGTTTTTGGTCATTTAATGTGCATAATTCAAATTTGAACTACAAGCACATGCTCCCGTGCACCAAAGTTGGTTGAAAATCACATTTGTGTCCTCGGGTGAATTTCTACTCCCTCCTTCCATCTATATAGGTCCTAATGCGTTTTTCGAGGCTAACTTTGACCAAACGTTAGATCAATAATATATGACATGCAACTTACACAAAGCATACCTTCAAATTTGTATAAGAAATGGGAATGAAATTCAAAATTCTGGGCGTCGTGGCTGGGTTGGAAACATTGAGAAACTTAGTTTTTTAATTCCTGTAAATCCAAAACACGCATGAAAATAATGAAACTTGGCTTGGTGCCATGACATGGCACCAACATGCGGTGGTAAATTTGCAGTGCAATTTGTGAAGGCCCACACATTAACAATCAACAAAGTCATTTTGGAACAAGTGTTGTCACGTTACAATCAGAAACACAAGTATTATTGAAACTGTGGGCGTTCTACTTACTAGTACCATTTATGTGCCGCCACGCGTCCCAATTTTTTATTAGCTAGGAGGCGTCGTGTAGGGTAGCTATTTGAGTACGAGAGGCGTGCGATAAGACCCCTGCGCGTGCTTACCGGGAGGAGAGCCCTTTGACCTCCATCTGCCGTCCACCTCTCTCCGAAGATCTCCATTAATGGCGCCCGAGCCTCTGTTTAATGGCGTGGCTATGTCTCACTCGACTGAGATTTAAGAGAGAGAAAAGAAAATCTGAAAGCACGGATCTTGATGTAAGATCCGACGGACCTATATAGCATAAACTGCAACTTATAGCAAGACTGATGAATATAGAAGGACGATTATTTATTTATTTTGATCAAAGAAGGGCTTGCCCCTTCCGATTTTCATTACTGAAAACCACCACAATTCACAAGAAGTTCAGCACAACTCCAGCCTAACACGAAGGACTAAAAGCTACCAGATTGAAATCACAACATCCCAAGAGGCCAACAAAGGCAAAACATCTGCGCTAGAACCCAACATTTTACAACCACGACACAATCCACATCCTAAACCGATTATTACATCAAAAGAAACCAGGAAACTGAAGGAAGCCCAGCAGCAACTAGAAGAACAGCAACGCCAGGGTCGCCACATTAAGAGTTTTCTACATTCCAGCCTCGCAACATTGAACTTCCACAGAAAGATAAGGACAATTAATTGTCTTACATAATTAGAAAGATAATTAAAAAAAGCCACATGCGGCTACGCCGAAATACACAAGGGCAAAAGAAGAAGGAAGACAAGGATCTGGCTCGCTGATCTCTATTTTCTTGATGCGTTGCTGCAGGCCGTGGGAACTAGTCTCCGCGGCGAGCGGTGATGAGCTCTTTCATGTCCTCAAGACGCTGCTTGAGAACATCCACAGATTCCTCCACCAGCCTTTGGCGCTTGTTGCGGAGCATGTCATTCTCGTCCATAAGTTTCTTGACGATGACGCCGGTCCTCTTCAACAAGGCACTGGTCTCCTCATGTTGGTCTGCACTTCGGACGATCTTCTCCCTCAGCAGGCCGCGCTCGGCCCAGAGCCTCTCATTGCCCTCCCTTAGTTGCCGGTTGACGCCGGTAGCCTGTTCAAACAAGGCTTTCATGTCGTCCTGCAACCTCGCCCAGCCGGAGATCTGATCCATCTGGCTATGGACGATCGCATGCATGCGCCTGTAATAGTCATCGCCTGCCCGCGAGAAATTTTCCCAGGCCGCCGCCGCACGGCGGGACATCTCTGCTGCATTTGTGGCGCGGCGGAACATCTCTGCTGCTTCCGCGGCGCGGCCGGACCAGTCTGCTACATCGACGGTGCGGCGGGACCTCCGTGCTGCTTCAGCGGCGCGGCGGGACCTCTGTGCTGCTACTTCCGCGCGGCGGGACATGTCGGCTGCTCTCGCAGCGAGGCGGGACATCTCTCGTGCTTCCGCTTCCATGCTCACCTCTCCTTGGTGGCAATCTCTCGACCCAGAACTCACGCTGGCCATGGCAGACGCAAGAGAAGGATGCTGAATGACTTGTTTGTTTTTGTGGATGAGGAGTAGAGGAGGAATGTGCAGTCATCTTGGCATACTAGTATTTATAACCGAGTACTAATACGCTCCTAAGTGGGAAACCGTTTAGGTTGTGATCGGTGTGAATAGGTTTGCAATTCAATATAGCGTGGAGTAATTTGGAATGTGACGAGACGCAAGCTCAAAATTTATTGACGGTTCTAGTTTCGAAGTGCGGCACTATTCCCGGATGGAGTACTTCTTTTTCTACTCCCTCCTTTCCGGTTTTATAGGGCTTATATCAAAATTTTAGTTTTTCCATTTTATAAGGCTCAATTTGGTTGTTCCCCAACACATGTTTAGATTCCAAGGTGCATTAAATCATTGCATGCAAGTATTAAGAGAAAATTGACCAATGCATGTACTTTATGCATGCATGCATTGCAATTAATGCATTGATAAACATAATTTTTTGAAAAAACAAGAGCATTAATTATGTGCTTTTGCAAACTACAAAAAATATTCCACCACTCACCATCTTGGTTGGTGAGATTTTTGAATTAAGCCCTATAAACCGGAAAGGAGGGAGTACTGCTGTGTACATGCAATAACTGGCACCATCGTATACATATCTTACGGTTAATGGGGCGTTCGACAAGAATAGCCACGTGGCAAGCTCTAGGCTAGTCTTTTTTTCAGACGCATTAAACTACTGATCTGATGTCGAAGTAATTTCTGCATCGCCACCAAAACCCACCATTTCTTAAGCTAAAGTAGACCAAGGTAATCCCTATATTAGCATATTACTAAGATAAACAGAAGGCATTGTAGAAACATTTAGGACGTGAGCTTGTCAATCTAAATGTGGAGGGACACAAGCTTAGCCCCGGCCAGTAGCTTGGGCGGAACTGTCAAGAAGGTCAGCTCCTGCACGTCGACGTCGCCGGGATCCTTGCTGCTTGTCACCTCCATTTCCACCTTGACGGTGTCGATCGTGCCTTTGGGCTCCCCCGGCGGGCCATTCGCCCACAACTTGGCCACGTAGTGCGGCAGTGGGGACACCCCCGCTCTGATGCAGACGACCAACACGACGATAGGCACACCAATGTCGAGCACGCCGCCGACCAAGAAAAACGCGCGGCAGTCCTCCTCCGCGAAGAACAAGAGTCGTGGCTTCGACAGTGGCACTTGCAGCTGGAGCACCTTGCCGTATTGGATCCTGTGCACGGGCATGGGATGCGCGGTGCTGATGTGGTGGTAGAGCACCGGCGGCAGGCCTTCGTAGCCGCAGACGGGCACGGGGCATTTGTAGGGCCCGAGCGGACACACGCTCTGGTGATCGGCGAGCTTGTGGTAAGTGACGTAGACCCCACAGCCTTCGTGCGGGCACTCCACCCTCACCGACGAAAGGACAGAGTCCACCGCCGTGTTCCGCACGTCGAAGCCACCGCCGCGCTCGCACTTCTGGCACTGCCTCTGGTTCCCGGGGCGCTCGACGCGGCAGTCCGTGCAGGCCAGGTGCCCTCCCTTGCACTGCAGAAATCAATCAAACAACACATCAATCAAGAAACCTGCACCTTGCTCAATCAGCCGAACGGACGAGGTGTATTCGAACCTCATACACTGAGGCGTCAAGGGGCGGAGGCACAAGGGGCAGTGGAGCACGGTGAGGTCCATCGACACCTTAGAGATCCATCGTCGGGTCCTGTTCGGTCTGCATGATCTCGCCCTCCTCGTGCACAACCATCTCTCGACTTGGGCCGGGGTATTACAAAGCTTTACCGTCACATATTTTATACTACTTCAAGGTGCATTAAATCAACACATGCAAGTATCAAAAGAAGAGTCACGGCATGCATGCATGCATTGTAATTAATGCATCGGTAAACGCAAATTATTGAAATATATCGAGTGCGGTGCTTTGATGTGTCGCGTCAACTCGTACATCAATGAGAAGTTTGATTATCCTCTCCCTCGCGGACTTAACTGCACCTGCCTTTGGCTGTATGACAGGTTGGCCACACACCTATCGGTCCCACCTGTCATACACGCAAAGGCAGGAGCATCCCTCCCTCGCCCATGAGCGTGGTGGCTGGCAAGACTAGGAGAAGCTTTCGCTACACGCTCTCCCTCCCGCACGCGGTGGACATGCAGCAGTTCAATCGGTGTCAGATGGCCAGAAGCGTACTATAGTACTCCTCCAGTGCATTAGTACTCCATCATTGTTCGACTTCCCGAAGAGGCGAAGAGCCAAGCGTAGCCCGGACGCTCGTGTGGCAGTTTCATGTGTAGAGTAGTCTAGGATAGCGTGTACCGTGCCTGTAAGCTTAAAATCGTTGGGGTCGGCTCCATGCTATGTGGTCGTCTCGAAGTTTTTTTTTAAATAGTCTTCTGGCCCTACCTGACACCCTGGTGATTGTAGTTTGCACGCTTATCTGGTCAAGACAGGAATATATATTTTAATTTGTTTTTTTCGAAAAGGGGGGACTCCCCGGCCTCTGCATCAGAACGATGCATACAGCCACATATATTTTAATTCGTGGTGGGTAAATGTTAGAGGTTGCAGCAAATATATTGTACATTGCGGGTCTTTCAGCCAAGCTTAGAGGCAAGCATGTGGGGCCAGTGCTATGATGTGTTGCGTCAACTCGTACAACGAGGAGAAGCTTGATTTTACTACACGCCTTCTCCCTCACCCATGCGCGCGGTTGCTCGCAGACGAGGACAGGCTTTTGCTTAGTAGTACTTCTACAACAAGCTATCCGTCCCGCTCGTGGTGGACGGACATGCAGCAGTGGATTCGACACTGTAGAAGCAGTAGCAGTGACATCATTGTTCGTCTTCTCGAAGAGGCGAAGAGCCAAGCGCAAACCGAACGTTGCAGTTGCAAACATTGGAGCACGCATATAGCCAGGCTCTTGCATGAGACAAAATTGCTATGTGAGCCCACTATTGTACTAGTACGTACAACTACTTGCTAGTATAGCCCTGTAAACCAGAAAGGAGTATTTGCCCTTCTAGAGATTACAACAAGTGACTAGACTACACCGAGACGGAGTACATATGGAGCAAAATGAGTGAATCTGCACCATAAATAAATACGTACTAGTTCTATCGTTTTCCTCTCCGAGGTGCACAATATTGAGTATACTGACTAGTCTTTTTTTGACATGCATTTACGTTTTTTACACAGTACAGACGCAAGCGCTCATATACACGCGCATACACTCACCCCTATGAACGCAGACACGCACGGCACTTTCATCTTGAAATTTACGAAGTCACCATAGGCACCTCGTCGTCGACGGGTCCATAGGTGCTTGAATGCCAAGGAGGGAGAGGATAGAGGTTCCCGAGACGTTGAACGGTCAATGATGCATCCTCAATTACATGCAGAGGAAATTAATTGGAGAAGCAGAATAGAGCCAGCACGATGTGAATGCAACAAAGTTTGGACTCTCATATAATAAAGGCTCCCCACCACTCCAATCCATCTACTCCCAAGTCTCTGCGCAACACTGCTCACTCCAATCCAAGACCAAGTGACCAGAAGCCACAAGCACCTATGGAGGCGATGGACGCGAGCGGCAGTCAGCTGTGCCAAATCATCCAAGGCGCCGGCCTGCAGCCCCGCACCACGTAGTGTTTCCAGACGGTGCTGGTGACCGCAGGCATCGTAGCCCTCGTCGACGCCGGCTTCGCCTATCGCATGGATGACCTGATGGTCAACTCCATTCGCAAGTTCACTGCCGTCAAGAAGCGCGCAGACGACCTTGTCGTACTGCTCCAGCCCACGCGCCCAGGCTCCTCATTGCCTGCCACCCTCATCGGCCTCCATGGTGACGAACTCTTTCAAGCCCTGGTGGCCCTGTAGGTGCCGGAGGTCGCGACGAAGAATGTGCACCTCGAGGCCGTGTGCTCACCGCGCAACGCCTCGCCATGCAAGAAACCGTCGACCTGCACATCCATGTCTACGAGGAAATCGTCTACATAGGCCACTACAAGGCAAGCGAGGACAGGAAGACGTTGGCCTTCTTCCAGCGGTTGGAATCTTTGGACGCCATTGTTCAGAAGCACGTCGACCTGGCCACGAAAGCCGCTGCTACTTAGGCGTCGTTCGGTGGGCCGGCGCCCTAAGTCGAGGAGGTGGATGTCGTCGATGGATGCATCTCTTCTTCTTGCGTCCTGTAACCAGCACTGCATCGCCTCGTGGCCTTAATGTTTTATTAGTATAGTACTCCCTCCGTTCCCAAATATAAGTCTTTCTAAAGATTCCAGCAAGTGACTACTACATACGGAGAAAAATGAGTGAATCTACACTCTAAACTATGTCTACATACATCTGTATGCTGTATTCCATTTGAAATAGTATCTAAAAAGGCTTATATTTATGAGCGGAGGGAGTATATGGCATTTTTATCCGAGTCGTAACGTTTTCACTGTGAGGTGGGGCCGCAGTTGAGCAAACCCACCCCGCCCATCGGGCGTTGGCCGAGTTTAGAATTAGAAGAGAGAAACGAGGGAGGAGAGCTAGCTGTAGCACAGACGCTGTTGTCAGATGGGACTCGTGTTTATAGAATAGGAGTACTGAGCCCTCGTGCCTCTTTTTTTAGGGAAAAAAATAGTCGTATGTCTAGTACCAATAGTTGGGTGCGTGCGACCTATAGCTGTCATCACTTTAGGTCTCCTTTTCGAACCGCGGCTACGCTTCACAGTACATATTATTTCACGCATTTATCCTCCTATATGTACTCCTAGGCTATTTCCACATGCTCCCATTCGCCGACATGTGGGACATAGAGCATCTGGGTCGTAGTGCATGCACGACTCGGAGCATAAGCCAGGGTACTTTACATTTCAGACCTCACGAATTACATGCAAACCCCCCGCAGAAGAATAAATAAATGGATGAATTACTACATGAAACCAGAGCACGTTCATTAAATTTTGGACATAACACGTTTATAAAGAAATGACCGAACCAAAACCAGTCTAAGGGCCTATTTCATTTTTCCCGCAAAAAAATGGCCTCTTTGATTCGCAGGATACTGAAAACACATGAATGGGGAAAATATGATGGCGATGAACTGAGACGAGGAGAACTCTAACTCAGTTAGAGGTTAGAGTTAGATTCTAACCTTGAACTAACTCTAAACCAAAGGTGTATGGATGGCAGGGTTAGATTGACAATAAATGCTCTATCTCAATCATTTGACTACTTTGGACCCTATTTCCTGCCGGATTTGGAGGGTGCTTGGATACGTTTTAGTTCCATGACTAAAAGTAGTGGTACTAAAACTTTCTAGCCTCACCGATGCTTGGATCCAAATACTAAAGAGACTAAAATCAAGTTAATGAGCATTTATTATCCTCCAAACCCTCCAATCCAGAACTTGCCTGTGTTAAAGGAGAGGAGTTAAATGAGGAGAGAGAGGACTAATCCACATTTTAGTAGGGGTACCCCTGACTAAAAAAATTTAGTCTCAAGACTAGTTTTAGCCCCTCTTTAGTCAGGGGTGCTTGGAACTTTAGCCTCTTAAAGAGACTATTTTTAGTCAGACTAAAATAAGTCCCTTGGATCCAAGCACCCTCTTGGTGTGGCCGGCTCTTCTGTGGCCTCCTCCCGCTCACAATTGACATAAACGAACCATCTATACAAATCAAGCATGCAAAACATGATAATTTTTACTTTGTCCATACAAATGAGATATCCCACTTAAACATACAAGTCGCCAATCAAGCTTCACAAAATAAAAAAACACTTCATGAAACAAAGAATGAGCTAACTCATCACGGAAGTCATTCACGATAGGGAGGGAGCCCGGAGCCCCTCACGCGGCGAGGGAGGAGCTCGCCATTGTCGCTCTGGAGGAAGGCTCTGTAGAGCCCAAGCCCCGGGAACCCCTCCGACGCCGGCCCTTGCGAGTTGAGGTCGACACCGGCATGGGTAGCAGGGCTGCTTGCCGCTGACTGGGAACTTAATCTTTGGGCCTCTAGAAATAATGCAAGCCTGTAACTAAAATACCTAGAAAGGTGAACTGAATCTTTGGGCCTCTAGAAATAATGCAAGCCTAAAACTAAAATACCTAGAAAGGTGAACTGAATCTTTGGGCCTCTAGAAATAATGCAAGCCTGAAAGTGAAATACCTAGAAAGGTGAACTGTATCTTTGGGCCTCTAGAAATAATGCAAGCCTAAAACTGAAATACCTAGAAAGGTGAACTGGATCTTTGGGCCTCTAGAAATAATGCAAGCCTGAAATTGAAATACCTAGAAAGGTGAACTGAATCTTTGGGCCTCTAGAAATAATGCAAGCCTGAAATTGAAATACCTAGAAAGGTGACCTGAATCTTTGGGCCTCTAGAAATATTTATTACCTCCTCAAGCAGCATCAAACAATTCCATGCGTGCACCACAAATCTATACCAAGTTTGATCAGGATCTACTTTTCCAAATCAGAATTAGCGCTAGAGCAAGCAAGATCAATGATATGGCCGTGAGACAGAGAAGGAACAAACAAACTCACCCCTCTCGCGACCTCCCTGGTAGATGTGCCGCCGCCGTGCACGAAAGAGGGAGAAAAACGACTGGTGAAGGGGGAGTGGGGCGATTGAGGGAGTCCTGGATTAGGGGGTGTCCAGATAGCCGGACTATAACCGTTGGCCGGACTCCTGGACTATGAAGATACAAGATTGAAGACTTCGTCCCGTGTCCGGATGGGACTTTCCTTGCCGTGGAAGGCAAGCTTGGCGATACGAATATGTAAATCTCCTTCCGTTGTAACCGACTCTGTGTAACCCTAACCCTCTCCGGTGTCTATATAAACCGGAGGGTTTTTAGTCCGTAGGACGAACAACAATCATACCATAGGCTAGCTTCTAGGGTTTAGCCTCTCTGATCTCGTGGTAGATCTACTCTTGTACTACCCATATCATCAATATTAATCAAGCAGGAGTAGGGTTTTACCTCCATCGAGAGGGCCCGAACCTGGGTAAAAACATCGTGTCCCTTGTCTCCTGTTACCATCCGCCTAGACGCACAGTTCGGGACCCCCTACCCGAGATCCTCCGGTTTTGACACCGACATTGGTGCTTTCATTGAGAGTTCCTCTGTGTTGTCACTTGTAGGCCCGATGGCTCCTCCGATCGTCAACGACGATGCGGTCCAGGGTGAGACTTTTCTCCCCGGACAGATGGTATTCGGCGGCTTTGCACTGCGGGCCAATTCGCTTGGCCATCTGGAGCAGATTGAAAGCTACGCCCCTGGCCATCAGGTCAGATTTGGAAGCTTGAATTACATAGCTGATATCTGCGCATACTTGATCTTCGACGGATTCGAGCCATAGCCGGGCACGCCGCACTGTCGCGAAGGCATGATCTAGCTCTGCCGCCGGACAGTGCCTTGGAGGCCGCACCTGTGTCCGCTCCGACCCTTAGCTCGGAGCCGACTGCACCGATCGAGGACGAGTGGCTGGACACCGCCTCGGGGGCTGCAATCTCTACGGTGATCAAGCCGAACAACAGCCTTACCCTCTGCGAAGCCCGTGACTCCAAGGTGCCGGACTCCTCTCCGGACTCCGAGCCCTCCGTGCCCTTGCCGGTCGAATCCGATTGGGCGCCGATCATGGAATTCACCGCCGCAGATATCTTTCAGCACTCGCCCTTCAGCGATATTCTGAATTCACTAAGGTCTCTCTCTTTGTCAGGAGAGTCCTGGCCAAATTATGGCCAACAGGATTGGGACGCGGACGACGAAGAAATTCGATGCCCACCCACCACCCACTTCGTAGCCACTGTCGATGATTTAACCGACATGCTAGACTTCGACTCCGAAGACATTGACGGCATGCACGACGATGTAGGAGACAAACAGGAACCAGCGCCTATGGGGCACTGGAAAGCCACCTCGTCATATGACATATATATGGTGGATACACCCAAAGAAGGCAATGGCAACGGAACAACGGGGATGACCCCTCCAAGAAGCAACCAAAGCGTCGGCGTCAGCGGCGTCGCTCTAAGTCCCACCAAAGCAAAAAGGGTGAAACCGACACCGGAGACAATAACACCCCGGACAGTGCCGAAGACAACTCCCTCCAGCAAGATTCAGCGCAGGAGGATGGAGAAGCCAGCCCTCCAGAGGGCGGCAGACAGAGAGGAAGAGGATGGCAATTACATGCCTCCCTCCGAAGACGAGGCAAGCCTCGACAACGACGAATTTGTCGTGCCCGAAGATCCCGCCGAACAAGAGCGTTTTAAGCGCAGGCTTATGGCCACGGCGAGTAGCCTCAAGAAAAAACAGCAACAGCTTAGAGCTGATCAAGACTTGCTAGCCGACAGATGGACTGAAGTCCTGGCGGCCGAAGAGTATGAACTCGAACGCCCCTCCAAGAGCTACCCAAAGCGCAGGCTGCTACCCCGATTAGAGGAGGAAGCACACAAACCTACATCACCAGCGCATGACGTGGCCGATCGGCCACCTCGTGGCCGTGACAGAGAGGCCTCACGGCCCTCCGCTCAAGCCGCACCCCGGCGTCGCTCAAAAAATACCAAGGCACGGGGAAACGCGCTAGACCTGTGCGATATGTTGGAGGACAAGGCAAGGCAAACAAGATCGATCTACGGATCACGTGGGCGCCCCACGACTCGAGACGATAACTGTCACGCCGGATGCAGCAAATTTGGCCGGGCTGAACACAGCAGACAAAGCTCATTTGAGCTACGTCGTGATATAGCCTAATACAGAGGTGCCGCACACCCACTATGCTTCACGGATGAAGTAATGGATCATCAAATGCCAGAGGGTTTCAAACCCGTAAACATCGAATCATACGATGGCACAACAGATCCTGCGGTATGGATCGAGGATTATCTCCTTCATATCCACATGGCCTGCGGCGATGATCTACACGCCATCAAATACCTCCCACTAAAGCTTAAAGGACCAGCTCGGCATTGGCTCAACAGCTTGCCAGCAGAATCAATTGGCTGTTGGGAGGACCTGGAAGCCGCATTCCTCGACAATTCCCAGGGCACCTATGTGCGATCACCAGACGCCGATGACCTAAGCCACATAATTCAGCAGCCAGAGGAATCGGCCAGACAATTCTGGACACGGTTCCTGACCAAGAAAAATCAGATCGTCGATTTTCCGGATGCAGAGGCCCTAGCAGCCTTCAAACATAACATCCATGACGAGTGGCTTGCCCGGCACCTAGGACAGGAAAAGCCGAAATCCATGGCCGCCCTCACGACACTCATGACCCGCTTTTGCGCGGGAGAAGACAGCTGGCTAGCTCGTAGTAATAACATGACCAAGAGCCCTGGTAATTCGGATACCAAGGACAGCAATGGCAGGTCGCGTCGCAACAAGCACAAGCGCCGCATTAACGGAGACAGTGCTGAGGACACGGCAGTTAACGCCGGATTCAGAGGCTCTAAACCCGGTCAGCGGAAAAAGGCATTCAAGAGAAATACTGCGGGCCCGTCCAGTTTGGACCGAATACTCGATCGCTCGTGCCAGATACATGGCACCCCCGAAAAGCCAGCCAATCACACCAACAGGGATTGTTGGGTGTTCAAGCGGGCAGGCAAGTTACATGCCGAAAACAGAGACAAGGGGCTACATAGCAATGACGAGCAGGAGCCCCGGCTGCTGAACAATAGTGGACAGAAGGGTTTCCCGCCACAAGTGCGGACGGTGAACATGATATACGAAACCCACATTCCCAAGCGGGAGCGGAAGCGTGCACTCAGGGACGTATATGCGTTAGAGCCAGTCGCCCCAAAGTTCAACCCATGGTCCTCCTGCCCGATCACTTTTGGTCGAAGGGACCACCCCACTAGCATCCGTCAAGGCGGATTCGCAGCATTGGTTCTTGACCCAATCATTGACGGATTTCACCTCACTAGAGTCCTTATGGACGGCGGCAGCAGCCTGAACCTGCTTTATCAGGATACAGTGCGGAAAATGGGCATAGATCCCTCAAGGATTAAACCCACAAAAACGACCTTTAAAGGCGTCATACCAGGTGTAGAGGCCAACTGTACTGGCTCAGTTACACTCGAAGTGGTCTTCAGATCCCCGGATAATTTCTGAAGCGAGGAGTTAATCTTCGACATAGTCCCGTTTCGCGGTGGCTATCACGCATTGCTCGGACAAACCGCATTTGCAAAATTCAATGTGGTGCCGCACTACGCATACCTCAAGCTCAAGATGCCAGGCCCTCAAGGAGTCATTACGGTCAATGGAAACACCGAACGCTCTCTCCGAACGGAGGAGCATACGGCGGCGCTGGCAGCAGAAGTACAGAGCAGCCTCTCAAGGCAATTCTACAGTCCGGGTTTAAAACGTCCGGACACCCTCAAGCGCGCCCGGAGTAACCTACAACAAGACCGCATGGCATGTCCCGAGCAAGCGTAGCAATACGGCCCCAACCCCAGCCCTCGCGAAACTGCAAAATCAGTACTACACGTACATAATTACGCTCGGAAAATCCAATGGGCACAGGAGGAAGGACACGTCCACGGCATGCCCTAAATGCGGCTCGACCGCAGTAGGGGCTCCCGATTTCGCCATTTTTTTCTTACTTTCAGGACTCCATCATAAGAAAGACCTGTCCGGCAGTACAACCGCCGAACACACGATGCAACAAGCAAGGAGGTAGGAAGCTACGCCGAATTCTCAGGTGGTCTCTATAACAAGCAACATACCTGTCTTACATATCATCTCGCAGCTTGCCCCCGGAGGGGACATGTCAAATAGTCCCATTCCTTGCTCATCGCACTATTTGTATCGTTCTGCTTTTACAGCAACATTTTAAAATAAACAATGCTTAGCTTCAGCTTATTACTGCATTATCTATTCATTTCTTTTTAACTATATATGTTCAGTTATGACATTTAGCACACATACACTTTGGTACGGCCAATACGCGAGGGGCTCAAGCACCCCATAACACGGCGTGAGAAGTCCGAACACTTTCACAAGTGCGGCCCCCCGATCTTATAGCATTATATGCATCAGCTCCGAATCATGTCTTTGGTCAATAGTTGGGTTTGCCCGGCTCCCATGTTTTGGCACCTTACGTTCCGCTATATCGGCTAAGGTAGCGCTAGGAGAACTACTGCGATTGTGCCCCAGTTGAGCTGGGCCTAAGCACCTCAGTAGAGAAAGCTAAAACTGACTGTCATGATAGGGCGAGAGCTGGTCGTTGTTCGGGAAGGTTTTGAGTCCTTAAAGACTTGTGCCGCTTAGAGCGAGGAGCCGGCTTTGTCCGGCCTAGGCGTGTATAGCGCCCCGAACTCGGTCTTCTGAATACTAGGGGCTTCGCCGAAATTTAAAATTATATAATTCTATGGCTAAGTGAGGGTGATAACGCATTATAGTCCGATTGCCTTGTTCGTCGTGCTGAGCGCCTCCCTCGAAGGACCCAAGAATGGGAAAAAGAGTGCTCAGGTTTATCCCGAACACCCCAGCACTCGTGGCATGGGGGCAGAAGCCGACGACTCGCCATCTCTCAAATGTAATAAACGGCCGCACAGAAGGTAATATTTTAAATTAAACAAGCATTACATAGCGCATTTGAACAAGTTTTCAGCGCATAGGATAAAACGAACAAAGTTTCACTCAAATATTACATCTTTCGAGCACTCATCCGCCACAAGGCAGGCACCCTTCAAGAAATCCTCATACATCTCGGGGTGGCGATGCTCCTTGCCCTGCGGCGGCCCGTCCTTCACAAGCTTCACGGCATCCAATTTGCCCCAGTGCACCTTAGCACGGGCAAGGGCCCTACGGGCACCCTCGATGCAGACGGAGCACTTGACGACCTCAAGCCTCGGGCAGGCGTCCACCAGCCGCCTCACCAGCCCGAAGTAGCTCCCAGGCAGGGCCTCTCCAGGCCATAGCCGAACTATAAAGCCCTTCAGGGCCTGTTCGGCCACCTTGTGGAGCTCGACCAGTTGCTTCAACTGGTCGCTCAAAGGCATCGGGTGTCCGGCCTCAGCGTACTGAGACCAGAACACCTTCTCCGTCAAGCTGCCCTCCTTGGCTCGATAGAAGGCGGTGGCATCAGACACCCTGTGGGGCAAATCTGCGAATGCTCCTGGAGAGCTCCGGATTCGGGTAAGTAACAAGTAATTCACTTTCACATGCTTGCTTTGCATAAAGAAAGCCTTACCCGCCGCTATCTTCTTCATCGCCTCAACTTCTTGGAGGGCCTTCTGGGCCTCGGCCTTAGCAGACTTGGCATTTTCAATGGCCGCCGCGAGTTCAGATTCTCGCGTCTTCGAGTCAAGCTCCAAACTCTCATGTTTTTTCATGAGAGCCTGGAGCTCTTGCTGCAGCTCGCCAACCCGCGCCTCCTGCCTCTCCCGCTCGGCACGCTCCGTGGCCGCCTTCTCTTCGGCCTCGGACAGCGCTTGTTTAAGGGTTGCCACCTCAGTTGTGGCCCCTATAATCGCCACATTAATCCTGTCATTTTCTTGCAATTGCACCTTTTATATATTTCAATAAGGTATCTCTTACCTTCTTTATCCTCGAGCTGCTTCTTGGCAAGGCCGAGCTCTTGCTCAGACCGCTCAAGGTTCTGCTTCAGCGTGTCCACCTCCGCAGTCAGTGCGGCGGATGCCAGCAGCGAAGCCTGCATACGCATATTGACTTACTTTTGTCAGACTCCTATGAATATTATTAGATCCTCTATTCGGCTTTTCTTTCTGAACGCCAAACAGAGCATCAGGGGCTACTGTCTATGCGGTACTATTTTAACATATCTTTTACATACCTCAAAGCCTGTCAACAGGCTGGCACAGGCTTCGGTCAGCCCGCTATTAGCGGACCGAACCTTCTGAATCACCGCACTCATAATAGTGCGGTGTTCCTCGTCGATGGAGGCGCCGTTAAGCACCTCCAGCAAGTTATCCGGTGCCTCCGGTTGGGCGGAGGTCAACGGCGTCATAGGCTTGCCCTTCTTCTTGGGGGGCCGCCTACCGGACTCCGGAACCTTTGAAGGTTCCGGAGCGGTGTCCGTGAAGGAAATATGCCCTAGAGGCAATAATAAAGTTATTATTTATTTCCTTATATATCATGATAAATGTTTATTATTCATGCTAGAATTGTATTAATCGGAAAAATAATACATGTGTGGATACATAGACAAACAGAGTGTCACTAGTACGCCTCTACTTGACTAGCTTGTTAATCAAAGATGGTTAAGTTTCCTAACCATAGACAAAGGAGTTGTCATTTGATTAACAAGGTCACATCATTAGTTGAATGATCTGATTGACATGACCCATTCCATTAGCTTAGCACCCGATCGTTTAGTATGTTGCTATTGCTTTCTCCATGACTTATACATGTTCCTTTGACTATGAGATTATGCAACTCCCGTTTACCGTAGGAACACTTTTTGTGCTACCAAACATCACAACGTAACTGGGTGATTATAAAGGAGCTCTACAGGTGTCTCCGAAAGTATTTGTTGGGTTGGCATATTTCGAAATTAGGATTTGTCACTCCGATTGTCGGAGAGGTATCTCTGGGCCCTCTCGGTAATGCACATCACATAAGCCTTGCAAGAATTGCAACTAATGAGTTAGTTGCGAGATGATGTATTACGGAATGAGTAAAGAGACTTGCCGGTAATGAGATTGAACTAGGTATTGGATACCGGCGATCGAATCTCGGGCAAGTAACATACCGATGACAAAGGGAACAACGTATGTTGTTATGCGGTCTGACCGATAAAGATCTTCGTAGAATGTGTAGGAGCCAATATGGGCATCCAGGTCCTGCTATTGGTTATTGACCAGAGATTTGTCTCAATCATGTCTACACTGTTCTCGAACCGTAGGGTCCGCACACTTAAGGTTACGATGACAGTTATTATGAGTTTATGCATTTTGATGTACCGAAGTTAGTTCGGAGTCCCGGATGAGATCACGGACATGACGAGGAGTCTCGGAATGGTCAAGACATAAAGATTGATATATTGGACGACTATATTTGGACATCGGAATGGTTCCGAGTGGTTTCGGATAAAACCGGAGTGCCGGAGGGGTTACCGGAACCCCCCGGGGAAGTAATGGGCCTTATTGGGCCCGAGGAGAGAGAGAGGGCTGCGGCCAGGAGGTGGCATGCGCCCCCCCCCCCCATGGGGAGTCCTAATTGGACAAGGAGGGGGGGCGCGGCCCCCCTTTCCCTCTCCCTCTCCCTCTCTTTCCTTCCCCCTCTCTCTTCCTAGTTGGACTAGGAAAGGGGAGTCCTACTCCCACTAGGAGGAGGACTCCCCCTCCCTTTGGCGCGCCCCATAGGGTCGGCCGGCCTCCCCCTTGCTCCTTTATATACGGGGGCAGGGGGGCACCCTAGGACACACAAGTTGATCTTCGTGATCGTTCCTTAGTCGTGTGCGGTGCCCCCCTCCACCATATTCCACCTCGGTCATATTGTCGCGGTGCTTAGGCGAAGCCCTGCGTCGGTAGTTCATCAAGATTGTCACCACGCCGTCGTGCTGACATAACTCGTCCCCGAGAGCTTTGCTGGATCGGAGCCCGGAGAACGTCATCGAGCTGTACGTGTGTCAAGAACTCGGAGGCGCCGGAGTAACGGTGCTTGGATCGGTCGGATCGGGAGGACGTACGACTACTTCCTCTACGTTGTGTCAATGCTTCTGCTTCGGTCTACAAGGGTACGTAGACAACACTCTCCCCTCTCGTTGCTATGCATCACCATGATCTTGCGTGTGCATAGGAATTTTTTTGAAATTACTGCGTTCCCCAACAGTGGCATCCGAGCCTAGGTTTTTATGGTTTGATGTTATGCACGAGTAGAACACATGTGAGTTGTGGACGATATAAGTCATACTGCCTACCAGCATGTCATACTTTGGTTCGGTGGTATTGTTGGATGAAGCGGCCCGAACCGACATTACGCGTACGCTTACGCGAGACTGGTTCTACCGCCGTGCTTTGCACACAGGTGGCTGGCGGGTGTCAGTTTCTCCAACTTTAGTTGAACCGAGTATGGCTACGCCCGGTCCTTGAGAAGGTTAAAACGGAGTCTATTTGACAAACTATCGTTGTGGTTTTGATGCGTAGGTGAGATTGGTTCTTGCTTAAGCCCGTAGCAGCCACGTAAAATTTGCAACAAACAAAGTAGAGGACGTCTAACTTGTTTTTGCAGGGCATGTTGTGATGTGATATGGTCAAGACATGATGCTAAATTTTATTATATGAGACGATCATGTTTTGTAACCGAGTTATCGGCAACCGGCAGGAGCCGTATGGTTGTCGCTTTATTGTATGCAATGCAATCGCCCTGTAATGCTTTACTTTATCACTAAGCGGTAGCGATAGTCATAGAAGCATAAGATTGGTGAGACGACAACGATGCTATGATGGAGATCAAGGTGTCGCGCCGGTGACGATGGTGATCATGATGGTGCTGCGAAGATGGAGATCACAAGCACAAGATGATGATGGCCATATCATATCACTTATATTGATTGCATGTGATGTTTATCTTTTTATGCATCTTATCTTGCTTTGATTGACGGCAGCATTATAAGATGATCTCTCACTAAATTATCATAGTAATAGTGTTCTCCCTGAGTATGCACCATTGCGAAAGTTCTTCGTGCTGAGACACCACGTGATGATCGGGTGTGATAGGCTCTACGTTCAAATACAACGGGTGCAAAACAGTTGCACACGCGGAATACTCAGGTTTAACTTGACGAGCCTAGCATATAACAGATATGGCCTCGGAACACGGAGACCGAAAGGTCGAGCGTGAATCATATAGTAGATATGATCAACATAGTGATGTTCACCATTGAAACTACTCCATCTCACGTGATGATCGGACATGGTTTAGTTGTTTTGGATCACGTGATCACTTAGAGGATTAGAGAGATGTCTATCTAAGTGGGAGTTCTTAAGTAATATGATTAATTGAACTTTAATTTATCATGAACTTAGTCCTGGTAGTATTAGCATATCTATGTTGTAGATCAATAGCTCGCGTTGTTGCTTTCATGTGTTTATTTTGATATGTTCCTAGAGAAAATTGTGTTGAAAGATGTTAGTAGCAATGATGCGGATTGGATCCGTGATCTGAGGTTTGTCCTCATTGTTGCACAGAAGAATTATGTCCTTGATGCACCGCTAGGTGACAGACCTTATTGCAGGAGCAGATGCAGACGTTATGAACGTTTGGCTAGCTCAATATGATGACTACTTGATAGTTTAGTGCATCATGCTTAACGGCTTAGAATCGGGACTTCAAAGACGTTTTGAACGTCATGGACCATATGAGATGTTCAAGGAGTTGAAATTAATATTTCAAGCAAATACCCGAGTTGAGAGATGTGAAGTCTCCAACAAGTTCTATAGCTAAAAGATGGAGGAGAATCGCTCAACTAGTGAGCATGTGCTCAGATTGTCTGGGTACTACAATCGCCTGAATCAAGTGGGAGTTAATCTTCCAGATAAAATAGTGATTGACAGAATTCTCTAGTCACCATCACCAAGTTAGTAGAACTTCGTGATGAACTATGATATGCAAGGGATAACGGAAACGATTCCCGAGCTTTTCATGATGATGAAATCGATGAAGGTAGAAATCAAGAAAGAGCATCAAGTGTTGATGGTTGACAAGATCACTAGTTTCAAGAAAAAGGGCAAAAGGGAAGAAGGGGAACTTCAAGAAGAACGGCAAGCGAGTTGCTGCTCAAGTGAAGAAGCCCAAGTCTGGTCCTAAGCCTGAGACTAAGTGCTTCTACTACAAAGGGACTAGTCACTGGAAGCGGAACTACCCAAGTATTTGGCGGATAAGAAAGGATGGCAAAGTAAACAAAGGTATATTTGATATACATATTATTGATGTGTACTTTACTAGTGTTCATAGCAACCCCTCAGTATTTGATACTAGTTCAGTTGCTAAGATTAGTAACTCGAAACAGGAGTTGTAGAATAAACAGAGACTAGTTAAGGGTGAAGTGACAATGTGTGTTGGAAGTGGTTCCAAGATTGATATGATCATCATCGCAAACTCCCTATACTTTCGGGATTAGTGTTGAACCTAAATAAGTGTTATTTGGTGTTTGCGTTGAGCATGAATATGATTTGATCATGTTTATTGCAATACGGTTATTCATTTAAGTAAGAGAATAAATTGTTGTTCTGTTTACATGAATAAAACCTTAGATGGTTACACACCCAATGAAAATGGTTCATTGGATCTCGATCGTAGTGATACACATATTCATGATATTGAAGCCAAAAGATGCAAAGTTAATAATGATAGTGCAATTTATTTGTGGCACCGCCGTTTAGGTCATATTGGTGTAAAGCGCATGAAGAAACTCCATGCTGATGGGATTTTGGAATCACTTGATTATGAATCACTTGATGCTTGCGTACCATGCCTTATGGGCAAGATGACTAAAACTCCGTTCTCCGGAACAATGGAGCGAGAAACTGACTTGTTGGAAATAATACATACTGATGTATGCGATCCGATAAGTGTTAAGGCTCGCAGTGGGTATCATTATTTTCTGACCTTCACAGATGATTTGAGCAGATATGAGTATATCTACTTAATGAAACACTAGTCTGAAACATTTGAAAAGTTCAAAGAATTTCAGAGTGAAGTGGAAAATCATCGTGACAAGAAAATAAGGTTCCTACGATCTGATCGTGGAGACAAATATTTGAGTTACGAGTTTGGTCTTCAATTAAAACAATGTGGAATAGTTTCACAAACTCATGCCACCTGGAACACCACAGCATAATGGTGCGTCCGAACGTCATAACCGTACTTTATTGGATATAGTACAATCTATGATGTCTCTTACCGATCTACCACTATCATTTTTGGGGTTATGCGTTAAAGACAGCTGCATTCACGTTTAAAAGGGCACCATCTAAGTCCGTTGAGACGACACAATCTAAACTGTGGTTTGGAAAGAAACCAAAGTTGTCGTTTCTTAAAGTTTGGGGTTGTGATGCTTATATGAAAAAGTTTCATCCTGGTAAGCTCAAACCCAAATTGGAGAAATATTTCTTCATAGGATACCCAAAGGAGATTGTTGGGTACACCTTCTATCACAGATCCGAAGGCAAGACATTCGTTGCTAAGAATGGATCCTTTCTAGAGAAGGAGTTTCTCTCGAAAGAAGTGAGTGTGAGGAAAGTAGAACTTGATAAGGTAACTGTACCTGCTCCCTTATTGGAAAGTAGTTCATCACAGAAATCTGTTCCTGTGACTACTACACCAATTAGTGAGGAAGATAATGATGATGATCATATAACTTCGGATCAAGTTACTACCAAACCTTGTAGGTCAACCAGAGTGAGATCCGCACTAGAGTGGTACGGTAATCCTATTCTGGAGGTCATGTTACTTGACCATGACGAACCTACGAACTATGAGGAAGCGATGATGAGCCCAGATTCCGCGAAATGGTTTGAGGCCATGAAATCTGAGATATGATCCATGTATGAGAACAAAGTATGGACTTTGATGGATTTGCCCGATGATCGGCAAGCCATAGAAAATAAATGGATCTTCAAGAGGAAGACAGACGCTGATAGTAGTGTTACTATCTACAAAGCTAGAATTGTCGCAAAAGGTTTTCGACAAGTTCAAGGTGTTGACTATGATGAGAGTTTCTCACTCGTATCTATGCTTAAGTCTGTCCGAATCATGTTAGCAATTGCCGCATTTTATGAAATCTAGCAAATGGATAAACAAAACTGCATTCCTCAATGGATTTATTAAAGAAGAGTTGTATATGATGCAACTAGAAGGTTTTGTCGATCCTAAAGGTGTTAACAAAATATGCAAGCTCCAGCGATCCATCTATGGACTGGTGCAAGCATCTCGGAGTTGGAATATACGCTTTGATAAGTTGATCAAAGCATATAGTTTTATACAGATTTGCGGTGAAGCCTGTATTTACAAGAAAGTGAGTGGGAGCACTACATCATTTCTGATAAGTATATGTAAATGACATATTGTTGATCGAAAATAATGTAGAATTATTCTGTGAAGCATAAAGGACTTTTTGAAAGGAGTTTTTCAAAGAAGGACCTCGGTGAAGCTGCTTACATATTGAGCATCAAGATCTATAGAGATAGATCAAGACGCTTGATAAGTTTTTCAATAAGTACATACCTTGACAAGATTTTGAAGTAGTTCAAAATGGAACAGTCAAAGAAAGAGTTCTTGCCTGTATTACAAGGTGTGAAATTGAGTAAGACTCAAAGCCCGACCACGGCAGATGTAGAAAGAGAATGAAAGTCATTCCCTATGCCTCAGCCATAGATTCTATAAAGTATGCCATGCTGTGTACCAGATCTATTGTATACCCTACACTGTGTTAAGCAAGGGAGTACAATAGTGATCTAGGAAGTAGATCACTGGACATCGGTCAAAATTATCCTTAGTAAAATAAGGATATGTTTCTCGATTATGGACGTGACAAAAAGGTTCGTCGTAAAAGGTTACGTCGATGCAAGTTTTGACACTAATCTAGATGACTCTAAGTCTCAATCTAGATACATATTGAAAGTGGGAGCAATTAGCTAAAGTAGCTCCGTGCAGAGCATTGTAGACATAGAAATTTGCAAAATACATACGGATCTGAATTTTGGCAGACCCGTTGACTAAGCTTCTCTCACAAGCAAAACATGATCACACCTTAGTACTCTTTGGGTGTTAATCACATAGCGATGTGAACTAGATTACTGACTCTAGTAAACCCTTTTGCTGTTGGTCACATATCGATGTGAACTATGGGTGTTATTCACATGGTGATGTGAACTATTGCTGTTAAATCACATGGCGATGTGAACTAGATTATTGACTCTAGTGCAAGTGGGAGACTGAAGGAAATATGCCCTAGAGGCAATAATAAAGTTATTATTTATTTCCTTATATATCATGATAAATGTTTATTATTCATGCTAGAATTGTATTAACCGGAAACATAATACATGTGTGGATACATAGACAAACAGAGTGTCACTAGTACGCCTCTACTTGACTAGCTTGTTAATCAAAGATGGTTAAGTTTCCTAACCATAGACAAAGGAGTTGTCATTTGATTAACAAGGTCACATCATTAGTTGAATGATCTGATTGACATGACCCATTCCATTAGCTTAGCACCCGATCGTTTAGTATGTTGCTATTGCTTTCTCCATGACTTATACATGTTCCTTTGACTATGAGATTATGCAACTCCCGTTTACCGTAGGAACACTTTGTGTGCTACCAAACGTCACAACGTAACTAGGTGATTATAAAGGAGCTATACAGGTGTCTCCAAAAGTATTTGTTGGGTTGGCGTATTTCGAGATTAGGATTTGTCACTCCGATTGTCGGAGAGGTATCTCTGGGCCCTCTCGGTAATGCACATCACATAAGCCTTGCAAGCATTGCAACTAATGAGTTAGTTGCGAGATGATGTATTACGGAACGAGTAAAGAGACTTGCCGGTAACGAGATTGAACTAGGTATTGGATACCGACGATCGAATCTCGGGCAAGTAACATACCGATGACAAAGGGAACAACGTATGTTGTTATGCGGTCTGACCGATAAAGATCTTCGTAGAATGTGTAGGAGCCAATATGGGCATCCAGGTCCCGCTATTGGTTATTGACCAGAGATTTGTCTCAATCATGTCTACACTGTTCTCGAACCGTAGGGTCCACACGCTTAAGGTTACGATGACAGTTATTATGAGTTTATCCATTTTGATGTACCGAAGTTAGTTCGGAGTCCCGGATGAGATCACGGACATGACGAGGAGTCTCGGAATGGTCGAGACATAAAGATTGATATATTGGACGACTATATTCGGACATCGGAATGGTTCCGAGTGGTTTCGGGTAAAACCAGAGTGCCGGAGGGGTTACCGGAACCCCCCGGGGAAGTAATGGGCCTTATTGGGCCCGAGGGGAGAGAGAGGGCTGCGGCCAGGAGGTGGCACGCCCCCCCCCCCCCATGGGGAGTCCGAATTGGACAAGGAGGGGGGTGCGGCCCCCCTTTCCCTCTCCCTCTCCCTCTCTTTCCTTCCCCCTCTCTCTTCCTAGTTGGACTAGGAAAGGGGAGTCCTACTCCCACTAGGAGGAGGACTCCCCCTCCCTTTGGCGCGCCCCATAGGGTCGGCCGGCCTCCCCCCTTGCTCCTTTATATACGGGGGCAGCGGGGCACCCTAGGACACACAAGTTGATCTTCGTGATCGTTCCTTAGCCGTGTGTGGTGCCCCCCTCCACCATATTCCACCTCGGTCATATTGTCGCGGTGCTTAGGCGAAGCCCTGCGTCGATAGTTCATCAAGATCGTCACCACGCCGTCGTGCTGACGTAACTCGTCCCCGAGAGCTTTGCTGGATCGGAGCCCGGAGAACGTCATCGAGCTGTACATGTGTCAAGAACTCGGAGGCGCCAGAGTAACGGTGCTTGGATCGGTCGGATCGAGAGGGCGTATGACTACTTCCTCTACGTTGTGTCAACGCTTCCGCTTTGGTCTACGAGGGTACGTAGACAACACTCTCCCCTCTTGTTGCTATGCATCACCATGATCTTGCGTGTGCGTAGGAAATTTTTTGAAATTACTACGTTCCCCAATAGTCCGGCCCAGGGCCGGACTTGGAGCCCTTGGGGGCTTTGTCCCCTGGGCACCTGGAGTCCGGGAGGTCTCCTTGCGTCGCCCCCAGGACCACCTCCTCCTGGCCTGGAGCCTCCCGGGACAACACCTCGGCATTATCCGTAGGGTGAGGGGAGGAGGCAGCCGGAAGTGAAGTACTGTTCACATCCGACGAATCCAGGGAACCGCTCGACGACGTGTCGAGCCCGTCTTTGGGCGGACTGCATAAATATATTCGGCGTTAGGAAAAGCTATGCAATAAAGGAACACCATGAGTCATTCTGGTATCCGAACACTTACGATTTCGCCAGGGGCTTGGCCCTGTGCGGCCACTCCTCTTCGCCGTCGTCGGCGTTGGTGGAATAGTCCGGAAGAAGGGTTTTCCCCTTCTTGGACCCTCCGGCCTCCCCAGTTGGGGCGGCCTTCCTTTTCTTTCCTCCCCCCGTTGGAGGGGGAGAGGCCTCTTCTTCCTCCTCCTCGTCTTCACGGGAGCAGTGCGTCTCGGAGCCGTCGGACGACGACTCCGACACCACCAGATGCCGGGAACTCTTTCGAGTTCCTGTGGCCTTCTTCTTGGCCTTCTTCTCCGGCACCACGTAGGGTGTCGGAACCAGCAGCCCCGTCAAGCGGGCGTCCGCTGGGTCTTCGGGCAAAGGAGCCGGACAGTTGATCTGTCCGGACGTCTCCTGCCAATCCTGCTAAAGGTAAGGGAGTTTAGATCCCGCATGAAGTCAAACTATGAAAAATAAATATCCTATAAAAGGTAAAAACAGCTTACCGCGCTGGCTCGACGCTGCGCGCGGAAACCGCAATCTTCAGTAGCGGATGCGAGAGCTTCGGCACCTTTGAATAGCACCTTCCAGGCATCTTTGTACGTTGTGTCGAAGAGCCCACTCAGGGTTTGGTGCTGGGCCGGATTGAACTCCCACAAGCTGAAAGCCCGTTGTTGGCATGGGAGTATCCGGCGGATGAGCATGACCTGGACTACGTTGACAAGCTTGAGCTTCTTGTTCACCAGGCTTTGGACGCATGTTTGGAGTCCGGTCAGCTCTCCCTTTTTGCCCCACAATAGGCCCATCTCCTTCCAGGAGGTGAGCCGCGTAGGATCTCCGGATCGGAACTCGGGGGCCGCGACCCATTTAGGGTCACGCGGCTCAGTGATGTAGAACTACCCCGATTGCCACCCCTTTAGGGTCTCCATGAAAGAGCCCTCGAGCCATAGGATGTTGGGCATTTTGCCCACCATGGCACCTCCGCACTCCGCCTGGCAGCCGCGCACTACCTTCGGCTTGACGTTAAAGGTCTTCAGCCATAAACCAAAGTGGGGGATGCAGAGGAAGGCCTCGCACACGACGATGAACGCCGAGATGTTGAGGATAAAGTTTGGGGCCAGATCGTGGAAATCTAGGCCGTAGTAGAACATGAGACCCCGGACAAATGGATGGAGAGGAAAACCTAGTCCGCGGAGGAAATGGGTGAGGAACACCACCCTCTCATGGGGCCTTGGGGTGGGAAGGAGCTGCCCCTTTTCAGGAAGCCGGTGCGCGATGTCGTCAGACAAGTATCCGGCCTTCCTCGACTTTTTGATGTGTCCCTCCATTACGGAGGAGACCATCCACTTGCCTCCCGCTCCGGACATGGCTGGAGAAGGTTGAGGTGGGGAGTGTGAACTTGGGCGCTGGAGCTCGAGTATGCGAAAACGGATGAGCAAAGGAGGAAGAAGGCGTAGGTGAGAAGGTGGATCCTTATCCCCTTATATGGGCGGATGAAACTGCGTGCCCCCACCAGCCTGGTAAAGCTCGCTTATCTCCCAAGCGCCGTAATCAATGGCGCGGTTGGGTTACCCACGCCCGTATTGATGAGAATCCCGGAATAAGGGGACACGATCTCTGCTTTGACAATACGTGCCAAGGAAACCGCCACGCTAAACACGCTGAGGTGGGACAACAAAACGATTCGAATAAAGACTTGGCCGTGGTGTGATGTCACACTGCAGGGAACGTCAGCAGATTAGATCGGTGTAAATGTTATTCTCTCTATGGCAATATGTCAAACTTATTTTGCAGAGCCGGACACTATCCTTGTGTTCGCAATCTTCTACGAAGTATTCGTAGGAGGAACCCGCCTTGCAATGCCGAAGACAATTTGCACGCCGCACTCGTCGTCATTGAAGCCTGGTTCAAGGGCTACTGAGGGAGTCCTGGATTAGGGGGTGTCCGGATAGCCGGACTATAACCGTTGGCCGGACTCCTGGACTATGAAGATACAAGATTGAAGACTCCATCCCATGTCCGGATGGGACTTTCCTTGGCGTGGAAGGCAAGCTTGGCGATACGTATATGTAGATCTCCTTCCGTTGTAACCGACTCTGTGTAACCCTAACCCTCTCTGGTGTCTATATAAACCGGAGGGTTTTCAGTCCGTAGGACGAACAACAATCATACCATAGGCTAGCTTCTAGGGTTTAGCCTCTATGATCTCGTGGTAGATCTACTCTTGTACTACCCATATCATCAATATTAATCAAGCAGGAGTAGGGTTTTACCTCCATCGAGAGGGCCCGAACCTGGGTAAAAACATCATGTCCCTTGTCTCCTGTTACCATCTTCCTAGACGCACAGTTCGGGACCCCCTACCCGAGATCCATCGGTTTTGACACCGACATTGGTGCTTTCATTGAGAGTTCCTCTGTGTCGTCACTTGTAGGCCCGATGGCTCCTCCGATCGTCAATGACGATGCGGTCCAGGGTGAGACTTTTCTCCCAGGACAGATCTTCGTATTCGACGGCTTTGCATTGCGGGCCAGTTCGCTTGGCCATCTGGAGCAGATTGAAAGCTACGCCCCTGGCCATCAGGTCAGATTTGGAAGCTTGAATTACACGGCTGATATCCGTGGAGACTTGATCTTCGATGGATTCGAGCCATAGCCGGGCGCGCCGCACTGTCGCGAAGGGCATGATCTAGCTCTTCCGTCGGACAGTGCCTTGGAGGCTGCACTCGTGTCCGCTCCGACCCTTAGCTCGGTCTACACTAATTCATGAATATAGTGAGTGGTCATATCACAAGTCTTTCCAGCAGTAACGCGCCGTCAAATCGCACGGCCCTACTCGCTCACCCTCCTCGCCTCTCTGTCAAACCGCCTACCCGAAAACTGCCGTGCGTACTGCCCGGGAAAAGCCCCGCCCTCAACTTTTAACTACGCGAAAATAGTTCGAGCTTGTTCGTTCTATATAAATACAGTACTTACTGTATGTTCATTCACCCGTGGGGTTGTTCAATGAATGGAGGGGCGGGGAGCACAAGTGAACAATATTGTAGTACTACTAGTAGTAAGTAGGAGTCGTACAGTAGTCACCTTAAATAGAGAGTTTCTTTTCTTAAATGCCACGTACACAAATTGAAATGCTTGTTGTGGAGAGAAAAAGATAATCACTCCACTATATATGGACGCAGGGGCCTGAGCGCTTGCTTTATTAGGGTTGATCTCTTCATTCTCTCATCCTCTCCAGATATAAACAAGACAGCGGTAGCGACATTTTCTCTCTGCTCACCGCTGGTCACATATCCGGCCGGATCCCTTCGGCCGGTGTGTGTAGAGGACTAAAAGGTGCATCGTTCACACGGTCATCGCCGCCGAGGGAGGAAACCCACAGCTACCGGAGGGGCCCGATCCTCTGCCCGTGTTGTTCTCTCCGACACAGCGCCGGCTCGGGAGGTCCTCCGACCCTTCTTCCTCCCTGCCGTATTTTTTTTTGAACAATCAAAGATAGTAGGAGAGGATCCTACTGACATATATTAATCAGAAACAGTTACATGGGGGTTCATAAGCAATTGCTCATGATTCCTAGGATCAAAGTCACCACGTACCCCATGGGTGTGGGGGTTTTGATCTTAAAAAGAAGATGAAAAGAGATGAGAGTTACAATGTAGTGTCTAAGAACAAAGAAATGAACTCAGCCAAGGAGGGCTTAACCCTATGGCATAGAAGGGCTAGGTCAACTTTAAGGCGCTCTCTCCATGAGGCAAGGGTGTGTGGGACCCCCCTAAATATTAGGCCGTTGCGTTCCTTCCAAATGCTCCAAGCAGACAACATGAAGATTTCCATGAACATGTGTGTTTGCCAGCCACGACGCCCTTCATGGATAAGAGCAAGTATGTTGCCAACATTTGACCATGTGATGCCTAGAGTATCCCAACAATGTTGACTGAAAGGGCACCTAAAGAATAAGTGCTCAACCGTTTCTTCCTCTTGCCGGGTACATAATGAACAGTTGGCATCATCTCCCACATGATAGTGTTGCCTCTTCAGCATGTTTCTAGTGTTCTGTCAGCCAGGAGTAGCCAGGTGCAGATCCTTATTTTCATCGTGCATTTGGATTTCCATATCCAAGAGAAGGCATCATCAGCAACGACATTTTGAAAGAAGAACTTGTAGTACTTGGCTGAGGTATAGTGTGGTCCCCATGTGTAGGTCCAAACATCCTTTGTGGCGACGTCAGGCTCCGTGTCAGCACTAAATTCCTGAAGGTGCCGGAGTTCTTCTCGCGCTTGAACAGAGAGGGGAAGATGAAAGCCAGACTGCATGTTGTTGATTGCCAGGAAGCTTGCAACCAAGGCATCTTCCAATTTAGTGAAGGAAAAGGCTCTCGGGAATGCATCTTGAGTTATGTGTCCTTTCCATAAATCCTTCCAAAAAAGGGCAGTTGTCCCATCGCCAATATGCACCGAAGATATCCCGCAATATATGTCAGACAGGTTCATGACGTCGCGCCACCAGAAGGAGCCACATGGCTCTGTGGCATGCGGCACTTTGTTATTGTAGTACGTGGCCCAGATCAAGTTAACCCAGGGGACATCTTTCCTGTTGTAGAAATTGTGAAGAAACTTCAGCAGGAGAGCAATGTTCTGTGTTCTGATGTTGATGATGCCAAGTCCACCATTGGTTTTTGGTCAACAAACGAGATCCCAAGCAGCCAAAGAGTTGACAATTTCTCCCTGGTCAGTTTGCTTGCACCACAAGCACCTTCTACGTATCTTATCCAGGTGTTCAACTAGCTTGGGTGGAAACTTCGACGTGGACATTGGGTATATCAGCATGGATGTGATCAGAGAGTTGAGAAGAGTCAACTTGCTCCCCTGGTTCAGCATATAAAGAGTGGACGATAATTTGCGTTCAGTACGCTCCACAAAGGGCATTAGGTCAACCATGGAGGGCTTCGTAGTCCCCATTGGCAAGCCTAGGTAAGTAAAAGGCATAGTGCCAATGGTGCATTACCAAAGCTGAGCAAGGTAGGTTCCTAAGGTCTCATCCACATTAATGGGAATCAGCAGAGATTTACTGAAGTTCAATTTAAGCCCAATGGATTCAGCATAGTCCGTGAGGAGAAGTTTCATGTTCTTGACCTGCTGGGGGCAAGCTGGCATTAAGAGTATAGTGTCATCGGCATATTGGATGACAGGATAATCAGTGGAGCCCCTTGCCAGAATTGGCAACTGGATTTTCTGCTGGTGAAAAGCATCGTTGATAGCAGCTTGCAGAAGGTCAGTCGCGAGCACAAAAATCAACGGGGAGAATGGGTCACCTTGTCTGACACCCGCACGGCAGACAAACTGACGGCCCGGAACACCATTAAGCAAAACGGAGGAGGTGCCGGAGTCAAAAATGCATCTGACCCAATTCAGCCAACGATCATCGAAACCCATATGTTGCATGATGTCTAGCATAGCAGCGTGATTAACCGTGTCAAATGCCTTAGCAAAGTCCAGCTTAAGCAAGATGATCGGCTCATTGGACTGTTGACATTGAAATATATATTCAAATGCCCACGCAAGGCAGTCTTGAATGGTTCTGGTACGAATAAATCCATACTGGTTCCTGTGGATTATTTTCAGAATGAATTGTTGTAACCTGTTCGCCAAAATTTTTGTTATGAGTTTTAGGCAACAATTGAGAAAAGTGATTGGCCGATAGTCATTCACTGTCTCGGGGGAGTTGTTTTTTGGAATGAGAGTAATGTATCCTGAGTTGATGCTTGTCAAGTCAAGAGTGCCATTGTACAGTTCATCACATAGTTTGTAAAAGTCATGTTTGATGATATGCCAGCAAGATTTCAAGAAATGCCCGTTGAAGCCATCAGGGCCAGGTGCTCTGTCATTGGGCATGGTTCTAACAATTGCATCAATCTCTGAATGAGTAAAGGGGGCTGACAGAATTTCCAAACCATCCAATCGTTTGATGATTGCAGCAAGATCGAACTTCATTTGAGATGGCTGCGTCTGACCTAGTCTGTGCTTATATTCCTGGAACAATGCATCTTCTTTAGCATGGTGGTCAGCAACTATAGATCCATCTGAGAGTTTGAGGGTGGCAATGGAGTTTTTGCGATATCTCACAGTGGCTAGAGCATGGAATAGTTTGGTGTTCTCTGATCCAAACTTGATGTACCTAATGGTGCATCTTTTTCGCCAGTATTGATTTTGAAACTGCAGTAGTTTAAGGAGGTGGTCTTTGACAATGTGTCTGAAGTTGGCTTCTGGTCGAGTGAGAGGCCGCAGATCCTCCAGCCCATCTAGTTCTTGCAGTGCCTAGTTGCAATTTTGAATTAGGATGGACAGTTTGGAGATGCCTTTGCTCCAGGACTTAAGGTCATATCGAAGGGTTTTCAGTTTTTTACAGATGACAGCAGCTGCATTTTTAGCATGGCTAGGTTTCGCCCAAGAAGATGCAACCTCCTCAAGGAAGTTGGAGTGGTTGGTCCAAAAATTTTCAAACCTGAAGATCCTGCTCTTGGGTATGATTGTTTCAATTTGGACAACACAGGGCGAATGATCGAAGGTGGGCTTGCCTAAGGCCAGGACGGTAGTATTAGGGAAAGTATGGGTCCAATGGCTAGAAGAGAAAAACCAGTCCAGTTGTTCAAGGAGTGGATCGTCCTGCATATTACTCCAAGTGTATAACCGACCTTTCAGGGGTATCGCAACTAGGGCATGTGCTCGAATGATGTCATTGAATAGAAGGATGTCATTTACATTTTCACCTGGTTTGTTTCTGTTATCTGATGACCTAATGAAGTTGTAATCAGCCACAAGTAGCCAGTCTTGAGTGTTAGGGATCACTAGGTCATATAGCCAGTTTGTGAAAGTGAGGCGATCATCTCTCTGGCAGGGCCCATAGATGTTATATAAATGCCAAACATTGCCAGACTGTTTGGAAGTGAAGGTAATACCCAGGGCAAAAAAATCCGAGAAGCAAATAGCACCATCAAACACGGAGCCAACCCAAATAGTAGGAAGACCACCAGAGGCTCCTCGAGAGGGCACATAACAGAACTTATCAATTTTTTTAGGACAGAAAGTTTTGATAAAAGGCAGATCAAAATGCATGCGTTTGGTTTCTTGCAAGCAAACCACATTGCACCCACTAGTGACGATAGCATTTCTAAGAGCAAGTAGTTTTTTCTCTGAATTTATTCCGCGCATGTTCCAAACGAGCACGTTCCACTGCTGCTTGGGCAGCATGAAAAGTTGCTTCAGGTCGAAGATGACGAAGAAGATCCCTCCTGGTCCACCATAAGCTTGTCAGTGGAGAGATCTTCAGGCGGAATGCCGCAGCGAGTCGTGCCCACAGCCTGGAGCACGGCGACAGGAGTTGGAGGGGGCACCGCCACCTGGTGAGCTGAGGTTGTGTTGGGGGCATTTGAGGCTGCGGGTACGAAACGCGCCTTCACTTTGCTCTTACTAACCCGTGTTTCCGCCATGGAGGGGGCTTTGAAACCATCGTACTTATTCGTACGAGTACTGCGGCACAGAGTGAACACATCATATTCTAGGGGCTTCTTCTTCCTGTCCTGACGAACCAGTCCCAGCTCGGTTGAAGTGTTCTCTGTAGAGATACTGACAGTAGACTTGTTCTCTGAGTCTGCAGTTTCTGACAAGGTGTGTTCTGAAGTATTGCAGTCTTCAGAAAATTCAGAGCTCATATGGATAGGTTCAATGGCATTCAGGAGGGAAGGTGGTGAACGAATCACAGTGGCAGAAGTGATAATAGGCGCGGAATGCATTGGTGGCACAGTCAGACCAGATGGAGATATGTCAGTTTCCATAGTAACAGCACAATCCCTCCCAGTTTCTGCAGTAGGTATAATAGTGTCTTCAAAAACAGCAGGTGGCACAGTATCTTCAGTAATTTCTTCAATTATCACATTGGAGTGGCTGACTGGCTGAGGAGCAGGCGATGTGATAATAGTCTGGTGGAGTTGAATATCATTACCAATCAGAGAGATATGAACTGTAACTTGGGAACTGTCATCTCTAATGCCATATCCAGTACTCCAAGGGCCAAAAGTTGCCAGAATAGGCCGGATAGCAGCAAGGAGGAAAACATTCAGTTGCCTGCGAGGGGCAGGAGCAGCAAGCAAGAAGTTCATGACCTCATTTCCTTGAGCTAGAACTCTAAAATTCAGTCCACTATTGTGGACTGTCACCATCACAGTTACAGGCACAGGAGCTTCATGGGTGGGAGCACTGGGAGTAGCAGCAACCAGAGGCAGCTCCTCCTGGGTAGAGCTGGAACTGTCAGAGACAGTGATGGAGTCATTCCAAGCTTGATAAGCATTATCCACAACATTGTTCTCCGGAACAATGCCATCCTGCACAGAAAGGCCCTGAGCCGCAAGCCAGGCCTGAAAGTTCATCAGATATGGTGGCAACTATGGAAGATGAGGAGCAGGCGCAGGCCATTCCCCCCAGACCACATCAATCTGAACCTCATCATCATCCGAGGCCTGATGATCTGCGTGAGCTGCCGGTGGTGGAGCCCCATTCTGGGCAAACCAATTGTGGACTTGCTATTGGTACAACTGTTCCACTGTCATGTCAGGTCCAAAGAGTGGATGCGGGTCGCCGTTGGGTGGTGGTGGTTCTTCTCCAGCAGGCGGCACCTCTGGCAGCATGGCATCCCAATCACTGCTGCGGAGGATAGTGACTTGGACGGTCCAGCAATCACAAGCGCCACCCAACTGACGAACAACAAAACTCTTGGGGATTAAATGCATGTGGATCACTTGCACTTGCAGCATAACGTACCTTTTGTCTTGCCGAGGATTGTACCAAGAGATCAGACCACCAAAACCCCCGACAGACTTATTGATGTAAAATTTTGTCTGATAGTCATAGGGGAAGCCAAAGTACAGAAGCCACAATTGCGGTCCAAAGGTAGTGGAACGCCTATTGAGCGTGGCATTATGCGGAACAACGGTAATCAAAAGATCTTCTTCTTCTAGCTCAAGCGGAGTCGCCACAGCAGTATCTCTAGTGAAAGCATCCACAAAACCAAATATGCCAATACCAAAAGGATGGTCACTTGCCTCTGTGGTGAAGAGTTGAGATTCATGCAGCATACCCTCAACAATGTCACGGATTTCAGCCCGGCGGTGGAGCGGGATGGAGTGGCTGGCTTCGGCAATGGCGAGGAAGTCGTGGTTGAGCGGCGGAATGGGGCTGACAACCATTCCACTGCGAACCACCCTGTTGGCCGGGCCGGGTTCAACCGCCCAGCCCGGCGGGAGGAACGGCACCGGTTTGAGGGGATAGTTCGCCATTGTTGCGGTGATGAGAGCGGAGGTGGTAGTAGGCGGTGGAGTGACAGCGATAGGTGGAGGTGGTGAGGAGGCCAAGGTAGAAGCTGAACCGTGAGGGGAGGGAATGGAATCAGCACGACGTTTCGGAATCCATTTCCATTTTTGTGTGTGGCATGATTTGAAGCGGGATTTGAACACGTGTCCATAGAAACCACAGCCAGTGCATCGGATGGTAGAGCGAGCCTTCACTTTTGGTATGACTGGGGGCATGGTATCCTCCAACGCAGAAAATCCGGGGCACGGTTTGGGATTAATTGATTTGACTGCCATATCAGACTTGTGTGGGCAAGAAATTGATTTATGCCCAGGAGCTGAACAATTAATGCAGATAATACGAGCTGGGCAAGAAATTTTTGAGTGGCCCCACTGCAAACATTTAGCACATAAAACCTCCCAATTGTTGATAGATCAGAGATCTCCTGTGGGCTATATTGTGCCTGGGCCAGGTCAGCTTTGTGTTTGGGCGTCAGAATGGGCGGCCAACTAGAATGAGGGGGAGCATATTTGTAGGCCGAAGTCATGTAACATTGCGGGGGTGAAGCGTAGGGTACATTCACCACGCATTTGAATAATCCCAAGGAAAGATAAATACCATCATGACAGTCCGCTAAATCAGCCTCATAGGAGGAATATTCCGACAAAGTGGAGGCACCATCAATGCCAGGTAATAAATGTTGATTGGCCAACTTCTTCGTTCCATCACTAGAATGAGCATTTGAATTTTGAACTTGGGATGATGAGGCCTCAGCAGCATTTGTGTCCGAAAAATTCATATGATCCAGATGAATAAGTCCAAATTTGCATAACGGAGAGGGTGATGGACGAATAGAAGGAGCATTATCATGTAAAAATTGCAGTGAAGATTTCACAGCAATGGGTCTTCGACTTGCCAGCTCCTGCAAAGTTTCATCTGCATACCACTTCTTGGTGGAGTTGGTGATAGGGCGAAAACGACCATTGAACAGATGAAAATGGCAAATGAAATACGGCCAAATACGATCCCGGAGGCCATAAATAAAATGTCCCACTTTGTTATTAGCAACCGAAAACCGAAATGACCGAGGTTGAAGTTGGATCACATTGAAGCCAGAGCTAATTCCACCAATGCAGCATTGTAGAGCAATGCCCACAGAATCAGGAGAGAGTGGGAAAGATGCCGAAGAGAAGGAAACCACCAAGAAGAACTCCTTGCAGTCTCGGGAGGGGGAGAAATGAACCGTAGAGCCAAATAATGTTCTCACCTGATCGGCCAAGGCAAGGCCAGGGCCAAAGTCCCAATGTAGGAGCCCCTCCATAGATCAAAGAGCTAGCCATCGCCATGATATCCGGTGGCTACGATGGTGGTGGTTCAGTGGTGGTGAGGGGAGGTGGAGAGGGGAGGTGGGAGAGCCATTCTCTGTTGTACACTCCTCCTCCCTGCCGTATTGTCCGCAGATCCGACCTGCCGCCGCTGACATCCCGGCGACCCTCAGGTATAAGTTCTTCGAAAGCGGCCTTGCTCTACTGCCCCAGCTCCCCATGTGTCTGCATGTGCATCTTTTTCTACTCCCATCAGCTCTTCCAAAGCCACCTAAATTTTTAGTATTATTAGAGGTAAATCTACTTCATGCATTCGAATCTAGGGCTTTGTTCAAACAACGAAGAAAGGGGAGAAAGTTGTAGCATGAATCTAGGACTTGATTCACATAGGAAATAATATGGTGAAAGTAGTAGAGACCGGATACCCAACCGGTCTCTTGGTTGAAAAGGGAAATAATGGGAAAACGCAGTACAAACTGGATAAGGAACAAATCTATTATTTGTTGAAAAAAGGATAGAAAGTGGCGGCTGGTGGAAAAGTCAACAGAGTATGTCCAGGATTAGATTTGCTGCCATCACATAGTAAAAGGTCTCCAGGATTAAATTTGCTGCCCTCACATAGTAAAAGGTCTCAGGATTAGATTTGCTGCCCTCACATAGTAAAAGGTCTCAGGATTAGATTTGCTGCCCTCACATAGTAAAAGGTCTCCAGGATCAGATTTGCTGCACTCACATAGTAAAAGGTCTCCAGGATTAGATTTGCTGCCCTCACATAGTAAAAGGTCTCCAGGATTAGATTTGCTGCCCTCACATAGTACAAGGTCTCCAGGATTAGGTTTGCTGCCCTCACATAGCATGAACAAACTCGGCATCACCACTTTACGCCTCCTTGTAGGTACATTGTGCTGATGCGTCCACTGTCGCGTGTCCTTATACCAACCTTTTGTTGTTGTTAATGTAAGCGCGCATGTAAAATGAAGCGATCACACTGTTACCTTAGGGACATGTCTAACCAGTGTTATTGTTAATCTAATGCCTCCAGTGATAAGATGCAATTAAACTGTGTTACAAATGGCACTCCTGCTGTTTTCCCCAGTATGATAAGTAAGTTGCTCCTTTACGCTGCTGAGTGTCCTGGTGTCCCACGGTCCCATGCCCTTAAACCAACTCTTTAGCTGATGTTGATATATTGTGTCTGGTAAACAAGCAATGCCACCATTAAAGTAATCCCATATTTGAGGAATCTCATTGTTGATCGTAATGCTTCTGGTAACATAAAGCATTGTTGGCGTTTTAAAATTTGTACTGTCCTTGCGTGATTGCCATGAACATAATTAAGATGCTTCTTTTCATTTTGTATATGTTTTGTATATTCTTATTGACCAGCAACTGTTTACTTTATATCTTTTTGTGCAGATAGGGATATCCATTTCACCTTGTTGCTAATGTGACCTTTTGGTGAACTGCACAAAACACTTTTTTTGGAATGAGTGTCTTGTGCAGTTCAACTAAAATGTCACGTGGGCAACATCTCTCAATTTTGGTGGAAATGCACAAAATGGTGATTGGAGTTTCCAAAATCTCCGTCAAGTTCTGCTGGTAATCTCGTGCAACATTTTATTAGCCTTTGCAAGATGGAGCCGTCACTGTCACCATAATGGCACTTTATTTTAGTGGAACTGCACAAAAGGATAAGAAAATTATAGTTGCACCTTACATGAGCCGGACAGCCAACCTTAATGTTCCTCGATTTTAGTGCAACTACTAAAGAAGAACCTGCCAGCTCACAAGAGCAAGTACTTCTTGCTAGCTGAATGATGCAATCTTTGCTTCATTTCAGGTGAACTGCAGAAAAAGGCGCATGAATTGAATCATGGAACTCCAGGCAAACCTCATCCAAGTAGAGCTGGAGGTTGAGTTCAAGGAGGCCGCTATTAAAGCGAAATCATGCTCTCCTGTCTCCTTGTTTGTGTTGTGCAAACAGGAATACTCAACTACAGATGTTGTGACGGTCAAGAGCATTCGCCAAGTTCTTTGATTGTATGACATGGCTAGCCAAGATGGATTTAATCCAGATATTCACTTTATCAAAAGGCTCTAATGGGTTGGTTCTGAATCTTGCAAGCTGGGAATCAGTGAGATGTGTAGGCATCTTTGTTGTACTTATTATTTGAATCTTATTTGTTGGTTCTGAATCTTGCAAGCTGAGAATCAATGAGATGTGTAGGCATCTTTGTTGTACTTATTATTTGGATCTTATTTGTTGGTTCTGAATCTTGCAAGCTGGGAATCAATGAGATGTGTAGGCATCTTTGTTGTACTTATTATTTGGATCTTATTTGTTGGTTCTGAATCTTGCAAGCTGGGAAACACAGCATGATGATGCAGAGGACAACAACCATAACAAACAGTTCAAACTTGGTAGTATTATCTTTGTGAAAGTGCGACAAATGTGTTGATCGTGTGCGTCCTGAGAATAATAATTCTAATTGTTGTGAATATTGATCCTGTGGCACTGATAGAACGAGCGAATGCATTGCTTGTTTTAAGTATAAATTTCTACTAAAGCTAATTAAATTTAAGTAAAGTGACCACTAACTCCTGTTATTACAGTACCAATACAGACCCGCTCATGAACCGACGTGTGGCCGAGGGTGCATCTTCTGCCAGACGTGCAGCAGACGAGGGAGGGGTAGTAACTGTTGTCGCATGTACACACTCAGCTTACTGTTGAATCCAGTTCCCCAAGAGCTGAAAAATGAACTGCTACCGCCGCCTACACACTCGTTCACTCGAAGAGACTCCAATGGCGATCCGAGGGGTGAGCGTGCTGGATGTGGACTTCAGCAAGGAGTTCCTCTTTGAGTTCGCTGTTCAGCCCTATGGATGCACCAAGTTGAATGTGATGTACACCAACGATACCGACTCGGTGAAGCTCTGCCTCACCTCAGTCCTATGGCTGCACCGGGTTCTGGAGCATTCGCCCGTTTCATCGACAGCACCGACTGCACCTTCGCTACGGTGGAGAGAAGGAAGAACGCGATGATTCGGCCATCTGGTGCAACAGCTTGTCGACATCCAGAAGCAATACAAGATCATCAGCAACGGGCAGGAGAAGGACTCCGTGGTTGACCTTGCTGAGACCATCATCGACCCCTGATACGCCAACATGAAAGAAGACGACATGAACACGTGGGAGGTACCTCTGAATCTAGCCTACATAACCTATGCGGCCAAGGATGCATACGCATGCTACGACATGTACAGGCAGATCTTGGATATGAGGGTGTGTCTGCTTCCCGTAACCGACGAGTACACGGACAGTCGCAACGTCATGATCAAGCGTGCCAGGAAGGTCTAGATGTTGTACTTTATCTGTTTATAAGCACCTTTATCATCTGAGTGTTTCGTGCATTAGCCTATGTGTCGTAATTATCTGTTTTGTCTGAAATATTTCCTTTAAGAACCCATTAACATGTTTGCTTTTTTAGTGGATATTTGCTTATGTATGTAAACTAGTTCACTTGTCCGTAAAAAAACTAGTTCACTCGGCTGTCGTGCTTTGAATCTCCTTCCTCCCAACGAATTCCTCTCCTCAGGTGGACCCAGCAGGTCTCTGAATTTTCTCCCACTTTCTTTTTTGATGTAAACTGAGTTTTCTCCCGGTACTTTTGAAGGAAATATGCCCTAGAGGCAATAATAAAGTTATTATTTATTTCCTTATTTCATGATAAATGTTTATTATTCATGCTAGAATTGTATTAACCAGAAACATAATACATGTGTGAATACATAGACAAACAGAGTGTCACTAGTATGCCTCTACTTGACTAGCTCGTTGATCAAAGATGGTTATGTTTCCTAACCATAGACATGTGTTGTCATTTGATTAACGGGATCACATCATTAAGAGAATGATGTGATTGACATGACCCATTCCATTAGCTTAGCACACGATCGTTTAGTATGTTGCTATTGCTTTCTTCATGACTTATACATGTTCCTATGACTATGAGATTATGCAACTCCCGTTTACCGGAGGAACACTTTGTGTGCTACCAAACGTCACAACATAATTGGGTGATTATAAAGGTGCTCTACAGGTGTCTCCGAAGGTACTTGTTGGGTTGGCGTATTTCGAGATTAGGATTTGTCACTCTGAATGTCGGAGAGGTATCTCTGGGCCCTCTCGGTAATGCACATCACTTAAGCCTTGCAAGCATTGCAACTAATGAGTTAGTTGCGGGATGATGTATTACAGAACGAGTAAAGAGACTTGCCGGTAACGAGATTGAATTAGGTATTGAGATACCGACGATCGAATCTCGGGCAAGTAACATACCGATGACAAATGGAACAACGTATGTTGTTATGCGGTCTGACCGATAAAGATCTTCGTAGAATATGTAGGAGCCAATATGAGCATCCAGGTTCCGCTATTGGTTATTGACCGGAGACATGTCTCAGTCATGTCTACATTGTTCTCGAACACGTAGGGTCCGCACGCTTAACGTTACGATGACAGTTTCATTATGAGTTTATATGTTTTGATGTACCGAAGTTTGTTCAGAGTCTCGGATGTGATCACGGACATGACGAGGAGTCTCGAAATGGTCGAGGCATAAAGATTGATATATTGGACGACTATATTCGGACACCGGAAATGTTCTGGGTGGTTTCGGAGAAAACCGGAGTGCCGGAGGGGTTACCGGAACCCCCCGGGGAAGTATTGGGCCTTAGTGGGCCTGAGGGAAGAGAGAGGGCAGCAGCCCAGGAGGTGGCGCGCCCCCTACCATGAGGAGTCCGAATTGGACTAGGGGAGGGGGGCGCGGCCCCTCTTTCCCTCTCCCTCTCCCTCTCTTTCCTTCCCCCTTCTCTCTTCCTAGTTGGACTAGGAAAGGGGAGTCCTACTCCTACTAGGAGGAGGACTCCCCCCTTGCTCCTTTATATACGGGGGCAGGGGGCACCTCTAGACACACAAGTTGATCTTCGTGATCGTTCTCTTAGCCGTGTGCGGTGCCCCCCTCCACGATAATCCTCGATAATATCGTAGCGGTGCTTAGGCGAAGCCCTGCGACGGTAGACATCAAGATCGTCACCACGCCGTCATGCTGACGGAACTCATCCCCGACACTTTGCTGGATCGGAGTCCGGGGATCGTCATCGAGCTGAACGTGTGCTAAAACTCGGAGGTGTCGTAGTTTCGGTGCTTGATCGGTCGGGCCATGAAGACGTACGACTACATCAACCGCGTTGTCATAACGCTTCCGTTGTCGGTCTACGGGGGTACGTAGACAACACTCTCCTCTCTCGTTGCTATGCATCACCATGATCTTGCGTGTGTGTAGGATTTTTTTTTTGAAATTACTACGTTCCCCAACAGTGGTATCAGAGCCAGGTTTTATGTGTTGATGTTATATGCACGAGTAGAACACAAGTGAGTTGTGGGCGATATAAGTCATACTGCTTACCAGCATGTCATACTTTGGTTCGGCGGTATAGTTGGATGAAGCGGCCCGGACCGACATTACGCGTACGCTTACGCGAGACTGGTTCTACCGACGTGCTTTGCACATAGGTGGCTGGCGGGTGTCAGTTTCTCCAACTTTAATTGAACCGAGTGTGGCTACGCCCGGTCCTTGCGAAGGTTAAAACAGCACCAACTTGACAAACTATCATTGTGGTTTTGATGCGTAGGTAAGAACGATTCTTGCTAAGCCCGTAGCAGCCACGTAAAACTTGCAACAACAAAGTAGAGGACGTCTAACTTGTTTTTGCAGGGCATGTTGTGATGTGATATGGTCAAGACGTGATGCTATATTTTATTGTATGAGATGATCATGTTTTGTAACCAAGTTATCGACAATTGGCAGGAGCCATATGGTTGTCGCTTTATTGTATGCAGTGCAATCGCCCTGTAATGCTTTACTTTATCACTAAGCGGTGGCGATAGTCGTAGAAGCATAAGGTTGGCGAAACGACAACGATGCTACGATGGAGATCAAGGTGTCGCGCCGGTGACGATGGCAATCATGGAGGTGCTTCGGAGATGGAGATCACAAGCACAAGATGATGATGGCCATATCATATCACTTATATTGATTGCATGTGATGTTTATATTTTATGCATCTTATCTTGCTTTGATTGACGGTAGCATTATAAGATGATCTCTCACTAAATTTCAAGATAAAAGTGTTCTCCCTGAGTATGCACCATTGCCAAAGTTCGTCGTGCCCAGACACCACGTGATGATCGGGTGTGATAAGCTCTACGTCCATCTACAACGGGTGCAAGCCAGTTTTGCACACGCAGAATACTCAGGTTAAACTTGACGAGCCTAGCATATGCAGATATGGCCTCGAAACACTGAGATCGAAAGGTCGAGCATGAATCATATAGTAGATATGATCAGCAGAAAGATGTTCACCATTGAAAGCTACTCCATTTCACGTGATGATCGGTTATGGTTTAGTTGATTTGGATCACGTGATCACTTAGAGGATTAGAGGGATGTCTATCTAAGTGGGAGTTCTTAAGTAATATGATTAATTGAACTTTAATTTATCATGTACTTAGTCCTGGTAGTATTAGCATATCTATGTTGTAGATCAATAGCTCGCGTTGTTGCTTCCCTGTGTTTATTTTGATATGTTCCTAGAGAAAACTAAGTTGAAAAATGTTAGTAGCAATGATGCGGATTGGATCCGTGATCTGAGGTTTATCCTCATTGCTGCATAGAAGAATTATATCCTTGATGCAGCGATTGGTGACAGACCTATTGCAGGAGCAGATGCAGACGTTATGAACGTTTGGCTAGCTCAATATGATGACTACTTGATAGTTTAGTGCACCATGCTTAACGGCTTAGAATCGGGAATTCAAAGACGTTTTGAATGTCATGGACCATATGAGATGTTCCAGGAGTTGAAGTTAATATTTCAAGCAAATACCCGAGTTGAGAGATATGAAGTCTCCAACAAGTTCTATAACTAAAAGATGGAGGAGAATAGCTCAAGCAGTGAGCATGTGCTCAGATTGTCTGGGTACTACAATCGCTTGAATCAAGTGGGAGTTAATCTTCCAGATAAAATAGTGATTGACAGAATTCTCTAGTCACCATCACCAAGTTAGTAGAACTTCGTGATGAACTATAATATGCAAGGGATGATGAAAGTAATTCCCAAGCTCTTCGTGATGCTGAAATCGACGAAGGTAGAAATCAAGAAAAACATCAAGTGTTGATGGTTAACAAGACCACTAGTTTCACGAAAAGGGCAAAGGGAAGAAGGGGAACTTCAAAAAGAAAGGCAAGCAAGTTGCTGCTCAAGTGAAGAAGCCCAAGTCTGGACCTAAGCCTGAGACTAAGTGCTTCTACTGCAAAGGGACTAGTCATTGGAAGCGGAACTGCCCCAAGTATTTGGCGGATAAGAAGGATGGCAAAGTGAACAAAGGTATATTTGATATACAGATTATTGATGTGTATTTTACTAGTGTTTATAGCAACCCCTCGGCATTTGATACTGGTTCAGTTGCTAAGAGTAGTAACTCGAAACGGGAGTTGCAGAATAAACAGAGACTAGTTAAGGGTGAAGTGATGATGTGTGTTGGAAGTAGTTCCAAGATTGATATGATCATCATCACAAACTCCCTATACTTTCGAGATTAGTGTTGAACCTAAATAAGTGTTATTTGGTGTTTGTGTTGAGCATGAATATGATTTGATCATGTTTATTGCAATACGGTTATTCATTTAAGTAAGAGAATAAACTTTTGTTCTGTTTACATGAATAAAACCTTATATGGTTACACACCCAATGAAAATGGTTCGTTGGATCTCGATCGTAGTGATACACATATTCATAATATTGAAAACCAAAAGATGTAAAGTTAGTAATGGTAGTGCAACTTATTTGTGGCACTGCCGTTTAGGTCATATTGGTGTAAAGCGCATGAAGAAACTCCATGCTGATGGGATTTTGGAATCACTTGATGCTTGCGAACCATGCCTCATGGGCAAGATGACTAAGACTCCGTTCTCCGGAACAACGGAGCGAGCAACTGACTTATTGGAAATAATACATACTGATGTATGCAATCCAATGAATATTAAGGCTCGCGACAAGTATCATTATTTTCTGACCTTCACAGACGATTTGAGCAGATATGGGTATATCTACTTGATGAAGCAGAAGTCTGAAACATTTGAAAAGTTCAAAGAATTTCAGAGTGTAGTGGAAAATCATCGTGACAAGAAAATAAAGTTTCTAGATCTGATCGCGGAGACAAATATTTGAGTTACGAGTTTGGTCTTCAATTAAAACAATGTGGAATAGTTTCACAAATTCGTGCCACCTGGAACACCACAGCATAATGGTGTGTCCGAACGTCATAACCGTACTTTATTGGATATAGTACAATCTATGATGTTTCTTACCGATTTACCACTATTGTTTTGGGGTCATGCATTAGAGACAGCTGCATTCACGTTAAAAAGGGGCACCATCTAAGTCCGTTGAGACGACACAATATGAACTATGGTTTGGCAAGAAACCAAAGTTGTCGTTTCTTAAAATTTCGGATTGCAATGCTTATGTGAAAAAGTTTCATACTGATAAGCTTAAAACCCAAATTGGAGAAATATTTCTTCATAGGATACCCAAAGGAGATTGTTGGGTACACCTTCTATCACAGATCCGAAGGCAAGACATTCGTTGCTACGAATGGATCCTTTCTAGAGAAGGAGTTTCTCTCGAAAGAAGTGAGTGTGAGGAAAGTAGAACTTGATAAGGTAACTGTACCTTCTCCCTTATTGGAAAGTAGTTCATCACAGAAATCTGTTCCTGTGACTACTACACCAATTAGTGAGGAAGCTAATGATGATGATCATGTAACTTCAGATCAAGTTACTACCGAATCTCGTAGGTAAACCAGAGTGAGATCCGCACCAGAGTGGTACGATAATCCAATTCTGGAAGTCATGCTACTAGACCATGACGAACCTACGAACTATGAGGAAGCGATGATGAGCCCAGATTCCGCGAAATGGCTTGAGGCCATGAAATCTGAGATGAGATCCATGTATGAGAACAAAGTATGGACTTTGATTGACTTGCCCGATGATCGGCGAGCCATTGAGATTAAATGGATCTTCAAGAGGAAGATGGACGTTGATAGTAGTATTACTACCTACAAAGCTAGACTTGTCGAAAAAGGTTTTTGACAAAGTTCAAGGTGTTGACTATGATGAGAATTTCTCACTCGTATCGATGCTTAAAGTCTGTCCGAATCATGTTAGCAATTGCCGCATTTATGAAATCTGGCAAATGGATAACAAAACTGCAATCCTTAATGGATTTCTTAAAGAAGAGTTGTATACGATGCAACTAGAAGGTTTTGTCAATCCTAAAGGTGTTAACAAAATGTGCAAGCTCCAGCGATCCATCTATGGACTGGTGCAAGCATCTCGGAGTTGGAATATACGCTTTGATGAGTTGATCAAAGCATATAGTTTTATACAGACTTGCGGTGAAGCCTGTATTTACAAGAAAGTGAGTGGGAACACTAGAACATTTCTGATAAGTATATGTGAATGACATATTGTTGATCGAAAATAATGTAGAATTATTCTGCAAAGCATAAAGGAGTGTTTGAAAGGAGTTTTTCAAAGAAAGACCTCGGTGAAGCTGCTTACATATTGAGCATCAAGATCTATAGAGATAAATCAAGACGCTTGATAAGTTTTTTTCAATGAGTACATACCTTGACAAGATTTCGAAGTAGTTCAAAATGGAACAGTCAAAGAAAGAGTTCTTGCCTATGTTACAAGATGTGAAGTTGAGTAAGACTCAAAGCCCGACCACGACAGAAGATAGAAAGAGAATGAAAGTCATTCCCTATGCCTTGGCCATAGGTTCTATAAAGTATGCCATGTTGTGTACCAAATCTATTGTATGCCCTGCACTGATTTTGGCAAGGGAGTACAATAGTGATCTAGGAGTAGATCACTGGACAGCGGACAAAATAATCCTTAGTGGAATAAGGATATGTTTCTCGATTATGGAGGTGACAAAAAGGTTCGCCGTAAAGGGTTACGTCGATGCAAGTTTTGACACCGATCTGGATGATTCTAAATCTCGATCTAGATACATATTGAAAGTGGGAGCAATTAGCTAGAGTAGCTCCGTACAGAGCATTGTAGACATAGAAAATTGCAAAATACATAATGGATCTGAATGTGAAAGACCCGTTGACTAAAGATTCTCTCACAAGCAAAACATGATCACACCTTAGTACTCTTTGGGTGTTAATCACAAATCGATGTGAACTAGATTACTGAATCTAGTAAACCCTTTGGGTGTTAGTCACATGGCGATGTGAACTATGGGTGTTAATCACATGATGATGTGAACTATCGATGTTAATCACATGGTGATGTGATCTAGATTATTGACTCTAGTGCAAGTGGGAGACTGAAGGAAATATGCCCTAGAGGCAATAATAAAGTTATTATTTATTTCCTTATTTGATGATAAATGTTTATTATTCATGCTAGAATTGTATTAACCGGAAACATAATACATGTGTGAATACATAGACAAACAGAGTGTCACTAGTATGCCTCTACTTGACTAGCTCGTTGATCAAAGATGGTTATGTTTCCTAACCATAGACATGTGTTGTCATTTGATTAACAGGATCGCATCATTAGGAGAATGATGTGATTGACATGACCCATTCCATTAGCTTAGCACCCGATCGTTTAGAATGTTGTTATTGCTTTCTTCATGACTTATACATGTTCCTATGACTATGAGATTATGCAACTCCCGTTTACCGGAGGAACACTTTGTGTGCTACCAAACGTCACAACGTAACTCGGTGATTATAAAGGTGCTCTACAGGTGTCTCCGAAGGTACTTGTTGGGTTGGCGTATTTTGAGATTAGGATTTGTCACTCCGAATGTCGGAGAGTTATCTCTGGGCCCTCTCGGTAATGCACATCACTTAAGCCTTGCAAGCATTGCAACTAATGAGTTAGTTGCGGGATGATGTATTACAGAACGAGTAAAGAGACTTGCCGGTAACGAGATTGAACTAGGTATTGAGATACCGGCGATTGAATCTCGGGCAAGTAACATACCGATGACAAAGGGAACAACGTATGTTGTTATGCGGTCTGACCGATAAAGATCTTCGTAGAATATGTGGGAGCCAATATGAGCATCCAGGTTCCGCTATTGGTTATTGACCGGAGACATGCCTCGGTCATGTCTACATTGTTCTCGAACCCGTAGGGTCCGCACGCTTAACGTTACGATGACAGTTTCATTATGAGTTTATATGTTTTGATGTACCGAAGGTTGTTCGGAGTCTCGGGTGTGATCACGGACATGACGAGGAGTCTCGAAATGGTCGAGACTTAAAGATTGATATATTGGACGACTATATTCGGACACCGGAAATGTTCTGGGTGGTTTCGGAGAAAACCGGAGTGCCGGAGGGGTTACCGGAACCCCCCGGGAAGTATTGGGCCTTAGTGGGCCTGAGGGGAGAGAGAGGGCAGCAGCCCAGGAGGTGGCGCGCCCCCTCCCATGAGGAGTCTGAATTGGACTGGGGGAGGGGGCGCGGCCCCTCTTTCCCTCTCCCTCTCCCTCTCTTTCCTTCCCCCTTCTCTCTTCCTAGTTGGACTAGGAAAGGGGAGTCCTACTGCTACTAGGAGGAGGACTCCCCCCTCCTTGGCGCGCCCCAAGGGCTGGCCGGCCTCCCCCCTTGCTCCTTTATATACGGGGGCAGGGGGCACCTCTAGACACACAAGTTGATCTTCGTGATCGTTCTCTTAGCCGTGTGCGGTGCCCCCCTCCAACCGCCCCATCGCCCCACCTTATCCCCTGGGCGACCGAATCCTAGCGGTTCAACCCCCCCCCCCACTCGCACCCGGTCACCCCACTTCCTCACCCACTCTCCCATGTCGCTCCCCCCTTCCAAATCCAATCTGGATCAGGGGAATCGTGCTCGGCGCCCCGCGCAGCTCGCCCGACCCCGTCGCCCTTCACCAACGACCGTGCCCCGCCACCTCATCTCCATCGCCACACCTCGCCCTCTCTCTCCCTCGAGCGCGCCCTCGCCTGGATCGGGCACTGCCCGACGCTGCCCGTCGCCCGCCCGCCGCGCCTCCATCCTCCTTCGCGGCATCACCTCGTCGACGCCGCCCCAACACCTCCCCTCGTCGGCGCCACTTCCTCGCCGGACCGCCCCGTTCCCCCCCCCCCCCCGCCTCTGCTTCGCCCAGCGCCGCCGGACGTCCTCCCCGACCTCCTCCCCGCGGCTCTCCACCGTGCCTCGCCGCCTCCTCTCCCCGTCAACGGCCGTGAGTCGCTGTTCCGCTCCTCCTCTCCTCCTCGCGCTTGCCGCGCACCGTGCGCCCACACCCGCGCCGCCCGCACTCCCTCCGCCGTGCGTTGTGCGCGAGCCCGCACGCCTCGTATCACGGCCTCGCGCCCTGCATGCCCCGCTGCTAGCTCTGCTTCTGCTGCCCGCTGCAGTGCTGCTGCTGCTTGCTCCCGCGTGCTCGCGCGCCCCCTGTCGCGCACCGCCTGCCGCCGTGCTGCTCTGCTCCGGCCCCTACCCCGGCCGCCCCCTGCTGCCCACGGCGTGCACGACCGCAGTGGCCACTGGCGCCCTGTGCAGCCACGGGTGCCCAGCTGCGGCTGGTTCGGGCCACTGCCATGTGGACCCGCCCCTAAAAAAAGAGAGATAAGGAAAATAAAACGAAATAAATGAAATTAAATAATTAATTAGTTAATTAATTGTTTGGAAAAAAATAACCTAATTAATTTGATTTGCTAAACTAATAGCCTATGACAGTGGACCCCCCTAATTAAACCTGATTAAAGTCAGTCCATAATCTCTGTTAAAAAAGGTATATATGAGACAATGCCATGTGGGTCCCAGCAGGCTCATTGACTAGTCAACTAGTCAATATTGACTGCTGACTGGGCAGTCAACTGGACCCCACCAGTCAGCATCATAGGTGAACTTGGGTACACTCTCTGTGTACCCGTAGCATTTTACCCATTTTATTTCGAATTTATATAATTCCAGAAATTCATTAAAACTTTGATAAATCATAGAAAAATAAACCATAGCTCGGTTGAAAATACTTTGTACATGAAAGTTGCTCAGAACGACGAGACGAATCCAAATGCGCAGCCCGTTCGTCTACCACGCGTCCCTAGCATAGCAAACCTGCAACATTTCACCTCTAGTTCATTTGTTCGGAATCGCGAAACACCGGGAATACTTTCCCGGATGTTTCCCCCCTTCGTCGGTATCACCTCCTACCGCGTTTGGGCATACCTAGCACCGCGTATTGCCTCTTTGTGTTTTGTGATGCTTTGTTTGCATTATATTTATTGTTTCTCCCCCCTCTTCTCTTCGGTAGACTACGAGACTGACGTCGATGCTGCCCTGATCGACTACGGTGTTGACGACCCCTTCTTGCCAGAGCAACCAAGCAAGCCCCCCCCCCTTGATCACCAGATATCACCTACTCTTCTCTATACTACTTGCATTAGAGTAGTGTAGCATGTTACTGCTTTCAGTTAATCCTATACTGCTGCATAGCATGTCCTTGCTACTACTGTTGTTACCTTTACCTGCTATCCTACTGCTTAGTATAGGATGCTAGTGTTCCATCAGTGGCCCTACACTCTTGTCCGTCTGCCATGCTATACTACTGGGCCGTGATCACTTCGGGAGGTGGTCATGGGCATATACTATATACTATACACTGTTACATCACCTGTGATACTGTTCGGAGATGGGGGCTGAAGGGGCAGGTGGCTCCATCCCGGTAGAGGTGGGCCTGGGTTCCCGACGGCCCCCGACTGTTACTTGTGGCGAAGCGACAGGGCAGGTTTAGACCACCTAGGAGAGAGGTGGGCCTGGCCCTGGTCGGCGTTCGCGGATACTTAACACGCTTAACGAGATCTGGGTATTTGATCTGAGTCTGGCCATTTGGTCTATACGCACTAACCATCTACGCGGGAGTAGTTATGGGTATCCCGGCGTCGTGGTATCAGCCGAAGCCTTTGTGATGTCAGCGACTGAGCGGCGCGCGCCGGGTTGGACCGCGTAATGTGACTTCCTTTGTAATGGAGGTTGCTAGGTCTGCTCTCCGGCCGCGTACGCAACGTGCAGGTGTGCTCAGGGCGATGGGCCCAGACCCCTACGCGCTTAGGTTTAGACCGGCGTGCTGACCTCTCTGTTGTGCCTAGGTGGGGCTGTGACGTGTTGATCTTCCGAGGCCGGGCATGACCCAGGAAAGTGTGTTCGGCCAAATGGGATCAAGCGTGTTGGGTTATGTGGTGCACCCCTGCAGGGAAGTTTATCTATTCGAATAGCCATGTCCCTCGGTAAAAGGACGACCCGGAGTTGTACCTTGACCTTATGACAACTAGAACCGGATACTTAATAAAACACACCCTTCCAAGTGCCAGATACAACCCGGTGATCGCTCTCTAACAGGGCATCGAGGAGGGGATCGCCGGGTAGGATTATGCTATGCGATGCTACATGGAGGTCTTCATTCTACTCTCTTCTATATGCTGCAAGACGGAGGCAGCCAGAAGCGTAGTCTTCGACAGGACTAGATATCCCCCTCTTATTCTGGCTTTCTGTAGTTCAGTCCACTGATATGGCCCTTTACACATATATCCATGCATATGTAGTGTAGATCCTTGCTTGCGAGTACTTTGGATGAGTACTCACGGTTGCCTTGTTTCCCCCTTTTCCCATCTCTCTACCCGATTGTTGCAACCAGACGATGGAGCCCAGGATCCAGACGCCACCGTCGACGATGACTCCTTCTACACTAGAGGTGCCTACTACTTCGTGCAGCCCGCTGATGATGGCCAGGAGTAGTTAGGAGGATCCCAGGCAGGAGGCTTGCGCCTCTTTCGATCTGTATCCCAGTTTGTGCTAGCCTTCTTAAGGCAAACTTGTTTAACTTATGTCTGTACTCAGATATTGTTGTTTCCGCTGACTCGTCTATGATCGAGCACTTGTATTCGAGCCCTCGAGGCCCCTGGCTTGTATTATGATGCTTGTATGACTTATTTTAATTGTGGAGTTGTGTTGTGATATCTTCCCGTGAGTCCCTGATCTTGATCGTACACATTTGCGTGCATGATTAGTGTATGATTGAATCGGGGGCGTCACACTCGTGGTCAGTGATGTCAGTGGCACCAAGTGCTTGAAGCTCATTTGAGATGTCAGTGAGGCGATCGAAGGTTTATTGAACATTTTCATTGTCGAGTCTTTTGAAGCGGTTGAAGAGATTGCGAAGAACGTCAACTCGAGAGTCATGCTGTGTTGAGACTCCTTCATTGACTTTGGACAGCCTATCCCAGATAAGCTTAGCAGTTTCCGAAGCTCTCACTCTACCATACTGTCCTTTGCTCAGATGGCCACATATGATGTTCTTCGCTTGAGAGTCGAGTTGCTTGAATCTCTTCACATCAGCAGCATTCAGAGAAGGTGTGACTGAGGGAACACCATTTTCCACAACAAACCAAAGATCGTTATCAATTGCCTCAAGATGCATTCGCATCTTATTCTTCCAGTAGGGGTAGTCTGTCCCATTGAAGGTAGGACACCCAGCAGAGACCTTGATCATACATGCAGTCGACATAACTAAAACTCCAGGCGGTTAAACCAAAATCACACAGAACAAGGGAGTACCTTGCTCTGATACCAATTGTAAGTGCGTTATATCGACTAGAGGGGGTGAATAGGCGATTTTTATGAATTCTTCACTAAGGAATTTGCGGGTGAGGAAATTCCTAAGCGAAGAACTACTTGCAGCGGAATAAGTACTCAGATGTAAACATAACAGAACATAAGCATGGTCATCATGATGAAATAAAGACAAGAACTGAGTACAGAAAGCGTAAACATAGGATAACACAGAATAACACAGGATGAAGACAAACAGACTAAAGAAATTGAACTGAGGAAATTGAGAAAGTCTTCAGTCAAAGTCTCCAAACAGATATGAACAAGCGAACAACCCAGTAATGAGGGAATGAAAGAGTTGAGGAAATAGAACCAGTAAGCTTGGTGAATACAGTGATTTGGTAGACTAGTTCCAACTAATGTGTCAGTTGTACATCTGGTTGGAGCGGCTAGGTATTTAAACCTGAGGACACACAGTCCTCACTGTATTCTCCTTGAGCTAAGATCACACAGACCTCGTCCAATCAGTCGTGGTAAGTCTTCAGGTGACTTCCAAACCTTCACAAACTCGGTCACTCGGCGAACCACAATTCCTCTTGGATGCTCTAGACCATGACGCCTAACCGTCTGGAAGAAGCACAGTCTTTAAAGGTAACAAGCGTTGGATCCACGCAGGATCAATCTCTTTAGTGATGCTCAATCACTTTGGGTTTGTAGGTGTTTGGGTTTGGGTTTTTCCTCACTTGATGATTTTCGCTCAAAGTCCTCGGAGGCTGGGATGCTCTCAAATGACAAGTGTCAGTTTCTCTCGGAGCAGCCAACCAGCTAGTGGTTGTAGGGGGCGGCTATTTATAGCCTAGGGAGCAGCCCGACATGATAAGACATAAATGCCCTTCAATAATATGACGTTAGGTGGGTAGATATTTTGGGACAGATGGCGTGTAGCACAGCAACGGTCGGAAATTTGAGGTTCAAATTCCTCAAGGCTATCATGTTCCTCACTGCGTAGGCAATCCGCACTAGTGAATTCCTAACTCCTAAGTCACAACAAATTCCTTAGCGACTAGAAGAACTTCGTCTCTGTCACTGAAGAAAATGACTTGAGTTGTATGAGATTCCCAATGGCTTCACTCGAAGGGATTGGTAGGTGTAGGATTTTGAGTTGAGCGTCACATGGAAATTTTTCCTTAGTATTTCCTCGACCCCCTTTAACAGTATGGTGTTTCCTATGACTCAAGAAAGAGAAAATGAAACTAAGAAAACAAAAGTCTTCACGCTTCATGTTCCTTGAATGAATACCAAGTCTTCAGGTCACACCAATTTCTTCACTTTCAAAGTCTTCAGAAAGTCTTCTGAAAACCAAAATCTTCAGTCGAAGATATTCATTTTTAGGGGTCGACTTTCTCTGTAAATATCAAACTCCTCATAGACTTATAGACCTGTGTACACTCATAAACACATTAGTCCCTTAACCTATAAGTCTTCAATACACCAAAATCACTAAGGGGCACTAGGTGCACTTACAAAAGGCCATTAGGGGAAAGTCCACTCCCAACAAGGAAAATGAAGTGACATCTTAGTGAGGACATCCCTACCATAGTTACACTCACGGCTCTTGTTACTACACTATTGGGCCAATTAGTAGAGCTCGCGCACGCCAATTAAATTATCAGGTAGTTTCATTTCTTGATAATGAGAATTGAAGGGAATCGTTGCATGGAAAACAAAAAGATTCCAACAAATTCACCCAAGTTCTAATCTACTAGATGCTAGCAATGAGTGAGGGAAGTCTACATACCCTTGTAGACCAAAAGCGGAAATGTTCTAATGAGCGTGGTTGGCGTAGTTGTACTTTCTTTGCGATCCAATCCGATCCAGCACCGCACGAACGGCACCTCCGAGATATGCACACGTACGTCTCGGTGACGTCTCCTTCTTCTTGATTCAAGAAGCGGGAGGGAGAGCTAGATGGGTTCTAGGTGAGCATGACGACGTGGTGGTGGAGTTTATGGTGGACCTCTCGCGGGGCTTCACCAAGCGTCTGCGGAGGAGGGAGGATTAGCAGGGAGGGAAGGCACCTTAGGTGTGGGGGGGCTGGAGGCTTGCCCTCCAAGCTCTAGGGCCAGCGTCCAAGGGGGCAAGGAAGTCCCCTCATTTCCTTCCCCGCCAATCGTGATCCCCCTTTTTTAGGGGTCTTGATCTTATCCCTTCAGGATATTATCATATTTCTTTTAGGGGGGATCTTGGTGCGTCTGGACCAGGGGTGTGGGGCCTTGCCCCACTACCCACGTCCATGTGGGTCCCTCCATGCAGGTGGGGCCACTCTGAAACCTTCTAGAACCTTCCCGGTATAATACCGAAAAATCCCGAACATTTTTTGGAACCCTGAAAACCACTTTCCTTATATGAAACTTTATCTCCGAACAATTATGGAGCTCCTCATCATATCCTAGACTTATATGAAACTTTATCTCCGGACAATTATGGAGCTCCTCATCATATCCTAGATCCCATCCAACATTCCAAACTATATTCGGTCTCACCATTATGAATATCCCATTACTGCTCTAGGGTTACCGAATGTTAAGTGTGTAACCCTACGGGTTCGACAAAATGCGGACATGATCGAGACAACTTATCCAATAGAGGGACCTGGATTCCCATAATGACTCCCACATATTCAACAAAGATCTTTATCTGTTTGAACCACAATGTCGAGGATTGAAACAATCTCGTATTCCATTCCCTTTGTCTCACAATATTTTACTTGCCGGATATTCGATCATCGGTATCACCATACCTAGTTCAATCTCGTTACCTGGAAAGTTCTCTTTACTCATTTCGTAATACGATATCCCTGTGACTAAACACATTAGTCACATACTTGCAAGCTACTTAGGATGTCGTACTACTGAGAGGGCCTAGAGATATCTCTCTATCACATAGAGTGACAAATCCCAGTCTCGATCCATACCACCCAAATAGTACCTTTCGAAATACCTGAAGAGCCCCTTTATGATCACCCAGTTACGAAGTGATGGTTGATACCCACAAAACATTCTTCTAGTATTAGGAAGTGACATGATCTCATGGTCAAAGGAATAGATACTTGACATTAAGAAAGCAATAGCAATTTGAACTTAGTGACACGATCATATGCTAAGCTTACGATTGGGTCAGTCCATCACATCATTCTCCTAATGATGTGATCTCATTATTAAATGACAACTCATGTCTATGGTTAGGAAATCTTAACCATATTTAATCAACATGCTAGTCTAGTAGAGGCTCACTAGGGACATGGTGTTTGTTTATGTATCCACACATGTATTCAAATTTCCAGTCACCAATTATAGAATGGAGAATAAACACTTATCAAGAACAAGGAAATATGATAATAAGAACTTTATTATTGCCTTTAGGGAATATTTCCAACAAGAATATGATGCCGCCTAAATTGGATGCATTTGTGTTGTTTAGAAATGATGGGCCTAGCATGGACAACATGGATGGATATTGGAGCATGATCAAGTGTGGATATTAAGGTGTGCGCACAAGGAAGAAGAACGGAATTTCTAGTGGAGTTTTTAGCACTTTGAAACCACGATGATGACATACAAGGACCTGTTGTTGGGAAACATAGTAGAAAACAAAAAAAACAGCCTAGGGATCAAGATCCCAGGATCACTATGAAGATGCATACAATGTTAGATCCATTCGTTGCCAACTTCGAGTTGCAGTGGAAGAATAGTTGGTGTAGATCATTCTTGAAGTCCCTTGAATCGTCCCATGTGGTCCCTCAAACGAAGATCGAAAGCACGATCTCTCTACGGATTGCATGCGTACGAGATCGATGATCCAGCAGCACTTCACTTTTCAGAGCTAGGCATCGCTGGAGAACTTGAAGAGGGAGGAAGAGCCTTGCGGCGGCACTCTACTTTTCTGGAGAACTAGAGCTTGTGAGAGAAGGGGCGCCTGAAACAAGAGAGAGGGGGGAGAACTTGTCTCTGGGGAGGGTGCCCCCTTACATATATATAGGTGTGGGAGGGGGCCTAGACGACTGGAGGAGGGGAATTCCTCCCTTGGGGGAGCCACCCTTCTCCAACTCCTAGTCGCCTGCTTAGCTTGTATGGCAAGCCAAAGGGGGGCGCCACCCTTATGGAGCCTCTAGGTCCATGTGGTTGCTCCTTATAGACTTTAGCCTACTATATGGCAGCCTATAGCACCTAGAATAATCTTGGGGGTCCCGATAAATACTGTCGCCCTCTTATATTATTATTAGGTCCCTCGGAACTTTTCCACCTTCCTGGTTTTCTTCGAAACGCTTCTGGTTTCCCCGAAACACTTCCGGTTTTCTCTCGAAACAATTCCTATTATCTCGGGAACTTTTCTGATGATATTTTCTCAAACTCCCAACCTCGGGTTCATGTCAATTCCTTGGACGCTCCCTGGTAAGTTGTCCCTTGAAGAAGCAAAATTGTGTCTCCCTCTCCACCATGGAAGCAGAGTATTTTGCCACCGCAAGTTGTCGTACTCGATGGCTGGATGAGGCAAACATCGAAAGGCTATGGTATTACTACGAACAAGATGCCTCTTTATGTGACAATGAGAGTGCAATTAAGATCGCCAACAACTCCGTTCAACATAGCCGCACCAAGCATATTGCCATTCATCAACATTTCATAAGAGATCGTGTTGGAAGAGGTGACATTGAGATAGCTCATGTTGGCAGTAACTAGCCGTCATGGCCGAGGTGCAACAGGCGGCTGATGTGACGGCGGCCTGATCTTTCGATGAGAGTGAGGATAATTATCGATTTGGTGGATTTTGACCTTGACGATCCGGCTATACCATACCCGACGATACGCCTCGACAATGGCTAAACCAATCTCCGATGTTTATTGACCTTACCATAGGCACGATCAACCTGAACAACGAGGTTCGAGTTCCTGCAAGCAACCGAAGAACCGGCAAGAACAAAGGTGAAATTGCAATCTGAAATTGCGGATGAAAAATTAAGCACACGAACTAGATGAAAAGTTGGGGTTCCACTGTGGATCTGACAAGGCGGTAGTCCTACACGTCTCGTAGATGCGAATTGTAGCAATGGCTAGACAATACAATAAAATCCGAGTCTAAACCCTAGAATATGATGACTATTTATTAAAGGTCGGTGTGGAGATCGCTTCGTCTATTTTCTTGGAAGTCAAGATGTGCCTGTTAATCTGCCAGACCCACACGCGATCTGATCTGAAATAAACTTCTCGTATGAATCTGGTGGCAAACTACCTCCAGGGCCGGCCCTGGGGTATGGCCGGTGGGGCGGCGGCCCAGGGCCCAGGCGGGAGGGGGGGCCATGATGTAGTACATATACATACTAATGCCCAGCAAAAAATAGGTAAAAAAAGGGATGGGCTAGGGCGCGAGGCCCATGCAATCGATTACGAAGCGTTACGCTAGCGCCTTAGCGATTGGTACCGGCTGCTCATTTTCTTTTCCTTCGCCTGGAGTCTGGACGGTTCGTCTCTAATCTCTTCATCCTGCCTGCCGCTCGATGCTCGGCGCCTCGCCATCTCGGCCGCCGCCGGCTCGCCGCTGTGCGCCCCGCACAGCAGTCCGTAGCTCAAAGTCTGCAACGAGCCAACGAGGTAATCCATGATCCATTCCATCCGTCAGTTTCTTCAGCCCGTGAGCACACCACAATCCATAGAGTTAGTAATAGTACGTATACGTATCCATGATCCATCCATGTTTCTGATGACCTGATCCATCCCCCCAGATCCCAATTTGACAATTTCAGTAGTATATTTTATTTTTTATTTAGTATGTACGTATTCAACTATCCACATGACCACATGTATGTCTAGGGTTCCAATCATCCGATGTATAAATTCTTAATTCTTTGTACCATCTTTTCTTCATGATTTTAGGACATAATCTTGCCATGTTACCTAAGAAGAAGCAATTGTTGGTGCTGAAAAAAGGAGAAGAAAGAAAGAAAGTATTATTGCATCAAGAAACGTCCGAAGAAACCTTTTTGAAGCACTGAAGTATTATTGTTGTTGATGGAGTCAGTTGAATTTGGTTCTTATTTGAGGTAATCATGGCTTGTTAGTTTAATTTGGCTATCTTTTTAGTATTATTATTGTCAATGAAGTCGGTTCGAATTTAGTTATTATTGTTGTCGATGGAGTCAGTTAAATTATTATAGTCAAATTTGGTTAAATTTATATAGGGGCCCATGTCACCGAGTTTGCCTAGGTACTAGGCCTAGATGCACAACACGCAAGGCTATGCATGGGCTCATTTGTGTGTACTGCTTGCCATGCATGTGGGCTGGTCACGTGCATGCATATGGGCCCCACCTTGACATGCATAACAAAATGAGATGGATTACATGTTCGTATGCCTTTGTCCACTGGATGCATGTTTATTTGATAATGCTCAAGTGTAAATCTTCTGTATTAAACTTCGCATCTTCAACCGAGGTTTGTGCAGTCTTCTTTAATCCTGCATATAAAATATTGTGTTGTATTTTTGGTTCGGATAACAAAATAATAATTCATATAATTTCTATTAGAATTCATCTGATAATTATCTTTACGCGTAATAACTGTGGTTATATCCGTACGGGTCATGTCCATATCTGCGGCACTCTCGGTCTTCGTGTTTTGGATGTTCCAGGAGGACAATACAACATGCGGCTCCTTGAGCAGCACCGGCTCACAGAGGACCAGATCGTCGACGAGCAGGCGAACAAGGAGGTCGTCGCGGCCATGGTCACCAAGAATTTGGGCGTCACGGATAGGCAACGAGTATTATACGAGTCCATGTGTAGCGCCCGCGCCATCCGTCGTGAGCGGTGGTGGCTCCGCGTTAACAAGACTGAGTGCGACCGCCAGTCCGAGTAGATCACAGCCGAGGCGGCACATGCGATTGCGGACAAGAACACCGACAACATCAACAACTTCACGATCGTTTGCGCCAGGCCGCAACATCCACGAGGTTGGACCGTCCACGTCTATCTCACCTCCAATAGAGAAGAGCAAGATGTGGGACACGGACATGCCCATGGCCGGCAAAAATTTAGACTAGAACAATTAAATCCTTAACTTTTGCTGTGTGAAAAAACCTCTATATTAATGAAATGCCATGTCCACTTCTATTTGGTGCATCATTTTTATTTGGTGGACCAAGTTGGGCGGCTAGCTCCCCTGAAGCTGCCCACGGACACATCCAAACATGTCCACTTTTATTTGACGCAGTAATTGCGTCGCAGCGAACCAATCTGTGGTTAGATGGTTAGAGGAATTGTTGTATCCCCAATCTATTAAGGTTCAAATCCTGATGCTCACGTTTATTCCTGAATATATTTCAAGATTTTCGACGATGCACATTCAATGGAAGGAGACGTTCCCGTGCCTACAGTGACTTCACAAATTTCAAAATGAAATACCGACTCAATCTTTCGAAGGTGCTCATAGGGATAGGGTGTGCGTGTGTGCATTCATAGGGGTGAGTGGTTCATAGGGATGAGTGTATGCATGTGTATATGAGCGTTTATGTCTGTAACGATGTTTAATAGCATCGGAGATGCCCTGAATCTAGTCTAGGAAAGAATCCTATTCCAGATCGCTGGGATTTTCTAAACTCCCGCCAATAGCATCGCGTTGTTGGCCTTATCGTCCGCCGGCTTTGGTCCTGGACTTAGCAAACCACCACATTGTGCCAACCAATTTCAGCAAGGCAAATCAAATCATCTTCAAAACCTTTATACTACAAATCCTCCATCAATCCAATAAGCTAAATAGCCAATCGAATCGGCGGCAACAAGCAAAGCAAATATCATCATCATCCAACATGACAAACATATTTTACACTACAAAGTAACTACCCCCACAAATGAAGGAGCATAAATAAATAAAAACAAATAACGGCTTCTAAGTAACCACCACTAGCTGGGAGCAGGAAAAGCTTTACAAAGGAAGATGGCACCAGGTGAGGAGGTTATGATTTTGGGGGCAAAAAAACAACCAGGAACCAAAAACTAATCTAGACATGCCATCAACAATCACCACCTGTGGCAAGGAGATGGTGTGGACTTGATACATATCACCTCACCTTGTCTCATGAATCTAACTGTTTTCTTTCTCCCTATCTCCTAGAGTCCTACCATTGTTTAGTGGCCTGAGTCATCTCGTTGGCTGATCAGATGTCTGGTTGTTAGATGCTGCTGGAGTTGATGACATGGACGGGTGGGCTCCGTTATCCTGGGGAGGCGCGACTCCCCACTTTGGGTCCGCGTCCAGCGGCTCAACCACATGAACTGCCCCGTCACTCATTCCAACTGCAATCTGGTTAGGCTCCAAGGGATGCGCCGCTACAACCATGGGGTACACATTTGCCCCGCTGTTGGATTAACAAACAGGGTAAATAATAAGCAAAACGCAACCACGTATAAAAACAAAAACAAGCAGTGACACTGAGCAGCATACCTAGATATTGAAGGAGGCACATAGGCGGAAAGTGCAATCCTGCAACGCAACCTAAGGGACTCGGCTTCAAATACTCCAATAGCACCATCACAGAAACCAGCGTAAACCAGGAGACCATCACACGAGTATATTGCACTCGAAACTGGCGCTGGCAGTGCATCTCTTGGGTACCACTGCATTTGCATCAAGTAACAGGGGAAATCAATGAAGATGCCCAGTAACAATAATAATCCATAAAGGAGAAAGAAGCAAATATGTATAAATCAAAAATATTTAGCAATGACATGCAGTGAGTAATAAACCTAGGGTAAGAAACAGTGTGAATATGGAATAACGAGCAGATACAAAAATAATAAATTTCAGTCATGACTAACCGAGCGCGAGCATTCAAGATTTCCATCATAGATTGCCAGTTGGCTCTCATGAACTACAAGAAGATGTGTTTGGTCATTGTGAAACTGGACCCTTGTATCGCCAACTAAAGCACCAGAGCGATTTGCCGGGGGTTGGATATATTTTGATTTCTTCTTCTCCCAACCATCAATGCTCCAGACGCATAGCTGCAAATTTTGGTTTCATCAATCAATGATTTGAGAACAAATATATGACATCATAGTTGTTTGCCCAATCGCAAAGAAAATACAATAAACAGACTAATGAATGGCCTGGCATGCGACTAACATGGATTGGACTGTTTCCGCATAGCAATTTGAACATTTAGGCGGTACAATAATTTATAACAGAGTAAAAGATCATACCTGAGCATCAGCACCTGAAGATACAAGAACATTCATTGATTGAGAAAATGCCAGTCCGGTAATCTTTTTCTGATGACCCTTGAGCTTGCTTTTGACCTAAGTATTTTTGTGGAGTTGACATTAGTACATGGCTTTCGAATCAAGATTTAGTGCAAAATAAATCAATATTAAGTGCAAATCCAACATGAAAGGATTCAATTGTTACCAGACTCAAGTATTTAGAAGTGTCGGTTGAAAATTTTTGATCGACAGAAATTGTAATGGTTTGTTCGGTTTGTGTCCAAAATCTATCTTACCAAAATTTTATCCACACTAGTTCATTTTTCTTGCCAACATTGGACGAATCATGGGCAACCAACACCATGAACAAAATTTGGGCTAACCAATTTTTTGGTAGGGTGAGCTTGGGCTAAAACTTAATACACCCTAAGTGTAATCTCAGATACATCAAATAGGGCAAAGCAAGAGGAGATACAAAACATATCTTCTATATCTAAATAGCTAGCCCCCACTAACTATTTCTCTCAACATGCAAGCATGCCACATCATCGAACAACATGCATGAGAAAAGGCCCACCCCCAATGTCTCTTAACATGCAAGCATGCCACATCATCATGACATGCATGGAAAAAAGACCTATCTCAACATGTAACATACATGAGGGTTTTCATTCTATTATGCTATATACATTTAATAAACATTTTACAACTATATAGTAATCAAGCACAATAAATTATATGTATTTTTATTGTTAGCTTTTTATATTATTACTTCAAATATTCATGTTTCATACAACGAGTCACATTGAAATATGTTGCAAAATATTCCCGCAACAACGTGCGGGGTATCATCTAGTTATTTAAAAGCAATGATACATTGATACTTCAATTCAAGTGAGTTTCATAAGTTAGCAGCACACACCTCATCAACACGGACATTGTAGATTTGAATGGTCGAGTCCTCCATTCCTATAGCAATAATATTATTGTCCTGTGGGTGGAATGCGAGGAAAGTCGCAGCAGGTGGAGGTGCCATGAACGTAGTCATGACCTGTGACAGATTTCACACATCTAATCAGGAAAGTTGGATAAAGGCAGTAATGCAATTATGGTTCCTGTTATCTGCAGTAATGGCTTATCAGGGCGCTATATTACCCTAAGTGTGCACGTTTGGTTGGGGGGGGGGGGGGGGGGATTGTCTATATGCTATATGCTGGAGAAGCCATTTACCTTGAACGTCATCATATTGAACAAAGAGACTTTGCCACCAGATGCAGACATAACATAGGAGTCATTTTTGGACAACGCAATGCAGGCAGTTGCTTCTTCTGGGTTGCCATCACTTGTGTCATTTGTCATTAGAATCCCATTTGCTGGTTGCCACAGGTGAGGCGAAATAGATGCAGTAGACTAGCAGAAGAGGGTAAAGATAATTCAGAAGGCAAGCAAAAAAAGATTGCAACTGATCCAAATAAATACAACTTCAGTCTACCTTGCCATTAGGATTCCTGTCACTGCGTTGCCATTTCCACAGCTTATGAACAGCATTGGAACCGAGAGACAAAAGTGCAACACCACTATTTGTATACAACAAACGGACAACCTGTTGAGGAAACAAATAAAATGTGACTCATCAGAAATTTTACATTGCCCAGAGCATTAACAAAATTGCTTGGCGAATAGTGAAGTGCCAATTATATAGCAAAAAACTACAGGCAAATACAAACCTTTATGAAATAATAACTACAGTCAAATATCAAACAGACAATATGACTACCCTCTTCTATATCTTAAAGAAACAGATTGTATGTGTAAGTTGAAATTGCATGCTCAATATTTATAACTCAATAAAACATACAGATAACTAAAGGTAATTATGCAACTTGGCCAACATACTTTTGTTGGAGATGCTGCTGTATCTGGACAACGCCGTGCCCGAAGATGTCCTGAATCAATAATGTCGGCCAACTTCCAGGTCTTCAGCTTTTCAGATTCATCAGTTATTCTTGGTTTAACATCCGGCGTTCTGCTAACATCCACAGATGCCTGCAAATTTGTTCACGACATTTAGCAAGACAATGTATTGAAGAACAAAGAAAGGCTGTGGGAACTAACCAGTCCACTCATTGATACTGCAGGCAACATCCTATCAGGTCGCTCTGAGTTCACTGCTATAGGACTAGATACATTTGAAGCAGAACCAAGGTTGGTGAGCAGTGGAGGCTACATTAAAAGAATTAGAAGTGAGTACATGGCACTTACTAATACGATCTTCAGTAATTGCCAGGCCAAATAGAAATCAACATTATGCAGCTAAAGTGGAATGGTAGTTGAATGAATTAGTTGTTTCAAAATCATCATTGGAACTCATCTTGTGTGCACCGTACAGATACAGCTGGATGCAAATGTCCTTTTAAGACTGTAGGCAACAGTCGCAGGCTCAAATAAAGATTTCAGCATAGAGCAAAGAAAAACAAATACCACAAAACAAGAAACACCAAATTCATGTAACATTTATACCCTAAGTGAACCTAGGACATAAGCAAATGTTGATGAAAAGTATATGCATCATTACCTTGGTATTAATTTGTTGAGGAGGTCCACGAGAGCCTTCAAAAGCCCTGCTCTCCAGCATCCTCAGCAAACGCTGCCCATCGGTGTTCGCTAATATTTTTATTCCATTATCGTTTGCTGTAACAGCAAGCAATGACCCTTCTCTATTGAATCTCAGGCGCGGGCTTGCCTGCATAAATCAGTAAAAGTCAAGCAAAAAACACTTGGTACGTACATTCATAAAAAAAGCTACAGATATAGACTTACAGGCAGTCCACCCTCACAGTCTGTTGTTGTCAGTATGTTGGTGTTATCCATATCCCAGAATTTAACAACGAATTCATCTCCAGCAGCCAAAAAATGGTTTCTCGTTGTGTCAAACTGGACAACACCCAGTGACCGTTTCCTGAAGCCATTATATGTCCTCTTAATAGCTCCTTCAGTCTCATTCCACTCGACCAAGTGGGAATCACCGTCTTTACTAGTTCCACAAGAGAAGAGCCTGCAAGGAAATTTCAAAACATACAAATTATATGGGTGTGAAATTCTAAAAAAATGAAGTATAATGTAGATCTTTCATCCTTCAGCGTGTTAGCTTAATTTTTCACTTGAAGCTTCTCACCTTGTACCATCAGCACTATAAGACATGGTAGTACACCAATGTCCAGGAGCATCGTAGTCAACCCGTGAGCCCAAACAGTCGTATAACCATGCCTTGATTTTTCCATCGATGGCGGTAGAAAAGATAAACTGCAGAGAAGCTAAAGTTGCAGAAACCCACAGACAGATGATAAAGATGAAATAATTTGAAGTACAAGACTGGGATACCAAAATTAAACTAAGTGAACCTGACAACATGGGTAGCAGCCAAAACAATAAGTACAGTATCAGTGCAAAAATGGCAGAGCATAGCTTAAGAATAGCAGAGGTGAAATCATCCAGAAAGTACCTGAATGTTCTCCTTGTAGTGAGGGCAAACAGAGTACACTGAAGCCTCATGGCCTTCAAATGTGTATTGCTTTTGTCCGGACTGAGCATCCCATACCTGCAAATGAAATGTGCAAGCATGCTAAGGATGTTCTCTTTCATTCTAAAAACAGTGATATCATGAGTAACCTCACCTTAATGAGTTTGTCATCGCCACATGTAATAATTGATAGGGACTTGTTGGGGTGAGAGAACGCAATGTCATTGACCCCCCCAATGTGAGCATCAATCTGTGCAATTCACAAAGAATCAAATAGTTAGCAACCTTTAAGCGGTTCCGATGAGGATTAGTTTGGGCATTATGGGGAGTTAAGGACTCTGTCCACCTAAGGGCTCGAATCCAAACCTCACGTTGTCAAACAGACCGAATGGAGGTGTACATAGAAAACTATTTGATATATAGTCTCATCAATACCTCTGCTTGCTGTCTTAACTCTCCGTTAGGAACAAACGTATAAGTCTGAACGATATGCTTTGAAAATGCCACACCTGAGAATCAAATCAAGCTTAAAGAATCAATCTTACAGACAAGCAAGAAAAGTGACAAGGAATAGAACAATCCTGAGCAGAGAAGCATGCCCAAATGATATGCACTCCCAAGCATAAAACAATGCCCAAATGCTATCTTTTTATTGAAAAATGGCGCGTGTTTGAATAATGCAGTTAAACTGCCTGTTTCCATACCTAAAATATTTCCATCAGGGCTCCACAGACACCTATTGACACATATTGCAGCATCTTTCATTAGTGCAGCCTGAACAAAGAACAACACATTTTATGCATTAGAACTCGACAATATAAGTCAGAATGCTGCTAATTACAGGCTTACAGCACATTAGAAGTTGCTAACAACACAGAATAAAATAGATCCAAGAATTTATCATTCAAATAATGACCTGCAATGGCAAGGTGCAGGAGCCAATGTCCCAAACTTTAAATGTCTTGTGTGCTATCCTTTCGCGTGAACCAACTTCCCATATCCCAATGTCACCAACATTTGTTCCAACTGTTTTACAACAGACATTAAATACATAATATGCACTGACAACGTAAAAATTCAAGAACCAAGCAAAGTGTTTGAAGCATGTACCTAGAAGAATAGTTTGTTGAACAGGATGGAAATCCAGGCTCATAACATTAGAACCCTGATTGAGTGTGCGAACAACTTGTTTGGGGAGGTCTTCTTGACTGTAAACATTGGGAGGATGGCTTGCACCAGAAAATGACACCTAATATAGTTTTTTTAAGGTGTCAAAACTGCTTCATCAATCCACTGTTTACATAAATGAGTAAAGAGCAGAAACTATGGCAATTCCAAGTTCACCCAAATACCTCATCTGGCTGGCCTACACGCATTCTTTTCATCAGATGTTCAGAATCTGCAGACTGATAGTCAATGCCAGGCGCACTTGTAGGAGTCCTTGGATGCTTCAGAAATGCTGCTGCAAACAAATAGAGCATCCAAACAAAAAATGAAACAACATTGAAACAGTGACAGACACCATTTTGCTGAATTGCAGTTTTATGATACCTGTGTTTGGTGGCTGAACAAGACCGGGCGGCCCTTGTGCAATAGCAGGATGTGGTAAGGAGGGATTGGGATTTGTCATCCAACCAGCAATTGCATTTGGAGATGGTGAAACCACAGGTTGAAACGGCTGCAAGATTGAGAATATAGTAAATGATAGGATGATATAAAAAGTCAAAATGTTCAACTATAGCCGTGATACGTACAGCATGAGCACCCATTGGAGGGAATCCAGCTGTCTTGGGGATTGGTCCAACAAGAGGACCATTGGCAGGGGGAGGAGCTCTTGCTCCATTGGTAGGAGCAGCACAGGAGTGATCCGTGAAGAGTGTCTTTATGTCAGGGTTTGGTCTAGGATTCTTGCAGAGCTGATGTTGCCAGTTAAGACTACATGACATAAAAAATCAAAGCAGCCCAGTTAGCATCAACCTCCAAAAGAAACTAAAGCAGGAGAAGGCAATACTGAAAGCCTTGTAGGTCTTCATTATGGAAACAGCCCAAGCATTGCATGTGTTGAATATAGGCAGTATGCAGAAAAAATAGAAAAGAAATACGGCATGTCACAAACCTACACATCTTTGTTATATTCTGCAAGAACTTGCCATACAGAGTAGCCAACTGACACCCCAAAAAAATTGTAAGTAGAAATCATATCAAACATATTACCAAGGTAAGAAGCTATGAATGAGTACCTAAAACTTGTTATTTTGCTAATTCTCAGTTGCTTGAAATTATCACAAATCCCTGAAATTGCATATTAGTTGCCCTAAAGTTACAACCTGGAAGGGTGCAGTTTTAGTGTACTCTGCAATTTGGGTTCCATATGTTATATCTGGAGTGGCATGAGGTAAGAGTGGTTGGATGTTGATCCAAAGGCTTAGAAATGTGACTCAGATGAGGAAAATATTCAGGCAACTTACGAATAGTCAACTCCTAAAGTTCAAGCAATCAAATGTCCCAAGTACGTATGGACAGCATTTATGAAATGGACAGGACAACTCCCTCTTCACAACTACAAGCAGGATTTGGTAAAGCACTAGAAGATGCTAATTCTGTTTGCCTTTTACACAATCACCCCTCTTAATTTCCGAACTAAATGGTTGGAGCATGACCATTGGCAATCAAGAATCATAAATACCCCTTATACATCGTGAAAGTGCTAAACTTCGAGTTTGTGTCCATATAAAGACTGCACACCTCTTTTTCTCACTCATCCATCTCATTTTAAGGAAAGGTGGAAACACGGCCAGAAGAAAACAAAAAGAAACGGAAACCCTCCCAATATAGCAGCTTTGTGACAGCTCATTTCCAATCTTATAAGTACCATTAGGAAAAACATGCGCTGGCCTGCTATGTTATATACAAATTTAAACAGAATCTTACGGGCGTCAAATCTTATTTGCTCAAGAAATAATAGTACAAATTGTTCAAGCAGATCGCATCCCTCTGTAGAAAAAAATAGTAACATGGAATTAAATGCATGCAATGAATAAAATTAACCAATCACCTTTGATTGATCAAAGTGCGCAGTCTTGAGGCTTTAAATGGTGGGAAATTAAGCTTGTCCCGGAACAGAGGGTTTGCCTCGATAAGCTTCTTAAGCTCCATGAGCATGATATTCCGGGCTGACTTTGTATCCCCGTATTTGGACAGCTGCTCATTTTGCCTGTTTGTGAATTAGACAGAATTACATCCACATTAGCACAATGCACAAGCATTCTGCTGTACAAAAATGCTCCAAACAAGCGATTAGCACCATACCTAAAATTATCCAGAGTCAGCAGCTGCGTTATCTCCTTGAACAGCTCCTCGTTAAAGGAGGCAAACACCTTCAAATCCTTGACGAGTATCTCCACTGCCTTGGCCCGATCATGCCTGCAAAAGGCAAACTGAGTTGAGCGCCCGCAAATCGCTGCTGATCCTGAGCAAATGAGCAGGAGAGAAGAGGCTTCAATATGAGTTACCTGTCGAGGGCTTCAAGGTACTTCTGCTTGCGGATCTCAAAGAATATCTTCATGGAGTAGCGGTTGTCCTCCACCTTGGTGAAGCCGCTGAGGTACCTCTCCACCTCGTCCCACTCCCCACCCTGGACAAGGTCCTCGAAGTGCTTCATGTTGAAGTAGAAGCCCGATTCCTGCTCCAACCTGCGCGACCAAAATGGACGGGGGGTTAAAAAAAACAGCTTCAACAACTCCAGATAGCTCCAAAACTTTGTCTTGATCAACCAGACGAGACGAGACACTTACTTGTGCACCGTCTCCTTGAACTTTTCCTCGTCGAGGAACTGCAGGATGAGGAAGACCAGCTCCCTGCTGAGCGACGACATGGCTCCCCCGATCCCGCCCTGCGTCTCCAGCGCTCACGACGAGGGAGGACTCCCGCCTTGGCGGCAGATCCCCTCCAAAATATCCGTAGAAACCAGCGCAGGGCCCCAACCGCCCCCCGAAAAAACCGCACCAAACACCCAACGAGTAGCTCAGAACCCTAGCAGGACGAAAACCCCGGAGACGAAACGGGCGGCGGGAGCGAGGTCACAGCCCAAGCGGACCCATCCCGGCGGGATCTCCCCCGATTCCGGCGGCCCGGCCGCGGATCTGCAGCTCCTGGCGCCGACCGGTGGCGCACGCGTGTCTCCTCCCTCAGCGGCGCAGCACGTAGACTAGGGTTTCGCCGCCGCCGCCGCCGCCTGCTGCTGCTTCCTTCTTCTCCCCTTGGCTCTAGCCGACGGACGGGTTTGCCTTTTCTTATCTCTCTCTCTCTCCCCCCCACTTCGCTTTCTCTCTCCAAAACCAGTCTCTCTCTCTCTCTTTGGAGTAGGGAGTATTTATTTTTCTGGTCTGCTTTTGGTTTTTTGGGGCTGCGTTTTATAACCACCCCGCCCCGTCTCCCCTTATATAGGCCCCGCCAGATTACACGAGAGCCCACGACCACGCACCTCTATTTACTTGGCAGCCACTGACGAGGACGGGCGACAGGGGCAAACTGGGTAAAGTCCCATCGTGAGGTCCGCAGCCACAGGTAGGGGGTAAACTTTCGTTAACCATTTCTCGCATCCTTCCTCGTACCCATTCATTTCTCCCTCTCACGCATCCGCGGTTTCGAAATTTGAACGGGGCCTGCCAGCCAGGGTTGAGGTAGCCGCGCCCGCTACAGGATACCCAACTTTTCAGGCGTCTACACTTTTGGTATCTTTCTTACTTATAAGTTATAACCACAATAATTGATGCATAAGTACCGCCACAAAAATATGGATAAGTTTCGCCTACTAATATTAAGAGGATGCTATATTTAATCCATCACGTCCCGGCCAAAAATCATGGCCGAGCACGGCGCCGCAAACGCAAAATATGTTCGTCTCATGTTTGTATGGATACACATTTCTGTCGTAAATTTAAGTCAAATTTGCGTTCATGCGGACACGAGACGAACGTGTTGCGCATCCTCTCGGTGTCCGCCTCAAGCACACGCATTGGCTGCCCCAATCACCACCATGGGTCCCACGTGTGTGGGAGCACTAGTAGAAAAATGGTCAAATATTCAGCTCATTAGTCCCGGTTTGAATTTGAGCCCGCACTAATGTGACATTAGTGCCGGTTCCAACGGCTAGGCGGGCCGCTCTCATTAGTACCGGTTCGTGCCGAACTTTTAGCACCGGTTCATGCCACGAGCCGGTACTAAATAGAGTGGTGGCAGGATGTTGTCAGTCTGGGGCCCCTCCAGCACCTTTAGTACCGGTTCGTGCCTCGAACCGGTATTAAAGGTCGTCCTATATAAACTCTTTGTCCACCCGCGCTCTGTTCTCCCCCCTTTCCCCTCTCCTCTCTGTTCTTCCCTTCTTCCTCAGGGCAACCTACGTCAAGCATAACTCCAACACCGTGTTCACTTCCCGGACTCCGCCGAGAAGAGACCATCACGGTTACACACGCGGTTGATGTATTTTAATTAAGATCAACTTCAGGTTTTCTACAACCGGACATTAACAAATTCTCATCTGCCACATAACCGCGGGCACGGCTTTCGAAAGATCAAACCCTGCAGGGGTGTCCCAACTTAGCCCATGATAAGCTCTCGCGATCAACGAAGGATATTCCTTCTCCCCGGGAAGACCCGATCAGTCTCGGAATCCCGGCTACAAGACATTTCGACAATGGTAAAACAAGACCAGCAAGACCGCCCGATGCGCCGACAATCCCGATAGGAGCTGCACATATCTCGTTCTCACGGCAACACCGGATGAGACAGGCTACGAGTAAAACCAGGCTTCGAGTTTCCCCGAGGTGGCCCCGCAGGCGGCTCGGTTCGAACCAGCACTTAGAGAAGCACTGGCCCGGGGGGCTAAATAAAGATGACCCTCGAGAGCGCGACTCCCAAGGGAAAAGTAGGTGGTGGTGAGGCAAATGGTAAAACCAAGGTTGGGCCTTGCTGGAAGAGTCTTATTCAAAGCGAACTGTCAAGGGGGTCCCATAAATCACCCAACCGCGTTAGGGACGCAAAACCGGGAACATAATACCGATATGACGGAAACTAGGGCGGCAAGAGTGGAACAAAACACCAGGCATAAGGCCGAGCCTTCCACCCTTTACCAAGTATATAGATGCATTATTTAAATAAGAGATATTGTGATATCCTAACAAAATATCCATGTTCCAACAAGGAACAAACTCCAATCTTCACCTGCAACTAACAACGCTATAAGAGGGGCTGAGCAACGCGGTAACTTAGCCAAACAACGGTTTGCTAGGACAAGGTGGGTTAGAGGCTTGGTTTAACAATATGGGAGGCATGATAAGCAAGTGGTAGGTATCGCAGCATAGGCATAGCAAAAGAGCGAGCAACTAGCAAGCAAAGATAGAAGTGATTTCGAGGGTATGGTCATCTTGCTTGAGATCCCGCTAGGAAGAAGAACGAGTCCATGAAGAAGACAAACGGACGTAGTCGAACGAATCCTCACAACTCCGGAACGAAACCGAAGCTAACGAGAGAAGCAACCCGGAAACAAACAAACAACATAGTAAACAACCACCACATACACATGGCATGATGCACAAACAAGTATGATGCATGTCCAATTTAATGAGGCATGGCATGGAAAAGTGCAACAAACGACACTACAAATTAAGTGGAGCTCAATATGCAACGAGTTGCATATTGACGAGACACCACATCAATTATTTAGTTCTCTCTCGGTTATGTACCCAACAATATTAAATGTAATTAAACATGGCAAGGGGTGAAGCATATGAAAACTACCTAACTAGGCAAGTTTAAATGAGGCCGGAACAACAAACAACAAATCCGGAAAATCCTCATGTGCATATTTTAGATTTGGTACTGTTCTGCCTAAAAACATATTTTATTGTTTTTAAACATACAAAGTAATGCTACCATGTTAATCTAGGCATTTTTCTACCCCATTTACAAATCCGGAAGCGACGCGCTGCGGACGCAGTCAACGCGCCTGACCGGATCGAGCTATGCTCGATGCAGGGGAAGCAGGGCGACGGCGCGAGAGGAACCGGGCGGAGGCGACCCGATCCGGCGGCGGGGAGCTCCTGGCAGATGACGAAGAGGGGGATGGCGGAGACCGGCCGATCTGGACGAGGGGAGGTGGATCCCAGCGAGGTTCAACGGATCCGGCTGGCTCCAGGCAGCGGCGGTGTGCTTGTTCATGAACACAAGAGAGAGAGAGAGAGACGGTCAGAGGAGCCGGAGAGCCAAGAAAGGGAAGAAAAAGGGTGCGAGGCAGGGGACCTGTTGGGTTCACCGGCGACGTTCGTTCACTGGAGGCGGCGGGGGAGCTGCGGCCATCCATGGCTGTACCTGGTACAGAGAGGGAGAGGCATGAGAGACGAGGGAGAGAACCAGAGGGCAGAGGAACGGAGGAGAAGAAGAGGGGAAGGGGCGACGGGGTCCTGGTGGTGCTGCTGCTTGCAGCCGACGGCGAGCTGCTCGTGATCCCCTCGGGATCGAGCAGAGGAGGCGATTGGGTCGAGGATGAACGAGGAGGGAGATGAGCTGTGGGTGGTTGGATGGATCGGGGGGAACCAGAGGAGAGGTGGGTGGCGAGCGATGGTTGGGGAGGGATGGATCCCGATGGAGATTTGGTGGAGTGGCGGCGCGGCTGGGAGGATGGGGACAGGTCCCTAGATTTTAGGGTTTGGTCTAGAAATGGACTAGGGGCTATATATATAGACTAAAGGGGATGATTTGGATCCCCCGATCGCGGTCGGGCGGACCGGAACAAATGGGTTAGGGAGTCCAAAAGAGAAAACGGAGATGTTTTAGAGATTATTGGGGATGATCCGGATTCATCGGTAACGACAGACCGGATCGGGTTCAGGTAAGTTTCGGACACGCATACGAGGGGTCTGAGAGAGGTCAACGAGGACAAGGGCCTGACAAAATGACAACGGAGGCAAAGAGAGAAAGGGCAACTGCGAACGGCTACGAGTTTTATGAAAACATGCAGATGCAATGCGCATGATGCTAAGAGATGAGATGCATGACATGAACACAATGCAAAACAACAGACAAACCCCAGCCACGGAGGAAATAACATATCACATCGCCGGAAATGGCAAGAGTTGGAGTTACAATTATGGAAAGTTACATCCGGGGCGTTACAACACTCCACCACTACGAGAGGATCTCGTCCCGAGATCTAGGATGGCACCGGAGGGAAAACGGAAGAGGAAGAGAAGAGGTAAAACTAAGTTGCTTCTTTGACAAAAGAGTGAAACCAAAGAACCTTGAAAGGTTGAACAAATTGACAGAATACAACGAAGGTTAACAAAGTTGAAAACACTTCGTTAGAAAAGGAACAAGGAACATTACTAGAACCTTGTAGGTTGAAAGACATGGAAAAAAGAGCTTCACGAACGAAAAGAATATGACCACCTCGGTATAATGAGATAGTCAAGGAACAAGAATGACAGAATTTGGACAGCACTCCGGTAGAAAAGAGAAGGAAAACTTGATAAGATGGAAAGAACTTGAAAAGAGAACACCACACTCCGGTTAAATAGATTAGCAAGGAAAAGAACATGATCTCGGCAAAACGAGATGATGAGTCAAAGAGAGTAACATCACAGTACCTCCGGAACGAAAGAATGGAAGTTAGATGGTTGAAAGAAAAGAACGGAGAAGATAATGACAACTTCAACCACAATTGAATTTGGAAAGCATCCTTCCAAGAAGGTTAAAACGGAGTTGTTGGAAAATCAACAATGAAAAGAACAAGCTTGTTATGGGCTTATGGAACACCTCTCAAAATTATGGTGTGACAACCCGCCACTAACGGAAACATTTGATTGGATTGAGATCAACAAAGAGATGAAAACTTCTTCGCCGAGATGAGGAGAAAATTGGATCATAGATAATCACCACAAATAGCTACATTCCTTAGGGAAGGCTATAGGTGAAATATAACCCAATACCATCCAACAAAAAGATTGAATGGTTGAAAAGATCTCTTGAACGAAGATAAAATGATGGATTTAAATATGTCACTCTTAAAAACTTGTGAATCATGGAACACGAGGAGAAATTGCCAAGGATGACATAACACCATCTCAAGAGATAAGGTAGAAATAATTGCATTTCGGAATGCAAGATGAAAGAATGCTTGAGCTCCTCAAACACGAATCTTGAAGAACACTTCGAGAATGAATTGAATCCTTGATGAACCACCATGAAGAAACTCCATGAAGAACTCCGGTAAAAAGGATGATAGAAAGAAAGAGAAGTTGAAAACACAAGGTGAAGCCTTGCAATGATTTAGATGGAGCTTCGCGACGAGATAATGCGGAAAACTTGGAACTCCGGAAAAGAAAAAGATGAAGCATCTCGAACCGAGAAATGTGACATGATGAACAACTCTGGAAAGAAGAAACTAGATCACTTGGATGAAACCATAATAAGAATTACGTTATGCATATCCTTCACCAATTTAAATTGATGACAAGCAACGGATTTGACATACCACTTATTCTCGTAGAAAGGATCAAGAGAGATATAGCACAAACTTGGGAAGGTATTGATGGAACCACCTATGGAATTTGGAAACAACGAATGAATTGACATGATAACCAAGGAAGGGAATTCTTGAACGAACCACCGTAAGAATTGAAAATGAACAAAGAAAAATAAAGAAACACCGGGAAGAATTAGCAAACGAACGAAGATACTTGAGAGAATTTAGATAAAAATGAACGAATAGATCACGAGCTGAATAGAGAATACTTGAATGATGCACCGGTAAGATTTGGAGAACGAGAGCTGAAAGCTTGAATGAATAATTCTGAGATGATGGGCTCCGGAGAATCAAACTGAAAAGAATCCTGAAATGCTTCGGATGGGTGAAAAAAAATTCTCACAATCGAAAACAATTATGAGAGGATGACATCAAGCTAGAGCCATGAATCTTGAAGAGAATGGAGCAAGATTTAAGAGAAACTCTTCTTCGGTCTTCAAATGTTGAGAATGACGATGAGAAACACCACCATGAATTGTTGAGGCACTCCGGAATGAAAATTGGAAAGGTTGAACCAACGATGAAAAGAGTTTGAAAGATTTTGGAGAAATACATATGACTGATGATAATTCATTCTTACGTCAAACTTCAAAAAGAATTTGGGAATAGCTCCGGGAAAATTAGAAGAGTCAGGTAAGATCCTGGGAAAAGACCTGTTGGTTAGGGCCCACTCAAAAGAAACACCGTTGAATGATTGCTTGAAAAGAGAGATTGCACCGGTTGAATTAAGTGACTTGAATGAGATAGCATCCTCAAAAGAAATTGAGTGAATTGAGAATGGAAACTTGTATCTTCTGAGATATCTTCATCGCTCCGGAATAATTGAATAGCGAGAAGTGGATGATTAAGAGGTGCACCGGTACGAGAAAACATTTGAAACGAGGAAAAAGGTATGATCGACACCGAAAGCTTGAATTGAATCCACCGGAGAAGAAAAGAATGAAGAATGATAAACTTGAAGCTCTGTTAGAATCTTCCTGAGAATCACCGGATAAGAACATTGACGGAAAAGAATGGAGAGACTTCCCATCTATAAGATGGATACTTGATTAAGAAATCCGAGTCCTTGAAGAAAAAGGGTGGGAGGGTGGGAAATCAAAGGCAACTTGGGTCGGATGAAACGAACACCGTTGAGAAAAAGATTAGAATTGACCTTGCGAATGTTGGAATGATCGGATTTACTTGGAGAGAAGCACACCGGTTGGAAAGGATTGAAAAGACACCCTTGATGAACAAGAAGGATTACCATCCACATAGAAACATGAGAACACCACTTGGAAAAAGGTATGGAATCAACACTTGGCATTGAAGCAACTCGAATACCACAAACCAAAACAAAAACAAAGGATTTGGCTTGCAGAATAAGCCAGAAACAAACATATGATAGATCCCATATCGTATCATGTGTCTGTTGGAAAGATATCCTATGAGATACTTGAATTCCCACTTATAAACTCCCGAAACTTTCTGGTTATGCAATCAGGTGTTGGGGATACAGGGGACACAAAATATATCACCCAAACTAAGAATACCTAGATCTAGCTGTATCCATCCTTCAACACATAACCAAGAAACCTTCGGAAATCGTCTACCTCAACCTTTGAAAAGCATCCGTTATACGAGTTATGTCAATACTCCCGAACTCCCGCCCCAGTACTGGGTGGCGTCGAGGTTATCTCACCAACGAACTGCATAAAAGAGATTTTCGATGTCGGCGTACTAAACTCAGGTATTTCAGAACTGCAACGATAAAATTATGACGACAACACCTCAGAGCTCAACTCCCCGGGACACTTCCACTAAACCCCTGACAGGAGGCACCAAGACAATGTTCTCATCATAAAACCATCGGAACGATTCCAAGATACCCGCGTGATCCTATAAAAAAAATAGTGAAATTTGAGAAGAGAAGAGTCAAAACTCTACGTCAGGATGCCTTACCAGAGCGATGAGGAGACTGGGAAGTAAAAAGAATTCCTAAACTCTCCGATATATAATTCCTAAATGACTCAAAACATTTTTCTAGACGCAACTCGGCCGCTAAAAATGATCAATCAGTGGGGGCTCCTAAGGTCGGGGAAGGCTCTGATACCAACTTGTAACGCCCTCGATGCGGCTATCTCCCACGTGTCGAAGCACGACTTAGAGGCATAACCGCATTGAAAGCAATGTCGCAAGTGAGGTAATCTTCACACAACCCATGTAATACATAAGGGAACTAGATACATAGTTGGCTTACAATCGCCACTTCACGCAATACATGAGTAGAGCATTTCATCAAACAGATACAATCAAGGTCCAACTACGGAACCAAAATAAAAGAAGACTACCCCATAAGCTATACAGATCCCCGATCGTCCCAACTGGGCTCCACTACTGATCAACTGAAATGAAACAACACAATGAACAAGATCTTCATCGAGCTCCTCCTTGAGCTCGGGTGCGTCACCTGCATGGTTCATCGGCACCTGCAAACTGGTTTTGGAAGTATCTGTGAGTCACGGGGACTCAGCAATCTCACACCCGCGAGATCAAGACTATTTAAGCTTAAAGGTAGGGCAGGGTAGTGAGGTGGAGCTGCAGCAAGCGACTAGCAAATATGGTGGCTAACATACGGAAAAGAGAGCGAGAAGAGGAGGCAAAAGCACGGTCGAACAACTATGATCAATAAGTGATCCTAGAACAACCTACGTCAAGCATAACTCCAACACTGTGTTCACTTCCCGGACTACGCCGAGAAGAGACCATCACGGTTACACACGCGGTTGATGTATTTTAATTAAGATCAACTTCAGGTTTTCTACAACCGGACATTAACAAATTCCCATCTGCCACATAACCGCGGGCACGGCTTTCGAAAGATCAAACCCTGCAGGGTTGTCCCAACTTAGCCCATGATAAGCTCTCGCGATCAACGAAGGATATTCCCTCTCCCCGGGAAGACCCGATCAGTCTCGGAATCCCGGCTACAAGACATTTCGACAATGGTAAAACAAGACCAGCAAGACCGCCCAATGCGCCGACAATCCCGATAGGAGCTGCACATATCTCGTTCTCAGGGCAACACCGGATGAGACAGGCTACGAGTAAAACCAGGCTTCCAGCGGCTCGGTTCGAACCAGCACTTAGAGAAGCACTGGCCCGGGGGGCTAAATAAAGATGACCCTCGAGAGCGCGACTCCCAAGGGAAAAGTAGGTGGTGGTGAGGCAAATGGTAAAACCAAGGTTGGGCCTTGCTGGAAGAGTCTTATTCAAAGCGAACTGTCAAGGGGGTCCCATAAATCACCCAACCGCGTTAGGGACGCAAAACCGGGAACATAATACCGATATGACGGAAACTAGGGCGGCAAGAGTGGAACAAAACACCAGGCATAAGGCCGAGCCTTCCACCCTTTACCAAGTATATAGATGCATTATTTAAATAAGAGATATTGTGATATCCTAACAAAACATCCATGTTCCAACAAGGAACAAACTCCAATCTTCACCTGCAACTAACAACGCTATAAGAGGGGCTGAGCAACGCGGTAACTTAGCCAAACAACGGTTTGCTAGGACAAGGTGGGTTAGAGGCTTGGTTTAACAATATGGGAGGCATGATAAGCAAGTGGTAGGTATCGCAGCATAGGCATAGCAAAAGAGCGAGCAACTAGCAAGCAAAGATAGAAGTGATTTCGAGGGTATGGTCATCTTGCCTGAGATCCCGCTAGGAAGAAGAACGAGTCCATGAAGAAGACAAACGGACGTAGTCGAACGAATCCTCACAACTCCGGAACGAAACCGAAGCTAACGAGAGAAGCAACCCGGAAACAAACAAACAACATAGTAAACAACCACCACATACACATGGCATGATGCACAAACAAGTATGATGCATGTCCAATTTAATGAGGCATGGCATGGAAAAGTGCAACAAACGACACTACAAATTAAGTGGAGCTCAATATGCAACGAGTTGCATATTGACGAGACACCACATCAATTATTTAGTTCTCTCTCGGTTATGTACCCAACAATATTAAATGTAATTAAACATGGCAAGGGGTGAAGCATATGAAAACTACCTAACTAGGCAAGTTTAAATGAGGCCGGAACAACAAACAACAAATCCGGAAAATCCTCATGTGCATATTTTAGATTTGGTACTGTTCTGCCTAAAAACATATTTTATTGTTTTTAAACATACAAAGTAATGCTACCATGTTAATCTAGGCATTTTTCTACCCCATTTACATATAAAGATTATTTAAAACCGAGCTACGGTTATTTAGTTATGAAATAAAACATTTTAGCATGGCATTGAGCAAATTTAATCAAACAGCATTTTAAACATTTCAAACATGGATGAAAGTGACATATTATGAAACTAGACAAAACCCTAAGCATTTTACATGTATAAGTTATTTACAAATGATGCACGGTTCTGGAATTATTATATGCATGATGTTGAGGGTTTTCTGAAAACTTTAATCTCTGCATAATTGATAGAATCGCAGGGAGGGAAAAAACATGCATTGGGCTGAATCTGGCTGGCCCGACAGGAGTACTGGGTGCGGCTTGGGGGTCTCTCACCATGGGCCAAGCCCAGAACCGTGGAGAAGGCGCTGGGGCAGGCCGGCCGGGCCTTGCGGGCTGTTGCGGGACTTGGCGCTCCCGAGGCCACGCGGAAGCGACGCGCTGCAGACGCGGTCAACGCGCCTGACCGGATCGAGCTATGCTCGATGCAGGGGAAGCAGGGCGACGACGCGAGAGGAACCGGGCGGAGGCGACCCGATCCGGCGGCGGGGAGCTCCTGGCAGATGATGAAGAGGGGGATGGCGGAGACCGGCCGATCTGGACGAGGGGAGGTGGATCCCAGCGAGGTTCAACGGATCCGGCTGGTTCCAGGCAGCGGCGGTGTGCTTGTTCATGAACACAAGAGAGACAGAGACGGTTAGAGGAGCCGGAGAGCCAAGAAAGGGAAGAAAAAGGGTGCGAGGCAGGGGACCTGCTGGGTTCACCGGCGACGTTCGTTCACTGGAGGCGGCGGGGGAGCTGCGGCCATCCATGGCTGTACCTAGTACAGAGAGGGAGAGGCATGAGAGACGAGGGAGAGAACCAGAGGGCAGAGGAACGAAGGAGAAGAAGAGGGGAAGGGGCGACGGGGTCCTGGTGGTGCTGCTGCTTGCAGCCGACGGCGAGCTGCTCGTGATCCCCTCGGGATCGAGCAGACGAGGCGATTGGGTCGAGGATGAATGAGGAGGGAGATGAGCTGTGGGTGGTTGGATGGATCGGGGGGAACCAGAGGAGAGGTGGGGGGCGAGCGATGGTTGGGGAGGGATGGATCCCGATGGAGATTTGGCGGAGTGGCGGCGTGGCTGGGAGGATGGGGACAGGTCCCTAGATTTTAGGGTTTGGTCTAGAAATGGACTAGGGGCTATATATATAGACGAAAGGGGATGATTTGGATCCCCCGAACGCGATCGGGCGGACCGGAATAAATGGGTTAGGGAGTCCAAAAGAGAAAACGAAGATGTTTTAGAGATTATTGGGGATGATCCGGATTCATCGATAACGACAGACCGGATCGGGTTCGGGTAAGTTTCGGACACGCACATGAGGGGTCTGAGAGAGGTCAACGAGGACAAGGGCCTGACAAAATGACAACGGAGGCAAAGAGAGAAAGGGCAACTGCGAACGGCTACGAGTTTTATGAAAATATGCAGATGCAATGCGCATGATGCTAAGAGATGAGATGCATGACATGAACACAATGCAAAACAACAGACAAAACCCAACCACGGAGGAAATAACATATCACATCGCCGGAAAATGGCAAGAGTTGGAGTTACAATTATGGAAAGTTACATCCGGGGCGTTACAGGCAATGCAGGAAGAAGCTGAAGAAGAGGCATCAGATGAGCCCGCTGATGATCTAGGTCGGGCCATTGCCGATGCAAAGAGAAACTGCGCAAGTGAAAAGGAGAAGAAGAAGTTGCAGCGCATGTTAGAGGGTCACAAGAAATTGTTGTACCTGAATTGTGAAGCTAACAAGAAAAAGTTGGGCACCACACTGGAATTGTTTCAATGGAAGGCAGAGGATGGTGTATCTGACAAGGGATTTGAAAAGTTGCTGGTAATGATAAAGAATGTGCTTCCAAAGGACAACGAATTGCCCGAGAGTACGTACGAAGCAAAGAAGGTTGTCTGTCCTCTAGGGTTAGAGGTGCAGAAGATACATGCATGCCCTAATGACTGCATCATCTACCGCAGTGAGTACGAGGATTTGAACGTGTGCCCAGTATGAGGTGCATTGCGCTATAAGATCATCCACGATAACCCTGGTGATGTCAAGGGCGAGCGCCCCAGGAAAAAGATTCCCGCCAAGGTGATGTGGTATGCTCCTATAATACAACGGTTGAAACGTTTCTTCCAAAACAAAGAGCATGCCAAGGCAATGCGATGGCACAGAGAAGACCGTAAGAAAGACGGAAAGTTGAGAGTACCCGCTGACGGGTCGCAGTGGAGAAAAATCGAGAGAAAGTACAGGGAGGAGTTTGCAGGTGACGCAAGGAACGTATGGTTTGGTCTAAGCGCAGATGGCATTAATACTTTTGGGAAGCAGAGCAGCAACCATAGCACGTGGCATGTGACTCTATGTATGTATAACCTTCCTCCTTGATTGTGCATGAAGCGGAAGTTTATTATGATGTCAGTGCTCATCCAAGGCCCTAAGCAACCCGACAACGACATTGATGTGTACCTAAGGCCATTAGTTGAAGAACTCTTACAGCTGTGGAATGTAGCAGGTGTACACTAGGGTTTTGCCGGAACCCGTGATCCGACAGCCTTTAAGTCAAGTCCTCCTCGGCGCCGTCTTGGTTCGAGCCAGTCCTTGATGCGCCCAATGTCACGGAGAAGAACCTAGCCGCCACGCGCTTGCTGACGGCGGGGAGAGCAACGAGAGGGGGAAGGCGGAGCTCCGGCTTGCCTCCGACGCACCGGAGCCTGAGGGAAGCACCTTCTTCCACTTCTTCATGAGAAGCATCGCTGCCGGGTTGGTTCCCCCTTTTCTGATTTCTTTTTTGAGGTCCTCGACCACTTCAGGCTGCAGGTGCTACATCTCCATCCCAATTCCATTCTTCTCTTGTCCATCTTCGCCTACTATTGCGAGGCGTACCTGGGCGTGATGTCGTCTGTGGCACTGCTGCGCCACTTCTTTCTCCGCCTCACCGGCGGCCATATCTCTGGGTGCGCCAACTTCATCGCGGTCGGCCAGGCCAACTCGATCTCGAACACCGGGAAGAGGGTTGACAACATTAGGGCCAAATGGGTCATGATGAGTGCCAAGTGTGTCCATCCACGCTTGGAACTGCCGACTGAGGCGCCCCAATTTGACAAGGGGCGGGTGCTACCTCTTGAGAACTGCGTTGGATTTCCTTGAAGAGGAAAGTATGATGCAACAAAGTAGCATAAGTATTTCCCTTAGTTTTTGAGAACCAAGGTATCAATCCAGTAGGAGGCTACGCGCGAGTCCCTCGTACCTGCACAAAGCAAATAACTCCTTGCAACCAACGCGATAAGGGGTTGTCAATCCCTTCACGGTCACTTACGAGAGTGAGATCTGATAGATATGATAGATTTTTTTTGGTATTTTTGTGATAGAGATGCAAAGTAAAATAAAAGCAAAGTAAAAAAGCAAAGATAATAATAAAGTGTAGGAAGATTGATATGATGAAGATAGACCTGGGGGCCATAGATTTCACTAGTGGCTTCTCTCAAGAGCATAACTATTTTACGGTAGGTGAACGAATTACTGTTGAGCAATTGACAGAATTGAGCATAGTTACGAGAGTATCTAGGTATGATCATGTATATAGGCATCACGTCCGAGACAAGTAGACCGACTCCTGCCTGCATCTACTACTATTACTCCACTCATCGACCGCTATCCAGCATGCATCTAGAGTATTAAGTTCAAGAAAACAGAGTAACGCATTAAGCAAGATGACATGATGTAGAGGGATAAATTCATGCAATATGATAAAACCCCCATCTTGTTATCCTCGATGGCAACAATCCAATACGTGCCTTGTTGCCCCTACTATCACTGGGAAAGGACACTGCAAGATTGAACCCAAAGCTAAGCACTTCTCCCATTGCAAGAAAGATCAATCTAGTAGGCCAAACCAAACAGATAATTCGAAGAGACTTGCAAAGATAACCAATCATACATAAAAGAATTCAGAGAAGATTCAAATATTGTTCATAGATAATCCTGATCATAAACCCACAATTCATCGGTCTCAACAAACACACCGCAAAAAGAAGATTGCATCGAATCGATCTCCACGAGAGAGGGGGAGAACATTGTATTGAGATCCAAAAAGAGAGAAGAAGCCATCTAGCTACTAACTATGGACCCGAAGGTCTGAGGTAAACTACTCACACTTCATCAAAGAGACTATGGTGATGATGTAGAAGCCCTCCATGATGGATGCCCCCTCCGGCGTAGCTCCGGAACAGAACCCAAGATGGGATCTCGTGGATACAGAAGGTTGCGGCGGTGGAATTAGGTTTTCGGCTCCGTATCTGGTCGTTTGGGGGTATGTAGGTATATATAGGAGGAAGGAGTACGTCGGTGGAGCAATAGGGGGCCCACAAGGGTGGAGGGCGCACCCTGGGGGGTGGGCGCGCCCCCCTACCTCGTGCCCTCCTCCTTTCTTTCTTGACGTAGGGTCCAAGTCTCCTGGATCATATTCGGTGAGAAAATCACGTTCCCGAAGGTTTCATTCCGTTTGGACTCCGTTTGATATTCCGTTTCTTCGAAACTCTAAAATAGGCAAAAAAACAGCAATTCTGGGCTTGGCCTCCGGTTAATAGGTTAGTCCCAAAAATAAAATAAGAGTTGATAATAAAGCCCAATATTGTCCAAAACACTAGATAATATAGCATGGAGCAATCAAAAATTATAGATACGTTGGAGACGTATCAGACATCCCCAAGCTTAATTCTTGCTCGTCCTCGAGTAGGTAAATGATAAAAACAGAATTTTTGATGCGGAGTGCTACTTGGCATAATTTCAATGTAATTCTTCTTAATTGTGGTATGAATATTCATATCCGAAAGATTCAACACAAAAGTTTAATATTGACATAAAAATAATAATACTTCAAGCATACTAACAAAGCAATCTTGTCTTCTCAAAATAACATGGCCAAAGAAAGTTATCCCTACAAAATCATATAGTCTGGCTATGCTCTATCTTCACCACACAAAGTATTTAAATCATGCACAACCCCGATGACAAGCCAAGCAATTGTTTCATACTTTTGACATTCTCAAACTTTTTCAATCTTCACGCAATACATGAGCGTGAGCCATGGATATAGCACTATATGTGGAATAGAATGGTGGTTGTGGAGAAGACAAAAGGGAGAAGATAGTCTCACATCAACTAGGCATATCAACGGGCTATGGAGATGCACATCAATAGATATCAATGTGAGTGAGTAGGGATTGCCATGCAACGGATGCACTAGAGCTATAAGTATATGAAAGCTCAACAAAAGAAACTAAGTGGGTGTGCATCCAACTTGCTTGCTCACGAAGACCTAGGGCATTTTGAGAAAGCCCATGTCGGTGTACTAAAGTAGGGGTACCTTAGTACCCCAAACTTGTGCACGGGCAGTAGTAGCGTCCTGCGGCAAGGCTTGCCAGGGGAGCGACAAGAGTCTCCACGGCCCTTTCTGGGCCGGACGAAGGCCAAGTGATCGAGCCTAGAAGACCAGGCCCCGGCAAGAGGAGCTTGCCGGGCCAAGGAGGCGAGGTCCGGCAAGAGGAGCTTGCCGGGCCAAGGCGACAAGACCCCGGCAAGAGGAGCTTGCCGGGACGACTAAGCCTAAGCACCAAGGCCCCGGCGGGAGGAGCTCGCCGGGACGGCCAAGCCAAGGCACCCCAAGAAAAGCCCGCCGCGGCGCGCCGCGCGCCCCGGCGAGGCCTGACGAGCGGCAAGCTTTCAGGTGCGGCAAGACAACCACCGCGGCAAGCCACTTCCCGCGGCAAACCACCACCTCAGGCCTGCGCTCCAGCTCACTTGACCACGCGTCACTCTGGAGCTTCCCCAGAGGCACGTGGCGGGGCGCCGCGCAACCTGAGGCGCGCGGTGGCATGCGACGTTGGCAGAGTCGCCCCCGTGGCAAGCGGAGGCGCCCCCAACGGTCCGCCTCGGTACTGTTCGGGCGATCCAGACGGGCATTTAATGCCTTTGTCCCCCGCCGTCAGAGTTAGGTGCGATAGCACTGTGCGGCCGCTGTTCGCACAGTTCCTTGCCATTTTTACCCTCACCTGCGTCGCTACCTGTGGGAAACCCCTTAGCATATAAAAGGAGGCCCATGCGCACGTAGGGAGAGGACCCCGGAGGCCGGAGGAAACACCCAGTAGACCCTCGTCTACGTCCAGCTCCAACTTACTGTAGCTTCTTGCGCTCCAGAGCAAGAACTCGAATCAACCAGACAAGCAGCAGTAGGGTTTTACGCATCCATGCGGCCCGAAGCTGGGTAAAATCGTTGTGTGTGTGTTGCCTCGATCTGCTCTTTGTGCAACCTCCTCCCCCGCCGAACCGAAAAGGGGCTCCATCCCCATAGGTGCTCGTGGAGGCCGATTTCCCCCGACATCCTTGGCGCGCCAGGCAGGGGCAGCTGCGTCGAGGTTGTGCGAACCAGATTTGGCGACCACAGGTAAGCTCAGGTATGGCCAGGTACCTTTCCGCTCCAACCCGTGGAGCGGAGGCATTCCTCCTCACGGACTCGTGCACGGCCCTCCTCGAGTACCCACTCACGCAGAGCCCGGGCAAGAGCAGCTGCTCCTTGAGGAGGACCGCCTTCCAGCCGCTGAGCGAGTTTCTCGCCTCCAGCAAACTCTGCGCCGCTCCCGTAGCCGCAGAAGTTAGCGCCGGAAGTTGCGGGAAAGGCGACCTCGTTCTTCGGCGCGCCCAGGCCGCCAAGATCCAAATGAGTCGACGCCGACCGTGGGAGGGACCTTGCCAGCGCGGTAGTCGGAACCCGTTCCGTCGGCCATCCTCTCTGTCCAAGTCTTGCCGCAGTTGCATGTAATCCTTGGTACAGAGACGAGCGCAGATCCCAAGCATAGCTTATGTGCCCCGCACATCTTGTCGATTTCGCGCCTCTCCGCTTTGCGCATGCATTATTTGACACGATTGTGCAGCACTCGACTCCGGCAAGCGATGGCAGGCCGTGAAGCCTCGAGCCCTCGTTATTCCCTTACCTCGAGAAGGGGGGATGATAGGATAGGCTAGGCGTCGCCCGAGGAAGCTGCGCCTTGCCGGACTGCAAACAACAGAAAAGCTAAGTTGCCAAAATTTGAGCAATTAAGCTCCTTTTTACCCTTAAGTTATCTTCCTCGAACGACCGAGCTTCGTATGGGAAACCTGTGCGCGGAGGGGCCGGCTCGCGGCTGGTTGCGCCCTTATTTCGTTTCGAGTCCGCTCAATGACTTAAGTGTGCTACATCTAGAGTGGCGTCCTTACTTTGTTTCGAGCATGCTCGGCAGCTTAAGTGTGCTGCGACTGCAGTCGCCATGCTTACCTCGCCCTGAGCCTGCTCAACATTTTAAGTGAGTTGCGCCAGCCGCGGCAAGGTTTCTTGCCGGTGGAGGCACCACCAGCGGGTTGCTGATGTCCCGCACTCGGCACCCGTGGCAGGGCGTGAACGTACGAAGCACAAAGTCGAACGAGGGAGATAACAGCGCAATGAACTGCCTAAGATAAAAGTTATATTCCAAAACGACTTGCCGCTGCTCTAATCAGCTGTTTCTATGACATGCTCAGCAGCGACAAGGGAAGAAAAGAAAGAGGTGGGCGGCCTAATCCGCGCGGTCGCCCTCGACCCTCCTGATCCCGGCCACCCTTTCCACAATGGGGGTGATGAGGGCCCTGATCTCCGTCAGGTCGGCTTCTTTCGGCAGGTGCCTGAGGACGTTGGTAAGCCTGATGGTGGGGTTGCGGAAGACGATCTTCACCAGCACCCTCTCGAGGGCCCCGGAGACGGCTTCCCGCGTCTCCTCGGCCAGCTGCTCTGGGATCGTTTCCCGGAGATGCTGGAGCGCCTCCACCAAGCCCTTGAAGAAGGAAGTGAGCTTGGCGCTCGGCGAGACATTCTCGCCGGAGGGGTACTCGTGGCCCTCCATCCCCAGCAGCTTCAGCTCCTTGTCGATGGTGGTGGCGATGTCGACGAGGCCTTCGGTCCACCGCTCCATCGTCTCCTGGAAGGCGTTCTGGGTAACGGTGGCGCGCTTCAATAGCTCCTCGTTGTCAGCAACCTCCTTCCGCAAGGTCGCTTCCTGCCCCTTGGCGCTCTCCAGCGCCTTGGCCAGGGTGTCCAGCTTCAGCTCGAGGTCGGCCTTGGAATCCTTGGCGGCGTCGAGCTCCCGGATCTTCTCGGCGAAGCGGCCCTGCAGCTCGCCAAGGGTGTGAGCGCCCTTCTCGCGCTCCTGTTTGAGCGCGGCAAGCTCTTCGCCGCTCGCCCTGAGGTCGCTGACGAGCTGCGCCACCCTCGTCTCCAGCTCCCCCTTGACGACCTCGGCGGCCGCGGCAGCGTCCTGCGCTTTCTGTAGGGCCTCGCCAAGCGCCTGCTCGCGCGCGGCAACCTCCTCCTCGTGGCTGGCGAGGCTGGCCTTCTGCTGCACCAGTTCGCTTTCCCGCGCGGATAGCCCCGCAGCGGCAAGCCTCTGCTGCTCTTCGGCCTCTGCCTTCTCGAGGAGAAAGGCCGTCCACGCCTCGTCGAGCAGCCTCCGCTCCTCCGCCAAAGACCGGAGAGCCTCCTGGTTGAGCTCTCGGAGCTCCCCGGCACGCTTCTCCATGTCCGCGCCGGCCCTCGCGACGAGTGCCTCCTGGCGCTCCACCTTAGCCTGCCGGGCGCGGTAGAGCGACACAAGCTTCCGGAGCAGCCGCTCCTCCTCGGGCTCGCCGCTGCTGGTGCTTGGCGCGTCAACCACTGTCAGCCCGACGGAGGCGAGCACTTCTCCGTCCAAGGCCTCCCCCTCGACCGGCGCCCTGGAGCTAGGCTCCCAGGGGAGCCTGATGAAGACGCCATCGCCGGCCTTCAGGTAGGCACCCGCCGGGGGCTCCTCGGGGCCCGACGCGGCGGCAGCAGCGGGATCGCCGGACGGCGGAGTGCTTGACGCCCCTGCCTCCCCGGGGCCGTCGGCACGGTCGCCGGTCCCCTCGCCGTCTGCCGCCGCGGCGGCCTTGGCGGCTTCGGCCTCCCCGCCGCCTGCGGGGTCATCGGTGCCGTCCGCCTCCTCGATGACGACGACGTCGTCGGCGTCGCCGCGCGCGCCCTCCCTGACGACGGCCTCGGTCTCCATCGGGTCCGCGGTGGGCGGGTCTGATGGCCGGAAGAGGGGAGAAGAGTCAACCGAACAGCCGACAAAAAGGCTCAGGAAAGATAACCAGGGGAAGTTTTCCATGCAGGGGGGCTTACCGGTGGCAGGGTCCGTGGCCGCGGCCTCCGCTGCCGGGGGATCGCTGGCCGCGTCCCTCGCCGGAGATCCCTCCCTTGCCGGAGAGGTCTCCCCTGCCGGGGGCTCCTCCCTTTCCGGAGATTTCTCCCTAGGCGGGGTGGTCGATGCAGACGGCGCGGCAGGAGTGCCCCCCGGGGTCGTCTGCTGGGGCTGCTCTGCTCCTACCCAACAACAACAGCCACATGTCAACCACAAAGAGAAGGGGAGCTCACGCGTGCGCCAAACAGCAAGAACTAGCCGTGCACTCACCCTGGGGGCTGCGCTGTGGGCTGCCCTGGGGACCCACTGCCAAGTCCGGCAAGGTCGTCTCCGGCACCTCCCCAGTTGCCGGGGGAGATTCGCCCTCAAGGAAGACCAGCGGGATCTTGGCCCTCTTCGCCCTCCTCTGGGCCAGGCTCCTGAATGGGAACGGTTTCAGGGGAGGATGAGTGGGCTGCGAAACAAGACGAAGCAACAGAAATCAGGAAGATACAAGCTCTACCAGGAACTTACTCTTCGTCCTCCTCTTCGTCGTCGGAGCTAAGCGCGGAATAGTCAAAAACCGGCTTGCTCCAGGCGCGAGGAGACAGGGGAGTGGGTTCCCGGGACCGCTTGGCGGGGACGGTGGACGACCCCGCCCCCGTTGCCGCCGCGGTACGGGGAGCGGCAGGAGCAGAAGTCGCGGCCCGTGAGGACCCCGCTCCCGCTGCTTCGGAGGCGCGTGTCACGCGGGGCTGCGGTTGCTGGTCGGCCTGCCGCACCACCTCTCCGGCCCTGCGGAGACGCCTCCTTCACTGGGCAGGGGCTCCGCCTGCGACGAGCTGCCCGGGAGCTGCGAGGAGGGCGCGTCAACCTCCGGCAAGCCGCTCGCGTCCTGGGCGGGCTCGCCCGCGCCACCGTGCTCGGCTGGTTCCTCCGCGCCGGCGAACTCCATTTGGTTGGCGAGGCTCTCCGCCTCCGCTGCGTCTGCTTCGACCAGGGTGAAGCCAGACTCTCCCGCGGCCGCGGCGGCCGCCGCCTCCTCCATCCTGGAGGCGATGTAAGCCAGCTCCTCGGGGGTGGTGTCCCGCGTGAGGCCCCTCCTCTTGTCGGGGACGACCGGCACCTCCTCCAAGTTGTCAAAGAAGGCCTGCACGACGTCGTCCGCCGGCTCCTGCCAGGTCGCGTCGATCCCGTGCGAGTCGCACAGTGGCATCATCGCGAGGATGCGGCTGAGCGCCGAGTTGTTGCATAGGGGGACGACGCCCGACGGCAACCTGAACCATTCTGGGTGCTCGGAGTCGTACCTAAACAGCTCCTTCAACACTGCGACGAGCTCCAGTACGGTGAAGTTGTAGTTAAGGCCCGGGCGCAGCCTCTTGATGTCCGCCGCGTTTTGGAATTCCCAAGCCGGCTTCCCCCTCTCCTGCAGGGGGGCGATACGCCGGCGAAGGAAATCCGCGCCGACGGCGCCGACGGTGAGCCCGGCACACCTGAGGCGCAGGATTCGGGTGACGGCAATCTTCAGCTTGGCGTCGTCCGGGGCTAGGTCGCTCCAGTCACGGCCGCGCACCACTGGGGTTCGGCGCACGGCGGTGAACGGCGGTGGATTTTCCTCAACGACCAGGCACCACTCGGCCCTCCACTCCTCCCATCTGCCACGGAGTTCCCCCTCCAAGTAGACCTCTTTCTTGCCGGTCCTGGAGACCCAGGCGACTCCGCCGGACAGCGGCTCTCCTTTCTCCACCCGAGGAGTAAAGAAGTGGCGGAAGAGGGCTACGCTGGGGCGGACTCCGACAAAGTTCTCGCAAAGGTGTGCGAAAACCGCCATTGTCAGAACGGCGTTGGGGGTGAAATCAAGGAGGTGGAGGTTGTAGGTGTGCATGATGTCGCAGAAGAACTCGGAAAAAGGCGGGCAGAGCCCGCAATAGAAGAACACGGCGAAGAAAGGGTACCCGGTCGGGTACAGCTTCTGGGCGATGGCGGGAAGAACTCGCGTGCGCGGATGCGCTCGCGTCGCCGTCGACCAGAAGAGGCGGTATCCGTTCTTCAGCCCCAGCGCATCGAGCTGAGGGGGGAACGTCGCCGTCTCCTTCCGAAGCGCTTCCAGCCGCAGCGCCTCGGCCGACTTCACGGCCTTCCCCTTCGCCTTGTCACTCTTCGGGGCCATGGCAGATACGGGGAGGGGGAGTTGTCGGCGTTGGCGGCGCCAGGGGCTGCGAGGGCGAATCGCCGCTTTCTCTAGTAAGGAGGAAGTGGCGGAGATTTTCGAGGAACAGCAACCGGCGGAATGGCGAGCTGCCCCTGTTCCCCTCCACTTATAAAGAAGGGGGGGGGCATTTCGCCTTTCCAAATAAAGGAATCGTGCCCGACGTGACGCATGCCTGCGGGCCTCAAGCCCCGCGCACGCCACCCACGTCACGCACGCCTCGCACGCCTCGCCCCCCACGACGCCGCGATAAGCGCGCGCCACTTGGGGAGGGCACGACGGGCACGGAGTTAAGGAGCAGCGCAACCCAGGCCACGCGTGCCCGTGCACTGTTAGGGCCTGGCCCAACAACGCTCGGCACCGTGTATGGCCCAGACCCCGGGGCTCCTGTCGGTGTACTAAAGTAGGGGTACCTTAGTACCCCGAACTTGTGCACGGGCAGTAGTAGCGTCCCGCGGCAAGGCTTGCCAGGGGAGCGACAAGAGTCTCCACGGCCCTTTCTGGGCCGGACGAAGGCCGAGTGATCGAGCCTAGAAGACCAGGCCCCGGCAAGAGGAGCTTGCCGGGCCAAGGAGGCGAGGTCCGGCAAGAGGAGCTTGCCGGGCCAAGGCGACAAGGCCCCGTCAAGAGGAGCTTGCCGGGACGACTAAGCCGAAGCACCAAGGCCCTGGCGGGAGGAGCTCGCCGGGACGGCCAAGCCAAGGCACCCCAAGAAAAGCCCGCCGCGGCGCGCCGCGCGCCCCGGCGAGGCCTGACGAGCGGCAAGCTTTCAGGTGCGGCAAGACAACCACCGCGGCAAGCCACTTGCCGCGGCAAACCACCACCTCAGGCCTGCGCTCCAGCTCACCTGACCACGCGTCACTCTGGAGCTTCCCCAGAGGCACGTGGCGGGGCGCCGCGCAACCTGAGGCGCGCGGTGGCATGCGACGTTGGCAGAGTCGCCCCCGTGGCAAGCGGAGGCGCCCCCAACGGTCCGCCTCGGTACTGTTCGGGCGATCCAGACGGGCATTTAATGCCTTTGTCCCCCGCCGTCAGAGTTAGGTGCGATAGCACTGTGCGGCCGCTGTTCGCACAGTTCCTTGCCATTTTTACCCTCACCTGCGTCGCTACCTGTGGGAAACCCCTTAGCATATAAAAGGAGGCCCATGCGCACGTAGGGAGAGGACCCCGGAGGACGGAGGAAACACCCAGTAGACCCTCGTCTACGTCCAGCTCCAACTTACTGTAGCTTCTTGCGCTCCAGAGCAAGAACTCGAATCAACCAGACAAGCAGCAGTAGGGTTTTATGCATCCGTGCGGCCCGGAGCTGGGTAAAATCGTTGTGTGTGTGTCGCCTCGATCTGCTCTTTGTGCAACCTCCGCCCCCCGCCTACCGAAAAGGGGCTCCGTCCCCATAGGTGCTCGTGGAGGCCGATTTCCCCCGACAGCCCATCATTGGAATATACAAGCCAAGTTCTATAATGAAAAATTCCCATTAGTATATGAAGTGACAAAATGAGAGACTCTTTATCATGAAGATCGTGGTGCTACTTTGAAGCACAAGTGTGGTAAAATGATAGTAACATCGTCCCTTCTCTCTTTTTCTCTCATTTTTTTTATTTGGGCCTTTTCTATTTTTTTTATGGCCTCTTTTTTTTTCATTTGTCGTCCGGAGTCTCATCCCGACTTGTGGGGGAATCATAGTCTCCATCATCCTTTTCCTCACTTGGGGCAATGCTCTAAAAATGATGATCATCACACTTTTATTTTCTTACAACTCAACAATTACAACTCGATACTTAGAACAAAATATGACTCTATATGAATGCCTCCGGCGGTATACCGGGATATGAAATGAATCAAGAGTGACATGTATGAAAGAATTATGAACGGTGGCTTTGCCACAAATACGATGTCAACTACATGATCATGCTAGCAATATGACAATGATGGAGCGTGTCATAATAAACGGAACGGTGGAAAGTTGCATGGCAATATATCTCGGAATGGCTATGGAAATGCCATGATAGGTAGGTATGGTGGCTGTTTTGAGGAAGGTATATGGTGGGTGTATGATACCGGTGAAAAGTGCGCGGTAATAGAGAGGCTAGCAATGGTGGGAGGAAAAAGTGCATATAATCCATGGACTCAACATTAGTCATGAAGAACTCATATACTTATTGCAAAAATCTACAAATTATCAAAGCAAAGTATTACACGCATGCTCATAGGGGGATAGATTGGTAGGAAAAGACCATCGCTCGTCCCCGACCGCCACTCATAAGGTAGACAATCAATAAATAAATCATGCTCCGACTTCATCACATAACAGTTCACCATTCGTGCATGCTACGAGAATCACAAACTTTAACAGAAGTATTTCTCAAATTCACAACTACTCAACTAGCATGACTCTAATATCACCATCTTCATATCTCAAAACAATTATCAAGCATCAAACTTTTCTTAGTATTCAACGCACTCAAAAGAAAGTTTTACAAATCTTGAATACAAAGCATCTTAGATTTTTAAGAAAATTACCATGCTATTTAAGACTCTCAAAATAATCTAAGTGAAGCATGAGAGATCAATAGTTTCTTTAAAACAAATACACCACCATGCTCTAAAAGATATAAGTGAAGTACTAGAGCAAAACTATATAGCTCAAAAGATATAAGTGAAGCACAAAGAGTACTTTAATAAATTCGAAATCATGTATGGCTCTCTCAAAAGGTGTGTACAGCAAGGATGATTGTGGTAAACTAAAAATCAAAGACTCAAATCATACTAGACACTCCAAGCAAAACACATATCATGTGGTGAATAAAAATATAGTTCCAAGTAAAGTTACCGATGGAAGTAGACGAAAGAGGGGATGCCTTCCGGGGCATCCCCAAGCTTTGAATTTTTGGTGTCCTTAGATTATATTGGGGGTGCCATGGGCATACCCAAGCTTAGGCTCTTGCCACTCCTTGTTCCATAATCCATCAAAAGATTTCACCCAAAACTTGAAAACTTCACAACACAAAACTCAACAGAAATCTCGTGAGCTCCGTTAGCGAAAGAAAACAAAAGACCACTTCAAGGTACTGTAATGAAGTCATTCTTTATTTATATTGGTGTTAAACCTAATGTATTCCAACTTCTATATGGTTTATAAACTACTTTACCAGCCATAGATTCATCAAAATAAGCAAACAACACACGAAAAACAGAATCTGTCAAAAACAGAACAGTCTGTAGTAATCTGTAACTAACGCAAACTTCTGGAACTCCAAAAAATCTACCAAAATAGGAAGACCTAGACAATTTGTTATTGATCAGAAGCAATTGGAATCACTATTTTATCACGTTCTGGTTATTTTTAATAATTGTTTTTGTGAACAGAAAGTTTCTGAAAATTACAGCAAGATCAAATAACTATCATTCAAGAAGATCCTACAGGTTTAACTTGGCACAAACACTAATTAAAACATAAAAACACATCTATCCAGAGGCTAGATCAAAGATTTATTCCTAAACAGAAGCAAAAAAACAATAAACTAAAAATAAAATTGGGTTGTCTCCCAACAAGCGCTATCGTTTAACGCCCCTAGCTAGGCATAGAAGCAATGATAGATCTAGGTATTGCCATCTTTGGTAGGCAATTCTTCAATGAGACATCTATTATCCTTAGAAATTTATTTCTTTTTAATAATTATCAAAATTTTAGGCACAAGATCAAAAAATTCATTCGTAGCGAAAGGTTCCTTAATAATAGCAAAAAGATCGGGATGAATACTTATAGGTTTGAGATTCGTAGTTTCCTTACTAGAGGATTCACCCTTATTTTAAGGAACATACATAAGCTTGGCAACTTTAGTAGGAGGACTTGGAGTATTCCTTACAGAAGAAAAAGCGGTTCCCAAGTTGGTAATGATACCCTCAAGTTTATCGATTCTAGTGGAATCTTGATTAATTCTCTCATTAACTATGGGTTCTTTCTCCTTAATGTTTTTCAAAGTTACTCCTACCTTAGATCCATATTGTGTAATTTGGTTGTGGATATTTTTATCTAGATTTTCAATTAACTCTACGGTTGCAACTTTACTTTCAATAATTTCAAGTCTTTGCATTACATGCTCCAAAGTTAACATAGTTCCATTAACCAAAAGAGGTGGAGAGCCAAATAAATCTATCATAGCATTATAAGAATCAAAAGTATGGCTACCCAAGAAATTCCCTCCGGTAATGGTATCAAGGATATATCTATACCAAGGATTAGCACCTACATAAAAATTGCGGAGAAGAACTGAAGTAGATTGCTTCCTGGTAGATCTATTTTGAGCATTGCAAATTCTATACCAAGCGTCTTTTAGATTTTCTCCCTCCCTTTGCTTAAAATTTAGAACTTCATTCTCGGGAGACAATGGAGAAGATATAAGACTAGCCATGACGACAAGAAAGTGAAAGGGGCGAACGAAAAAAGAGAGGGCGAATAAAACGGCAAGGGTGAAGTGGGGGAGAGGAAAACGAGAGGCAAATGGCAAATAATGTAATGCGGGAGATAAGGGATTGTGATGGGTACTTGGTATGTTGACTTTTGCGTATACTCCCCGGCAACGGCGCCAGAAATTCTTCTTGCTACCTCTTGAGCACTGCGTTGGATTTCCTTGAAGAGGAAAGGATGATGCAGCAAAGTAGCGTATGTATTTCCCTCAGTTTTCGAGAACCAAGGTATCAATCCAGTAGGAGGCTACGCGTGAGTCCCTCGTACCTGCACAAAGCAAATAACCCCTCGCAACCAACGCGATAAGGGGCTGTCAATCCCTTCACGGTCACTTACGAGAGTGAGGTCTGATAGATATGATAGATAATATTTTTGGTATTTTTCTGATAGAGATGCAAAGTAAAATAAAATCAAAGTAAAAAATCAAAGATAATAATAAAGTGTAGGAAGATTGATATGATGAAGATAGACCCGGGGGCCATAGATTTCACTAGTGGCTTCTCTCAAGAGCATAAGTATTTTATGGTGACGAATTACTGTTGAGCAATTGACAGAACTGAGCATAGTTATGAGAGTATCTAGGTATGATCATGTATATAGGCATCACGTCCGAGACAAATAGACCGACTCATGCCTGCATCTACTGCTATTACTCCACTCATCGACCGCTATCCAGCATGCATCTAGTGTATTAAGTTCAAGAAAACAGAGTAACGCCTTAAGCAAGATGACATGATGTAGAGGGATAAATTCATGCAATATGATAAAAAAACCATCTTGTTATCCTCGATGGCAACAATACAATACGTGCCTTGCTGCCCCTACCGTCACTGGGAAAGGACACCGCAAGATTGAACCCAAAGCTAAGCACTTCTCCCATTGCAAGAAAGATCAATCTAGTAGGCCAAACCAAAATGATAATTCGAAGAGACTTGCAAAGAGAACCAATCATACATAAAAGAATTCAGAGAAGATTCAAATATTGTTCATAGATAATCTTGATCATAAACCCACAATTCATCAGTCTCAACAAACACACCGCATAAAGAAGATTACATCGAATAGATCTCCACGAGAGAGGGGGAGAACATTGTATTGAGATCCAGAAAGAGAGAAGAAGCCATCTAGCTACTAACTATGGACCCGAAGGTCTGAGGTAAACTACTCACACTTCATCAGAGATGCTATGGTGATGATGTAGAAGCCCTCCGTGATGGATGCCCCCTCCCCCCAGATGGGATCTCGTGGATACAGAAGGTTGCGGCGGTGGAATTAGGTTTTTGGCTCCGTATCTGGTCGTTTGGGGGTATGTAGGTATATATAGGAGGAAGGAGTACGTCGGTGGAGCAATAGGGGGCCCACAAGGGTGGAGGGCGCGCCCTGGTGGGTGGGCGCGCCCCCCTACCTCGTGCCCTCCTCCTTTCTTTCTTGACGTAGGGTCCAAGTCTCCTGGATCATATTCGGTGAGAAAATCACGTTCCCGAAGGTTTCATTCAGTTTGGACTCCGTTTGATATTCCGTTTCTTCGAAACTCTGAAATAGGCAAAAAAAAAACAGCAATTCTGGGTTGGGCCTCCAGTTAATAGGTTAGTCCCAAAAATAATATAAAAGTGAATAATAAAGCCCAATATTGTCCAAAACAGTAGATAATATAGCATGGAGCAATAAAAAATTATAGATACGTTGGCGACGTATCAGTGGGTCGTCGCTAGTCTCTCAAGATGATGCCTTCGTCTTAACACCGCCTGGGGCCGGCTCCGGTCCTTCTGCTGCGCCGTCTTCTGCCCCCGGAGCCTGTGTGCCCACTCCTCAGGCCCCGACGCTTTCGGGTTTCAGGCTCCCCAAGCGGAAGGTGGACTCTGTCGCGGTGGATCAGTAAGTGCTTCAAGCCTTCGTCTCATTCCTTCTTGTACTTGCTATTTTCTGACATTCGCCCTTGTTTGATCTAGTCGGTGTCTTCAGCGAAGAAGAGGAAGGAGGATGCCGCGGTCGTGCCCCCTTCTGTAGAGAAGGGAGGCGAGAACACTCGCACCTCCCCAGCCTAGTCGTCTTCGCGAGGCCAAGGGGAGCATCGTCAGGAGGAGTAAGCCCCCGTGGCCCCGCTGGCTCCGGGAGTGCCGGCAGCTGGCTCGGCTGATGAGGTCCCGAGGGCTCTGAAGCCCCAGATCTTCCAGGCTCTGGTAACAGCGTCGCCTCCTCCTCCTGCTGCGCCTCTGGCCCCAAATTCTTCTGCTTCCTCCACAGTCTTGGAGCGTGTCTTCTCGGGGATGGCCAAGCTGCGGGAAGACCTCCTAGGCGCGGACTCGCACCTAGTGGCCGGGTGCCTGGAGCTGGCCTCAAGATGGCTTCACTCCGACTCGGCAGTCCGAGCGTCGCTGAGCCAGGCCGCGACAGCCTCCGAGAAGGAGAAGCAGGCCGTCGCCAGAGCTGCGGCCGATCGCGAGGCGGCGTTGAAGGACGCCGAGGCCGCGAGCGGCCGCTGCCGCGAGCTGGAGGGTGAGCTAAAGAGCCTGCGCGACGAGCGCGCAAAAGAAGCGCGTGACCGCAAAGCGAAGGAGGAGGAGATGAAGGCTCGGGAGGACGCCATCAAGGGCCGTGATGCCGAGCTGGGGGAGCTGACGAAGGCGCAGGCCGCGGAGCGCAGCCGACTGGAGGAGCTGGAGTAGAAGGCGAAGGCGAGGGAGGCCGAGCTCGACGCCAAAGCGAATGTCCTGGCCGAAGACCGCGCGGCCTTCCTGCTTCTTGAGAAGAGGTCCAACGTGGCGCTGAAGTCACTGTACGAGAAGGGCCTGGAGATGCCGTTGACCACCGACGAGGATGGGCCTGCTCAGCTGCTTCCCCACTTGGTGAAGGCGCTTGAGGAAGTCGTGGAGCGCATCGGTCCCATGGCTGAGGCAGAAGCTTGTGTTCTTTCCTCAGCTGCGCTGACGCGTGTCTTCAGCCATCTGCACCTTCGCGACCCCAATGCTCGTCTCGACGAGCTACTGGAGCCTGTGGCTGATGAGCATTGTGTGGCCGCTGCCGCAGCCGTGAAAGGTTAGGTGGAGGCCCTGCTAAAGAAGTTCCGCGGCTTCGTCCTTGCGCCCTCGACCGGCGATGTCGCCGACCCTACGGCTGATGGTGCAGGTGAAGGCGACGCTACCAAGGGAGGAGCACCTTCTGCAGGCAATGGCGGTGTCCAGGGGTGACCTGCGGCTGCTTTCCTGTCTCATTCCTGCAATATGCATCAGGCCTCGTGGAGGCGTTAAACTTTTGACATTGTGAGGACAATATGTCTTGTAATATTTGCTTCGAGATTTGTGATTTTCCTCCTATTTGCTTTGTATTCCGCATCGGCAGAGCCCGGCCCCGCGCATACCTCAACAGCCGTTGGGCCGACCGAAGACCAGGACGGACCAAGGAGTGAGGGGCTACGTGACCAGTTAGGCTCCTGAGTCGCGATGCTCCGGAGTCTCCTTGACGCGCAAACAACTTATAGGGAGAGTACGCGAGGATATGTTAATGTTCTACGTCGGCAGAGCCCGACCCCACTCATACCTCAACCGCCATTGGGTCGGCCGGAGACCAGGACGGACCAAGGAGTGAGGGGCTACGTGACAAGTTAGGCTCCTGAGTCGCGATGCTCAGGAGTCCCCCTTGACGTGCAAACAATCTCTATACCTTTGCCCTTGCCGAGGCTCGGGAGGGGCGTGCGACGACCAGGTCTGGGAGACCTGGTTGGGTGGCGTATGCTTGGGCGTGACTCGAGCACAGCCCCCGTGCCCAGCCCCCTTGCACGGATCTCCCGAGGGGAGGCGTTGCGGTGAGGCCAGACGCTGAGCTCTGGGGCTCCCTGAGGTTGGTACGACCGTGAAGCCACCCTCAGTTGTTTATCACCAGCGCGGAGCATAGTGCTTCCGCTTGTGCACGGGCATAGCCGTTCCTCGGCAGTGTTGACGGCCAGCGCGGAGGATGGTGCTTCCACTTGTGCGTGGGAGGGGGGCTCCCTCTACGGAGAGCCCCCGGGGCGTGTATAGCTCCGCCCTGACACATGGCTTGCACGACAGGGCTAGACGAGGTGTATTTGGGCACTCGTGAGCCAGCGCGGGACTCACGAGGCCCTACTTCAAGGCGGGTTGCACCTGGTCTTGGTTCTTGTTCGCTGTGCTGGTCCTGCGAGGTGGTCAGACAACCTGCGCCAAACGAATCTCCTGAGGTTATCGCGTGGGAAAGCCAAGCACCAACGGCCCCAGGAGATGACGTAAACGGGGCCGGCCCGCCAGACAGAGCTCGACCGTTGGATTTATCAATGCTGCAGGGACGGGCCCGAGCACAGACGTCGTGCTCAACTTACTCACGCGAAGGGTCCTGAAAAAAGACGGTCGGCGAGCGGTCCCCATGATGGGTGGTGATCGAGCAGGTAATAATCATAGGTAGATTAAACATGAAGGCAGCAGGCTTAACTAAATGCAAGAGAGATATACACCACTGGGTTAGGCCCGAGCGGCTTGGGAATGATGCAGCCCGGGGGGCGCTCCCAACAAGGTAAGCTAAAGGCATAAAAAGGGATACATGCCACAGGGACGGACCCACGCGGCCTGGGAATGGTGCAGCCCAAGGGGCGCTCCCAGCTAAATGAACTTGAAAAATGTCACCTGGTTCTGTTGACGAGGGAGAGTTGGGGCAGCTGAAGGTGCGCGGCGAAAGGATTGCTCCTCTCGAGCCACTGGGGCCCTGAGCCTCAGGAGGCTCTAGGGGCCCGGGCGGTTCCTTGAGGACCGTCTCCATCTCCATTAGGACGGCGTGGTGTCTGGCCTCCTGAGCTGCTAGGATGCGCCACAAGTTGCGCTGGTGGGCGGATGACACGCTCGGCAGGCCAAAGGGCATGCACACATAGCTGTGCGGTGGGCCCTTGCAGCGTCCCACGCGCGAAGGCCAGAAAAGCTCCTGAGAAGCGGCCCTGTTGACCCCTGGAACATCAATGCAGACACGCAGTCCGGCATCCTCGCCTGGATGGGAAGCTACGCCTCGTGAGCGGTAGACGCCGCGCATGGCCCTTGCGTCTTGCAATTCCTGGGTGGTCTTGGTGATGAACTCCTAAACGGTGGGCGATCCTTGCCCTGTGTCTTCCTGAGGGAAACGCGCCGCGAAGCACGCCTCTAGATGGTGCCCAAGCGCCTCCCTCGTGATGTGGGCAAGGTCTGAGGCCTTCCAGAAGAAAGCCCCGAGCCTTGCCCGAGAAGGGCGCCGGGAGCGCCTTCCTATGCGATGGAGGGAGGCGCCCCTGGAGCGGGTGCTGATCCTGACGAGGCTTCGGCTGTGACGCCACCCTCCTGAGGTCCTGCACGGAGCAACTTCTTCTTCTTCTTGGGGATGGCCTCAGGAAGGTCCTCGCCCTTGTTGTCGGGGTCGTCGATTGCTACAGCTTGGAAGGCACGCTCGAGGGAGCACATCGCGTCCCTCTCTTCACGTGGGACCGTGATGATCCCGCCACTTCCCGGCATCTTGATGACGTTGTAGCCGTGATGGGTCACCGCCATGAACTTGGCCAAGGCTGGATACCCGAGGATGGCATTGTACGGCAGACGGATGTGCGCGACGTCAAAATTGATGAGCTCGATGCGGTAGTTCTTGCGTTCTCCGAAGGTGACAGGGAGGCGAACCTGCCCTATTGGCATGGTGGAACCGTCGGTCACTCCTGAGAAAGGCTTGGTAGGCTGAAGCTGGTCATATGGCACTTGGAGGTTGTCGAACGTGTCGATGGACAGGACGTTGAGCCCCGCGCCTCCGTCGATGAGAGTCTTGGTAACTTGCACGTTGCTGATGACTAGGGAGCAAAGCATCGGGAGGGCGCCAGCGGTAGCCGCACACTTGAGCCGATCTACTGAGTTGAACGTGATGGGGCACCGGGACCATCTGAGCGGGCGTGTGGCCTCGAGCTTGGGGAGGACTGCATTCACTTCACGAGCAAACTGCTTGAAGATACGCTGCGAGGCTGGGGCCTGGGCTCCGCCCAAGATGCAGGCGATAGCACACGGATCCTGGAAGCCCCCAGCCCCCTCGTCTTGATGGTGGTCGTCATTCCTTCTTGGTGATGGCGGCAGCGGAGGGAGTCCAGCGTTGCCTTGAGGACGATCCTCATGAGGCTGATCCCTCCAGATGCCCTCGCGAGATTGATCCTGCCAACGGTCCTCATGAGGCCGGCCGCGCCACTCCTGGCGTGGGCCACGGTCGTCCCAGCGTCCGCCACCACGTCCTCCTCCTCGGCCGTAGCCCCGGTCGCCGCGCACGGGGCGTCGACCGAAGCGTCCTTCGCGAATGGCTCTGAGCTCTTGATAGTCACTGGTGTTGTGGGTATTCAGGTTGTGGAAGGCACAAAATGGACGGCTGCTCTTGGAAGACTCCGGTTGGTCCCTGCCACGCTTGGTGTCTGGTTCCGCCGCGAGCACAACTGTTCCCTTGTGCTTCACATCCTTGGCCTTGGCTTTCTTCTCCTCCGGGTCTGCAGCTAGGAGCTCGAGGAGGGAGAGGCGCGCCTCCTCAGCTCTTGCGCAATTGGTCGCCAGGTTGAACAACTCCAGGCACGTGCACAACTCCTCGTGGATAGCGAGCTCTTCCTTCATCTTGACGCCGCGGACGCCATCAGAGAACGCAGAGATGATGGCCTCGTCTGTCACCTTGGGGATCTTGAGGCGGACGTTGTCGAAGCGCTAGATGTACTTATGGAGAGTTTCTCCCGGTTGCTGCTTAACGCGGCGCAGGTCACCCGCAGCCAACGGGCGGTCCCGAGTGCCCTGGAAGTTGGCGACGAAGCGGTCGCACATCTCGTCCCAGGAGGAGATCGAGCCCGGTGGCAGGTTCAGGAGCCAGGAGCGGGCGCCGTCCTTGAGAGCCATGGGAAACCAATTTGCCATGACTTTCTCGTCGCCGTTGGCCGCTTCGATGCGCAGCTCGTAGAGCTGCAGGAACTCCGCGGGGTCGGGGGTGCCGTCGTAGTGAGGAGGCAGATCCGGCTTGAACTTGCCCGACCAGGCAACGCTACGCAGCTCGGGGGTGAAAGCACGGCAGCCGGCTGTGGTCACCGGGGCCTGCCTTGGGGGTGGAGCTTGGCCTTGATGGGGTCCGCGCCCTGCCGCTACAGGTGGCGCGCGGTCTTGCCGCAGCAGCCGGTCCTGGCGTGGTGGCGCGAGAAGCAGAGGAGCGTTTTCTTGCGGTGGAGGGACTTCTTGACAACTTCTCTCTTCACGCGCAGGCGCTGGGCGCGGTGGGTCGCGTCATGGAGCGGCGTGTCTTGGCGCCAGGGCGCCGTCTTGATGCAGAGGTGGTGGAGGCGCTCTATGAGCCACGTCGCCCATGGCTGGCAGAGGGCGAGACGGAGAGAGGGACGGCGCCGGGGAGCCCCCTGCGGCGTGGACAAGCTCGGCGACACGGTCGAGCCAGTCTTCATAGAGGTCGTCGACCAGGCGGTAGCGCAGGAGCTCGTTCGCCATGAGGAGCGTGGCCCGCGCGTCCATGGGAGCGCGACGTGCATGCGACGAGGAACCGGCCGGGTCAGCGACGGAGTGGCGGTGCGGCCGTCCCGCCGCACCGAGGGGTGCAGCGAGGATGCTTGCTGCTCGTTCCCCGCCGGGTCGGTGGCGGCAGGCAACGAGGAACGACGAGGTAGCCCACCGATGGGGGCCGTCTGAGCGACGCGGGCGGCGAGGGCGGCCCGACGCTCAGCACGAGCGCGGCGAGCATCCGCCATGGAGATGACGGAGCAACGGGGCGCGGAGCGACGGAAGGAAGTGTCGGCGTTCTAGGAACGGGGGTCCCCAGACTTGCCTGCCTGCGGCCTGCGGCGTGGCTTAAAGGGGGCCCAGCACGGCCCATCTTCATCAACACGAGACTCAAGACCCTCGCGAGGGGCCAAGCCTCGCGGGGCGGACGACACGGAGCTTCCTCAGGCGCGGCCTCACCAGGCTGGCTCACGAGGAGGCGGAGAGATCAAGGCGGGGTACCTCACGAGGTGCCCATGACGCAAGCCATGACGACCAAGGGTGCCAGGCGGGCGCCAGTCCGCGCAGTGTCTCCCTTTCCTCTTTGGTGCAAAGGGGGCAAGCGCAGGCGAGAGGATCAAGCAAAGGCATCCATTTCGGTGCAACGAGACCAAGACCAGCCCAAAGGTGGGAAGGAGGTCATCGTGGAGCCCAGAACGGCGTCATCACAGAGCCTTTGGCAGGCGAGGACCAACTTTAGTCAGGATAAGTGTACCAGATGTTCCCCTTCAAAATGGCCAATTGTGCGCCCTTCCCGCTCAATATTTGGGAAGAGGCCCAGGGCCTTTGCCTATAAATAGGACTAGCCACCCCCAGGGCAAGGGAGAGGATGATCGAATCATCAGGCAACAAAGAGTGAGTGAGAGAGAGAGAGAGAGAGAGAGAGAGAGAGAGAAGGGCAGCTGAACTCCTCCTAGCAGTTCATCGTCCTTGCTAAGAGCAGACCCTCGCGAGGCTGTTCTTCCTTGTATTGTTCATCGTCATCAGCCAAAGAGGCAATCCACCCACCACAAACTAGAGTAGGGTATTACACCACAATGGTGGCCCAAACTAGTATAAACCTTGTGTCTCTTGTGCTATTATTTCTGTAGTTTAGATCTTTGCGAGACGAAGAGGTAGAGGGCGAAGTCTCCGCGCGCACCCCAGAGTTCGAACCTCAAGAGTCTGCCGGAACCCGAAATCCGACATTTGGCGCGCCAGGTAGGGGTGCACCGGAATTTGCCTTCCACCGCTCCGCTCTCCTCTGACCGTCGCGTCCATGTCCAACGCACGTCGGGCCCGTGCCGAGCGCCGGGCCGCCATCGCTTCCCGCGTCGCCCAGACGGCTCCCGTTGGTAGGCGTCCTTGTCGTTCCCCGTCGCCCGCCATCAACGCCGCCACCGGCCCGGCGGGGAACGAGCAGCAAGCATCGTCTCAGCACCCGTCCATGCGGCAAGATGGCCGCACCGCCACTCCATCGCTCACACCAGCTGGTTCTTCGCCCCGCGCACCCTTGGAGGCTCGAGCTGCGCTCATCACGGCGAACGAGCTCCTGTGCTACCGTCCCGTCGACGACGTCTACGAAGAGTGGCTTGACCGCGTCGCCGAGCTCGTCCGCGTCGCAGGGGGCTCTACCGCACCGTCCGTTCTGATGCGTCACACCCCGCCCGCGCGGGCAACGAAGCTCCGAGGGCATACCAGCCGCCTCTTCAAGAAGACGCGATGGCTCCAAGGCGCGCGGCCCCTGGCCAGAACCCGTTCCGTCAGGCGCCGGCGCAGCAAGAGCGGAGCTGCCAAGAAGTCCCTCGTCCGCAAGAAGCTGCCCGGGCGCTCCCTGTTCCGGCACGTCGCGACCCTACTCCCGCTCCCGCGCGTCAAGACCCCGCGCTGCTCCCAGCTGCAGTGCATGGGGACCCGCAAGACCAAGCTCTCCCTCAACCAAAGCTTCCCGTGGCCACCGCTGGCTGCCGTTCCTACACCACCAAGCTGCGTAGCGTCGCGTGGCCCGGCAAGTTCAGGCCAGACCCGCCTCCTCGCTACGACGGCACGACCGACCCTGCGGAGTTCCTCCAGCTCTATGAGCTGGGCATCGAAGCTGCCAACGGGGATGAAAAGGTCATGGCGAACTGGTTCCCCATGGCGCTCAAGGAAGGAGCTCGCACCTGGCTCCTAAATCTGGCTCCAGGAACAATCTCTTCCTGGGACCAGATGCGCACCCGCTTCATCGCCAACTTCCAAGGTACTCGCGACCGGTCACCGGCCGTGAGCGACATGCGCCGCATCAAGCAACAACCCGGAGAGACCCTGCAAAAGTACATCCAGCGCTTCAACAGTGCGCGCCTCAAGATCCCCAAGGTGTCCGAGGAGGCCATCATCTCATCCTTCTCCGACGGTGTGCACGACGTCAAGATGAAGGAGGAGCTGGCGATGCATGAAGACCTGTGCACCTCCCTGGAGCTGTTCAACTTGGCGACCAAGTGCGCCACGGCTGAGGAAGGACGTCTCTCCCTCCTAGAGCTGCCTGCCGGGGACCCAGAAGAGAAGAAGCCCAAGGCCAAGGATGTGAAGCGCAAGGGGGCTGCCGTGCTCGCGGCAGAACCGGACACCAAGCGGGGCAAGGATCTGCCTGAATCCTCCAGGGGCAGCCAGTACTGTGTGTACCACGACCTCCACACCCACAACACCAACGAATGCCAGGAACTCCGCGCCGTGCGAGAAGGAAGGATCGGCCATCGTCCTGACCGTGCTGACCGGGGCTACGGCCGAGGAGGAGGAAGAAACGCAGGACGCTGGGAAGACCACGGCCCGCGCCAAGGGTGGCGTGATCAACCTCGCGAGGACCACTGGCGGGACCTGCCTCGCGAGGGGGACTGGCGGGATCAGCCTCGTGAGGATCGCCCACAAGGCAACGCATGCCTCCCTCCACTGCCGCCTCAGCCAAGGAGGAACGAGGACCGCCATCAAGACGAGGGGGCTGGGGGCTTCCAGGAGCCACACGCGATCGCCTGCATCCTGGGCGGAGCTCAAGCCCCAGCCTCCCAACGCATCTTCCAGCAATTTGCTCGCGAAGTGAATGTAGTCCTCCCCAAGCTCGAAGCAACACGCCCTCTCAGGTGGTCGGCGTGCGCCATCACGTTCAGCTCAACGGATCAGCTCAAGTGCGCGGCCATAGCCGGAGTCCTCCCGATGCTTTGCTCCCCAGTCATCAGCAACGTACTGGTCACCAGGACCCTCATCGATGGTGGGGCAGGGCTCAACGTCCTGTCCGTGGAAACATTCAACAATCTCCAGGTGCCCTATGACCAGCTTCAGCCAACCAAGCCTTTCTCCGGAGTCACCGACGGCTCCACGGTCCCGATTGGGCAGGTCCTCCTCCCTGTCACCTTCGGGGCACGCAACAACTACCGCACCGAGCTCATCGACTTCGACATCTCCCACATCCGCCTGCCGTACAACGCCATCCTCGGGTACCCGGCGCTGGCCAAGTTCATGGCCGTGACTCACCATGGCTACAACGTCCTCAAGATGCCAGGAAGTGGCGGAGTCATCACGGTGCCATGTGAAGAGAAGGATGCAGTGTGTTCCCTGGAGCGAGCCTTTCAGGCCACGTCACTGGAAGACCCGGATCACGGAAGCAGGATGCTTCCCGACACCACCCCCAAGAAGAAGAAGGCATCGTCTGGACCAACCCCTCAGGAGGCGGGCCCCTCAGGGCCCGCATCTGCCCAAGGGGAACCTCCTTTCATCGCATAGGAAAGCGCGCCCGGTGCCCTCCTCAGGCAGAGCTCGGGGGCTCTCCCCTGGAGGGCCACCGACCTGGCCGAGGTCACGAGGGAGGCGCTTGGGCACCATGTGGAGGCGTGTTTTGAAGCACGCTTCCCTCAAGAAGGAGCAAGGCAAGGAAGGTCAGACCAGCAGGAGTTCGTCAACAAGGCCGTTCAAGAACTACAGGAGTCAAGAATCATGAGGGGTTGCCGCCATCTACCGGCTGTGGCTCCCCATCCAGGCAAGGATGGTGGGTTGCGCGTCTGCATCGACGTACCAGGGCTCAATCAGGTCGCCACGATGGAGCGCCTCTGGCCCTCGCAAGTGGGGCGTTGTGAAGGTCCGCCCCACAACTACGTTCGCATGCCTTACGGCTTGCCGGGCGCGGCTGCTATGTACCAGCGCCTCATGAGGGGCATCATGGAGGCTCAGGAAGACAGGTGTTCCGCAGCCTTGGCGGAGATGGAGATGATTCGCGAGGAGCCACCAGTGCCCCCGGAGCCTCCCGAGGCCCCTGGGCCTGGGGGCTTGTGAGGATCGGCTTCCGCAGCCCACCGAGTCTGCTACACCAACACCACTTCGTCCTCGACATCTTCAGGTGACGTCTTTCGAGTTTCATTTCCAGCTGGGAGCGCTCACCCAGAGCTGCATTATTCCCAGGCCACGTGGGTCCGTCCCTGTGGCGTGTATCCCTTTTATTTCATGTTGTTAGCTTGCTTTGTTGGGGGCGCCCCTCGGGCTGCATCATCCCCAAGTCGCTCAGGCCTGGCCCAGCGGTGTCTACCTTCCCAACATCTATTTTAATGAATCCACTCCTTCGCGGCTAACGTGCTTGATCTAGTTGCCTGCTCAACTAACGCCAACTGAAGGAATTGCTCCCGTAACGGCACGACGCTTGCGCATGGGTCAGTCCCTGCAACGCCGACAAACCAGAATGGCTGAGCTCTGTCCGCGGTAGCCCCGCATAGCGCCACCTCGTCAAGCCTTCAATGCCTCACCTCCCCTCGGAAGCAACTGACGGCTGGTTGATAATTTCGATGGCAGTCCCTTTCTTCCTTCTTTGATGAATCCGCAGGACCTCCCAAGAGAGCTGCGCCACGCAAGGCCCTTGCGGCACCTCCTTCACTCTCGTCCACGCGAACCGCTTGCACGTTAAAGGGGGGGTGCCTGAGCATCACGACTCAGGGCTCCTACTGGCTCTCCAGCCCTCACCCTCTGGCCTTGCCCACGGCATCGCGACCTGGCATACCAGCGACGGCTGAGACCAGCTCAAGGGCCGGGACCCGAGGACGTAGAGTAGAAAGGTGAGCAAAGGCGAGAGAGAAGGGGCACACGAGGACCTCGCCAGGCGATTCCGCTCCCGCCGACACACGGACCCAACGACACACCAGGAATAATCCCCGATTATCAAGATAAGTCACCTCTTGGAAGCACCGGCCACCGTAGCACTACCCCCGCACCTAGTGCGATTCCGTATCGGCGACGCCGCTCTCCTTTCTCGCCGAGCGATGGCTGCTTGGGCGCCAAAGGGGACCTCCTGAGCATCACGACTCAGGGACTCTTACCGGACCCCGGGTCGCTCACCTCCTGGCCTTGACCACGGCATCGCGACCTGGCATACCAGCGACGGCTGATGCCGCCTTGGGACTGGGACCTGTCGACGCAGAGCACCAAGCCCTCGCGAGGTTAGAAAGGGAGAACTTAGCTAAGACGGAATCGGCAACTCGCACAGCCTTACAGCAAGGGTTATATATTAACAAACAGGATCACATGCACCTTACAAGCCCCCATGGGGCGCATTTTGATTCCTCGCAGGGAACGGATCCAAAGGGATGCTAACTACGCGCGCCGCCGCAAAAGACGCCATCATCAACTGTGGGCCAGCAAGCACCGGCGCCAACCCCATCCAGATCAGAGTCGGCGACGGCCAGCCGAACCCGCCCTGCTCCAGGAGCGGCGCTGGCTCGTGGGCTCGTTGCTATCGTCGCTCGTCTCCGGAGTCGCGAAAGTCTCGCTGGAGTCGCTGGATCCTCCGCCGCCTCCGCCGCCTGCGGAGCTGCCAAGGGAGCGGTCGACGGGCCTGGCCCTCACCATGGCAAGGTCCTGGCCGCCTCTCCCGGGGCAACACTCCAGCCGGCGCCCGTTCGCGTCGAAGACCTTGAAGAACATCACCGAAGCGCCATCATACTCCAGGTGGATCGTGAGGGCGCCCCTTGCTCTGCAACCCCGGGCGATCTCGCTCCAGCCTCGAGTCATGAAGACCTCGCCCGAAGCAACGACCGCGACCTCTGCCTCGGTCGCGGGGGTGCTGCAGCCGGCGTGCTGCAGCCATAACTCCAGGAGTCTTCCCTGCAGAATGACGGAAGCGAAGAAGGAAGGAAAGCGAATCCAAGATCGAGGGGGCATGGCGGCGTGGAGCACGAACTCGCGGGATGAGCCCTCGGCGTGGACTCCAGGGGGAACAACCCACACCTTCGTGACCCGTCGGCGCCGGCGACGGCGCTGGCCGCGGGTGTCGGCATCGACCCCTTCATGGCCCTCGACGTGGGCATACAAGGGAAGCGGGAACCCCGGCAGAGGCCGCTCGTACCAAGGCCTCGACACCACCTGAAGGCCTTCCTCGTCCCGGCAGCGAAGGGCAAGCCGTTTCTTCGGCGGGAGCGGGTCTGGTTCCTCTCGAGGAGCCCTCCCCTTCTCCGCTGCGGAAAACCGGCGAATCAGAGCCATCACAGCAAGGCGGAGCAAGGATCGGGAGGAAGGAGAAGCAAAGAGAGATGGACTGAAAGGGCACGCGCAGTGCCGTACTTATAGTCGGCGAAGGCTAACCGTCGGCCTCCACGATCACAGGTAATCAAGACACGATCTGCATGCAGGGACTTGTCCAATCCACGCGACCATCGAGGCGTCGTGGGGAAGCGGAGTCGCCCACGTCCAATCAACCGCCACGCGGCGCCCAAGGCCGTAGGTTGTTAGGGCCCGCGGCGCTTCGCCCTTGCCCTTTCGCCTCTCAGCACGGCCAAGTCCGGGCGCGCCTTGGGCCCGGGGGCTACTGTCGGCGTTCTGGGAACGGGGGTCCCCAGACTTGCCTGCCTACGAACTGTGGCGTGGCTTAAAGGGGGCCCAGCACGGCCCATCTTCATCAACATGAGACTCAAGACCCTCGCGAGGGGCCAAGCCTCACGGGGCGGACGACACGGAGCTTCCTCAGGCGCGGCCTCACCAGGCTGGCTCACGAGGAGGCGGAGAGATCAAGGCGGGGTACCTCACGAGGTGCCCATGACACAAGCCATGACGACCAAGGGTGCCAGGCGGGCGCCAGTCCGCGCAGTGTCTCCCTTTCCTCTTTGGTGCAAAGGGGGCAAGCGCAGGCGAGAGGATCAAGCAAAGGCATCCATTTCGGTGCAACGAGACCAAGACCAGTCCAACGGTGGGAAGGAGGTCATCGTGGAGCCCAGAACGGCGTCATCACAGAGCCTTTGGCAGGCGAGGACCAACTTTAGTCAGGATAAGTGTACCAGATGTTCCCCTTCAAAATGGCCAATTGTTGGCGCCCTTCCTGCTCAATATTTGGGAAGAGGCCCAGGGCCTTTGCCTATAAATAGGACTAGCCACCCCCAGGGCAAGGGAGAGGATGATCGGATCATCAGGCAACAAAGAGAGAGAGAGAGAGAGAGAGAGAGAGAGAGAGAGAGAGAGAGAGAGAGAGAGAGAGAGAGAGAAGGGCGGCTGAACTCCTCCTAGCAGTTCATCATCCTTGCTAAGAGCAGACCCTCGCGAGGCTGTTCTTCCTTGTATTGTTCATCGTCATCAGCCAAAGAGGCAATCCACCCACCACAAACTAGAGTAGGGTATTACACCACAATGGTGGCCCGAACTAGTATAAACCTTGTGTCTCTTGTGCTGTTATTTCTGTAGTTTCGATCTTTGCGAGACGGAGAGGTAGAGGGCGAAGTCTCCGCGCGCACCCCAGAGTTCGAACCTCAAGGGTCTGCCGGAACCCGAAATCCGACAGGAAGCTTCGGCGCACCCCTACCTGGCACGCCAAATGTCGGATCACAGGTTCCGGCAAAACCCTCAAGGTTCGAACACTGGGGTGCGCGCGATGATCTCCCTCCCTATCGATTCACGCCCTAGCTCTCTAAGATCTCGCGGACGAACTTGACGAACTCACAACACAAAGACACAAGATTTATACTGGTTCGGGCCACCGTTGTGGTGTAATACCCTACTCCGGTGTGGTGGTGGTGGATTGCCTCTTGGGCTGATGATGAACAGTACAAGGGGAAGAACAGCCTCCTGAGGTTGAGGTGTTCTTGTGTTTGGCGAACTTGTGCGGGTGAGATGCCTATGAATCTGATGCTTCTACTGTGGTTGCTAGTTCTACTTATATAGGCCATGGTCCTCTCCCCAAATATTGAGCGGGAAGGGAGCCAACAACGTCCAGTTCAGAAGGGGACAACTAGTACAACTTATCCTGACAAAAGTAGTCTTCGCCTGCAAAAGGCTCTGGTGGTGACACCGTCTTGGGCTCCATGGTGACCTCTGTCTCGCCATCCTGCTGGTCTTGGTCTTGTTGCACCGATATGGAAACCTTCGCTTGATGCCTCGGTACTCCGCGCTTGCGCTTGCCCCCCTTGGCACCAAACAGGCAACAAGGACGCTGCGCGCGCTGGCGCCTGCCTGGTCTCGATCATCACGGCTCACGTCACGAGGGCCTCGCGAGGTTTGCCTTGCCTTGATCTCTTCGCCCCTTGTGAGCCTGCCTGACGAGGCCGCTCCTGAGGAGGTCTTGTGTCGTCTGCCTTGCGAGGCTTGGCCCCTCGCGAGGGTCTTGAATGCCTTGTCGATGAAGATGGGCCGCACGGGCCTGCTCGCTCAGCCATGCCGTGGGCTGCAGGCAGGCAAGTCTGGGGACCCCCGTTCCCAGAACGCCGACAAAGGCGTTGTTGTTCGTGACCATCAATGATTGGCCTGCTCTCAGTAATCTTTCAGGACAGACAAACAAGGGATACTGTGCATGCACGCACTGTTTGGATGATACGAACAATATATATTTGGATAATTTTAGGAAGAATGTGTACCTGGGACATTGTCGATTTCTTCCAAGCAGGCATCTCGTAGAAGAGAGAGGCAAGCATTTCAAAGGTGAGGCGGGTCACCGGATGAAGCCTCGCCACCGTACTGGTGCTGATGTACATGATATGGTCAAGGATTTGAAGGTAGTCTTTGGAAAGGGTCCTGGCGGACAACCTGTTCCGAATGACGCCGACGAACGCGCACCCATGTGGAAGAAGAAATCTATATTTTGGGACCTGCCGTATTGGAAAGACCTAGAGGTCCACTCCGCAATCGACGTGATTGATCATTACCTGTAATTATCCTCACTATATTCTTTTCTGTGGTATTATGCAGGATGAAGAAGTATGAAGTGAAAAATGCTGGGCGCTATGGCATTGGGTTCATTGACCCAAATTCCATTAACGAAGACACATGGAAATACGAATGGTATAAAGAAGATGTAGAGAAAAACATGCTAGAGTTCTTCAAGCGCCTCAATACCAATGAAGATATACTACTTCCTTACAACTTCCTGTGAGTCACACTGTCTTGTACTACAAAATTTGTTTTTGCTTACTAGCTAGCTAGATGTTAATAATTTAAGTGTATAGGGTTTAGGGTAGTTGATTAGTGTTATGCACATGCCCGCTTAATTAAGACATGCAAACGTGTGCGCATGTAGTTACCACTGGATCTTGTTAGTCATTAAAGTTGAAGAAGGAACAATTGAAGTACTGGACTCACTGCTTAAAAAAGAAAGTGACTTCACCATCTTGAAGGGGATAGTCAGCAGGTAATTTCAATCATTATTAACTATATCTCGGCCTTTTTAGTTCGTCATTTCCTGATATCAACTATTTAATAATCCCTTTATTCATTTTCTTTGCCGGCGGGCAGGGCTTGGGAAAAGTTCATCAAGGTAACTCCAGGAAAATGGCGACAAAAGCTGTTTTGGTTTCGACCCAAGGTAAGTAATTAAGTAGTACTAGCTAGCTACCATCTCTTCAATTCTTGTTTCAATACCATTAATTAATTATCATGCTTGATTAATTATTATCTGATTAAATTCCATTCTCGTAAAGGCCCTGAAGCAGGCGCCGGGGACTGATCTACGTGCATACTACGTTTGTGAGAACATTCGCATGATGGTGTCTGAAAGGAGCAAATCTGATAGACAGCAATGGGTACGTTTGCCAGAACACTATTCACTATTTTTACATGATTATCGATATCTAGTCACACAACTAATACACATGCATATTGATCTCCTTCTTACCAGTTCGAAGACGTGCAGGAGCAGCTCCTACCAACGGAGCGCATACTAGCAATTCAAGAGGAAATAACGGGATTTTTGCTCGACCAGGTCATAGATCCCAAAGGAGAATACCATTAACCGCTACCGCCCCCATGAACCACTCCCAATTGTCATCGTGCTCCGAAGGCACCAAGGCAACATGTGGGATAAATTGTATATATACCTAATTGTATATATATACACACACATATTATACATGTGTATGTGTGAATAATGGTGATTGCATGTTGATATATATGATCGATTCTACGAGAAATTCTATTTATATATATGCATAACGTGTACAATATGTAGTACCATAAAATACCAGCAAACAAAAAAGAATTAAATGGAAAACACAAAATTAAAGGAAAAAGAAATCATGAAACCAAAACCCCCAAACATTTTAGTATCGGTTGGTGTTACCAACCGGTACTAAAGGGCTCCCCACCCCCGGCGCTGGCTCGTGCCACATGGTGGCCCTTTAGCGGCGGTTCGTGCAGAACCGGTACTAAAGGGGGGGGACCTTTAGTCCCCACCCTTTAGTGCCGGTTACAAAACCGGCACTAAAGGCCCTTACGAACCGGTGCTATAGACCGGGTCTGCACTAGTGGAGGGTCCCCCATGTCAGCCCCCCAGCCCCCCTCCAATTGGTTCTTTTTAATGCCACACGTGCTGATGGAGGGTCGTCCAGTGCACTTTGCGATCTTCTTCCTATCCTCTACCGACCAAACGATCGACAACCCTAGACACCACTTTCCCCCACCATCCACCGGCCAAAATACCATGGAAGTGGGTCCTGGGGAAGCCCGGGAAGACCAATAACAAGGTCGGCTCGTCCTTGGGGCCGCGCCGCCATGCGGCAAGTTTCGTCATGACGTCGCCCGCGATACCGCATCTATGTCGGCGTTGAGCGGTGCCAACAGTACTGGGATGAGGCCACACTGGTGTTGTGGCTTGACGTCCACCTACCGGACAATTGACACCTCAACCCAGAGTGGGTGCCCGTGCCTCCGGTTCTTGCCACTGGTCGCGCGCTCTTGCTGGAGATACACCACCGTCAAGATCAGCTCCCGAAGTATCTCTGTCGCGACCCAACATACGTCGTCACCTCGCCATTCTGGGACACTTGGTTCCACGACGAGCACAACGAGTGGCGTCGGTCGTACTTCGCCACATGTGCTTCCCCTCATGCGCGTCCTCCAAGTCCCCCTCTTGTGCGCAGGCGTACTCGTGCTCCCAGACCACCACGCCCAACCCTGTGTTTGACGAGGCCTCCCGGATCACCGAGGAGGAGGACAAGGACCTCAAAAGGCCATAGAGTTATCCGAGCTCGCCCAACTCTCCGTATGGGAGGGCCTGGCAGTGCAGCTGACGTTCTCGGCCATAGGTGATGTCGTCGTCCCCGAGCCGGAGGAGTGTGAGGTGGAGGAGGAGAAGACGGTCGTGCCATTTGAGGGTGTGATGGGGTGATCCTGGTCATGGACGACCAAGGTGCCCTGCACGCTAGAGTTGGCGTCGGCTCCGGCCGTGTGGGTGGGCGCGGGGACGTTGTCACCAGAGAGTCAGCAGGTGGTGTAGCCGTAGCCGAAGCCTCAGTAGGTGCCACCCACTGCACCACTGCACGCATCGGTGCCACTTATCCCATGGTCGTTCTCGTGGCAGCCTCTGCCCTTCGTCGACCTCACCATGAATGACAACGATGATGACGACTAAATCTAGGGTTCCATTTAGTTTATTTATATCCTTTTTTAGGTTAAGTTAATGCGTGACCGGGACTTTTGGTGGCAATGTAAGATATTTTAAATTTTAAATTGTTGAAATGTGTCGATCGTGTTGGGCGCATCTATAGGTCGATGGACAAAACGAACGTTGGTGTCCATCTAGACGGCCGAAATGGACGAAAAGCATGTTTGTCTGGGTCTCTGCGTTGGAGTTGGCCTAAGAGAGTCATCCTCACTAACTTGTTTATATCAACATGCAAGCATGCCACCTCACCATACAATTATGAATGGGATAAGGTCCACCTCAACACACAATCATGCATGGGAAAATACCCACCACAACATTCAACCATGCATATGCATAGGAAAATGTTTCCGTTAAATTATTCTACTTATATTGAATAAATTTTGTTACAAAATACAAAATCAAATATAATAAGTGATATGTATTTTAATTTGGGTTCTCATGTTATCAACCCAAATTTTTTCATCAACAAATTCCCACAACAGTGTGCAGGGTATCTCTACTTAATATTGTTCTCCATCCATTCAGAGATTTGTTTTACAAGACAAAAGCCATATATTCAAATTGTCCATTCCTCGCATGACCACCCTTATAAAAGCAAAAACAATCCTAGTGTTTCTTTGGACATATGTCCTTGTGAATATTGACGTTGTCTTCCTCCTACACTCGTCGGCGCGAGCAAAGCTCGATGCATCCTCTGGATCCCCATAACATCCTCGTAGCCAGTGTCATGTTGTTCATGTAGTGGCCATGGGGTCACTAGTGAAAGCTGGAAGAAGCTAATGATAGTGAAGTGAGGGTCGGGTTACCGTCTCGGAGGAAAATGTGGTGAAGAGGTTGGACAACCATTCCAGATTTGGCCAATCAAAACCGGAGAGGACTTACCACACTAGCTTCTCGACGAACTTGAAGTTGATCATGCATTGTCGAACTAATAAAAAATGAATCGTCGCCTCCACTCCACCGAACTATGCCGCCAAAGACCACTTAGACGAAACGCAGAGAACAAACAAGTGTACACGATCTAGCCTTGGTTTAAGCTCCACATGCCCTCGACCAATGTCGATCAACATCTTGAAACAAGGATAGGGTAGGGATATCTTATCCCAGGTCGTTGATAGTGCCTTGCCTTGTCAGATGGACCGGCGATGGTGGTGGCAATCACGTGGAACCTCCTAGCCACCTAATATGCGATCAAAAATATGTGTTTAGAAACTTCACTCGACAATTAACTTAATGATATACTTCTAGTGGCATATAACACATGTTTCACTCTTCAAATGGAAGACCTAAAAACCTTAGCTTGCTTTAAAAACCCGATAAATGTAGTAGTATTATTTATCTCATACCATGATGCTTGTATTTTATGATGTGATGCTCTTCTTCATTTCTCTTTATGGATTTAAATGTTTATTTTTAATATATATGATCTTCAACATAACAGATTATAACATGTTTCGTCCTTAAGATAACCATCGTTTGTTGCTAGTATATTAGCAATTCTGATTAAATTAATCCATAAATAAACCATGATCATAGCACTAGTGGTACTAATCTCATATTGACATGTAAATACATGAGCACATACTACACATAAAACAGGAACATCTATGACAATAGCAAGTATGCCTAACACATGAACTAATAAATAAGGGATAAATATATCATACCCTACAATAAAAAAAGGTCAAAGCTGCGACTGCGGAAGAGGGTTCACCAGCCTTCTTCGTGGTGTCGATTGTGTCACGAGGTCGAGAATGTAGTCAAAGTAGTGGAATAAGACAAATAGTAATGAGGAGTCACACCGAGACACTCCCCAATAACCTTATCACCCTTCTCCGCTCCCGGTGAGGATCATAAAAGGCGGTGTTTTCAGAGTCTGGCTCTCCCGTTCACCCGTCACACGGTCAAGGGATGGGATCGTGGAAGAAACAACAGAAAGACGAACAACTTGGGTTGTGTGTGAGTAGGCGGAATAGATGTGATCTGATCAGGTGACGGCTAGAGTTGGCAACGCCTCTAGTATATAGGCGGTAAGATAGGAAGATGTGGGGTTAGGTCCAAGATCGAGTTGGCAACAACCCACGATTCAACAGTTCAGATTCGTAACACACAAGTTAATGACTCACTCTTGATTGCCAACTAATTATTTGTTTCCAAGTACTAAAAAAAGTGCACACATGACATTTTGAGCTCTGGTCAGCTCATTCACAAACATGACACTCAAGGCGAGGTATGGCGAGGTAGGTGGCAGAGGCGCACTATGTGTACTGATGTCTACTACATAACTTATTCTTGTAGACTCATGTTGGGCCTCCAAGCACAGAGTTTTGTAGGACAGTAGCGAATTTCCCTCAAGTGGATGACCTAAGGTTTATCAATCTATGGGAGGCATAGGATGAAGATGGCCTCTCTCAAACAACCCTACAACTAAATAATAAAAAGTCTTTTATGTCCCCAGCACACCAAATACAATGGTAAATTGTATAGGTGCACTAGTTCGGGCAAGAGATGGGGATACAAGCGTAGTAACGATAGTAGATATTGATTTTTGTAATAGGAACAGTAAAAAACAGCAAGGTAGCAATTGATAAAACGGAGCACAAACGACATTGCAATGCTTGAAAATGAGGCCTGGGGTCTGTACTTTCGCTAGTGCAATCTCACAACAATGCTAATATAATTGGATCATATAACCATTCCTCAACATGCGATGAAGAATCACACCAAAGTTCTTATGTAGCGGAGAACATAAGAAGAAGTTTTTTGTAGGGTACGAAACCACCTCAAAGCTATTCTTTCCGACCGATCTATACAAGAGTTCGTACTAAAGTAACACAAAGTTATCCTTTCCGATTAATCTATGCAAGAGTTCATACTAAAATAACACGATATATGATACACATCAACCAGCTCTAATGTCACCTAGATACTCCAATGTCACCATGAGTATCCGTGAGTTGATTATACGATATGCATCAAACAATTTCAGATTCATAATACTCAATCCAACACAAAGAACCTCAAAGAGTGCCCCCAGATTTCTACCGGAGAAACAAGGATGAAAACATGCATCGACCCCTATGCATAGATTACCCCAATGTCATCTCAGGAATCCGTGAGTTGAGTGCCAAAAAATATATCAAGTGAATCAATATGATACCCCATTGTCACCACGGTTATTCATAGCAACACATACATCACGTGATCTCAAATCCATAAAAGTATTCAATCTGATAATAACGAAATCTCAAAGGGAAAACTCAATTCATCACAACAAGATGGAGATGGGAAAACACCATATGATCCGACTATATTAACAAAGCCCTGCTGAAAGTGCAACTATCCCTAGGTGGTTTTGGTAATTTATTACAACATATAGCTCATTGAGCTAATGCAATTCCAAGACAATTATTTCAGGAAAGCTCAATGATTGGCATGGCATGGATGGTGAAAGTGGAACCCTCAAAATACTAAGGACAAAGGATTGGCTCAAGCTCAAAAGCTCAAGACTCCTCATTTTATATTTTAGTGATCAAAGATCACATTGAGTCTATAGGAAAAGCCAATACTATCAAGGAGGGATGAGGTGTTGCTTAATGAGCTCTTTGCCTTATGTGCTTAATGATATGCTCCAAAATCCTCAGCTACTTTCCCATATCCACAAATGACCTAAACCCCAAGCCAAACTCGATCATACCGATTCTTTCTATCCGGCGCCACCGAGTTTCTCATATGTCATAAGCCACTGCCAAACCCTAGCAAATCAGTTCTACCGATTGGGATCTCGGTCTCACCGAGATGGGATTGCAACCTCTCTGTTTCCTTTTAGTAACTTTTTGGTCTCACTGAAAGAGCGGATTGGTCCCACCGAGATTGCAATGCAAACTCTCTGTTTCCCATTTGTAACTTTTCGGCCTCATCGAAAGAGCAAATCGGTCCCACCGAGTTTGCCTGACCAACTCTCTGGTTAGCTAATTACCAAATCGGTCTCACCGAGTTTGTGTAATCGGTCTCACCGAGATTACGTCATGCCCAAACCCTAACCACATCGGTCCTACCGAGATGCATGTCAGTCCCACCGAAAATCTCTAACGGTCACTAGGTTTACCATTTCGGTCCGACCGAGTTTATTGATTCGGTCCCACCGAGATTGGTAGATTGTGTGTAACGGTTGGATTTTAAGTGGAGGCTATATATACCCCTCCACCTCCTCTTCATTCGTGGAGAGAGCCATCAGAACACACCTACACTTCCAATTCATATGTTCTGAGAGAGAACCACCTACTCATGTGTTGAGACCAAGATATTCCATTCCTACCTTATGAATCTTGATCTCTAGCCTTCCCCAAGTTGCTTTCCACTCAAATCTTCTTTCCACCAAATCCAAATCCTGTGAGAGAGAGTTGAGTGTTGGGGAGACTATCATTTGAAGCACAAGAGCAAGGAGTTCATCATCAACACACCATTTGTTACTTCTTGGAGAGTGGTGTCTCCTAGATTGGCTAGGTGTCACTTGGGAGCCTCCGACAAGATTGTGGAGTTGAACCAAGGAGTTTGTAAGGGCAAGGAGATCGCCTACTTCGTGAAGATCTACCGCTAGTGAGGCAAGTCCTTCGTGGGCGATGGCCATGGTGGGATAGACAAGGTTGCTTCTTCGTGGACCCTTCGTGGGTGGAGCCCTTCGTGGACTCGCGCAACCGTTACCCTTAGTGGGTTGAAGCCTCCACTAACGTGGATGTAGGATAGCACCACCTATCCGAACCACGGGAAAAACATCTGTGTCTCCATTAGCGTTTGAATTCTCCAAACCCTTCCCTTTACATTCTTGCAAGTTGCATGCTTTACTTTCCGCTGCCTATATACTCTTTGCATGCTTGCTTGAATTGTGTGATGATTGCTTGACTTGTCCTAAAGTTGCTAAAATCTGCCAAGAACTAAAATTGGGAAAAGGCGTAGTTTTTATTTGGTCAAGTAGTCTAATCACCCCCCTCTAGACATACTTCCGATCCTACAAGTGGTATCAGAGCTTTGGTCTCCATTTGCTTTGATTCCCATAGCTTTTGGTGGTCATAGCGAGTATGGCGTCTAGTGAGGGAAATTATCACCGTAGAGGTCCTTACTTTGATGGCACTAACTTTGCTAGTTGGAAACATAAAATGAAAATGCATATTCTTGGACATAACCCCGCCGTTTGGGCTATTGTGTGTGTTGGTTTGCAAGGTGACTTCTTCGACGGGAAAGAACCAAACCGTGAAGCTACCGCGGATGAGTTGAAGATGCTACAATATAACGCTCAAGCTTGTGATATTCTCTTCAATGGATTGTGCCCCGAAGAATTCAAGAAAATCTTCCGTCTTGAGAATGCAAAGGAAATTTGGGATACTTTGATTGATATGCACGAAGGTACCGACTCCGTCAAGGAATCTAAATTGGATGTGCTTCAAAGTCAACTCGACAAGTTCAAAATGAAGGATGGTGAAGGTGTCGCTGAAATGTACTCTAGGCTTGCTCTCATCACAAATGAGATTGCCGGCTTAGGGAGTGAAGAGATGACTGACAGATTCATCATCAACAAGATCCTAAGAGCCTTGGATGGAAAATATGATACCGTGTGTACATTGATCCAAATGATGCCCAATTACAAAAATATCAAGCCAACGGAAGTCATTGGAAGAATTGTTGCTCATGAGATGTCACTCAAGGACCAAGAGGAACTTCACAACAAATCAAGTGGTGCTTATAAAGCCTCATGTGAAGCTCCCACATCATCAAGTGAGAAACAAAACTTCAATGAAGAACTGAGCTTAATGGTGAAGAACTTCAACAAGTTCTACAAGAGTAGAAGCAAAGATAGAAGCTCCAAGTCAAGGTCCTACAATGACAAAAGATCTTCTAGTCGAGAGCGAAACTGCTACAATTGTGGAAGACCCGGACACTATTCCAATGAGTGTACGGCTCCCTACAAAAGAAGAGAAGATTCTCCAAAAAGAAGAAGCAAAAGAGAGGAATCACCATCACGAGAGAGAAGGATTAGAGATGATCGTTATGAACGAAGACACTCACGGAGAAGCAAGGATTCGGAAAGGAAGGAAAAATCATCAAGGAGCTACACAAAACAAAGACATCAAGCTCATGTTGGTGAATGGGTATCCGGCTCCGACTCCGACAACCACTCCGAGAGAAGTTATCACTCCGACTCCGAATATACTCAAGATGAAGGTGTTGCCGGACTAGCACTTGTGTCAACCAACTCCTACGACATATTTGATTCACCAAATGAAGGAATTGGAAGATGCTTCATGGCCAAAGGTCCTAAGGTAACTCACGCTGAGTATGTTGATTTTAATAGTGATGAAGATGACTTGTTAGGCGATGATGATTTACTTGTTCACAACTCTAGTGATGAATCCTATGATGAAACGTCAATTAATCATGCTAAAACTAATGACAATGATAAGGAGAAAATTGAGGCTCTAACTAAAGAACTAAACACTCTTAAGTTAGCTCGTGAAACTATCTTCGAAGATCATCGAGAACTTTTAAGGGCTCATGAGAAGTTACGCTTTGAAAAGCTCAATCTTGAGCAAGAGCATGAGCTTTTAAAGGCAATCAATGATGATCTCCGCAAGAAAAGTTCTTGTTACATTGCCAAACGTTTACTCTTATCCACTTACATGCCTCAAGTCAAGTCTAATAACAAAAACAAGAAAGATTCTTCCTCTAGTAGTAACAATGAACATGTTAAATCCAATATTGTTGCTTCTAGTAGTTCTCTTGATTCCACTAATGATTCTCTTAGCCAAGTTACACTTGAGCAAGAAAATAGCATATTGAAGGAAATCATAGAGAAAGGAGTGTACAAAAGCCTTGCCGGAAGTAAGCAATTCGAGGAGATTGTACGCAAGCAAGGAAGGCACCGGAAGAATCAAGGCGTTGGTTTTGAACAAAAATTCAATGCCAATGGAGTTGAGTGGGAAGAAGATCAATAACCCAAGACAAAGTTTGTTCCTCAACAAGAGAAGTATGATCCAACTTGTTTCAAGGGGACACAAACTCAAGATGATCTTCCACCACAAGACTACAAGCAAAAAGGCAAGGACAAGCTTCAAGAGGAAATAGATGCATTTGAAGAAGCTCCTAAGACCTTAGTCAAGTGGATTCCCAAGACTACTTCAAGTTCCACTTCATCAAGTACGACTACAACTCCAAGGATTCCCATCAAGATGGCGTGGATCCAAAAGAAGAAGAACTAGAGAGTTCTTGAGGGTGACTCCGCCAACATACTTCACTCTTATAATTTTGGCAAGAACAAGTGCAATCAACTTCCACATATTGCACTAGTTCAAGGTCACAAACCCTCTTGTTGGTAAGTCAAGGGACAAGGTAATCTAAAAGCTTTGATAGACATCTTCTTGTATGTGCATCACTCTATGTCTATGGATATACTTGCTTGTTCCTTGTGGGACTAACCCATGTAGGTATTGAAAGTGCAATTCACTCAAAAGGATAGCTCCAAGTGATCTACATCAATATTGAGCATCCACATCTTCAACATCTACATGAAGTCATCATCGACAAAACCCAAGGTTAGTTCATCCCTCTTAAGGGGGGATATCACATCTAGGGGGAGCTTTACTCTAAGACTTGAGCTAAAGCAACTCTAATGATGTGAACACAACAATGCTTTATGTAAAAGTGGTAACCCCACTTGAGCTTAAACGATGAGTATGACCTATGATCAAATGTTCTCATTTGACTCCTAAGTCAATATACTCATATATAGATGACCTAGTCATCGCCAATTGCTTGATAGATGCTAGAATTGGTTGTGCATACTTTGTCACATATTTCTATTGCCATTTTATTGTGTGAGCATGCTGGATGCATATTTCACTCATTCGAGGACATCCACTTGTTGTTTTGATTGATTGGCTTTATCTTTTCTTTTGCCAAGTGGATGGACAAGAATGCCTAAGAACCTCCTCTAGCTATCTATGCTTTTCTCATCTCAAACTCTATTCATGCTACATCACAAAATTGATCAAGTCAAATTCGAATCACTCTATGTGAGGAGCACTCAGAGTCCCCTATTTGTCATAGACTTAAACTTCCAAAACCTCATTGTGATTCTCGGTCTGACCGATACCCCACTTTCGGTCCTACCGAGATCATCAAGTTGATCTATGTTTTCAATCTCGGTGCAACCGACTTGAACTATTCGGTCACACCGAGTTGAAATAACTGTATACAGTTTTGCATCTCGGTGCCGCCGAGTCGTTCCACTCGGTCACACCGACGGGGACGGGCTATATATAGTCACGGGCAAAAATTTGGAAATTTCTCCGAACCTCTTCGCCCGCGCCTTAGCTCGCTCTGCCGATGTGGTCTCCGGATCGTCTTCTCGCCGCCAGCAGCCTCCAGTCATTGGTCTCCGTCGCCGTCAACGGAAATCACCTCCGCCGTTGCCGCCGTAGCGAGTCTCCGCCGAACTAGGGTACGGACTCGATCTTTGTGCTATTCCTCAATCTTATCCCTAGCACATTGTGATTATCATGATTCTTGCCACGATTGTTAAACTCCTATCCAGTCAAAGAACTCATAGATTAGGTTTGATTCGAAAATTTTAGGGTTAGGTTTCCGCCGAAACCATCTCGGACCCACCAAGTTGAAAAACTCGGTCCCACCGATTTGGCCTATGCCATAGCACAAGTGAAACTTGGTCTGACAGAGTGTAACTAATCGGTGTGACTGATTTTTGAACTTTGTGAAACCCTAGCAGTCTCGGTGCCACTGAACTGTGACTCGGTCTGACCGAGATCACTAGTTTAGGTTCCAAATACTGCTTCGGTATCACCAAGTTTAGAAATCGGTAGATCCGAAATGCTTTCTGTGGGAAACTAAAACTAAGTTTTTGAATCATTCTTTTGCAAAAATCTCTGCTTTTGTGATGCTCATCCATTCTATCTCATCTATAAACTATTCACAGGGTCAGCAGTCAGCAGTCAGCTAGTCAATCATGTCAGACCAGAGTGACAGCCAAAATCAGTCAGAACAGCCTGTGCATATGAGTGAGGGCACTAGTCCCTCAAGTTCTTCAGATGATGGCAGCAGGAGCACTCCAAGCAATCTGCCAAAGGCTGCCACCAGACAGAGAAGGAAAAGAACTTCAGATTCTGAAGATGAAGACTATGTGGCAGAGGAGGAGGCAACCTCCAAGAGAGTTGTGCTGAAGAAAGAGTATGGCTCAGCTGCAGCCACCAACCAGGAATGCACAAGAAAGCACCTGCTAGAAGAGTTCCAACCTCAAAGCCTAGGAAGGCTGTGCTTGAGGAAACAATGAAGTTCACTATGGAATCTGAAGGAGAAGATATTGGCCAGGGCAAGAAAAAGAAGAGAGCAAGAACTACCATTGCCAAAGTCATTGGCAAGCCCTCTATGAGAAAAGATTCTGATGAAGAAGAAGAGGAAGAGGAAGGTGCTGCACCAGCACCCAAGGCACCCAAGCTGATGGGTGATGCCATTAAATCAGGGGGAGCTGCATCCAAGCCCAAGGAAGCCCCCAAGACGGCTCCAAAGCAAAAACCCAAGAGGAATACAAGAAATATTCCAGCTGCTGAGAAGAACAAGGCCCCAGTGCCTAATGTTGCTGAAGAGGAAGAAGGGCAAGGTTTGAGGAAATTGAAGCCCAAGATCCCAGACCACAATGATGCTCATCCTGTGGCTGAGGATATGAACATAAGGAGAGACTCTGGATTGAGAAAGTGGAGAGCAGAAGATCCTTATGCTACCAGGAGAAGAACTGCTGTGGACTACAGGTTCCATACTAAGGAACAGCAGGACTTCTATGAGACAATCCTGTTGGATAAGAAGCCAATTGTCTGTGACATGAAATGGGTCGATTGGCAATATATCAAGGACAATGAAGAGCACTTCCCAGGAGTGGAGGACAGCTTCAAGGCTTGTGGAGTAGCAGACTTTGTTGGGAAAAAGCTCACAAAGTGGAACGAGGAACTTATCATGCAGTTCTACTCCACAGCACACTTTTACCCCGATGGAAGGATTGTCTGGATGTCTGAAGGTACGAGGTACCAATCAACTGTTGCAGAATGGGCTCAACTGATCAATGCCCAGAAGAGAGTGAAGATGACTTGGATGTCTATTCCAAGAAGAAGATGGACCACAACTCAATGATCAACATGTACAAGGAGATCCCTGATAAGGCACTTGAAACTTTCAAGTATGGATCTGTACATTATCTTCTGTCAGGATTGCCAACAATCAACTGGATCTTAAGGCACACTATGCTGCCCAAGTCTGGAGATCACAAGATGGTCAGAGGCCATGCTATCAACCTGCTTCATATATTTGATGTGCCTCAGAAGTTCAAGGTCATGAGTCTGATGATAGAGACAATCAAGAGGACAGCAGCAGACCAGAAGAGAAGCTGTGGATATGCTCCTCAGATCCAAGAACTGATCAACTCCAAGATGGGCACTGGCATATATCTTTTGGATAAGGAACATCTTCCTATTCATCCTGAGTTTGAAGACAATGAAGTTGTGATGAACATGGATGAACCATCTTCAGCCCATGCCCAAGCACAAAAGGAGAAGGCAAGAAAGGAGAAAGCTGCTAGGATGCCAACTCAAGAGGAGGCATCAGAATACTTCTTGAAGACAAAGCAAGAGCAACTCAGTTACCTGATTGCATCCACCCTGCGGATTGAGAAAGGTTTGGCCAACCTGACTCAGAACCAGGCAAGCCTAGAGAGAATCGTAGAACAGAAGTTCTATGACTTGGACATCAAGGTGACAGAGATACAGACAGCAGCAGAGCAGCTCCAGGATGACATGCATGAGAGGAGAGGGAAGACAACTACAGATGCATTTGCTAGAGTTCCACGAGCTCAGAGGTCCAGTGCAGTGCCAGTTCCTGACACAAGAGCAACCGCCTCAGCTCCAGCCGCAACATCAACCCATCCTGCTCCAGCATCCACCTCAGCTCCAACTCCATCAGCATCAACTGAAGCCTTCGTCCTTGGAGTGATCCAGACTCCACCACCACTTGAAGATCAAGCCTGAGTGTCGATATAGCACTATGCATTTTCTAGGAACTTTTTGGTAACTTGTTGCCAAAGGGGGAGAAGATGTATAGATCATAGGCTTCGAGAGAGAGAGTGTTTATTTTCTCTCTTGCTTTATTTGGTGGTTTTTGATACAATTGTTTGCTTTTGGTTGAGATACTTTGATATGCTTGTGAGACATTGATGATCATGTGTTTGATCATAAGCTACACTTATGCATGCTTGATATTATCTTATATATCTTATGTTTGATCATTCATCTTTGCCTTGGTGATGAGTGCATGTATTTCATTATTTATTATTTTGAGCGCTCCACCAAGATGTATGTGACATGGAAGAGTAACCCATGATTCTAATTTCTTGTGCATTTGCAGTCCAAAGCAAATTTTAAATATGCACAAATTTAGGGGGAGCTCTTACTTATCACATACTTCTCAAAGCGATGATGTAATTCATTCTTATTATCATTTGTCGAAGCTTTGATCTATATGTTGTCATCAATTACCAAAAAGGGGGAGATTGAAAGTGCAACTATCCCTAGGTGGTTTTGGTAATTTATAACAACATATAACTCATTGAGCTAATGCAATTCCAAGACAATTATTTCAGGAAAGCTCAATGATTGGCATGGCATGGATGGTGAAAGTGGAACCCTCAAAATACTAAGGACAAAGGATTGGCTCAATCTCAAAAGCTCAAGACTCTTCATTTTACATTTTAGTGATCCAAGATCACATTGAGTCTATAGGAAAAGCCAATACTATCAAGGAGGGATGAGGTGTTGTTAATGAGCTCTTTGCCTTATGTGCTTAATGATATGCTCCAAAATCCTCAGCTACTTTCCCATATCCACAAATTACCTAAACCCCAAGCCAAACTCGGTCATAGCGATTCTTTCTATCCGGCGCCACCGAGTTTCTCATATGTCACAAGCCACTGCCAAACCCTAGCAAATCGGTTCTACCGATTGGGATCTCGGTCTCACTGAGATGGGATTGCAACCTCTCTGTTTCCTTTTCGTAACTTTTCAGTCTCACCGAAAGAGCGGATCGGTCCCACCAAGATTGCAATGCAAACTCTCTATTTCCCATTTGTAACTTTTTGGTCTCACCGAAAGAGCAAATCGGTCCCACCGAGTTTGCCTGACCAACTCTCTGGTTAGCTAATTACCAAATCGGTCTCACCGAGTTTGTGTAATCGGTCTCACCGAGATTACGTCATGCCCAAACCCTAACCACATCGGTCCTACCGAGATGCATGTCAGTCCCACCGAAAATCTCTAACGGTCACTAAGTTTACCATTTCGGTCCGACCGAGTTTATTGATTCGGTCCCACCGAGATTGGTAGATTGTGTGTAACGGTTGGATTTTAAGTGGAGGCTATATATACCCCTCCACCTCCTCTTCATTCGTGGAGAGAGCCATCAGAACACACCTACACTTCCAATTCATATGTTCTGAGAGAGAACCACCTACTCATGTGTTGAGACCAAGATATTCCATTCCTACCTTATGAATCTTGATCTCTAGCCTTCCCCAAGTTGCTTTCCACTCAAATCTTCTTTCCACCAAATCCAAATCCTGTGAGAGAGAGTTGAGTGTTGGGGAGACTATCATTTGAAGCACAAGAGCAAGGAGTTCATCATCAACACACCATTTGTTACTTCTTGGAGAGTAGTGTCTCCTAGATTGGCTAGGTGTCACTTGGGAGCCTCCGACAAGATTGTGGAGTTGAACCAAGGAGTTTGTAAGGGCAAGGAGATCGCCTACTTCGTGAAGATCTACCGCTAGTGAGGCAAGTCCTTCGTGGGCGATGGCCATGGTGGGATAGACAAGGTTGCTTCTTCGTGGACCCTTCGTGGGTGGAGCCCTTCGTGGACTCGCGCAACCGTTACCCTTCGTGGGTTGAAGTCTCCACTAACGTGGATGTAGGATAGCACCACCTATCCGAACCACGGGAAAAACATCCGTGTCTCCATTAGCGTTTGAATTCTCCAAACCCTTCCCTTTACATTCTTGCAAGTTGCATGCTTTACTTTCCGCTGCCTATATACTCTTTGCATGCTTGCTTGAATTGTGTGATGATTGCTTGACTTGTCCTAAAGTTGCTAAAATCTGCCAAGAACTAAAATTGGGAAAAGGCGTAGTTTTTATTTGGTCAAGTAGTCTAATCACCCCCCTCTAGACATACTTCCGATCCTACACCTGCGATACATCAAGATCATGCCAAATCAAGAACAAGAGAGAGAGAGAGAGAGAGAGAGAGAGAGAGAGAGAGAGAGAGAGAGAGAGAGACTACACACATAGCTACTGGTACAAACCGTCAGCTCCAAGGGTGGACTACTCCCTTCTCATCATGTGGCCGTCGGGATTATGAAGATGGCCCCCGATGATGATTTCCCCCTCCGGCAGGGTGCTGGAACAGGGTTTAGAGTGGTTTTTCGTGGCTACAGAGGCTTGCGGCGACGAAACTTCTGATCTAGGGTTATTTCTGGATAAGTGAAGCAAAATAAGCATGGTAAAGGCTATACTTGACATTTTTATTGAAATGAAAGATGCAAAACATTATTCTAAATAACAGAAAGCAAACCCTAACAAAATAAAATGATGCTCCAAGCAAAACACATATCATGTGACGAATGAAAATATAGCTCCAAGTGAGGTTACCGATAATGCTGGAGACGAAAGAGGGAATGCCTTCCGGGGCATCCCCAAGCTTAGTTGCTTGGATCTTCCTTAAATACTACCTTGGGGGTGCCTTGGGCATCCCCAAGATTAGGGTCTTGTCACTCCTTATTCTCATCATATCGATATCTCACCCAAAACTTGAAAACTTTAATCACACAAAACTTAACGGAACTTCGTGAGATAGGTTAGTATGATAAAGAGCAAACCATTCACTTTGGTACTGTCAAAGACAAGATTCATGATTGTTCTCACACAATACCTATTGTAACTTATCATTTCTACAATTTATATTGAGCAATATATCCCACAGGAACTAGAAAACAAGCAAACTATGCATTGAAAACAGAATCTGTCAAAAATAGAACAATCTGTAATGATATGGGCAATGACCATACTTCTGTAAATCCAAAAATTCTAAAAAATTAGGACAACATAGGAAATTTGTATATCAATCATATGAAAAAAAACTCAGAATTTTTCGATGCTCCAGTGAATTTGAACAATTCTACTACTAGAAGAAAAGGTTTCTATTTTTGCACAGAATCAATTTAACTATCATCCACACTATCCTAAAGGCTTTACTTGGCACTTCATTAAACAAAAGCTATAAAACATGAGTACTATAGTAGTCTAATCATCTGAACACACAAAAACAGTAGGGATAAATGTTGGGTTGTCTTCCAACAAGCGCTTTTCTTTAATGCCTTTTTAGCTAGGCATGATTTTAGTGCCGCTCCTAGTCGCGGTAGTACCGTGTGGCAGCACGGTAGTACCGAGGCTCGGAGCGGTAGTAGGACTTTAGTACTTCGGCTCACATTGTAGTACCGCACCTGTGGGACGGTAGTTCCGTACGAGCGTTAGTACCGCACCTGAGACGCGGTAGTACCGCACGGCGCCAGATCCGAACCAATTTGAATTTGAGAACAACCGTGACAACGAGGCGGTACTACGGTTGATCAAATCTACCACGGGACACCATACCAACTACAATTTCTATGCATCACTACTCTCCTACATCCTACTCTTGCAAAGATTTGGCCTAAAATCTCAAGAACAACATGCATCTCCCCAAAAACCTAGAAGCGAAAGAACGAACAAAAGAGAAAGGGATTTGGGGAGAAACCTTGTTCCATGGCAAGAGGAAGTGGTGGGGAACGATCCCACCGGTCGGAATCCGAGGAGAGCGGCCGGAGATGGAGATTCGGCGAGGGCCTTCGGCGCCGTTCTTGAGCGAGAGAGAGAGACCGTGAGGAGAGAAGAGGACGAATGGGTATGGAAGAGTTGGAACTCCCCCTGCCCGCTCTTAACCCCACGCGCCCTCGGCTGCACGGTAGTACTGCACGTCATCGCGGTAGTACTGCCCGGGCAGAAGTACCGCGCCAAGGTGGTAGTACCGCTCCCCAGGCGGTAGTAAAAAATTACTGTCATGCTGGGTGCGGAAGTACCATGCGCTCCTGATGCGGTAGTACCGTGGCAGGCCGCGGTAGTACCGTGAGCTCAAGAAGATGCAAGTTTCAAGAAGGGGAAAACGAAGTCTTTGCAAGGCAACCTTCACGCGAACGGACACTAAAAAACGCAAGCACATGAAACAGCTCAAACAAGATCGACAGGACAAAAGGAAGACACAAGACAACAAGGACTAAGACACTCGACACACCCTCTCTAAAGAGAGGGCGGTGGCCGGAGCCACCTATGTTTGAGTCAATTGGTATGGCACCGCGAAGAATTATCCTTGGGCCCATGACCAAAACTCGCCTTTGAAACACAATTACCATAAAAAATGGCTAATGTGAAAGAGTTGATCAATCTATGCATAATGGGGGGAGGGAGAGTTCATTGAGAGAACAACACTCCCCCTATGTCCATGCCTACATCTAAACAAGATAAGAAGTTGAGTAAGGTGGGGTGTGCAAGAGTTCAAGCAACATTGCTTGAATAAATGATATTTAGCTCATGCCTTAACTCGCAAAATCTTGCTTCATCCAAGGGCTTCGTGAAAATATCTGCAAGGTTATCATGAGTGTTGATGTAGTTGAGCTCGATCTCCCCTCGCCTAATGTGATCCCGGATGAAGTGATATCGAATCTCAATATGCTTCGTCTTGAAGTGTTGCACCGGGTTGAGAGAAATCTTGATGGCACTTTCATTGTCACACCAAAGAGGCACTTTGTCACAAATGACACTGTAATCCTTTAAAGTTTGCCTCATCCATAGGAGTTGTGCACAACAACTACCGGCCACCACGCACTCCGCTTCGCTGGACGAGAGAGACACACAACTTTGCTTCTTAGAAGACCAACTTACCAAAGAGCGACCAAGGAATTGGCACCCTCCAGAAGTGGACTTCCTATCCACTTTGTCTCCCGCCCAATCCGAGTCCGAATAACCTACAAGCTTGAAGTTTTCTCCTCTTGGGTACCATAAGCCAAAGTTTGGGGTATGAGCCAAATATCAAAAGATTCGCTTGGCGGCCACAAAGTGGCTTTCCTTAGGTGCGGCTTGAAACCGTGCACAAATTCCCACACTCAACATGATATCCGGTCTAGATGCACAAAGGTAAAGCAAGGATCCAATCATGGAGCGATATACCTTTTGATCCATCGCTTTACAATTGGGATCAATGTCAAGTTGGCACTTGGTGGGCATTGGAGTGGAAGCCGGCTTGACATCACTTAGCTTGAATCTCTTGAGCATGTCTTGAGTGTATTTGGCTTGGTTGATGAAGGTTCCTTCTCTTCTTTGCTTCACTTCGAACCCGAGAAAGAACTTCAACTCTCCCATGGAAGACATCTTGAACTTTGAGGTCATGAGAGCGGCAAAATCCTCATTGAAAGATTTGTTAGGGAAACCAAAGATAATATCATCAACATATAGTTGGCACACAGACAACTCACCTTTGACCTTCTTAGTAAGAAGAGTGGGGTCGATTAGCCCAACTTAAAATCCACGGTCTTGTAACAACTCGGTAAGGTGGTTGTCGGTGTCAAAACCGGCGGATCTCGGGTAGGGGGTCCCGAACTATGCGTCTAGGTGGATGGTAACAAGAGACAAGGGACACAATGTTTTTACCCAGGTTCGGGCCCTCTCGATGGAGGTAAAACCCTACTCCTGCTTGATTAATATTGATGATATGGGTAGTACAAGAGTAGATCTACCACGAGATCAGAGAGGCTAAACCCTAGAAGCTAGCCTATGGTATGATTGTTGTTCGTCCTATGGACTAAAACCCTCTGGTTTATATAGACACCGGAGGGGGCTAGGGTTACACAGAGTCGGTTACAATGGAAGGAGATCTACATATCCGTATTGCCAAGCTTGCCTTCCACGCCAAGGAAAGTCCCATCTGGACACGGGACGAAATCTTCAATCTTGTATCTTCATAGTCCAAGAGTCCGGCCAAAGGTTATAGTCCGGCTATCCGGACACCCCCTAATCCAGGACTCCCTCAGTAGCCCCTGAACCATGCTTCAATGATGACGAGTCCGGCCCGCAGATTGGCTTCGACATTGCAAGGCGGGTTCCTCCTCCGAATACTTCATAGAAGATTTTGAACACAAGGATAGTGTCCGGTTCTGCGACATAAGTTCCACATACCACCGTAGAGAGAATAATATTTACACAAATCTAATCTGCTAACATATTCTGTAGCATGACATCACACCACAGCCAAGCCTTTATTCGAATCGTTTTTACTGTCCCACCTCAGCGTGTTCTGCGAGGCGGTTTCCTTGGCACATCTTGTCGAAGCAGAGATCATGTCCCCTTATCCCGAGATTCTCATCAATACAGGCGTGGGTAACCCAGTCGTGCCCGTTGGTATATAACCTCTGAGGGAGTCCTGGATTAGGGGGTGTCAGGATAGCCGGACTATAACCTTTGGCCGGACTCTTGGACTATGAAGATACAAGATTGAAGACTTCGTCCCATGTCCGGATGGGACTTTCCTTGGTGTGGAAGGCAAGCTTGGCAATACAGATATGTAGATCTCCTTCCATTGTAACCGACTCTGTGTAACCCTAGCCCCCTCCGGTGTCTATATAAACCGGAGGGTTTTAGTCCATAGGACGAACAACAATAATACCATAGGCTAGCTTCTAGGGTTTAGCCTCTCTGATCTCGTGGTAGATCTACTCTTGTGCTACCCATATCATCAATATTAATCAAGTAGGAGTAGGGTTTTACCTCCATCGTGAGGGCCCGAACCTGGGTAAAAACATCGTGTCCCTTGTCTCCTGTTACCATCCGCCTAGACGCATAGTTCGGGACCCCCTACCCGAGATCCGCCGGTTTTGACACCGACATTGGTGCTTTCATTGAGAGTTCCTCTGTGTCGTCGTCATCAGGCTTGATGGCTCCTTCGATCATCATTGGCGATGTAGTCCAGGGTGAGACTTTTCTCCCCGGACAGATCTTTGTATTCGGAGGCTTTGCACTGCGGGCCAATTCGTTTGGCCATCTGGAGCAGATTGAAAGCTACGCCCCTGGCCATCAGGTCAGATTTGGAAGTTTGAACTACACGGCTGACATCCGCGGAGACTTGATCTTCAACGGATTCAAGCCGCAGCCGAGCGCGCCGCACTGTCACGATGGGCATGATTTAGCTCTGCCGCCGAACAGTGCCCTGTAGGCCGTGCCCGCATCCGCTCCGACCCTTAGCTCGGAGCCAACTGCGCCAATCGAGGACGGGTGGTTAGACCCCGCTGCAGGGGCTGCAGCCTCAACGGTGATCGAGCTGAACACCAGCCTTATCCTCTACGAAGCCCGTGACTCCAAAGTGCCGGACTCTTCTCCGGACTCCGAACCCTCCGCGCCCCTGCCAATCGAATCCAATTGGGTGCCCATCATGGAATTCACCGCCGCAGATATCTTTCAGCACTCGCCTTTTGGCGACATACTGAATTCACTAAAATCTCTCTCTTTGTCAGGAGAGTCCTGGCCGGATTATGACCAGCAGGATCGGGATACGGACGACGAAGAAATTCGACGCCCACCCACCACCCATTTCATAGCCACCGTCGATAACTTAACCGATGTGCTCGACTTTGACTCCGAAGACATCGACGGTATGGACGACGATGCAGGAGACGAACAGGAACCAGCGCCTACAGGGCACTGGACAACCACCCCATCCTATGACGTATACATGGTGGACACACCCAAAGGAAACGACGACGAAGAACGGGAGGACGCAACGAAGGATCGTTCCTTCGAAAAGCAGTCAAAGCGACGGCATAAGCGCCGCTCCAAGCCCCGCCTCGACAGAGCCACAGAGCAGGGCGAGCCGGCGGACAATGAACATTGCATCGAGCAACCGTCCGAACAAGGCAACTTGGATAAACAAACCGCACAACCCGTTCCCAGCGAAGATAACAGTCCGAACGACCTCACACCGGCAAGCTCCTAGAGCAGAAGAACCTCCACAAAAGGCTCGTCGCCACCGTGCGTAGCCTAAAAAAGCAGAAGCGGAAGCTCAAAACTGCGGAAGATGCACTCATAATCAGATGGAGCAAAGTACTCAACTCCACAGATAGATATGGCGACAGTCGCCATACAAAGAGCTACCCGAAGCGAAAGCTACTGCCTGAATTTGATGAGGAGGCCTTAGAGCCCCCGCAATCAAAAAACAAAGCAACCACCCAGTCGGATAGACGACCTCATGGCCAAAACAGAGCGGCAAACTATGTCGCACACAAGCCAGCACGTGATCCATGCGAGGATTCGCATCAAAAAGATGGCCCAACCAGATCTATCTACGGGCCAAGGAAGCAAGCTCTAGCAAGCAATTCAGCACAACATATATCCGAAGACAATGACACACCCAAATACAGGGGTGCCGCACACCCCCTATGTTTCACCAATGAGGTGCTGGACCATGAATTCCCAGCGGGAGTCAAACCCGTAAACATAGAGGCATATGATGGAACAACAAACCCTGGAGTTTGGATTGAGGACTATATCCTCCATATACACATGGCCAGAGGAGACGACCTCCACGCCATAAAATACCTACCCCTCAAGCTCAAAGGGCCAGCCCGGCATTGGCTTAAAGGCCTTCCCGAAAACACCATTGGAAGCTGGGAAGAGCTCGAGGACGCTTTTCGGGCAAATTTTCAAGGGACTTATGTCCGACCACCGGATGCAGACGATTTAAGTCATATAACTCAACAACCCGGAGAGTCGGCCCGGAAGCTCTGGAACATATTTCTTACTAAAAAGAACCAGATAGTTGACTGTCCGGACGCCGAAGCCTTAACAACTTTCAAGCACAGCGTCCGAGACGAATGGCTCGCCAGACACCTCAGCCAAGAAAAGCCAAGAACAATGGCCGCATTAACAATCCTCGTGACTCGCTTTTTCGCGGGAGAGGACAACTGGTTGGCAAGATGCAGCACCAGCCACCCAAGCACGTCCGAAGTCAGGGATGGAAACGGGAAGCCACGTCACAGCAAAGACCAGTGCCGGAATAAGAGAAACAGTCCAAAGAGCACGACAGTCAACGCCGGATTCAAAAGCTCTCAGCAGGGTAAGCAGAAGTTGCCCCTCAAAGATAACAGGGACGAACTGTCCAACTTAAATAAAATCCTGGACAAGATATGTCAAATCCACAACACCCCTGGGAAGCCTGCAAACCATACCCACAAAGAATGTTGGGTCTTCAAGCAATCTGGCAAACTCAATGCCGAACACAAGGGGCTGGATACACCAAGTGAGGACAATAATGAATCCCACAAACAGAGCACTGGGAAACAAAAGAATTTCCCACAAGAAGTTAAAACAGTAAATTTCCTTCACGTGACAAAAGGGAAAGACGAAGTGGCACCTATAGAGATATGCGCCATACGGCCTATCACAAAGGAGTATCGCCACTGGTTGTTAAAATCGATCACCTTCGACCATCAGGATTACTCCGGAAGTATCCGGCACGCAGGCTGGGCTGCCTTGGTATTAGATCCGATAATTGGTGGATTCCACTTTAGACGAGTCCTGATGGACGGCGGCAGTGGTTTAAACCTGCTATATCAGGACACAGTCCGCCAAATGGGGATGGACCCAACAAAAATTCGCCATAGCAACACTTCCTTTAAAGGAGTAGCGCCAGGGCCAGATGCACATTGCATGGGTTCACTCTTACTAGAAGTTATGTTCGGTTCTCCCGATAACTTCCGTAGCAAAATGCTAACCTTCCACATCGCCCCATTTTCAAGTGGCTATAAAGCACTACTGGGACGCGAAGCGTTCGCCTGCTTTAACACAATACCACATTATGCATCTCTCACGCTTAAGATGCCTGGTCCACGGGGCATCATCTCACTAAAGGGAAATATTGAGTGTTTCTCCCGCGCGGAGGACTGTGCGGCTGCCTTGACAACCACACATTAAAACAGCTTTACCAATCAAAGCACCTAAACAGGTCGTTAAGACCACAAACGTGGCTAGACGAGTCCGACGCAAACATACCATTGATAAAGGCTTAATGGCCGCATACCCCTGGACAAGGGGCTCCGCGCATGTAAAACAAGAGACAATAAGGCTCATTTTTACCCATTTTGAATTATACTTTGTTTATTTAGTATAACGTACATTCCGCACGACCTTTTTCAACTAAGTTCCTCTCTTTTTCAGATGAACACCATGCTATACCCGTCCAGGACACGACACAACGGAGACACAGGCGCAGACGTGCAGCAGGGACCCGCTCCAAGGATTCTTTTTAGATTAATACCCTGCGTAAACCTTTTTTACTGTCTTTTGTTGATACACATCCCCCGGATTCTCAGTATAGCCGAGGGGGAGGCTGGTGTCTTGGCATGTCGCCATGTCAGAATTTTGCGCGTACCTGGACACCAGGGGCTTATTACCAACGGCACTGTTCAGCCCGTTTTCATAAAGACCGAATACCTTAGGGAGTGTTCGGCGTCGCGAGTTTGGCCTTATATGCATTAGATCCGAATTATGTCTTTGGTCAAATGTTGGGTTTGCCCGGCTCCTATGTTTTGCTGCCTTACATTCCGCTCTATCGGCTAAGGCGGCACCAGGAGAACTACTGCGATTGTGCCCCGGTTCAGCCAGGCGAGCACCTCAGTAGAGAAAGCCGAAAACTGACTGTCATGATATAGCGTGAGACTGGTCAACCACTAGATGACCCATCAGAATCTTCGGGATTCCTCCGCATCAACGAAGGGCTGTTTCCCGGCCAAGCACACACGTGCCCCGAATTCGGGCGAGCGCGGTGCCACTGGGGGCTATATAGTAGCTCCACGGTCAAACTCCTATGGCTAAGTGAAAGTGATAAAGCATTATAGTCTGGTTACCTAGTTCGCTGCGCTACCACCTCCTTAATGGACCAAGACGTTGGATCAAGTGTGATGATGCGCCTTTTGTGAACACCCCCGCATTATATGCGTGGGGGCTGAAGCCAACGACTGCAATCTTTCAGGTTATATATACATATACGTAAACAGACGCACAGGAGGCATTATAATTCTTGCAAGCACAAGTATAAAAAGCTTCTAAAATTTTAGCAAAATATTGTTTTCAATGAAAATACATGTTATTCGAACATAATATCCTTCGAGCACTGCGTCTCTATTAAACGAGCGCCCTCCAGGACTTCTTGAAAGTACTGCTCGGCAGGTACTCGGCTTTCGCCAGAATCTTGGGCTACAACAGCGGTGGCCTCCATCTCCGCCCAGTATGTCTTGACACGGGCAAGGGCCATCCGCGCACCCTCCATACACGTTGACCTCTTCATCGCATTGATATACGACACCGCACCAAGGAACTGCTGCACCAAGCTAAAGTAACTGTTCGGCTTTGGCCTTTTCGGCCACAAATGATCCACGACATACTTCATGGCGAGTCCGGATAACCTATTCAGCTCGGCCCATTCGGCCAAACGATCGCTTAATGGAAGCGGACGCTCTAGATTGTGGAACTGCGACCAGAAAAGCTTTTCCACTTCGCGACCCTCCTGATCTTGGAAGTGTTCGACCGCATTAGTGGCACTCGCCGCTAAATCCAGATACACGTCCGCCGAACTCCACATCCGGTCCAACGGAGCATATTTAGGATCCCCGAACTTCATCCGTAGCATAAAGGGCTTTCCAGCTGCGATATCTCCGTCTTGACGTAGCTCCTCCTTCATCGCCCTCATCGCAGAGCGAGCATCCTTGGCCGCTGTAGTGGCCTTCTCCAGGTCCGTCCATTCCGCTCGATCTTCTTTCTCAAGAAGCTTGCAACGGTCAGCAGCGCTCTTCAACTTCACAACCATCTCGGCCATTTCGTTCTTGCTTCGGCAGTGAGCAGCCTGTTCGGCTTTCAGCTCTTCAACCGCCTTTAAGGCAGCCACATCACTTTTTCTGGCTTGCTCCTTGGCTCGGGCAAGCTCTACCCGAAGTTTCTCCACGGCGGCAGCCCCATCTGCGTCAAGCACACGCGTTATAAGATACTGGCATCAAGCTCCTCTTACCAGGTGTCTCCAGAGAACTTACATACCTTGTGCCTCGTCAATCCGCTTGTTGACAAGCGCGATGTCGGCATCTGCCACGTCAAGTTGCCGCTCTAGCTCGGCAAATTCATCAGTCCGGCTGGCCACCGGACACTTCGCCACCTGCATATGAAGGCGGGAAAATTATATTTAGGACTATGATCCTCCATGTGCCGTCGTCTTTGAGACCACCTAGAGTCTCAGGGGCTACTACCTACACGGGGCGCATCTTAAAGTATGCGGCACTTTCCAAAAAAGGTGCATCATTTCATGTACCTCAAAGCCCGTCAGTAGACTCACGACAGCTTCATGCAACCCGCTTTCTGCGGATGAAATCTTTTCAATCACCGTACCCATCAATGTACGGCGTTCCTCTGAGATAGGCGCTCGCCCTAGCAGATCCTTCAGTGCCTCCGACCGTGCACCAGACGGTGCCGGACTCGTCCGACCGCCTTTTTTGAAAGCCGGACTTGGAGGGATTTGGGTGGCCATATTACTACCTTCCGGCCTTACCGGATCAGGAGAAACTCTCCGCGATGACACCTTAGGGTCGCCCGCCTCATGAGCGGTATGGCAGGGGGAGGCGTTCCGCTCTCCATCATCTCCGGAAGAAGATCCCCCAAATACGAGCTCTGCTGAGAAGGCCTAAGGTCCGAACTACAAGGTAAATTTTTGGTTATTCTTCTCAGAATTAAAAGCAAAGATTTCTCTCATTATTAAAATGTCCTCTCTACTTACGGCTCAGTGGAGGGCTGATCCCCTTGAGGCCATAGTACGGCCGAGGTATCCCCCGGCACAACACCTTCTGGCAAAGATTTCTTCCCCCGCTTCGAGACCATGGTCTCCGGGTCTTCAGAGGCGGGCCTCTTCTTCCCCTGAGTAAAGGAATTTTCGATTCCTCCTTTCCGGACAGCCTCCTTCAGGGAGGCAGCAGCTTCCTTGTCCCCCCCTTCGCTTTCTTTCGAAGGCACGATCTCCAGCATCCTGGTTAACACGGGATCCGGCGAGGTCTCAAGAAGGGGGGCCAGACACCTGATTAACTTCGCCTTCGCTACCCACTCCTGTTTCAAGGACAACTCTTTTAAGGGTGATGTTGTGATAAATGAACGGATGGTGTGTCCTGGCACAGGGCTACTTACTTGATTATCCGAACGATTGCAGCTCAGACCCGCGTCCTCCGTAGAATCCGGACACACTACTTGTGGTCCGAAGAACAATTTGTACATCTCCACACGCGTCATGCCAAAAAAATGTTGGAGAGCTTGCGGTCCCTTCGGATTGAACTCCCACAGGCGGAAGGGGCAGCGTTTGCAGGGCAGAACTTGGCGAATTAACATAACCTGTGTCACCACGACCAGACTGATGTCTCTTTCTAGGAGATCTCGGATGCGGCCCTACAACAGGGGCACCGCCTACTTTCTGCTCGGGTCCAGCAAATGTGTACGATCAAGATCAAGGACTCACGGGAAGATATCACAACACAACTCTAGACACAAATTAAAATAATACAAGCTTTATATTACAAGCCAGGGGCCTCGAGGGCTCGAATACATAAGCTCGAAAACACAAGAGTCAGCGGAAGCAACAATATCCGAGCACAGATATGTGTTAGACAAGTTTGCCTTAAGAAGGCTAGAACAAAAGCAACATCGATTGAAAAGGCAAGGCCTCCTGCCTGGGAGCCTCCTAACTACTCCAGGTCATCGGCGGTCTCCATGTAGTAGTAGGCATCGGCGGTGACCTCTGGCTCCTGGGCTCCGACATCTGGTTGCATCAACCGGAAAGAAGAAGAAAGGGGGGAAAGGGGGAGCAAAGCAACCGTGAGTACTCATCCAAAGTACTCGCAAGCAAGGATCTACACTACATATGCAACATTATCAAAGGAAAGGTTGTATATGTGAACTGGGCTGCAGAAATGCCAGAATAGAGAGAAGGCCTAGTCCTATCGAAGACTAGCATCTTCTGGAAACCACCATCTTGCAGCAACAGGAGGGAGTAGAGTAGCATAAAGTAAAGTAGTAGTGGTGTTATCAACCTCAGCCAGAGATCCTTTCTCGACTCCCTGCGAGAAAGAAATCCCAGAGCCATACTATCCAGTTATCAACTCCATTTATCATCACCATCTAGTTCTAGTTGTATCTATCGGGATACAACTCCAAGTGTCCGTTACCATAGGACAGGCTATCGAATGATGCTTTCTTCCCTGCAGGGGTGCACCAACTTACCCACCACGCTTGATTAACTCCGGCCAGACACACTTTCCTGGGTCATGCCCTGCCTCGGCCAAACAATACGCTGCAACCTGACCTAGGCTTAATAGAGAGGCCAGCACGCCGGACTAAACGTATGCCCCCAGGGGTCATGGGCCATCGCCCCGGGAACTCCTGCATGTTGCGTGGGCGGCCGGTGAATAGACCTAGCTACCTCCCTAAAAAGGTAGGAGCTTACCAGTCCAACCCGGCGCGCGCCGCTCAGTCGCTGACGTCTATTAAGCTTCGGCTGATGTATACGACGCAGAACGCCCATACTATGCCCACGTGATGGTTACTGCTATCAGGTCAGAGGCCCCTCGGATCAAATATCCAAATCGTAGTGGATTAGGAACGCGCGGTAACAAGCAGAGACTCACAAAAGATGTGACCCCGTTGCCCCGTCTCGAGGACTTGCGGCAAGGGCTAGGAATGCCCGGCCACGCCTCGTAATTATCTCGCGGGCACCTTCCAGGTCCGCCCGACTCCACATCACTCGCAATTAAGCTCGCGCGGGTACCCCTTAGGGTCGACCCGTCTTTCCAAGTAACAGTGGTAAAGTCCAAGTATCCGTGTGTCCAAACATCAAGGGGAAAACCCGAGGAATCACCCCCGATGAATTCCACTAGATGTAATCATCAAGGTGAACGTAAGAGGAATCACCCCCGAGGTTCACACTTGAGAGGTTGCACGACAGAGTCGTATCGGAAGTGGTTAAGGAGGAAATCACCCTCGATGACCACGACCGAATGACTACACTACAGGGTTAACATCAGAAGTGCTGAAGAGGTGTCACCCTCGGCACTCGATAGTAACACAGTAGTGTCGAACAACTAAGGGGAAAGTGATGTGCGGTGTCGGGGCCTGGTCTTCGATCCCGTTGATCGGGTCTTCGATGATGAAGCAGGGGCAACAGGGACAAGGTGGGGGTCACTGAGGTATCACTAACCAACCTATACTAAGCAGTTTAGGATAAGCAGGAATGGTACAACAGCAGATACAAAAGCAGGCTATGCATCAGAATAGGAGCAAACAATAACAGTAGCAAAATCTAATGCAAGCATGAGAGAATGGAATGGGCGATATCGGGATGATCAAAGGGGGGGCTTGCCTGGTTGCTCTGGCAAGGAGGGGTCGTCGTCGACATAGTCGATCACAGGGGCAACATCGGTCTCGGGGTCTACCGGAGAGAAGAGGGGGGAGAAACAGTAAATATAAAGCAAACGTAACATCACAAAGCATAACATGGCATTATGCGGTGCTAGGGGTGTTCTAACGCAGCGCTAGGCGACACTGGCGAAGGAGGATAACATCCGGGAAAGTTTTCCCGGTTCCGGACGTGTGTCAGACAGATGAACCGAAGGGGAAAAGTTCAACGTTTGCTATGCTAGGGACATGTGATAGACGAACGGAGGGCGTATTCGGATTCATTGGATTTTTCTGAGCAACTTTCATATAGAAAACATTTTCATCCGAGTTACGGTTTAATTACTACGAATTTCTAAAGGTTTAAACATTTTCTGGAATTAAATAAATTAACAGAAATGGAATATGACGTCAGCATGGTGTACTAGTGACGTCAGCAGCCAACAGTTCGGTTGACTGGTCAATTTGACATGGGGGACCCACCTGTCATAGACAGTGGGTTAAACAGGGTTCAAACTAATCAAAATTTAGTTAGTAAAACTACTGGGCCCACCTGTCAGTGTCTAATTTAGGTTAACTAAACTAATTTAATTAATTCCTGTTAATTAGGGGGGAGGGCCTCACTGGTCAGTGGCTGCGGGTTGCCCAGTCAGCAGGGTTGACTGATCAACCCAGTCAACTAGGGTCCCTGGGCCTCACTGGTAGTGACACAAAGGCGGGGCCCACTACGCCATGTCGGCGTCGGCGTCGGAGACAACTCCGACGACCAAAAACGCGGCGGCGCGTGCGGGAGGGGCTCGGGTTTCGTCGTCCGGAGACCAAATCGACGGCGGTTGGTCGCGTAGGAACGGGAACAACGTTCTACATCGATATGTGGCTTTAGCGCGAGCTAAAACAGATGGAGCCGAGCACTAGGTCGTCACCGGCGGACGCCGGAATCGGGCATTGGTGGCTACGGTGATGTGGGGCACGACAAGCGATGCAGGGAGCATAGTTGGGCTCCTACGAGCCCCAGGAGCTCGGCTACGAGCTCGGACGCGAGCTCGGGCCACGATGGCCACGACGGTGAGGTGATCTGCGGCGGCGAGCTCACGGCAACGGCGAGGAGCTAGCTAGGGAGAAACACGCAACGCGAGGAGAAGAATGGAGGGAGGGAGGAGCTCACCGAGCGGCTACGAAAAGCCTGCGATAGCTTAGGAGCGCAGAGGTGGCCGAAGACGATGGGGGTCACCGGCGACAGAGAAGACGGGGACGAGCTCGATCCTGACCGTGCGGTTGTTCCCAAGCTCGATGGCGAGGCGTAGTCGAGGTAGAGGTAGACGGTGCGTATCGTGGACGTGCTGGCGAGGCGCGGGATGGGCGGTTGCCGCGGTGGTGGTAGACAGCGGCGGCGATAGCGCGCGGGAGGTCCAGATCGGGACGGGGGGAGAGGGAGAGGCGAGCGAGCAAGGTAGGGAGCGGGCAAGTGGAAGGAGGTAGGTGGGGGGAGGCCCGAGGCGTCGGGGTGCTGGCGGCCTTATCCTCCTCTCGGGGTCACCGGCGAGGGAGTCCGGTGGCAACCGCGACTATAGTGGTGCGCAACCGAGGAACAGGTAGGCGGGGTGTCCGGTGCGGGGACCTGGGCCGGCTGGTGGACGTGGGCCGTGGCCCAAAGAAGACAGGGGGATTTTTCTCTATCTTTTGCTTTGCCCTTTTTTTGCTATTCCTTTTTACAGAAAAATGCTTTGCAATATTTGAGTTGCCCAAAGGGTTCTGTAAAATGTGGGACTTGGCCACATAATTACATTACACTAGTTGGCACTGCCAAAAAGTATAGTGAGGCTTTTGAAATAGTTTGCCATTTTTATAATTTAAAAAGGCATTTAATCTATTAGTTTTAGCCACTATTTATCCAGTTTAGGGCACTTAGACATTTTGCAAAAATGTTTGTTCACCACCCATATTAGTTGTGGAAAAATTTGGCACATGATGAACATTTTTGTTTTCATGTCTGAGCATTTTGAATTTCACACAGAATTTGAATTTGAATTCAACTGGAATTTGAAAGAACACGAGACAATAAGTATCAGGCACATGTTTAGCAAAAAGATTAACTTAACCCCAGGGGTTACTGTAGCATCATTACACCGGGGTGTTACAACTCTCCTCCTCTGAAAGAAATTCTCGTCCCGAGAATTAAGAGGTAGAAGGGAACAGGTCTGGGTATTCAGCCCGGAGGTTATCTTCGCGCTCCCAAGTGGCTTCATCTTTGGTATGATTCGACCATTGCACCTTGAGGAACTTGGTAACCTTCTGGCGGGTTCGACGTTCAACTTCTTCAAGAATGCGTATAGGATGCTCTTTGTATGTGAAATCATCTTGAACTTCAATCAATTCCGGATCCACTTCACGTTCTGGATCCTTGAAGCATCGACGGAGTTGCGACACGTGGAAAACGTCATGAACGTGAGAGAACTGAGGTGGCAACTCCAATTGATAAGCCACCAGTCCACGACGGGAGAGAATGCGGAAAGGACCAATGTAGCGCGGAGCTAGCTTGCCCTTGACTCCGAACCGATGAGTGCCTCTCAAAGGAGTGACACGCAAATAAGCTTGTTCACCAGGTTGATAAGTTGAACCCCAGTGTTTACGATCATAATTGCTCTTCTGGTGGAACTGGGCCGCCTTGAGATTATCCTAGACAATGCGAACCTACTCTTCAGCTTGTTGAATAATGTCTGGACCAATGAGCACCCGTTCCCCAGTTTCTGACCAATTCAGAGGGGTTCGACACTTACGTCCATATAGCACTTCAAAGGGTGCCAACTTCAAACTGGCTTGATAGATGTTGTTATAAGAGAACTCTGCATAAGGGAGAGATTCTTCCCACTTCTTGCCAAAAGAAATAACACAAGCCCGAAGCATGTCTTCAAGAATTTGATTGACTCGCTCGACTTGGCCTTGGGATTGAGGATGATAAGTAGTGCTCTAGGTTATATGAGTTCCCATTGCCTCTTGGAAACTATCCTAGAACTTTGAAGTGAATACTTCCGCGGTCTGAACTGATCTCCTTCGAAATGCCGTGGAGTGACACAATTCTGCAGATATACAAGTTTGCTAATTGACTAGCAGTGATAGTCTCCTTGACTGGCAGAAAGTGAGCAACCTTCGAGAGTTGGTCGATGACGACAAAGATAGCATCGTTACCTTTCTGAGACTTGGGAAGGCCAGTGACGAAGTCCATCTGAATCTTATCCCACTTCCATTCAGGAATCGGGAGCGGTTGCAAAAGTCCAGCCGGTTTCTGATGTTCTGCCTTGACGCGACGGCAAACGTCACATTCTTCAATATATCGAGCAATGTCTTGCTTCATATTAGACCACCAGTACTTCTGACGAATGTCTAGATACATCTTGGTACTTCCCGGATGAATAGAGATAGGGGTGTCATGCGCTTCTTTCATCACCTTCTCTGTCATAAGCTCGAACCGGGGTACGACAATGCAATCTCTGAAGTATAAGGTTCCATCTTCACCAAGTGAGAAATCTCTGGATTTCTCTAAGGCAAGATCCTTTTTCATCAGATCAACATGAGCATCTTTGGCTTGAGCAGACTTGATTGCTTTCAGAAGAGTTGGTTCCAAGACAAGGTTATTCAGAGAACCCTGTGGAACTAGTTGAAGGTTCAGCTTGCATAGCTCTTCATAGAGGCGGGGTTGAGCTTTGTAGACCTGGTGATTATTGCAATAAGACTTTCGGCTCAGGGCATCGGCCATTACATTAGCCTTGCCAGGTGTATAAGATATACCGCAGTTGTAGTCAGCAATAGCTTCCATCCATCGCTGCTGACGGAGGTTCATATCTGGCTGAGTAAACAGGTACTTCAGACTCTGATGATCGGTGAAGATCTCACAACAGTTACCGAGAAGATACTGTTGCCATAGCTTCAGTGCAAAGATAACCGCAGCAAGCTCGAGGTCATGAACTGGGTAGTTCTCTTCGTGAGGACGCACTTGACAGGAGGCATAAGCAATCACTTTGCGCTCTTGCATTAGGACACAACCTAATCCTTGACGTGAAGCGTCGCAATAGATGACAAAGTGCTTGCGAGAATCAGGGGGAGCAAGCACTGGGGCAGAAGTCAGCTTGTCCTTGAGTGCCTGGAAACTTTCCTGACATTTGTCGGTCCAATCGAACTTAGCGCCTTTGTGTAGCAGATTGGTTAGTGGCTTGGCGATCTTGGAGAAGTTCTCGACAAAGCGGCGACAATAGTTGGCTAGTCCGAGAAAGCTTCTGACTTGCTTGACAGTCTTCGGAGGGGTCCAGTCAAGAATAGCCTGAACTCGCTCTGGGTTGACGGCAATACCATCCTTGGAGATGACATGCCCAAGGTAGGTGACTTCAGGTAACCAGAATTCACACTTGGAATACTTGGCATAAAGTTGATGTTCTCGAAGCTTCTCCAGAACAAGACGAAGATGTTCAACATGTTCTTCTTTATTCTTCGAATATAGCAGGATATCATCCAGATAGACTATGACGAACTTGTCGAGGTAATCCATGAATATGTAGTTCATCAGACGAGAGAATGTAGCTGGAGCATTGGTCAAACCGAATGACATAACGGTGTACTCGTAAGAACCATAACGAGTGACGAATGCGGTCTTTGGAATATCCTCTTCACGAACACGGATCTGGTGGTAACCCAACCTCAAGTCAAGTTTAGAGAATATTGATGAACCAGCCAGTTGATCATACAAATCATTGATCCGAGGAAGGGGATATTTGTTCTGAATTCTAGCTTGATTGATAGGACGATAGTCTTGGACCAAACGGTTCGTACCGTCCTTCTTCTTGACGAAGAGAGAAGGTGCTCCCCAAGCAGGGGAACTTGGGCGAATGAAACCCTTGTGAAGAGATTTGTCAATTTCCTCCTTAAGCTCAAGGAGTTCATGAGGTGGCATCGTGTAGTGTCGTTTGGCAATAGGAACGGTGCTTGGTTTCAAGTCGATGACGAACTCGACAGCCCGGGCAGGGGGTATTCCTGGAAGTTCTTCTGGAAATACGTCTTCGAAGTTGTGAACGACTGGAATCTTTTCAATTCCCTCAAGAGGTGTTGCGTTCGACGCATTCAAAGCATAAAGTCGTGCTTCAGCGTTTTGAACAAGCTGAGCATGGTAGGTTACTATCTCATCGGAAGGATGTAGGAGGTGAATGACCTTGGTGGCGCAAAGGATAGAGGCAGTATGCACTTTCAACCATTCCATTCCCAGAATTAGGTCAATATTGGAAGACTCCAGAATAATGGGAGAAACATGAAATTGCAACCCTTCAATTTCAACGGGGATGCAACGACCAATCATGGTAGTTCGACACTGACCCGCAGGGGTGCGTACCACTATCGGAGTGTTCATGGGCTCGCATCGAATGTCATGTGCGTAAGAAAAATTTTCTGACATGAATGAATGCGATGCTCCTGAATTGAATAAAACAGAAGCCGGTACTGAATTAACGAGAAGAGTACCCATCACAGTGGAAGGCTGGTCTTGAGCTTCATTCAGATCAACATGATTAGCCTGACCACGACCATAAGGTCTGGCATTGTAGTTATGGGGCTGATTGTTACGACCAGTTGAAGGCAAAGCTAACTGATTCTGATTCTGAGGATAGTTCCTAGAGCGGTGACCCAGAAGGCCACACTTGAAGAACAGACCATCATTGGGATGGGAAGCAGAAGCTTGGGGTGGTACAACTTGAAGAGGCTGCCTCAGCGGTGGAGGGGGAATACGAGGGGCAGCATAGGACTGTCTTGGATCAGGAGCAGTTGGACGATACATGCTGTGGGGAATCCATATCCGATGCTTCTGTGCTGACGGGCCCGAAGATGAGCCAGCATCACGGCTACGTCTGAGGGATCCCTGGTGTTCCTTAAGACCAGTCTCAACCTGAATAGCCTTGTTCACCAAGGTGGCGAAGTCTGCAAAGTCATGAACGAGCGGTGCTAGCTTGATATCAGGTTGAAGTCCATCACGAAACTTTTCCTGCTTACGAGCATCAGTAGCAATGTCTTCTTTAGCATAACAGGACAAGTCCAAGAATTCCTGCTGATAAGCATCTACCGACTTGTTGCCTTGGGTGAGGTTGCGGAACTCTCGCTTCTTCTTGTCCATGATTCGATGAGGAATGAAGCGGGCATGAAAGACGGCTTGGAAATCCGGCCAAGTGATGACCGTTCCAGCAGGTAGAGTACGCATGTGTCTGTCCCACCATTGAGCAGTAGGACCCTTGAGGAAGAAGGATGTGAAGGTGACATAGCTGGCAGGGGCAACACTAGCAGACTCCATTTCATAGGTGATGTTGCGGAGCCAGTCATCAGCATCAAGGGGTTGAGTTGAGCTGCGGTAAATAGTTGGGTTGAGGCGCATGAAGTCCTGCAGAGTTACTGGGGTTGGCTGTTGATTCATGTTCGGACGAGGAAACTGAGCCATCATTCCTTCCATGAACTGGCGATTCAACTCAAACTGTTGCATCATTCCAGCAAAGAATTCAGGCGGTGGTGGATCATTGGCACCACGGCCACGACCAGCGGGTCTAACCATCCTGCTAACATGTAACAGGGGGTAGTTCAGCATTGAGCATTTGCACAGACAAGGATCAATCATGATGAAACATGCATAATGAAAGAGGTACGATGGATAAACTTAGTAGTCAACACGACAGTGTGTGCACTACTCAAAATGCTATTCTAAGGAATAACTATGGCTTTATCCAACTTTGGGGTGAATGTGTGCACGGGAACCTAATGTAAAGTTAGTAAATTCGTTTAACCCGAGTGGAAGAGAGATCAGATTCCCATAGTATAGACGAGGAGTAAAAGATCCTAATACCATCCAATGGCGACGTGGGCCTGTAAGACACACATCCAATGTTAGTAAAAGTTTTTCAGTGACTAGACTCAACTTCGGCCAAGGAGTTGGAAAGGGGGCTACCTACAGGTAGTCGGCTCTGATACCAACTTGTGACGCCCTCGATTCAATCGTACACTAATCATTCACGCAAATGTTTACGATCAATATCAAGGACTCATGGGAAGATATCACAACACAACTCTAGACACAAATTAAAATAATACAAACTTTATATTACAAGCCAGGGGCCTCGAGGGCTCGAATACATAAGCTCGAAAACACAAGAGTCAGCGGAAGCAACAATATCTGAGCACAAATATGAGTTAGACAAGTTTGCCTTAAGAAGGCTAGCACAAAAGCAACATCGATCGAAAAGGCAAGGCCTCCTGCCTGGGAGCCTCCTAACTACTCCTGGTCGTCGGCGGTCTCCACGTAGTAGTAGGCATCGGCGGTGACCTCTGGCTCCTGGGCTCCGACATCTGGTTGCATCAGCCGGAAAGAAGAAGAAAGGGGGAAAAGGGGGAGCAAAGCAACCGTGAGTACTCATCCAAAGTACTCGCAAGCAAGGATCTACACTACATATGCAACATTATCAAAGGAAAGGCTGTATATGTGAACTGGGCTGCAGAAATGCCAGAATAGAGAGAAGGCCCAGTCCTATCGAAGACTAGCATCTTCTAGAAACCACCATCTTGCAGCAACAGGAGGGAGTAGAGTAGCATAAAGTAAAGTAGTAGTAGTGTTATCAACCTTGGCCAGAGATCCTTTCTCGACTCCGTGCGAGAAAGAAATCCCAGAGCCATACTATCCAGTTATCAACACAATCCATTTATCATCACTATCCAGTTCTAGTTGTATCGATCGGGATACAACTCCAAGGGTCCGTTACCGTAGGACAGGCTACCGATAGATGTTTTCTTCCCTGCAGGGGTGCACCAACTTACCCACCACGCTCGATTAACTCCGGCCGGACACACTTTCCTGGGTCATGCCCGGCCTCGGCCAAACAATATGCAGCAACCCGACTTAGGCTTAATAGAGAGGCCAGCACGCCGGACTAAACCTATGCCCCGAGGGGTCATGGGCCATCGCCCCGGGAACTCCTGCATGTTGCGTGGGCGGCCGGTGAGCAGACCTAGCTACCTCCCTAAAAAGGCAGGAGCTTACCAGTCCAACCCGGCACGCGCCGCTCAGTTGCTGACGTCTATTAAGCTTCGGCTGATGTATACGACGCAGAACACCCATACTATGCCCACATGACAGTTAGTGCTATTAGGCCAGAGGCCCCTCGGATCAAATATCCAAATCGTAGTGGATTAGGAACGCGCGGTAACAAGCAGAGACTCACGAAAGATGTGACCCCATTGCCCCGTCTCGAGGACTTGCGGCAAGGGCTAGGAATGCCCGACCACGCCTCGTAATTATCTCGCAGGCACCTACCAGGTCCGCCCGACTCCACATCACTCGCAATTAAGCTCGCGCGGGTACCCCTCAGGGTCGACCCGTCTTTCCAAGTAACAGTGGTAAAGTCCAAGTATCCGTGTGTCCAAACGTCAAGGGGAAAACCTGAGGAATCACCCCCGATGAATTCCACTAGATATAATCATCAAGGTGAATGTAAGAGGAATCACCCCCGAGGTTCACACTTGAGGGGTTGCACGACAGAGTCGTATCGGAAGTGGTTAAGGAGGAAATCACCCTCGATGACCACGACCGAATGACTACACTACAGGGTTAACATCAGAAGTGCTGAAGAGGTTTCACCCTCGGCACTCAATAGTAACACAGTAGTGTCGAACAACTAAGGGGAAAGTGATGTGCGGTGTCGGGGCCTGGTCTTCGATCCCGTTGATCGGGTCTTCTATGATGAAGCAGGGGCAACAGGGACAAGGTGGGGGTCACTGAGGTATCACTAACCAACCTATACTAAGCAGTTTAGGATAAGCAAGAAAGGTACAACAACAGATACAAAAGCAGGCTATGCATCAAAATAGGAGCAAACAATAACAGTAGCAAAATCTAATGCAAGCATGAGAGAATGGAATGGGCGATATCGAGATGATCAAAGGGGGGGCTTGCCTGGTTGCTCTGGCAAGGAGGGGTCGTCGTCGATGTAGTCGATCACAGGGGCAGCATCGGTCTCGGGGTCTACCGGAGAGAAGAGGGGGTAGAAACAGTAAATATAAAGCAAACATAACATCACAAAGCATAACATGGCAATATGCGGTGCTAGGGGTGTTCTAACGCAGCGCTAGGCGACACTGGCGAAGGAGGATAACATCCGGGAAAGTTTTCCCGGTTCCGGACGTCTGTCAGACAGATGAACCGGAGGGGAAAAGTTCAACGTTTTCTATGCTAGGGACGTGTGATAGATGAACGGAGGGCGTATTCGGATTCGTTGGATTTTTCTGAGCAACTTTCATATAGAAAACATTTTCATCCGACTTACGGTTTAATTACTATGAATTTCTAAAGGTTTAAACATTTTTTGGAATTAAATAAATTAACGGAAATGGAATATGACGTCAGCATGGTGTATGAGTGACGTCAGCAGCCAACAGTTCGGTTGACTGGTCAAATTGACATGGGGGACCCACCTGTCATAGACAGTGGGTTAAACAGGGTTCAAACTAATCTAAATTTAGTTAGTAAAACTACTGGGCCCACCTGTCAGTGTCTAATTTAGGTTAACTAAACTAATTTAAATAATTCATGTTAATTAGGGGGGAGGGCCCCACTGGTCAGTGGCTGCGGGTTGCCAGTCAGCAGGGTTGACTGGTCAACCCAGTCAACTACGGTCCCTGGACCCCACTGGCAGTGACACAAAGGCAGGGCCCACTGCGCCACGTCGGTGTCGGCGCCGGAGACAACTCCGGCGACCAAAAACGCGGCGGCGCGTGCGGGAGGGGCTCGGGTTTCGTCGTCCGGAGACCAAATCGACGGTGGTTGGTCGCGTTCAAACGGGGACAACGTTCCGCGTCGATATGTGGCTTTAGCGCGAGCTTAAACAGATGGAGCCGAGCACTAGGTCGTCGGCGGCGGACGCTGGAATAGGGAGTTGGTGGCTATGGCGATGTGGGGCATGACAAGTGATGCGGGGAGCAGAGTTGGGCTCCTGCGAGACCCAGGAGCTCGGCTACGAGCTCGGACGCGAGCTCGGGCCACGATGGCCACGCTGGTGAGGTGATCTGCGGTGGCGAGCTCACGACAACGGCAACGAGCTAGCTAGGGAGGCCCGAGGTGTCGGGGCACTGGCGGCCTTATCCTCCTCTCAGCGTCGCCGGCGAGGGAGTCCGGTGGCAACCATGACTGTAGCGGTACGCAACCGAGGAACAGGGAGGCGGGGTGTCCGGTGCGGGGACCTGGGCCGGCTGGTGGACATGGGCCGTGGCCCAAAGGAGACAGGGGGATTTTACTCTCTCTTTTGCTTTGCCCTTTTTGCTATTCCTTTTTACAGAAAAATGCTTTGCAATATTTGAGTTTCCCAAAGGGTTCTGTAAAATGTGGGACTTGGCCACATAATTACATTGCACTAGTTGGCACTGCCAAAAAGTATAGTGAGGCTTTTGAAATAGTTTGCCATTTTTTAATTTAAAAAGTCATTTAATCTATTAGTTTTAGCCACTGTTTATCCAGTTTAGGGCACTTAGACATTTTGCAAAAATGTTGGTTCACCACCAATATGAGTTGTGGAAAAATTTGGCACATGATGAACATTTTTGTTTTCATGTCTGAGCATTTTGAATTTCACACAGAATTTGAATTTGAATTCAACTGGAATTTGAAAGAACATGAGACAATAAGGATCAGGCACATGTTTAGCAAAAAGATTAACTTAACCCCAGGGGTTACTGTAGCATCATTACACCGGGGTGTTACATCTTTGAGCTTGAGGGGTAGGTTTTTTATGGCGTGGAGGTCGTCTCCTCTGGCCATGTGTATATGGAGGATATAGTCCTCAGTCCAGACTCCAGGGTCTGTTGTTCCGTCATATGCCTCTATGTTTATGGGTTTGAATCCCGCTGGGAATTCATGGTCCAGCACCTCGTTGGTGAAACATAGGGGTGTGCGGCACCCCTGTATTTGGGTGTGCTGTTGTCTTCGGATATATGTTGTGCTGAATTGCTTGCTAGAGCTTGCTTTCTTGGCCCGTAGATAGATCTGGCTGGGCCATCTTTTTGATGCGAATCCTCGCGTGGATCACGTGCTGGCTTGTGTGCGGCATTGTTTGCCGCTCTGTTTTGGCCATGAGGTCGTCTATCCGACCGGGTGGTTGCTTTGGTTTTTGATTGCGGGGGCTCTAAGGCCTCCTCATCAAATTCAGGCAGTAGCTTTCGCTTCGGGTAGCTCTTTGTATGGCGACTGTCTCCATATCTATCTGTGGAGTTGAGTACTTTGCTCCATCTGATTTTGAGTGCATCTTCCGCAGTTTTGAGCTTCCGCTTCTGCTTTTTCAGGCTACGCGCGGTGGCGACGAGCCTTTTGTGGAGGTTCTTCTGCTCCAGGAGCTTGTCCGGCGTGAGGTCGTCCGGACTGTTATCTTCGCCGGGAACAGGTTGTGCGGTTTGTTTATCCAAGTTGCCTTGTTCGGACGGTTGCTTGATGCCATGTTCATTGTCCGCCGGCTCGCCCTGCTCTGTGGCTCTGTCGAGGCGGGGCTTGGAGCGGCGCTTATGCCGTCGCTTTGACTGCTTTTCGAAGGAACGATCCTTCGTTGCGTCCTCCCGTTCTTCGTCGTCGTTTCCTTTGGGTGTGTCCACCATGTATACGTCGTAGGATGGGGTGGTTGTCCAGTGCCCTGTAGGCGCTGGTTCCTGTTCGTCTCCTGCATCGTCGTCCATACCGTCGATGTCTTCGGAGTCGAAGTCGAGCACATCGGTTAAGTTATCGACGGTGGCTATGAAATGGGTGGTGGGTGGGCGTCGAATTTCTTCGTCGTCCGTATCCCGATCCTGCTGGTCATAATCCGGCCAGGACTCTCCTGACAAAGAGAGGGATTTTAGTGAATTCAGTATGTCGCCAAAAGGCGAGTGCTGAAAGATATCTGCGGCGGTGAATTCCATGATGGGCGCCCAATTGGATTCGATTGGCAGGGGCACGGAGGGTTCGGAGTCCGGAGAAGAGTCCGGCACTTTGGAGTCACGGGCTTCGTAGAGGATAAGGCTGGTGTTCGGCTCGATCGCCGTTGAGGCTGCAGCCCCTGCAGCGGGGTCTAACCACCCGTCCTCGATTGGCGCAGTTGGCTCCGAGCTAAGGGTCGGAGCGGATGCGGGCGCGGCCTACAGGGCACTATTCGGCAGCAGAGCTAAATCATGCCCATCGTGACAGTGTGGCGCGCTCGGCTGCGGCTTGAATCCGTCGAAGCTCAAGTCTCCGCGGATGTCAGCCGTGTAGTTCAAACTTCAAAATCTGACCTGATGGCCAGGGGCGTAGCTTTCAATCTGCTCCAGATGGCCAAACGAATTGGCCCGCAGTGCAAAGCCGCCGAATACAAAGATCTGTCCGGGGAGAAAAGTCTCACCCTGGACTACATCGCCAATGATGATCGAAGGAGCCATCAAGCCTGATGACGACGACACAGAGGAACTCTCAATGAAAGCACCAATGTCGGTGTCAAAACCGGTGGATCTCGGGTACGGGGTCCCGAACTGCGCGTCTAGGCGGATGGTAACAGGAGACAAGGGACACGATGTTTTTACCCAGGTTCGGGCCCTCTCGATGGAGGTAAAACCATACTCCTGCTTGATTAATATTGATGATATGGGTAGTACAAGAGTAGATCTACCACGAGATCAGAGAGGCTAAACCCTAGAAGCTAGCCTATGGTATGATTGTTGTTCGTCCTATGGACTAAAACCCTCCGGTTTATATAGACACCGTAGGGGGCTAGGGTTACACAGAGTCGGTTACAATGGAAGGAGATCTACATATCCGTATTGCCAAGCTTGCCTTCCACGCCAAGGAAAGTCCCGTCCGGACATGGGACGAAGTCTTCAATCTTGTAGCTTCATAGTCCAAGAGTCCGGCCAAAGGTTATAGTCCGGCTATCTGGACACCCCCTAATCCAGGACTCCCTTAGTGGTCATACCACGCACGTGGGGCTTGTTTAAGGCCATAGAGTGCCTTATCGAGTTGATACACATGACCGGGAAAGTAGGGATCCTCGAACCCGGGGGGTTGCTTGACATAGACCAACTGATTAATAGGACCATTAAGAAAAGCATTTTTCACATCCATTTGTTGCAACTTAAAGTTATGATGAGAGGCATAAGCAATCAACAAACGAATGGATTCAAGGTGAGCAACTGGAGCAAAGGTTTCACCTTAGTCGATACCCTCGACTTGATAGTAGCCTTGTGCCACCAATCTTGCCTTGTTGCGAACGATGGTCCCATGAGCATCTTGTTTGTTCTTGAATATCCAGTTGGTTCCAATGACATTGTGGTTCCCCGTTGGCCTTGGCACCAATCTCCACACCTTGTTGTACTCTAAGTTGTTGAGTTCTTCATGCATGGCATTAAGCCAATCCGGATCTTCGAACGCCTCATATACCTTTTGGGGTTCAACACAAGAGACAAACGCGTGATGTTCATAATAGTTTGCCAATTGTCTATGAGTGCTTACCCCCTTTTGAATGCTTCCAAGAACATTCTTCATGAGATGACCCTTGGTGGAGAGCCTGGATGCAATCTTGGCGGCACGACGCTCCAATTCCTCCTCGGGGTGAGTCGAGGAGCGGTCACTTGATCATCTTGAGCATCGTCTTGAGCTTGTTCTTGATCTCGAGGAAGCTCTTAATCTTGAACTTGCTTGGAGGAGAGAACTTGACCTTGGGCATCACCTGTTGTTACAACACCATCTTGAGATTGATCTTGCCCTTGGTCTTGTTCTTGAGGTTGAGGGCCTTCACTTTGTTCTTCGGAAGCTGTGGGCCTTCGGTTGGTGATGGCTCCACTTGAGTGGAGCATTGTCCTTCTCCTTCAGCCACAAGGGGTTCCTCAATCGGTAGGATAAAACCAACACCCATTCTTCTTATGGCTTGGGGAGGAATTTCATCACCTACATCACAAGTGCCACTTTGCTACACTTGGGAGCCGTTATTCTCATCAAACTCCATATTACACGTCTCCTCAATAAGTCCCGTAGACTTATTGAGGACACGGTAAGCATGAGAGTTTGTAGCATAACCAACAAATATGCCCTCATGAGCTCTAGCCTCAAATTTAGACAAATTAACACCTTTCTCGAGAATGAAACACTTACACCCGAACACCCGAAAGTACTTGAGGTTGGGCTTGTTACCGGTGAGTATCTCATATGGAGTCTTGTTCAAGCCTTTGTGGAGATAGAGACGATTTGATGCATGACATGCGGTGTTGATGGCTTCGGCCCAAAAGTTGTATGGAGACTTGAACTCCGCCATCATGGTCCTTGCCGCATCCACCAATGTCCGGTTCTTCCTCTCCGCTACACCATTTTGTTGAGGGGTGTAAGGTGCGGAATATTGATGCTTGATCCCCTCATCACTAAGAAACTCATCCAAGGTGTAGTTCTTGAACTCGGTGCCGTTGTCACTTCTTATTGTCAAGATCTTTGCATTGTGTTGACGTTGGGCTTCATTTGCAAAGTCGATGACGGGTTGTTGGGTCTCGCTCTTCCTCTTGAAGAAATATACCCAAGTGTATCTTGAGTAGTAATCCACAATCACCAAGCAATACTTTCTACCCCCAAGACTATCAAAGGATGGAGGCCCAAAGGGATCCATATGAAGGAGCTCCAAAGGCCTCTTCGAGTAAATGACAGTCGTGGGAGGGTGAGCCTTTTCATGTAGCTTTCCTTCAATACAAGCACTGCAAGCACGATCTTTAGCAAAACTAACATTTGTTAGTCCACGGACATGGTCCCCCTTGAGAAGACTTTGCAAAGATCTCATATTGACATGGGCTAAACGGTGATGCCAAAGCCATCCCACGTCAACTTTAGCCATTAGGCATGTCGCGGTCTTAGTGGGTCGCTCCGAAAAGTTAATCACATAGAGACCGTTCTCGACATGCCCAACAAAGGCTACTTTAAGAGTCTTGCTCCACAAGAGGGCCACGGTATCAACATCAAAGAAGGTGGCAAATCCCATGAATGCAAGTTGACGAACGAAAAGTAAATTGTACGCAAGGGACTCAACAAGCATGACCTTCTCGATCGCGAGATCATGAGAAATGACAACCTTGACAAGTCCCAATACCTTAGAGGATGAGGCATCACCCACTCGACATTGGTGGGCATAGATGGAATCTTGTGAACATCCACCACCAAGTCCTTGCTTCCGGTCATATGATTAGTTGCTCCACTATCGAGCAACCATGACCCCCCACCGAAAGCAAACACCTACAAGAGACCAATGCTTGGTTTTAGGTACCCATTTTGTAATGGGTCCTTCGATGTTAGTCACGAGGGTCTTAGGAACCCAAATAGACCATTCAATGTGCCCACAATGGGAACCAACAAATTTGGCATAAACATGTCCATCACTAGCACGGCATAACACATAAGAAGGGTTAAAGTCGCCAGCTTTGTTGGGAAGAGACGTGTTGCCCTTCTTGGCATCACCACCCTTCATGGTATTCTTCTTCTTCACCTTAGTAGCACCCTCTCCCTCCTTCACAAAGGTTTGCTTGAGAGGAGGAGGTCGTTTGGCGTTGTCATTCTTCTTCTTGTTCTTGGACTTGGGCGTGTACCCAATCCCTTCCTTGGCCACAACTTCCTTTTGATTGCTCAAAAGTTCATTGAGATTCTTCTCGCCTTGTATGCAAGACACAAGGCCTTTCTCAAGCTGTTCCTTCAACTTAGCATTCTCCTCAACAAGATGCACATGCTCACAACATGGGTTAGTGGCATTTGCATTATCAATTAATACCATATGAGGAAATGTGGCTTCCTACTTGGTTAGCTTTACTTGGAGTTGATCATGAGACTCCTTGAGGCTAGCATGAGCACCCTTCAAGACCTTGTGAGCCTTGTCAAGTAAGTCAAACTCCTCTTCGAGTCTAGCAAGATCAACCCCAAGCTTGGCCTTCTCAGAGGTTAGCACACGAGAGACAACAAGAGCATGATCAAGATCTTTCTTTAATTTAGCATGATCATCGTTGTGTGACTCCTCAAGAGCCAAACGAAGACCACACTCTTCTTCAAGAGCATTGGAAAGATCCAAAATCTCATCGGCATAGTCACGAGTATGCCCCTCCATCTTAGAGATGGTATGTTCGTGAGCCTCGATCATGTCATTGGCTTCACCAAGTTGTTCCAAGAGAGCAACGAAGTGCTTCTTGGATTTACCATTGAGTTTACTCATAGAAGACTCAAAGTCATTCTTCTCCACATTAGAACCCTCATGTTCATCAATGCAATCCGTCAAAGAAGGATTATCAATGATGGTAGTTTTGATGTTGGGGGTTACCTTGTTGGTGGCTTTAGCCATGAGGCACTTGGCGGTGATGCTCTCATTGGGTGAGTCGAAGAGAGACACCCGTGGAGTTGTCGCGATGGCAATGGAGGCCATGGCAACCGACTCACCATATTCATCATCATCATCATCCTCATTGTACTCTTCTTGGACCACCAACGCCTTGGGAGGAGTCCTCTTGGTGAAGTTGTTCTTGTTTGGGAAAGACTTGGCCTTGTCCTTTCGGATGAGCTTGCCACCATTGTCCTCCCTCTTCTCGTAAGGATATTCCGCAACAAAATGGCTCACATTGCCACAATTATAGCTTGTCCTCACTTGTTGCTTGACCTTCGTACCACTTGAGTTGCTCTTGTTGAAGTTGGGACTTGTGTTCTTCTTGCTCCAAAATTGCCTTGAAGCAAGAGCCATGTGTTCATGATAGGCATACTTTGTATCTTCGGTGTTGCTTTCCTCTTCTTCCTCTTCTTCCTCTTCTTCTTCTTCCACACTAACCTTGGCCTTCAAGGCAAGGTTGGGTTTCTTTGCTCTTTGAGAACGAAGCACCGCATTGTCGGCGGTCTTGTCCAAGATGCTCATTGCCACAAACTCATCCAACACTTCACTCGAGGACAAGGTGTGGAAGTCCAGCCTTTGACGAATGATGGAGGACATGGACTTGTGGTAAGGCATCATGGCCTTGAGGAATTTACACTTGATCCAATTGTCATCCGTGTCCTTGCTCCCATGATCTCGGAGAGAGAACGCGAGTTTGGTTACTCTCCGATAAAGCTCACGAGGTTCTTCATCTTCTTTCATTCCAAACTCATCGGCTTCATCTTGCACCACTTCATAGTTGGAGCGTTGAATGCTTGCGCTTCCTCGGTAGAGGGAAACAACACAAAGCCATGCATCTTTGGCCATGGCGAAAGGCCGAAGATGAGGGAGATCTTTGGGTGGAATTGCATCTTGGATGATGAAGAGAGCATTTTCATTTAATTGATTGTCCACGGCTTCTCTAGGAGTGAAGTTGCTTCGGTCATGCGGATAGAAACCTTCTTCAATGATTCTCCAAAAATTAGTATTCACATGATTTAAATGACGCTTATAGCGGCAAACCCAAGAATCAAAGTCCTCATTTTTCACAATCTTAGGGGGAGGACCGGCATGATTCAAATGAGTGGAAGGAATCGGTCCACCATAAACAAGTGGAGGTTCCACATGGGCAAAGATGCCGGTGCCATTTTTACCACTAGAGGAAGGAGCTTTTTCACTAGTAGCTCCCCCCTTGTCGGAGTTAGCATCCGACACCTTGTTAGTGGGATCACCCACTTTCAACGGTGCGGTGGATAGTTTAAGCCCTTCTAAGAATTTATTAAACATGCTTTCAACCTCGGTTGTCATGGAGGTCTTCAATGTGTCCAAAGCCACATTGAATTCCTCACGAGAGACCGCGGTTCCCCCATCGGCCGTAGACGAGAATGGATTCACACCGTAGTGCTCCTCCGCTTCGTCTACGGTGTCAACCATACTCTTCGGACGATGAAGTCCTTAATAAAGAGACGATGCTCTAATACCAATTGAAAATATCGATATAGTTGACTAGAGGGGGGGGGGGCGGGTGAATAGGCAACTAACAATTTTTAGCTTTTCTTTACCAAATTAAACTTTGCATCAAAGTAGGTTGTCTAGATATGCAACTAGGTGGGCAACCTATATGATGCAACAACAACAAGCACACAATCTAGCAAGGAAAATAACACAAATAAGCTTGCACAAGTAAAGGCATGAGATAACCAAGAGTGGAGCCGGTGAAGACGAGGATGTGTTACCGAAGTTCCTTCCTTTTGAAGGGAAGTACGTCTCCGCTGGAGCGGTGTGGATGCACAATGCTCCCCAAGAAGCCACTAGGGCCACCATATTCTCCTCACGCCCTCACATAATGCGAGATGCCGTGATTCCACTATTAGTGCCCTTGGAGGCGGTGATTGGACCTTTACAAACAAGGTTGGGGCAATCTCCACAACTTAATTGGAGGCTCCCAACGACACCACGAAGCTTCACCATGATGGACTATGGCTCCGCGGTGACCTCAACTATCTAGGGTGCTCAAACACCCAAGAGTAACAAGATCCGCAAGGGATTAGTGGGGGGGGGGGGAATCAAATTTCTCTTGGTGGAAGTGTAGATCGGAGCCTTCTCCACCAATCCCTAGAAAATCAACAAGTTTGATTGGCTAGGGAGAGAGATCGAGTGAAAATGGAGCTTGGAGCAACAATGGAGCTTAGGGTTGGAAGAGATGGTCAACTCGGGGAATAAGACACCCCTTATATAGTTCCAACCATTATCCACCAACCCATTCTGCGCAGCATGGTACTACCGCGCCAGGGCCGTGGTACTACCGCAAGCACATGCGGTACTACCGCAGGGCCTTACGGTACTACCGCCCGAGCACTACAGACATGGACATCCCAACCGCACTGAAGAGGAGGGTGGTAGAACCGCTTGTGCGGTACTAGGCACCACCTAGCGGTACTACTGTAAGGTAGGGAAGTTCCAGTTTTCGGGAAGGCACGGACATAAAAAATTATATCCGTGGCAACTTCCGCTGAGTTGGACGATGCAAAAATCCGACACGGTAGTACAACATGAGGAGCGGTACTACTGCGCGGCGGCTGAGCTAGGCCAGGACGCGCGGTACTACCGCGCACAGGGCGCTGTACTACCACGTAGGGCACAGATGTAAAAAATTACATCCGCCCCTACTACCACTACGCAACAGCACTTGGCCTGGGGGCCACGATACTACAACTCGTGAGGAGCGGTACTACCATGGGCTCCTACGGTACTACCGCACCAAGGTCCGGTACTACCGCAAGCCCAAGCTCAGCAACCAAGACAAGTTGCATAGAGGATAAAACGGAGGATTCTCCAAAGTGCCAAAGGAAAGGCGGTGCAAAAGGAGTAGATGTGTACATGATGATTCCAACCGAACCTTTCCAAAGCGGACCCCCTCTTAATAGTACAACTTTCCTATGACTCAAATCCACCGAAAATAAACGTAGAAAAACACCGTCTTCAATAGTCTTCGAGGGGCACTAAACCGTCTTGTGCCTAGTGACGAAACGTCTAAAAACTGAAGGCACATGATTAGTCCACAAAAGCATTGTCATCAATCACCAAAACATCTTAGGGATAAATATGCCCTTACATAGGGATGCCTAGTTCCGAAATGAAAAGAAATTTACTTTATGTTGTCAAATAATAAATTTCTTGGAAAGTGTTGGTACGAAAGGCACCCGTGGATACGGCTAGCCATGGATTCTGAAGGAATGGTGGAAAAAGGAGTAAACTTTATTTTATGTTTGGGAACCGCCTATGATGTATCTAGCATGGAAAGTATTGGGAACTACTCGGTTGTTTTCGTTGATGGTAAAAGCATGCCTCTCAAATTTGTTTTATCTCTCAATTTGAGATCTGAGCTCTGGCACCGCACCTCTGCAAATCCCCGCTTCCCTCTGCAAAGGGCCTATGTATTTAGCAATTTTTATTTTTATTTGAGTCTCCATCTTCTCTTACAAAGCACCAACTAGGGAGCACTATGATCATACTTGTGCATTGGATGTAGCTAATATTCGAATGTGTTTCATGAATGGATCAATGATTGAGCATTATGAGCTAGGGATAACTTTCTTTGGTGTTGATATTTAAAAAGGCTTTGGTTGCTTATTGATACGCTTGAGTATTGAAATCTTCATCTCAAATATAGAGTATTGCTTTGAACCATCTAAAAGTCCAAATTTCCATGCTACAAAAGAAAAGAATATGTGATGAACATGTTAGATCCACATCAAAAATTCTATTTTTATCGTTTAACTACTCGAGGACGAGCAGGAATTAAGCTTGGGGATGATGATATATCTCCAACATATCTATAATTTTTGATTGTTCCATGCTGTTATATTATCAATCTTGGATGTTTAATATTCATTTTATAGTAACTTTATATCATTTTTTGGGACTAACCTATTGACATAGTGCCTAGTGATAGTTGTTGTTTTTTGCTTGTTTTTTACTTAGCAGAATATCCATATCAAACGGAGTCCAAACACAGCAAAACTATTTGGAGATTTTTTTTCTGCCTAGAAGACAACTTGGGAGCCAAGAAAGTGCACGAGGGAAGGCTAGTGGGGCCCACCACCCACCTAGGCTAGCCAGAGGCCCCTGGCATGCCTGATGGGTGATGAGGCCCATAGAGGTCCTTTCCACCGCCTCTCAGCTCTACAAATACCCAAATATTCCAGAAACACTAGTGGAGTTGACGAAACCCAATTCCAGCTGTCGCAAGTTCCAGAACCATAAGATCCAATCTAGAGGCCCTTTCCGGCACCTTGCCGGAGGGAAATACGATCACAAAGGGGTTCATCATCCTCATTGGTGCTCCTCCAATGATGGGTGAGTAATTTACCACACACCTACGGGCCCGTAGGCAATATCTAGATGGCTTCTTCTCTCTTTTTGATTCTCAATACAATGTTCTCCTCGATGTTCTTGGAGATCTATTTGATGTAATGACTTTTTGCGGTGCTTTTGTTGAGATCCGATGGATTGCGAGTTTATGGTCTGTTCTATCTATGAATATTGTTCGAGTCTTCTTTGATCTCTTATATGCATTATTATTATAGCCTCGTATTTCTTCTCCGAAACTTTGGTTTGGTTTGGCCAACTAGATTGATTTTTCTTGCAATGGGAAGAGGTGCTTTGTGATGGGTTCGATCTTGCGGTGTCCTCACCCAGTGACAGAAGGGGTAGCGAGGCATGCATGTATCATTGCTATTAAGGATAAAAATATGGGGTCTATTCCTACATGAATAGATCTTGTCTACATCATGTCATCATTCTTATTGCATTACTTCGTTTCTCCATGAACTTAATACACTGGATGCATGCTGGATAGCGGTTGATGTGTGGAGTAATAGTAGTAGATGCAGGCATGAGTCGGTCTACTAATCTTGGACGTGATGCCTATATACGTGATCATTTCCTTGGATATCATCATAATTATTGCTCTTCTATCAATTACCCAACAATAATTTGTTTATCCATTGTATGCTATTTTGTCGAGAGAAGCCACTAGTGACATCTACGGCCCCCGGGTCTATTTTCTATCATATGGTTTTCAGATCTACTATTATGAAAATCCAAAAATACCTTGATGCACTTTTTGTGTGTGTTTTTGCTAGATCTATTTATCCAATCTCATACAATTTTATCTATCTTAATACCGAGGAGGGATTGCCAACCCCTCTTACGCGTTGGGTTGCAAGTATTTGTTCTTTGTGTGCATGTACCGCTTACATAGTTTTGCTGGGTTCTCTTACTGGATTGATAAACTTGGTTTCATAACTGAGGAAAATACTTACCGTTGCTGTGCTGCATCATCCTCTCCTCTTTGGGGAAATACCAATGCAGATACAAGCATTCTACATGTGATAAAATAACAATTCATGCACATCAAGTAAAGGCCAATCCATAGTATAAACAGTTTCTTGCAATTTTTTCATGTTGGAAACATAGAGAGGTGGAGATGTAGTTCATCTCTCATAATAATTGCAAGTAGGAGCAGCAAGAACATGCATATTATACTCATCAAAATCATCATGTGTAGTGGTAAAATGCAACCCATCAATATAATCCTTAATAAGAGCAAACTTCTCTGATATAGTGTAGTTTGGAGAATTCAAAAAGATAATAGGACTATCATGTGTGCAATAGGAACAATTTCATGTTTAACATAAGGTGACTATAGCAAGTTCATCTCCATAAGCATAATTCATATTGGCATCATGGCCACAAGCATAGCAAGCATCAAGTTGATCAAAAAGGGATATTTTCAGAAGAATCCAAGGGATCATAGCAATCATCATAGCATTCATCCTTCAGTCAGCATAAAGGGAAATTAAACAATGTATGAGTTGAAGATTTACTCTAATTAGAAGGTGGGCACGGGTAGCTAATCCACTCTTCGTCCTTTTGTTCTTTGCTCTCCTAATCGTCTTTTTCATCCAATGAGCTCACAGTTTCATCAATTTCTTCCTCCATAGATTCCTGCAAAATATTAGTCTCTTCTTAGACAGCGGAGACTTTCCCCACAAATACATCAATATCGGCATTGTATTTATAATTCTCATAGCAATATTTAAGTATAGCAAAAATTTCAGGTCTATAAACATCATCATCATAATCTTCATACTTCTCAAACAGAGGTTCAATTTCGTAAGCACCCTTGAAAGCAACAAATTCTTATATTCGTTCCCATCATAGTAATCATATCTACCATTAGCATAAGAAGCCAAGGTTTCATTATCATTAAATTTGCATGAAAAGGGAAGGTGTGGAGCCTTCATCCTAGAGCAACTACTATAATCATATCTCAAGCATAGATCCCAATAATACCAATGCAACATATGAATTTGATCCAATAATAGTTTCCCTTTTTGAGTCAAGCAATAATCCATAAAGTATTCACGTTGATCCAACGTGTCTCCCATTATCAAGTTGAATGGGGTTTTCTCAGGATTATCAAAGTAGTGTTTAATATTTTTCACATAACAAGCATCGAGGGTTTTAGGAGGTCCCCATCTCCAAGAGTAGCAAGTACAACTAATTTCTTTGGTATTTCGTGTTCCATATCCATAACTAAATGTAGAGAACAACTTAGAACATAAAATAAAAACTACTTAGTTAAAGCAAACAAACACACGAGAATATTCACCCCCTGCTATTTCTCCCCGCCAACGGCGCCAGAAAAAGGTCTTGATAACCCACAAGTATAGGGGATCTTTTGTAGCCTTTGTTGATAAATAAGAGTGTCAAACCCAACGAGGAGCTAAAGGTAGAACAAATATTCCCTCAAGTTCTATCGATCGCCGATACAAATCTACGCACACTTAACGTCTGCTTTACCTAGAACAAGTATAAAACTAGAAGTACTTCGCTAGAATAAAACCATGAATAGATTGCAAGATAATAAAAGTATTAGTTCATTAGAAAGCTTTTGTCACACAAGAAAGTTATTTGTCCCTAGGTGATCGATAACTAGACCGGTGATCATTATTGCAATTTTATATGTGGGAGAGGCATGAGCTAACATACTATCCGTACTTGGATCATATGAACTTATGATTGGAACTCTAGCAAGCATCCTCAACTACCAAAGATCATTAAGGTAAAACCCAACCATAGCATTAAGTATCAAGTCTTGTTTATCCCATACGCAACAACCCCTTTACCCGGCTATGTGCTTCTGTCACTCACGCCACCCACCATAAGCGAATCATGAACGTATTGCAACACCCTATAGCGTGGGTCCCTCACGTTTGCACTACACGGAAGGCACTGTAGTACAGCACCAAAAAATATACAACTCAAACCAATCACGATCATCAATCAACCCATAACAAAAAACAAATCTACTCAAACATCATAGGATAATCACATATCATTGGATAATAATATATAGTGTTGAGCACCATGTTTAAGTAGAGAATTGCAGCGGGAATAGAGAGGTTACACCACTGCATAGAGGGGGAGAGAGTTAGTGTTGACGGTAGCAAGGTTGTTGGTGTAGATCGTCGTCACGATCTTTGCCCCGGCGGCACTTCGGCGCCACCGGGAGAGAGGGGGAGAGAGCCCCCCTCCTTCTTCTTCTCCCTTGGCTTCCACCTAGATGGGAGAAGAGTTCCCCCTCTGGTCCATGGCCTCCACTACACAACTTGTTCTTGTAGACTTGTTCTAGGCCTCCAAGTGCAGAGTTTTCTAGGACAGTAGCAATTTTCCCTGAAGTGGGTGACCTAAGGTTTATCAATCCGTAGGAGGCATAGGATGAAGATGGCCTCTCTCAAACAACCCTGCAACCAAATAACAAAACATCTCTTGTGTCCCCAACACACCAAATACAATGTAATTTGTATAGGTGCACTAGTTCGGCTAAGAGATGGTTATACAAGCGTAGTAATGATAGTAGATATTGATTTTCATAATAGGAACAATAAAAAACAGCAAGGTAGCAATTGATAAAGTGGAGCACAAATGGTATTGCAATGCTTGAAAATGAGGCCCAGGGCCCGTACTTTCACTAGTGCAATCTCTCAACAATGCTAATATAATTGGATCATATAACCATCCCTCAACATGCGATGAAGAATCACTCCAAAGTTCTTATCTAGTGGAGAACATAAGAAGAAATTGTTTGTAGGGTACGAACCACCTCGAAGTTATCCTTTCTGATCGGTATATCCAAGGTTCATACTAAAATAACACCAAGTAATCCTTTCCGATCGATCTATCTAAGAGTTCGTACTAAAATAACACCAAGTAACCCCAACTCTAATGTCACCTAGATACTCTAGTGTCACAACGAGCATCCATGAGTTGATTATACGATATGCATCAAACAATTTCAGATTCATAATACGCAATCCAACACAAAGAACCTCCAAGAGTGCCCCAAGATTTCTACCGGAGAAACAAGGACGAACACATGCATCAACTCCTATGCATAGATTACCCCAATGTCACCTCGGCAATTCACGAGTTGGGTGCCAAAACATATATCAAGTGAATCTATATGATACCCCATTGTCACCATGGGTATTCATAGCAAGACATACATCAAGTGCTCTCAAATCCATAAAAGTATTCAATCCGATAAGAACGAAATCTCAAATGGAAAACCCAATTCATCACAACAAGATAGAGAGGGGAAAACACCATATGATCCCACTATATCAACAAAGCCCACGATACATCTAGATCATGCAAAATCAATAACACGAGAGAGTGTGTGTGTGAGAGAGAGATTAAACACATAGCTACTGGTACAAACCCTCAGCCCCAAGGGTGGACTGCTGCCTCCTCATCATGGTGTCCGCCGAAATGATGAAGATGGCCACCGGGGATGATTTTCCCCTCCGACAGGGTGCTAGAACGAGGTCTAGATTGGTTTTTCATGGCTATAGAGGCTTGCAGTGGCGGAACTTCTGATCTAGAGTTATTTCTTGGGGTTTCTGTATTTATAGGAATTTTTTGTCGTCGGTCTGACGTACAGATGGGCTTCGAGTGGCCCACCACCCACCAGCACATGGGCAAGGATCCTGGCATGCTCCGGTGGGTGGTAGCCTCCTCCTTCACCTTCTGGTCCTCCCACGAAGCTTCTAGTGCCTCTTTTGTTCCAAAAAAATCGTTAAAAAGTTTCGTCGCAATTGGAGAACTTCTATTTCTACACAAAAAACAACACCACGATAGTTCTGCTGAAAACAATGTCAGTCCGGGTTAGTTCCATTCAAATCATACCAAAACAATATAAAATTGTTCTAAACATGGTATGAATACTTCATAAATTATAGATATGCTGGAGACATATCAACATCCCCAATCTTAATTCCTACTTATCCTTGAGTAGGTAAATGATAAAAGAAACAATTTATGAAGTGTCAATGCATGCAAAGTGAATAAGTTTGATCAATGATAATTTCAATCACTTTTCCTAGCATCATAACAACAACTCTTTCTCATAAGACTCATCATGATAAAGTAGCAATCAATTCACATGTTAAGGTTCAAACAATGCGTTCTGTTGAAACTTAACAACCTATGTTCTCAGTCACCAAGCAATTGCAATTCAACTTATTCAACAAAGTCTAAATAAGAGCTCCACATACTCAATCATCATATAGTCTTCTATGATTGGTAGTACTCAAAGTATATTTTTAGAACAAATGGCATCCATCGAACACAGAAAAAGATAGGGGCTTAATGTTTCACCTCCCAACTCATTTATCATAGAGATAATTGTCATCAATGATAATTCATGATCTGCTCACATGCGCCTAGATCTTTCCCAACCACATGATGCTTGCCAACTAGAGAATAATTGAGGTTGAAATGAGAGTGCATACTATTGAATCTTGCATAAAAGTAAATACTGAAAAGTAAAAGATCGGCCCTTCTCAGAGGGAAGCAGATGTTGTCTGCGCTTTTTATTTTTGGATGCACAATCTCTTAATGCTAAAGAACGCCACGTTATATTGCCTCTTATGATAGCAACCTTTATTATGTAGTCCATCGCTTTTATTACTTTGCCATCACAAGTTCAGAACGCTTATTTTCCCTTACAATAAAAGTTCAAACATATTTAGGAGCATTGTCTATTACTTTATGCACTAATGAAAACTTACTTGAAGGATCTTACTCAATCCACAGGTAGATATGGTGGACACTCATGGCAAGAAACTGGGTTTAAGGTTTTTTGGATGCACAAGTAGCATTTCTACTTAGTATGATTTTTTGGCTAGCAAAAGATCCTAAGAAAACACCACATGTTGGAGGATCCATAAGAATATAACTTCTATGCAAATATACACAACCATAACTCATTACGTTGCCTTCCTTGTCCAACTTCAGCTAATTTGCTCAAGTTTGAAAATAATTAATGGGTATTCACAATCATAGAAGATGTGCAAGATAATATATTTGTATATGAAAGTTCTCTTCCTTATACTAATCATTCATGAATTGATTGTATGGCCAATATTGTGATTGTCAAGCTCAATAGATTTCACTTTCTAAACCCAATGTGAAGCTACTACTAGGCATGATATGAACATATAATTTAACCTTCATGATATTCAATTCATTCAACAATTTACTCATAGGATATAAGTGAAGTAGAAGAGTAAATGACAAACTATTCCAAAAAGATATAAGTGAAGATCAAGAAAGTAGTTAAGCAAAAGGATAGCTAATTGAGGTCTCTGTCTCTCATTTAAAAAATTTCAGATCTAAGTATTTTATTAAAACATCAAGCTAAACAAAATAAAATGACATTCCAAGAATAGCAAACATCATGTGAAGAAGCAAAAACTTAGGCTCAATCGAGGCTAACCGATAATTGTTGATGAAGAAAGGTGGGATGCCCCTAAGCTTAGATGCTTGAGACTTCTTGAAATATTAATTTGGGATGCCTTGGGCATCCTCAAGCTTGATATCTCGTGTTTCTTCATTCCTCTCATATCACGGTTTTCCTAAATCTCAAAAAATTCGTACACACAAAACTCAACAAGAACTCATGCTATGAGTTAGTATAAATCAATGCAAAAAACTTATCATCCTCTACTATAGAAAATCACTAAAATTGTTATTTAACATTGCATACTAAATTACTCTACATATTTAATACTCCTATCCTCAAATAGAATCATTAAATAGGCAAACATATGCAAATATAACAACAATCTGCCAAAACAGGACAAACTGTAAAAATGCAAGACGATCCATACTTATTTAACCTAAAAAATTATAAAAAATTACAAAAATGTAGAAAAATTATCATAGCTTATTGTGCAAAAAAATTCAACATTTTATCACATTCTGAATTTTCTCAAGAACTCACGCACTGGCGTGCAACTTTCTGTTTTCCAACAACCACATATAGACTTGCAAGATACGCATGGCAAAGGCTATACTTGACATTTTTATTGAAGTAAAAGATGCAAAACATTATTCTAAATAACAGAAAGCAAATCCTAATAAAATAATATGACGCTCCAAGCAAAACTCATATCATGTGATGAATAGAAATGTAGCTCCAAGTAAGATTACCGATAATGTTGGAGACGAAAGAGGGGATGCCTTCCGGGGCATCCCCAAGCTTAGTTGCTTGTATCTTCCTTGAATATTACCTTGGCATGCCTTGGGCATCCCCAATCTTAGGGTCTTGTCACTCCTTATAATCCTCTTATCGATATCTCACCCAAAACTTGAAAACTTCAGTCACACAAAACTTAACAGAACTTCGTGAGATGGGTTAGCATAGTAAAACAAATCATTCACTTGGGTACTATCAAAGATAAGATTCATAATTGTTTCCACACAATTCCTACTGTACCCTATTATTTCCACAATTAATATTAAGCAATATAAGCCATAGAAACCTTAAAACAAGCAAACTACGCATTGCAAATAGAATCTGTCAAAAGCAGAACACTCTATAAAGATCTGAATAATAATTATACTTCTCTAACTCCGAAAATTCTAAAAAATTAGGAAACGTAGGATATTTTCATATCAATCATATTTAAAAATTTCAGATTTTTTTGATGCTCCAGTGATTTTCAACAATTCTGTTACTAGGTGCAAAAGTTTATGTTTTTGCACAGTATCAAGTCAACTGTGATCCACACTATCCTAAAGGATTTACCTGGAACTTTATTGAAACAAAAGCTATAAAACATGATTAATACAGTAGATTAATCATGTGAATATACAAAAACAGTAGGGGTATAAATTGGGTTGTCTCCTCATATGTCTCCAGTGTATGTTTAATTTTTGATTGCTCCATGCTATTATATTATCTGTTTTGGATATTTTATATGCATTAATATGCTATTTTATATTATTTTTTGTACTAACCTATTAACCTAGAGCCCAGTGCCAGTTTCTATTTTCCCCTTGTTTTTGAGTTTCGTAGAAAAGGAATATCAAATGTAGTCCAAACGGAATAAAACTTTCGCGATGATTTTTCTTGGACCAGAAGACACCTACGAGACTTGGAGTTGAAGTTAGAAGACCCACGAGGTGGCGGCAAGCCGCAGGGGCACGCCCTAGGGGGACGCCCCATGGCTTGTGGCCCCCTCGGGCGTCCACCGACCTACTTCTTCGTCCTATATATTCACATATATTCCAGAACCCTCAAAAAGAGCCACGGAAATACTTTTCCACCACCGCAACCTTCTATTCTCGTGAGATCCCATCTTGGGGCCTTTTCCGGTGATCTAACGGAGGGGGATTCAATCATGGAGGGCATCTACATCAACCCTATTGCCCTTCCAATGAAGCGTGAGTAGTTTACCACAGACCTACGGGTCCGTAGCTAGTAGCTAGATGGCTTCTTCTCTCTCTTTGGTTCTCAATACCATGTTCTCCTCGATGTTCTTGGAGAACTATCCGATGCAATCTTCTTTTGCGGTGTGTTTGTCGAGATCCGATGAATTGTGGATTTATGGTCAGATTATCTATGAGTATTATTTGAATCTCTTGTGAATTCTTATATGCATGATTTGATATCTTTGTATTTCTCTTCGAATTAGCAGTTTGGTTTGGCCAACTAGATTGGTATTTCTTGCAATGAGAGAGGTGCTTAGTTTTGGGTTCAATATTGCGGTGTCCTCACCCAGTGACATAGTAGGGGTAGCGAGGCACGTATTGTATTGTTGCCATGAAGGATAAAACAGTGGGGTTTTCATCATATTGATTGAGTTTATCCCTCTACATCATGTCATCTTACTTAAGGCGTTACTCCATTCTTCATGAACTTAATACTCTAGATGCATGCTGGATATATAGCGGTCGATATGTGGAGTAATAGTAGTAGATGCAGAATTGTTTCGGTCTACTTAACACGAAAGTGATGCCTATATGCATAATCATTGCCTTGGATATCATCATAACTTTGCGCTTTTCCATCAATTGCTCGACAGTAATTTGATCACTCACTGTATTATTTGCCTTCAAGAGAGAAGCCGCTAGTGAAACCTATGCCCCCCGGTTCTATTTTCCATCATATTTTCTTTCCGATCTACTATTTTGCAACATTTTATTTTTAGATCTATAAACCAAAAAACCCAAAAATATTTAGTTACCTTTTATTTTACCTATCTCTATCAGATCTCACCTTTGCAATTGACCGTGAAGGGATTGACAACCCCTTTATCGCGTTGGGTGCAAGTGTTTAATTGTCTGTGCAGGTGCGTAGATTGGGGACTTGTTTGTACCTCCTACTGGATTGATACCTTGGTTCTCTAACTGAGGGAAATACTTATCTCTACTTTGCTGCATCACCCTTTCCTCTTCAAGGGAAAAGCCAAAGCAAGCTCAAGAAGTAGCATCTCCCAACAAGCGCTTTTCTTTAATGCCTTTTTAGCTAGGCATGATGATTTCAATGATGCTCACATAAAAGATAAGAATTGAAACACAAAGAGAGCATCATGAAGCACATGACTAGCACATTTAAGCCTAACCCACTACCTATGCATAGGGATTTTGTTAGCAAATAATTCATGGGAGAAGAATCAACTGGCATAGAAAGGCAAAACAATCAAAACTTCAATATTTTCAACACATAGAGAGGAAAGTTGATATGCAATACCTACAAGCATATGTTCCTCTCTCATAATAATTTTTCAGTAACATCATGAATGAATTCAACAATATAACTATCACATAAATAACTCTTTTCATGATCCATAAGCATAGAAATTTTCTTACTCTCCACATAAGAAAATTTATTCTCATGAATAGTAGTGGGAGCAAACTCAACAAATTAACTATCACGTGAGGCATAATACAATTGAAAATCAAAATCATGATGACAAGTTTCATGGTTATCATTATTCTTTATAGCATACATGTCATCACCATATCATCATAGATAGTAACTTTGTTTCCATAATCAATTGAAACCTCTTCCAAAATAGTGGATTCATCACTAAATAAAGTCATAATTATTAGAATAAGATTTAACACCCTCCAAAATAGTGGGATCATTACTAACTAGAGTTGACACTCTTCCAAACCCACTTTCATCAATATAATCATCGTAAATAGGAGGCATGCTTTCATTATAATAAATTTTCTCATCAAAACTTGGGGGATTAAAAATATCATCTTCATCAAATATAGCATCCCCAAGATTATGGCTTTGCATATCATTAGCATCATGAACATTCAATGAATTCATACTAACAACATTGCAATCATGCTCATCATTTATGGATTTTGTGCCAAACATTTTTATTGAATTCTTCTTCTATAAATTGAGCACAATTTTCTAATCCTTCATTTTCAAGAAAGACATGATAAAGCGGAACAATATGAGGCCACCTCAATTCCATTTTTTAATTTTCTTTTATAAACCAAACTAGTGATAGACAAGAAACTAAAAGATTCGATTGCAAGAGCCCTTGATGTCTACTACACAACTTATTCTTGTAGACTCGTGTTGGGCCTCCAAGCGTAGAGTTTTGTAGGACGGTAGCGGTTTTCCCTCAAGTGGATGACCTAAGGTTTATCAATCAATGGGAGGCATAGGATGAAGATGGTCTCTCTCAAACAACCCCGCAACCAAATAACAAAATGTCTCTTGTGTCCCCAACACACCAAGTACAATGGTAATTTGTATAGGTGCACTAGTTCGGCAAAGTGATGGTGATACAAGCGTACTAATGATAGTCGATATAGATTTTTATAATAGGAACAATAAAAAACGCAAGGTGGCAATTGATAAAGTGGAGCACAAACAGTATTTCAATGCTTGAAAATGAGGCCCAGGGTCCGTACTTTCAGTAGTCCAATCTCTCAATAATGCTAATATAATTTGATCATATAATCATCCCTCAATGTGCGATGAAGTATCACTCCAAATTTATTATATAGAGGAGGACATAAGAACAAATTGTTTGTAGGGCACGGAACCACCTCAAAGTCATCCTTTCTGATCGATCTATCCAAGAGTTCGTACTGAAATAACACCATGTTATCCTTCCAATCGATCTAAGAGTTCGTACTAAACTAACACCATATTTTAGTACGAACTCTTAGATAGATCGATTGGAAATGACAACTTGGTGTTATTTTAGTACGTACTCTTGGATATATCGACCGGAAAGGATAACTTTGAGGTGGTTTCATACCTTAGAAACAATTTCTTCTTATGTTCTCCGCTAGATAAGAACTTAGGAGTGATTCTTCATCGCATGTTGAGGGATGGTTATATGATCCAATTATATTAGCATTGTTGAGAGATTTCACTAGCAAAATTAAGGACCCTAGGCCTCATTTTCAAGAATTGCAATACCGTTTGTCCTCCGTTTTATCAATTGCTACCTTGCTGTTTTTTTATTATTCCTGTTGTCGGTGTACTAAAGTAGGGGTACCTTAGTACCCCAGACTTGTGCACGGACAGTCGTAGCACCCTGCGGCAAGGCCCGCCCCGGAAGCGCCAAGAGAAGACCCAGCATTCAAGACAAGGCCCCCGGCAAGAGGAGCTTGCCGGGCCAAGAAGACAAGGCCCCCGGCAAGAGGAGCTTGCCGGGCCGAGAAGACAAGACCCCGGCAAGAGGAGCTTGCCGGGACGACTGAGCCCATGTAAGGCCATCCAAGAACAAAGTATAACGAGGCATAAGATCGAGCCCCCGACAAGAGGAGCTTGTCGGGAAGGCCGAACCCAGGCACCACAAGAGAAGCCCGCCGTGGCGCGCCAAGCGCCCCGGCAAGGCCTGATAGCTGGCACGCTATCAGGCACAGGAAGACGACCCCCGCGGCAAGCCACTTGCCGCGGCAAGATCGCCACCTCAAGACTGCGCTCCAGCTCGCCCGCCACGCGTCGCTCTGGGGCTTCCCCCGAGGGCACGTGGCGAGGCACCGCGCAGCCTGGGGCATGCGGTGGCATGCAACCGCCATCGTGGCGAACGGTGGCGCACCTAACGGTCCGCCTCGGTGCTGTCCGGGCGACCGTGACGGGCATTTAATGCCCTTGTCCCCTACCGTCAGAAGTAGGTATGATAACACTGTGCCGCACTGTAGCACCACCGTTCCCGCACTATTACAGCTACCACCCCTTTTACACTTTTACCCCTTTCTCTTACGTTGACACCTGTCGGTGACCCCTTTGCGCTATAAAAGGAGGCCCGTGTGCAACGTAGAGGGGGTTCCGGGGTTCGGAGACTCGGCATCCAGACGGCCATACGCTCGGTGCAGCTAGCTCCCCAAGCTCCCGAGCTCCCCAGTTCAATACAACTAAGCAGGAGTAGGGTTTTACGCGTCCATCGCGGCCCGAACCTGGGTAAACCGCCCGTGTGCCCGCCTCGATCTGCTCTCCGCGCTCCCTCCGCCCCCCTCGCTGGACAACGAAAGGGGCTCCGGCCCCATAGGTGCTCGCGGGGGGACGCCCGTCCGCCCCGACATCTTTGGCGCGCCAGGTAGGGGGCTTACGCCGAGGGACAGCCCGCTCCTGCGGATCCCAGGATCCGTCCAGCCGAAGCAGGTGTCCCCGGTAAGCCTTGCTCCGGCGAGCAGACCAGCAGTCTGAACGCCGAGGAACAGTCCGCTCCTGCGGATCCGAGGATCTGTCCAGTTGAAGCGGGGGTTCCCGACGAGCTTTGGCATTCCTTCCCACGGGCTCGTTCGCGGCCCTCCTCGAGTATCCACTCGCGCAGAGACTGGGCAAGAAGCAGCTGCTCCTTGAGGAGACCCGCCTTCTGGCCGCTGGGCGAGCGATTCGCCTCCAGCGAACTCTGCGCCGCTCTCGCGGCCGCAGAAGTTAGCGCCAGAAGTCACGAGAAAGGCGACCTCGTTCCCCCGGCGCGCCTCGCCCGCCGGGGTGCCGAACGAGTTGACGCCGACCGTGGGAAGAGTCTTTCCAGCGCGGTAGCCGGAACCTGTTTCCGCCAACCATCCCCTCTGCCCAAGTCTTGCCGCAGTTGCATGTGATCCTTGGCGCAGAGGGGGGCGCGGATCCCCAAGCATAGCTACGCCTAGCTCCGGAGGGTCGTGAGGCCCTGCCCCCTCACCTACCCCCAGGATGGGCTGGATGCTGCCCAAGGAGGTTTTACCCCACCGGGCGGCAAGCGATAAGAAAAGATAAGTTGCCGGAGCTCGAGCAATTTGCTCCATTAATTTTTAAGAGTTATCTCCCTCGAACGACCGAGCCTGGGTTGAGAGGCCTGAGCGCGGAAGGACCGGCACGAGACTGGTTGCGCCCTCGTTTCGTTTCGAGTCCGCTCAACGACTCGAGTGTGCTACACCCCGAGTAGCGTCCTCACTTTGTTTCGAGCTCGCCCGGCACCCTAAGCGTGCTGCGACCGCAGTCGCACCGTTTACTTTGCCTCGAGCCTGCTCAACAATCTGAGTGAGCGGCAACCAGCCGCGGCGAGGTTTCTTGCTGGTGGCAGCCCCGCCAGCGGGTCGCTGACGTCCCGCACTCGGCACCCGTGGCAAGGCGGAGGCCTACGCCGGCAAGTCCCCGAAAGCGTAGGGCGGAAACAAACAAGGCGCCGGTCGAGTAGAGGGGATAACAGTGCGATGCATAGCCTAAGATGAAAAGTTATATTACAAAATGCCTTACTGCTGCCCTAACCAGCCGTTTCCGTGGCATATTTAACAGCGGCAGGGAAAGGGAGATAAAAGAAAGGGGCAGGCGGCCTAATCTACGCGGTCGCCCTCGATCCTCTTGACCCCGGCCGCCTTCTTGACGATAGGGGCGATGAGGGCCCGGATCCCCGTCAGGTCTGCGTTCTCCGGCAAGGGCCTGAGGACGTTGGTGAGCCTGATGTCGGGATTGCGGAAAACGATCTTCACCAGCACCCTCTCGAGGGCCCCAGAGATGGCCTTCCGCATCTCGTCGGCCCGCTCCTTCGGGAGCGACGTTCGGAGGTGCTGGAGCGCCTGCACCACCCCCTGGAAGAAGGAAGTGAGCTTGGCGCTGGGCGCGACGTCCTCGTCGGTGAGGGACTGGTGCCCCTCGATCCCCAGCAGCGTCAGCTCCTTGTCGATGGTGGCGGCGATGTCGACGAGGCCCTCGGTCCACCGCTCCACTGTATCCCTGAAGGTGTTCTGGGAAACGGCGGCGCGCCTCAGCAGCTCCTCGTTGCCGTCGACCTCCTTCCGTAAAGCCGCCTCCCGCTCCTTAGCGCTGTCCAGCGCCTTGCCGAGCGCCTCCAATTTCAGTTCCAGAGTGGAGTTGGAGTTCTTGGCGGCGTCGAGCTCCCGGATCTTCTCGGCGAAGCGACCCTGAAGCTCGCCAAGGGTGAGCGCACCCTTCTCGCGCTCCTGCCGGACCGCGGCAAGCTCCTCGCCCTTCGCCTTGAGGTCGGAATCGAGCTGCGCCACCCTCGCCTCCAGCCCCTTCTTGGTGATCTCAGCGGCTGCGGCAGCATCCCGCGCCTTCTTCAGGTCTCCGCTGAGCGCCCGCTCGCGCGCGGCGGCCTCTTCCTCGTGGTCGGCGAGGCTGGCCGTTTTCAGCACCAGCTCGCCTTCCCGCGCGGATAACTCCGCGGCGGCAAGCCTCTGCTGCTCCCCGGCCTCCCCGTCGCCCACAGGGATATCAACGCCGTCCGCCTCCTGAGCACCGGCAACGTCGTCGGCATCGCCACGCGCGCCCTCCTCGATGACGACCTCAGCCTTCGTCGGATCCGAGGCGGGCGCTGCGCTCGCCGCGGCAAGGGGATCGTCGGCCACGTCCCCCGTCGGAAGGTCCTCCCTTGCCGGGGATCTCTCCCTTGGCGGGGTAGCAGACTCGGTCGGCACGGTGGAGGCGCCCTCTGGACGCGCCCGCCGGGGCTGCTCCGCTCCTGCCCAAAAGCAACAACTTCGCATCAACAACAAGAAGAGGGAGGGCTCGCGTACGCGCCAAGCAGCAAGAGCGAGTCATGTGCTCACGCTGGGGGCTGCGTTGCGAGCTGCCCTGAGGGTCCCCTGCCGGGTCCGGAAAGGGCGCCTCCGACACGACCTCGCTTGCCGGGGGAGATTCGTCATCAAGGATGACCCACGGGATCCTCGATCTCTTCGCTCTCCTCTGAGCCAGGGTCCTGAAAAGGGGACCGGGTCAGGGGAAGGGCGAACGAGCTGTCGAACAGGACGAACCATCAGGGAAAAAGATATGAGCTCCATGGGGAACTTACTCTCCGTCCTCCTCGTCGTCGGAGCTGAGCGCAGAATAGTCGAAAGCCGGCTCGGCCCTGACGCGGGGAGGGAGGGGAGTGGGCTCCCGAGGCCGCTTGGCGGGGGCAGTAGACGACTCCGCCCCCGTCGACGCCGCGGCAAGGGGCGCAGCGGCAACCGAAGCCCCAGCACGCGAAGACCCCGCTCCTGCTGCCGACCCGGCCCTGCGGAGGCGCCTCCTCGGCTGGGCCGGGGGCTCCGCCTGCGACGAGCCGCCCGGAGGCCGCAGGAAGGCAACGCCGACCTCCGACAAGCCACTCGCGTCTTGGGCAGGCTCGTCCTCGCCGCCGTGCCCGGCTGGTTCCCCCTGGTCGACAAGTTCCATCGGGTCGGCGAGGCTCTCCGCCTCCGCCGCCTCCGCCTCGGCCACGGTGAACCCAGCTTCGCCCGCGGCCGCGGCGGCCGCCGCCTCCTCCATCCTGGAGGCAATGTAAGCCAGCTCCGCCGCGGTGGTGGCTCGGATGAGGCCATCCTTCTCGGCGGGATCGACTGGCTCCTCCTCCAGGCCGTCGAAGAAGGCCCGCACGACATCATCCGGCGGCTCCTGCCAGGTCGCGTTGACCCCGTGCGAGTCGCACAATGGCATCATCGCAAGGATATGGCTGAGCGACGAGTTGTTGCACAAGGGAACGACGCCCGACGGCAGCCGGAACCACTCCGGGTGGTTAGGGTCGTGCTTGAACAACTCCTTCAACATTGCGTCGTGCTCCAGCACGGTGAAGTTGAAATTGAGGCCCGGACGCAGCCTCATGATATCCGCCGCATTCTGGAACTCCCAGGCCGGCTTCCCCCTCTCTTGCAAGGGGGGCGATCCGGCGGCGAAGGAAATCCGCGCCGACGGCGCCGACGGTGAGGCCGGCGAGCCTGAGACGCAGGGTCCGGGTGATGGCGATCTTCAATCTGGCATCGTCCGGAGACACCTCGCTCCAGCCATCGCCGCGCACCACCGGAGTTCGGCGCACGGCGGTGAACGGCTGCGGATGGTCCTCGACAATCAAGCACCATTCCGCCCTCCACTCCTCCCACCTGCCGCGGAGGTCCCCGCCCAAGTAGGCCTCCTTCTTGCCAGACCGGGAAACCCAGGCGATCCCACCGGACAGCGGCTCTCCTTTCTCCACCCGAGGGACGAAGAAGTGCCGGAAGAGGGCCACGTTGGGACGAATTCCGACGAAGTTCTCACAGAGGTGCGTGAAGACCGCCATTGTGAGGACGGCATTGGGGGTAAAGTCGAGGAGGTGGAGGCCATAGGTGCTCATGATTTCAGAGAAGAACTCCGAGTAAGGCGGGCAGAGCCCGCAGTAGAAGAAGACGACGAAGAAAGGATACCCGGTCGGGTACTGCTTCTGGGCTTCGGCGGGGAGCACCCGCGTGCGCGGATGCGCTCGCGTCTTCGTCGACCAGAAAAGGGAGTACTTGTCCCTCAGCTCCACCGCACCGAGCTGGGGGGGGGGAACGTCGCCGCCCCCTTCCGAAGCACTTCAAGCCGTAGCGCCTCGGCCGATTTCGCAGGCTTCCCCTTCGCCTTGTCGCTCTTCGGGGCCATGGCGGGGGCGGGGGAGGGGGATCGTCGAAGCTGACGACGACGGGCGCTCCAAGAACAGATCGCTGCTGCCTCTGGGAGAAGGAGGTGGCAGAGGTTTTAGAGAGGTGGTAACCGAGGGAAAGGCGAACCGCCCCTACTTTCCTCCGCTATAAGAGGAAGAGGTGGGGGGGGGGGGGCGTTTCGCCTCTCCAAATCAGGAGATCGTGCGCGACGTGACGCGCGCCTGTGCGGTTCAGCCCCGCGCACGCCACCCACGTCACGCTTACCCCGCACGCCCCGCCCCCACGACGCCGCGGTAAGCGCGCGCCGCCTGGGGAAGGCGCGGCGGATGCGGAGTTAAGGAGCAGCGCGACCAAGGCCATGCGTGCCCGTGCACCGTTAGGGCCTGGCCCAACAACGCTCGGCACCATGTGTGGCCCAGGCCCGGGGGCTCCTGTCGGTGTACTAAAGTAGGGGTACCTTAGTACCCCAGACTTGTGCACGGACAGTCGTAGCACCCTGCGGCAAGGCCCGCCCCGGAAGCGCCAAGAGAAGACCAAGCATTCAAGACAAGGCCCCCGGCAAGAGGAGCTTGCCGGGCCAAGAAGACAAGGCCCCCGGCAAGAGGAGCTTGCCGGGCCGAGAAGACAAGACCCCGGCAAGAGGAGCTTGCCGGGACGACTGAGCCCATGTAAGGCCATCCAAGAACAAAGTATAACGAGGCAGAAGATCGAGCCCCCGACAAGAGGAGCTTGTCGGGAAGGCCGAACCCAGGCACCACAAGAGAAGCCCGCCGTGGCGCGCCAAGCGCCCCGGCAAGGCCTGATAGCTGGCACGCTATTAGGCACAGGAAGACGACCCCCGCGGCAAGCCACTTGCCGCGGCAAGATCGCCACCTCAAGACTGCGCTCCAGCTCGCCCGCCACGCGTCGCTCCGGGGCTTCCCCCGAGGGCACGTGGCGAGGCACCGCGCAGCCTGGGGCATGCGGTGGCATGCAGCCGCCATCGTGGCGAACGGTGGCGCACCTAACGGTCCGCCTCGGTGCTGTCCGGGCGACCGTGACGGGCATTTAATGCCCTTGTCCCCTACCGTCAGAAGTAGGTATGATAACACTGTGCCGCACTGTAGCACCACCGTTCCCGCACTATTACAGCTACCACCCCTTTTACACTTTTACCCCTTTCTCTTACGTTGACACCTGTCGGTGACCCCTTTGCGCTATAAAAGGAGGCCCGTGTGCAACGTAGAGGGGGTTCCAGGGTTCGGAGACTCGGCATCCAGACGGCCATACGCTCGGTGCAGCTAGCTCCCCAAGCTCCCGAGCTCCCCAGTTCAATACAACTAAGCAGGAGTAGGGTTTTACGCGTCCATCGCGGCCCGAACCTGGGTAAACCTCCCGTGTGCCCGCCTCGATCTGCTCTCCGCGCTCCCTCCGCCCCCCTCGCCGGACAACGAAAGGGGCTCCGGCCCCATAGGTGCTCGCGGGGGGACGCCCGTCCGCCCCGACACCTGTTATAAAGATCAATATCTACTATCATTACTATGCTTGTATCAGCATATCTTCGCCGAACTAGTGCACCTATACAAATTACCATTGTATTTGGTGTGTTGGGGACACAAGAGACTTTTTATTATTTGGTTGCAGGGTTGTCTGAGAGGGACCATCTTCATCCTATGCCTCCCACGGATTGATAAACCTTAGGTCATACACTTCAGGGAAATTTGCTACTGTCCTAGAAAACTCTGTGCTTGGAGGCCCAACACGAGTCTACAAGAACAAGTTGTGTAGTAGACATCAAGCTCTTTTCTGGCGCTTTGCCGGGGAGGTGAGTGCTTGAAGGTATATCTTTAGATCTTGCAATTGATTTTTTTAGTTTCTTGTTTTATCACTAGTTTGGTCTATAAAATAAAAAAAATGGAATGGAGGTTGCCTCATATTATTCGTCTTTATCATGTCTTTCTTGAAAATGATGGAAATGAAATTTGTGCTCAATTGATAGAAGAAGAATTCAATAAAATGTTTCGCATAAAATCTTTGAATGATGAGCAGGATTGCAATTGTGCTAGTATGAATTCTTTGAATATCCATGATGTTAATGATATGCAAAGCTACAAGCTTGGAGATGCTATGTTTGGTGAAGATGATATTTTTAGTCCCCAAGTTTTGATGATAATATTTACTATGATGAAAGCACGACTCCTATCTTGTCCTCGCTCTCGCCACGCTTGTCATGCCCCCGCCCGTTCGCAATAGGCGACACCAGAGGCGCTCATCACCGGAGCCAGTGTTTGGTGTTTTACCGGAAGGTAGACAGAGGGAGGAGGCATTCTATCGGTCTTTAGATGGCAATGCGGAGTATGAGGACTTGTTGGTGCGCGGTCGCCTAGTGGAGGAGTAGCGTATCGCTGATTTGCACTGCCGGCGGGGCATGGAGCAGTAGCTCATTGCTGCTCCCAGTCGCGAGCAGAGCGCCCGCAAAAGGGCCAACTACATGGAGGTCAGCGCTCGCCAAATAGCCCTAGAGGCTGTCAGGATTGCATGCATTTGCGGCGCCAAATTTTACTACCAGCTCATCAAGTGGGTTTCCCGCTTAGAAGCCGAAGCTTCTGTGGACCACGCGGTATAGAAAGGGCCAACACGCGCGAGCAATGCTCCCTATCGCACCCTAGCAAGTCCAAGGCGAGGAGGAGGACATCGGTGCCGGCGTTTAGCGTGTACCGCAGATGGCAGCCGACATCGTCTAGCTAGCTAAGAGTAAGTTAGTACTTGTACACTAGAGTATTAGTGGGGGTAGATAGTTAAGTTGGCTACGATGGTTGTCAATGTGGAAGTTCAGTACTCTATCTCTGGATCAGACCTGTTACTTTGCTCTGAATGTTGAACTTTCCATGTGAATGTATGGAATGGGCTGTTATTTTTTTAAATTGGCTGTATTTGTCCGCCACAGATTTAGAGGCTGACTTGTGGGCCTACAAGGTTAACGAGTACAAAATCAGGAGATGATTGCACATGGAGAGGATGACAGCAGGGACCCTCCAAGGTGATGGTAGTACGCAAGCAAGTGCCTCCTTATTTCAAGCCAAAAAAATGGTTCCTCCTAATGCATTCTTGACATCTGGGTCCCATGCTTGGGTTTTGCCTTTGAATACATTCATTTATGTCATCAATCAAGGAAACCTATCATCATACTCAAGCTTGATTTTGAGAAAGCATTTGACAAGATTGAATATAATGCAATTATTGCCATGTTGAAAGCAAAGGGTTTTGGTCCTAGATGGATAAATTGGGTAACCAATATTCTCAATACTGCATCAACATCTGTCCTGTTGAATGGTGTTGCTGGGAAAAAAATTATATGTAAAAGAGGAGTCAGACAAGGAGATCCTCACTCCCCTATTCTATATATCATTGCTGCTGATTTACTTCAATCTATTATCAATGCTGCATGGGCCAATGGTGAACTCACTCTCCCCACAAACCAGGCATATGGTCTTGATTATCCTATTATCCAATATGCTGATGATACTCTACTGATCATGCCTGCTGATGAAGAACAACTCAGCCATCTCAAATATCTGCTTAATCTATTCAGCATGTCTACTGGGCTATTTGTTAATTACAGCAAATCATCCATGATCCCAATTAATATGGATCAACAATCAATTCACAACCTTGCTAACTCTTTTGGTTGTAAAGTTGAAAGCCTCCCTTTCACTTATCTTGGATTACCTATGGGCACCACCAAACCCTCAGTTCATGATCTCATACCAGTTATATCCAAGATAGATGAGAGACTATCAGGAGTTGCTAGGTTCATGAACCATTCTGGAAGACTCACATATGTAAACTCGGTTGTTGCTTCTATGCCTATATTTTCCATGTGCTCTATTAAAGTCCATGTTACCATTCTGGACCATGTGGATAAATCAAGCAGAAATTTTCTTTGGTACGGAAATGAAATCAATAGAGGTGGTAAATGTCTGGCCAATTGGGAGATGATATGCAAACCCAAACAGCATGGAGGTCTTGGAGTTTTGAACCTTAGAGAACAAAACAAAGCTCTTCTCATAAAGCACTTATTCAAGTTCTATAATAAAGTCGATGTCCCATGGGTTAAACTAATCTGGGAAGCTCATTACAATAACAATGAAGTCCCTCATTACAGCAGAAGCAAAGGATCCTTTTGGTGGAAAGATTGCATGAAAATGTATGATCTATTTAGAGAAATGACTACTTGTGACATCAAAGCTGGTTGCCCAAATCTGTTATGGGATGATATATGGAATGGTGATATTAGAAAATTTAAATATCCTGAGCTACATTCGTTTACCCAAAAGGAAAGCATATCAATCAAAGAGGCCAAGAATCTAGAGAACCTTTATAGTATATTCCAACTTCCTCTTTCCATTCAAGCCCATCAACAATTCCACTTATTGTCAGGAGAACTTCACAATATCAGAAATTCAGATGACAAGGACACATGGACTTTCAACTGGAGTAGCAACAACAACATTACAAAGAAGATCTATGGACACCTTATGAATGGTGTAGATGCAGCTATCACCTTTAAATGGTTATGGAAATCATGCTGTCTACCAAGACATAAGTTCTTCTGTTGGCTCATGCTCAATGACAGAATAAATACATGTGATCTTTTGACCAGAAAAGGCATGCACCTAGACTCCAATATATGTGTCCTATGCAACAATGATGACTATGAAGACAGGACTCATCTTTTATTTACATGTTCTTTTAGTCAAGGTTTTTGGTGGAACATTGGATTTGAATGGAACTCGGATATGGAGATAAATGATATGATTATTGATGCAAAACACAGATACAAAATTGACCATTTCATGGAAATCATGATACTTGGATGCTGGAGCATATGGAACCAAAGGAATGGGATGATCTTTGAAGGGATACCTTGTTCAATAAATGATTGCAAGAATGACTTTGTCAGATATTTCAAAATTACCATGCAAAGGGCTAAACCCATTCTAAAGGAGGGCATGTCTTCTTGGATAGACAATATTTAATTTTTCAATAATTTAATTATCTCCCCCCCCCAGAATGTTCCTATTTGGTTGTCACCCCAACAACCAAAATTATGTAATTTATAGACTTTTATTATAAATGAAAATGACTTTACAGTAGGGGCTTACCCTACTGTTCTTTGGTCAAAAAAAAAACATCTGGGTCCCATGCCATTGTCAACGCATAGTTAATAAACGAGAGAATTGCACAATGAGCGGCTGACACGAGAGATCCAGGAACTCACGCAGTTCTTCTTGTTTTTAGATGGAGCAGGGTATCAACTGGGCTGTGCGGGGCACTCTTGCCAGTCTAGCCAACCTGTTATTTTATGTTTACCACAAGACCAACCCAGTTTTTTCTTCTCAAAATGGCTAGCCCAATTTTTTTTGTTTTGCAGAATACCCAACCGAGGCCTACTTGCTTGTGTTAGCCCTGCTGGGCTGCAAGGGATGCATTCGGCTTGACCAGAAAATGGACTATCAGTAATGAGAAATGGGTTGTACATTTTTAAGACACAGCAAACCGGCAATTAATTTCAATTTTTTTTCATTTTGACATTTTAAATTTCATAGATTTTTATGTGGAGAAAATTATTTGGATTTTAAATTGCTATAAATTTATTTTTCAAATTAGTGTGAATGTGACTCAAAATTTGGGTATTAAAAACAGTTTGGACCGCACCAAAAATATGCAAAAAATTGTTGTGTTTTTTAACCGTGGCCACAATATGGGCTGTAATGGTAACAAAAAGAATATGGGCTCCAAAAAAATCCTTAAGAATTAGCAAATGGGCTGTAAATTATTAGAAATAAAGACATATGGGTTTTATGTTGTTTTCCACAGATTTGAGGCTGACTTGTGGGCCTACTAGGTTGACACGTGCGCTTTCCTAAAAAAAGGGTGATGTGTACGCAAGCTTGTGTCAACTTAGTCAACATACGAGAGCAGTGACTATGGGATTTCCATGCAACGGTCGTCGTGCTTCTTCAATGTCTGATCTTCCTGCTCCGGCCGCCCAAACTAGTGTCAGCGGGATAGCCTGCTCCTTCCTCCGTGGCCGACTGTGCTGCCGCGCAGGCCTCACCGGCCTAACCTACTCCCACCGCTAGCCAGGTCATTCCTATACCCACCTGCACCTCGTGTTATTTTCTGGTGACATCAGCCTCGCCCCGCAGCCGAACCAGTCACAACCCTCGAACTCCCCTCAGCGTGGGCATCCACCGCTATGGCTTCGCCGGCACCGGGTCATTCCCTTCCCGGGCCTCGCCATCGTCCACCGCGTTGATGCTCTCGGCACAGCGTGGTCAACAAATGACAACCATGCATAATAAGGAGGCACTTGCCATGCATAACAAGGAGGCACTTGCTTGCCTGTCATCCTCTCCACTTACATCCCTCTTCCGATGGCTATCATTTGCTGACCATGTTGACCACGCCGTGCCGAGAGCATCAACACAATGGACGATGCGAGGCCCATGAAGGGAACAACCGAGTGCCGGTGAAGCAAGTGCCTCCTTATTACGCATGGCTGTCATTTGTTAACCCGCGTGGTCCATGGCTGCAGGCAAGCAAGTGCCTCCTTATTACGCGAACAAAAATGATTGCTCCTCATGACATCTGGGACCTACAAGCTACATCTTCGCATCAAGGAAGTGCCTCCTTATTACACAGGAATAAAAGTTTCCTACACCTGACGGCTAAGACCCACCAGCTATATCTTTGCACACAAGGAAGTGCCTCTTTATTACGCGCAAGAAAAATGATTCCTCGCGCTGTTAGCTAGGTCCCACCAGATTTGGTGGCTGACTTGTGGGCCTACTAAGGTGACTCGTACGCAGGGCTTTGTTAACTTAGTCAACAAACGATTCTAGCAGTAGTGACCATTGGATGTTAATCCAACGACCATGCTGCTTGTTCAACCTTTGATCTTCTTGCTCCAGCCGCCCAAACCAGCGCCGACCGTATCACCTGCTCCTGCCTCCTGTGTCCGGCTGTGCTACCGCACACGCCTCACCGCCCCACCCAACTCCCACCACTGGCCAGGCCTTCCCTCTACTCACCCACACCCCCTGTTATTTTCCGGCAATGGCAGCCTCACACTATATCCAAACCTGCCAACCCTCGTACTCCCCATCATGTGGGCAACCACTACCGAGTCTTCCTTGGCTCTGGGTCATTCCTTTCCTAGGCCTCGCCATCGTCCACCTCCTTGGTGCTCTCGGCGTGGCATGGTCAACATGGTGAACGAACGACTGTACGCAGTGGCGCTAACACCTCGACTCACTAGCTACATCTTCAAACGCAAGGAAGTGCCTCCATATTACGCGAAAAAATGATTCCTCCCCTTGACAGTTGGGACCCACGAGCTATATCTTCACACGGAAGGAAGTGCGTCCTTATCCTCCCTGACAGCTGGGACCCACCCGGTCGAAGTGTACATACCGTTGAGTGTCTGGTCGTGAATGTACGTACATACTGGTCGATCGGTCTCTCAGCAACGATGAACCATGGCCGAGCAAGCAGCGACACGTGTCGTAGTAAAGCCCCCGATGTAGCAGTTCAGGCATTCCCATCTAAACCATGTACACATACGTGCAGCCACAGGGAAAAAAATACGGCCATGTACGTACATATGGGCGGGGTCTCTAACACGTACTCTCGCATACGTACGGCCAGGGCTCGTGTACATGGAGAGGAAACAGACGGCAGCAACAGTGTGCCATTCATCGGAAGCCAACCGGCTGGGTCAGAATAGAGAAACAGCTTCATGTTCATCCGGAGGCAATGGGCTGCGTCATGTTCATCAGGAGGCAATGGACTGCGTCATGTTCATCGGGAGCCAACCGGCTTGGACGAAATAGTCAAAACTGGGCCTGGCCTACTGCAGAACAAAGGAAACGGCCTTCTGTTCGACCACCTACGTTCGAAACAGGATCCTGTTCATCGGGAGGGGTTTGGCGTACCACAAAATGGAGGAAACAGACTTCTGTTCGAGCGCCTATGGTCAAAACGAGGTCCCATTGATCGGGAGGGGTGTGGCGTACCGCAAAACGGAGGAAACAGACTTCTATTGGAGCGCCTACGGTCGAAACGGGGTCCTGTTCATCGGGAGGGGTGTGCCGTACCGCAAAATGGACTCCACATGCTACAGTTCATCCCCCGCCGTCCTCCTGCAGGCTCCACCAGCTACTGTTCATAGAGCCTCCACGGGGTCCTATTCATCCACCCCAACCGGTAGGGGTGTGGCGGCCTCTTCGGGGTCCTGTTCATCCAGCGACAATTTCCTACTACCACGGGGTCCTGTTCATCTAACCCCCACTAGCTGGGGTGGGGCGTACACGTACGTACAAGCGGGCATCATCAATGGGCACTATTCATCCACAGACAACCAACCGACTGGACTCATCGCACGTCTCGACTCGTTTCTACGTATCTCGTGCATGATAGCGAACAAGCACTGTTCATCTAGAGACAACCCAACGCACCGACTGCCTACATCTCCCATGGGGGGTCAATCGGCTTCAGTGAGCAGCGAGAAGGATCGATCGGATTCAGTTAGCAGCGAAGGAATTGGCCGGCTTTAGTTAGCAGCGAAGGAATCACTCGGGTTCAGTTAGCAGCGAAGGGATGGATTGATCGGCTTCAGTGCGTACTAGGATCGATCCCTCGTGTTTAGTATGGAGCTATCTTGTGCAATCGCTCTGTTCAGTAAGCGAATGCTTTTCAAGAGTTCATTTAGCGAGTGTTGCGCACACACACACGCATACGAGAGAAACATGCAAACCACACTGCATCCCTTGGCCCCAACCACCCACCGTAACCGGGAACTCCCTGATATTTACCTCGCCCTCACTTCTACCACAAATTTTTATGTCATGGACAACCCAAAGAATGTCATACAGGTGCGTCTTTGGCTGGCCCAGGACGAAAAGCCCATTTTTGTCATGATTTTCTGTCATAGAAGTAGGAGCCCACCACATTTATGATGATACATGTTTTTGTCACAATTATTTTCAAAGAAGTGTCAGAACAATGATAGAAGAAGTTTTCGTTTGGGCCAAAATGTCATGGATGTGTCTTTTTTTTGTAGTGATGGGACTTCATGTTCCTAAACATTTTCTTTTTTGAGTCAAGATATCTGCATATGTGCCCTGAGTAATGGGGAGGAATTTTGATGCCGTTGAGACAGTTGAAAACTTGAGAAAGCTCATCCTTGTCGAGAGTGAAGCAAGCTGGGGGGGGGGGCTAATAATAATCTTTGGTTTTGGACACAGTTTTTCCCTTGTATGACTCATTGGCTATGGCTTTTTTTGCCCTTGACTGTTTCCTTAGTTTTAAGGGATGCGGGTTGAAGCTATTCCCTAATACCGATATCTTTCATGTCTTGTCTCGCCCTCAGACCATATTTACTCTTTTCTGGCATGTCAAACAATGTGCCAAGAAAACTCTCACACACATTTTTTGTGATATGCATCATATCAAGAGAATGTGGCGTACTGAGTAGTTTCCAATACGTCAAGCCCTAGAAAACATACTTCCTTTTCCATACTTTTAGTAGGATTTTCTCTGTTGCATTCTTTCTCTTCTTTTGTTTCTTAGGGCAATCTTTCCAATTTGTTAACACCTCATGGATTTCTGCTCCAGACCTCTTAGATGGTGGCCCTCGGGTCTCATCCGTGTTGTTGAACAGATCTCCACGAGTTCTCCCCTCGTCATCTTTGTCAAGCCACCTTTGATGGCCCGTAAACATGGTTTTGCTACTACCTTTTTTTATAGCTGGAGAAAATATGTCTCATCCAAACATTTAACACATCCATAGTGTTCATGGCACACCTATCCAGAGATATATCCACAACCCATATAATCATGAACGGTCGTGAGCAATGCTGCTCTCATGTGAAAATATTTTCCAGTACTAACGTCCCAGGTTTTGACCCATTTAGGCTCCAATAAGATGCCTAATTCCCCCTTCAATAGCTCATGATATGTGTTGATATCATTGCTAGGTCGGATGGAAACTTGAATTAGCATAACCATGTGTATGTACTTCTGTTTCATGTAGAGCCAGGGCGGGAGGTTGTACATCCATACAATCACGGGGCCATGTACTATGTGTGCTACTCTGGTTGCCAAATGGATTTAGTCCATCAATATTGACGCCCAACATAGGATTTCTTGGTTATGCTGTGAATTCTGGTTCCATACAGTCGAGTGCTTTCCACTACAACCATCTACAATATGTCTCAGAATGCCATAATTTGAGACGTCCTAGTCTTGTGCCAAGTCATGTTCTTTGCTTCCTTCGCGTCAGAAAAATAACGCTACAGGAGAGAATCAACGAAAGGTACCATACAACTATTTGAGGTTCCTTCTTTCCAGGCTTGTATCGGGGTTCGTTGCAAGTTTGACACTCTGTTTTGTGCTCATGCTCATTGCGATATAAGATGCAAACACTTATGCATGCATGATATCTTACATGTGGCAAATCAAGAGGGCACACGATCTTCTTCGCCTCATCGACACTAGGAGGCAAAAAATTCCCACTGGGAAAAACTTTGTGTAAATATTCCAATGTAGCATCCAGACTTGCGTCTGTGCTCTTGAATCTTGCCTTGATGTCTAGAAGTTTGAGCGTGACGTGTAGGCGGGTGTGCACAGGATTGCAACTTTCATACAGTGCCGTTTTCGCGTCTAATTCCAATTGTGCCAACTTTCGAGCCTCTTTGATAGCAGATCTCTCACTTGTAGTCTTGTTCTAAAGTAGATCTTTAACATGGGGAACTTGTAGCATTGCAGCCAACGACATATCCCGCGTGACAGTCTCATGATCCTCTTCATGTTCAGGTGGCATTTGATCATTATCTCCTCCATGTGTCTGTTCATCGTTTCCTCCTTCCGGTGGCTCTGCTTCCTCGATTGAGTTTTCTGCTTCGTCGTTTCCTCCTTCATAATCACTAACATCCTCCTCACCATGCATTGTTCATCGTGTATAACTTGGAAGAAAACCACGACGAAGCAAGTGCGCCAGCATGCTGCCATCAAACGGGTTGGGGAAAACTCCATTTTTGCATGTCTTACAAGGAGGAAGACGAATAGGGAGGAGGAAGAAGGAAAATATCTAGATGGATGGACAAGGACGTCACATGTGAATAGTGTTGGGACGTAATTAGTGGCATACCTAAATGACTGAATGTCATTACAAATATGTATCTCCCTTGCGTGTCATTATTTGTCACGCCAGTGTTATGCAGGCCCCAAAGTGGACCTGGAAAATATATTGCTGGCGTATGGTAATCCACCACTCCATAGCTATAAGAATTAGTCCTGGTGTAGGATAATTTTGCTACACCAACACTAAGTTAGGCCCAGTGAGAACGTTGGGACCCACACACAAGTGTCGTTCTGTAAAATGCCTACGCCAGCAATAAGCTCATAGCAATGACGTATGAATTATGTAGACACCAACACTATTTAAAAAAATAGTGCTAGCGTTGATGGAAAATGGCGCACCACCAACAAATGTTGTGGCTAGCCATTTCTCCACTAGTGTGACGTGAGCATCACTAAATCTCAAGCTTATCTTAATGGCTATAAACAAAGTGCTTATTGGGAAGCAACCCAATAGTTATCCTTTATTTCCTTCTTGTTTTGCGTGTGGCAACATTATTATTGCTACTATAATGATTATGTTTGTATCTTTGCTTTTGATTTTTGTGCCAGGTAAAGCCTTTAGGTCGATGTGGATGATTGCTAATTTGATCCTCTGTAAAATCAGAAAGTTTTGCATATAGTAGTTGAATTTTTATTCCGAACTAGAGAGTGATCAATTCCTGAATTTTTTACACAATCTTGGGCTACAAATTGTTTACGTTTCCCTAATTTTTCAAAAAAATGGAGTTACATAAGTATGACTAAAAATTCCATCGTTACATATTGTTCTGTTTTAGACATATTATGCTTTTATTGCATAGTTTGCTTATTTTAAGTTTCTATGGATTGTATCGGTGGGTAAGTCATGTAGACGATAGAATGCAGTAGGTATTATGTAAGAACAATTATGAATCTTGCCTTGATAGTACCTAACTTAATGATTTATTTTACTATACTAATGGATCTCATAAGGTTTTGTTGAGTTTTGTGTGGCTGAAGTTTTGAAGTTTTGGGTGATGTGAGGATGGAATAAGGGGTGGCAAGAGCCTAAGATTGGGTATGCCCAAGACACCTCAAGGTAATATTCAAGTAATACTCAAGTGTCTAAGCTTGGGGATGCCCCGAAAGGCATCCCCTCTTTCGTCTTCTATCTATCGGTAATCTCTGTTGGAGCTATATTTTTATTCGTCACATGATATGTGTTCTGCTTGGAGCATATTTTCCTTTTCATAGGTTTGTTTGTTTATTTTCACAATCATTGTTTCCTTATCACACCAACTACGAGAGACACATATTCATCACAATTCATAGAATGCTCTATGAACTTCACTTACATCTTTTGAGTTGAGGCAATCACTCATGTTCTTCACTTACATCTTTTGAGCATGGTGAGAATTATTTTATAGAAATCAATTGCACTCTATTGATTCACTTATATCTTTTTGAGAGTTAAATAGGTAGTGGTAATTTGCATGAGTTATATGTTTTTTCAAAAAATAATAGGTATACATGGGTGGTATAATAAAAAACTTGCATGTAGATCACTGAATATGTTTCGATTGATAAACGAAATTGAGGTTGTAATGTGAAGGTTTAGTATTGGATAATCCTGGTTTAGTAAAAATATTGATGTTAAGGTTTGTTATTTCCCACTCATTAAAGTGTTGGCCATGGCCTGGCTAGGATGTTGGATGTAATTTATCCTTGATTGATATCCATTTTGTTGTCCGAATCGGGGGCACGCGATGGTTAACTCCTCCTAGTCTCCCTCCTAGGGGCATGCGAGTAATACTTTGCTTTGAGGGCTTCTAGGCTTTCAAAATAAATACTTGAGTTCTTTATGACTATTGTGAGGTTTTGGACTATAAGCGTGTCCACTTATCCATATTTTGCTAGCCTCTTCGGTACTGTGCATTGCTCGTTCTCACCTTGGGACTTGGTGCAAACTTCGTGAGTGCATCCAACTCTCGTGAAATGATTCGCTCTTTCACACATAAGCCTTATATATCCTTCCTGAAAATAGCCACCATGCCTACCTATTATGGCATCTCCGCAGCCTTTTCAAGATATATTGCCATGCAACTTCCACCATCACTACTTACATGACTTGAGCATTCATTATCATATTGCTTTCCATAATCATATAGAGATGACATGATATTTTGTGGCAAAGCTACTCTTCATCATTTTTATACATATTACGCTAGATCATTTCATGTTTTGGTACACTGCCAATGCATCCATATAGAGTCGTATTATTTTAGTTTATCGAGTTGTAACTAAATAAAAGTGTGATGATCATCATTATTATATTGTCGCCCCTACCAGTGAGGAAAACAATGGTGTATGCTAGTGAGTCCTTGAAAAAGTGGGGATGAGGCCCATGAAATTATTCTAAAAATGGAGAGAAGCGAGAGGGTGGAACACTACTATCCTTTTTTCACACTTGTGCTTCAAGTAACACCATGTTCTTCACATAGAGAGTCTCCATGATTTATCACTTTCATATACTGGTGGGAACTTGTCTTTCATATTCCAATGACGAGCTTTATCAAATGCTCGAGGTCTTCCTAAAAAAGCAAGTGGGATGCACACCCACTTAGTTTCATATAGAGAACTTTCATACACTTATAGCTCGAGTGCATCCGTTGCATGGCAATGCCTACTCGCATTGATATCGATTGTAAGGCATCTCCATTGCCTAACGATCTGCCTAGTTGATGCAATATTTTCTAAAACTTTTCTCTTCCCTTATGAACCCCAACCATCATTCTCTTTGCCATCCAAAGTGCTAAGTACATGGTTCACGCTCATGTATTGAGTGTAGTTGAAAAAGCTAAAGCAAGAAAAAGTATGTGTAACTACTTGGTTTGGCACTGGGGTGTTCATGATTTATACTTTATGGTAGGAAGGCCGAGCTATGCCATGCTTACATGATTAAATGTTTTGGCATAACATTCCTTAGCGTTCTTTATTTTGAAATGCATGATTATTCTCTAATATTCTTGCATATTATAGTTTTGTCAAATAAATGAAATAGCCCCTTAAATCATCACTTCACAATATTGGTACCGTAAAGATTTACATGATTAAAACATGCTAGGTAGCGTTCAACATTAAAAGTTCTGCTCTTATCATTTACCTACTCAAGGACGAGTATGAATTAAGCCTGGGGAAGCTGATACGTCTCAAATGTATCTATAATTTTTGATTGTTTCATGCTATTATATTATCAATCTCATATGCTTTATATGTCATTCTTTATTATTTTTATGGACCAACCTATTAACTTAGTGCCCAGTGTCAGTTCCTGTTTTTGCCTATTTATTTGTTTCCCAGAGAAACTATACCAAACAAAGTCCAAACACGATGAAACTTTACGGTGATTTCTCTGGACTAGAAGAGACCCTAGAAGCTTCAGGGAGGCATAGCCGATGGTTGAGTGTGCCACAAGCTGAGGTGGCGCACCCGCCATGTGAGTTTGTGGGACCAGCATGGCTTCGTTTAACCTAATTCCAACTCTATAAATTCCAAAATATTCAGAAACCCCCGGAGCGAGACGTGAAATAATTTTTCCATCGCCACAAGCCTCTGTTATTCCATGATCCAATATCAAGGCCTTTTCCGGTACTCTGTCAGAGGGGGGAAACTATTGGGGAGGAAATTGTCATCGACCTTGCTGCCTCCATGATAATGTGTGAGTACTTCCCACAGGACCTACGGGTCCATAGCAGTATGTAGTTAGTTCTCTCTCTCTCTCTAATCTTCAATACAATGATCTCTTTGGAGATCTATTCAATGTAACTCTCGTGGTGTGTTGTTGTTGCGATCTGATGAATTGTGGGTTTATGATTAGATTATTCATTGAAAGTATTTGAATCCTTTTGAGATCTATTTAGTGTGATTTTATAGCCTTGTATTTCTCTCCGACCCATCTGCCTTCTTTGGCAAAGTAGATTGATTTATCTTTGGTGGAAGTTGTGCTTGGTGGTAGGTTCAATATTGTTGTGTCTTTACTCTATGGCAGGAGGAATTGCTGGATATAGTATTGTATTGTTGCTACTAAGGGTAAAGCGTCGGGGGTCGAACATATTGCTGGGTCTTAATTTTTCTATGCCATCTTGCTTAATGTGTTACTCCATTTTTTACGAACTTAATACTTTGAGACGCATGCTGGATAGCGGTCTTGGGGTGAAGTAATGCTAGTAGATGTGAAAGCACAGGTTTACTTCCAGTGGGGGGTGAATGGGAGATTTTTAGAAATTCGTTAAAACTCTAATGAATTTGACGAAGACCAGAGTGAAGAAATAGAAACAAAGGTGAGACTAAATAATCACATAAAAGTAAAACATGTTGAAAGTGCAACTATCCCTAGGTGGTTTTGGTAATTCATAACAACATATAGCTCATTGAGCTAATGCTATTCCAAGATAACTATTTTAGGAAAGCTCAATGATTGGCATGGCATGAATGGTGAAAGTGGAACCCTCAAAATGCTAAGGACAAAGGATTGGCTCAAGCTCAAAAGCTCAAGACTCTTCATTTTACATTTTAGTGATCCAAGATCACATTGAGTCCATAGGAAAAACCAATATTATTAAGGAGGGATGAGATGTTGCTTAATGAGCCCTTTGCTTTATGTGCTTAATGGTATGCTCCAAAATCCTCAACTACTTTCCCACTTCCACAAATGACCTAAACCCTAAGCCAAACTCGGTCATACCGATTCTTTCTATCCGGCGCCACCGAGTTTCATATGTCATAAGCCACTGCCAAAACCCTAGCAAATCGGTTTCACTTATAGGGATCTCGGTCCCACCGAGATGGGATTGCAACCTCTCTGTTTCCTTTTCGTAACTTTTCGGTCTCACAGAAAGAGCGGATCGGTCCCACCGAGATTGCAATGCAAACTCTCTGTTTCCCTTTTGTAACTTTTCGGTCTCACCGAAAGAGCAAATCGGTCCCACCGAGTTTGCCTGACCAACTCTCTGGTTAGCTAATTACCAAATCGGTCTCACCGAGTTTGTGTAATCGATCTCACCGAGATTACGTTATGCCCAAACCCTAACCATATCGGTCCTACCGAGATGCATGTCAGTCCCACCGAAAATCTCTAACGGTCACTAGGTTTACCTTTTCGGTCCGACCGAGTTTGTTGATTCGGTCCCACCGAGATTGGTAAATTGTGTGTAACGGTTGGATTTTAAGTGGAGGCTATATATACCCCTCCACCTCCTCTTCATTCATGGAGAGAGCCATCAGAACACATCTACACTTCCAACCTACATGTTCTGAGAGAGAACCACCTACCCTTGTGTTGAGGTCAAGATATTCCATTCCTACCATATGAATCTTGATCTCTAGCCTTCCCCAAGTTTCTTTCCACTCAAATCTTCTTTCTACCAAATCCAAATCCCGTGAGAGGGAGTTGAGTGTTGGGGAGACTATCATTTGAAGCACAAGAGCGAGGAGTTCATCATCAACACACCATTTGTTACTTCTTGGAGAGTGGTGTCTCCTAGATTGGCAAAGTGTCACTTGGGAGCCTCCGACAAGATTGTGGAGTTGAACCAAGGAGTTTGTAAGGGCAAGGAGATCGCCTACTTTGTGAAGATCTACCGCTAGTGAGGCAAGTCCTTCGTGGGCGATGGCCATGGTGGGATAGACAAGGTTGCTTCTTCGTGGACCCTTCGTGGGTGGAGCCCTCCGTGGACTCGCGCAACCGTTACCCTTCGTGGGTTGAAGTCTCCATCAACGTGGATGTAGGATAGCACCACCTATCCGAACCACGGGAAAAACATCCGTGTCTCCAATTGCGTTTGAATTCTCCAAACCCTTCCCTTTACATTCTTGCAAGTTGCATGCTTTACTTTCCACTGCCTATATACTCTTTGCATGCTTGCTTGAATTGTGTGATGATTGCTTGACTTGTCCTAAAGTTGCTAAAATCTGCCAAGAACTAAAATTGGGAAAAGGTTAAGTTTTTATTTGGTTAAGTAGTCTAATCACCCCCCCTCTAGACATACTTCCGATCCTACAAGTGGTATCAGAGCTTTGGTCTCCATTTGCTTTGATTCCCATAGCTTTTGGTGGTCATAGCCTTGGTTTCACAACCTAGGAGAGTATGGCGTCTAGTGAGGGAAATTATCACCGTAGAGGTCCTTATTTTGATGGTACTAACTTTGCTAGTTGGAAGCATAAAATGAAAATGCACATTCTTGGACATAACCCTGCCGTTTGGGCTATTGTGTGTGTTGGTTTGCAAGGTGACTTCTTCGATGGGAAAGAACCAAACCGTGAAGCTACCACGGATGAGTTGAAGATGCTACAATACAACGCTCAAGCTTGTGATATTCTCTTCAATGGATTGTGCCCCGAAGAATTCAACAAAATCAGCCGTCTTGAGAATGCAAAGGAAATTTGGGATACTTTGATTGACATGCACGAAGGTACCGACTCCGTCAAGGAATCCAAATTGGATGTGCTCCAAAGTCAACTTGACAAGTTCAAAATGAAGGATGGTGAAAGTGTCGCTGAAATGTACTCTAGGCTTGCTCTCATCACAAATGAGATTGCCGGCTTAGGGAGTGAAGAGATGACCGACAGATTCATCATCAAGAAAATCCTAAGAGCCTTGGATGGAAAATATGATACCGTGTGCACATTGATCCAAATGATGCCCAATTACAAAGATCTCAAGCCAACAGAAGTCATTGGAAGAATTGTTGCTCATGAGATGTCACTCAAGGATAAAGAGGAACTTCACAACAAATCAAGTGGTGCTTACAAAGCCCTCATGTGAAGCCCCCACATCATCAAGTGAGAAACAAAACTTCAATGAAGAATTGAGCTTAATGGTGAAGAACTTCAACAAGTTCTACACGAGTAGAAGCAAAGATAGAAGCTCCAAGTCAAGGTCCTACAATGACAAAAGATCTTCTAGTCGAGAGCGAAACTGCTACAATTGTGGAAGACCCGGACACTATTCCAATGAGTGTACGGCTCCCTACAAGAGAAGAGAAGATTCCCCAAAAAGAAGAAGCAAGAGAGAGGAATCACCATCAAGAGAGAGAAGGAGTAGAGATGATCGTTATGAACGAAGATACTCACGGAGAAGCAAGGATTCGGAAAGAAAGGAAGAATCATCAAGGAGCTACACAAAACGAAGACATCAAGCTCATGTTGGTGAATGGGCATCCGACTCCGACTCCGACAACCACTCTGAGAGAAGTTATCACTCTGACTCCGAATATACTCAAGATGAAGGTGTTGCCGGACTAGCACTTGTGTCAACCAACTCCTACGGCATATTTGACTCACCAAATGAAAGAATTGGAAGATGCTTCATGGCCAAAGGTCTTAAGGTAACTCACCCTGAGTATGTTGATTTTAATAGTGATGAAGATGACTTGTTAGGTGATGATGATTTACTTGTTGACAACTCTAGTGATGAATCCTATGATGAAACGCCTATTAATCATGATAAAACGAATGACAATGATAAGGAGAAAATTGAGGCTCTAACTAAAGAACTAAACACTCTTAAGTTAGCTCATGAAACTATCTTCGAAGATCATCGAGAACTTTTAAGGGCTCATGAGAAGTTACTCTTTGAAAAGCTCAATCTTGAGCAAGAGCATGAGCTTTTAAAGGCAATCAATGATGATCTCCGCAAGAAAAGTTCTTCTTACATTGCCAAACGTTTACTCTTATCCACTTACATGCCTCAAGTCAAGTCTAGTAACAAGAACAAGAAATATTCTTCCTCTAGTAGTAACAATGATCATGTTAAATCCAATATTGTTGCTTCTAGTAGTTCTCTTGATTCCACTAATGATTCTCTTAGCCAAGTTACACTTGAGCAAGAAAATAGCATATTGAAGGAAATCATAGAGAAAGGAGTGTACAAAATCCTTGCCGGAAGTAATCAATTCAAGGAGATTGTACGCAAGCAAGGAAGGCACCGGAAGAATCAAGGTGTTGGGTTTGAACGAAAGTTCAATGCCAATGGAGTTGAGTGGGAAGAAGATCAATACCCCAAGACAAAGTTTGTTCCTCAACAAGAGAAGTATGATCCTGCTTCTTTCAAGGGGACACAAACTCAAGATGATCTTCCACCTCAAGACTACAAGCAAAAAGGCAAGGACAAGCTTCAAGAGGAAATAGATGCATTTGAAGAAGCTCCTAAGACCTTAGTCAAGTGGATTCCCAAGACTACTTCAAGTTCCACTTCATCAAGTACGACTACAACTCTAAGGATTCCCATCAAGATGGTGTGGATCCAAAAGAAGAAGAACTAGAGAGTTCTTGAGGGTGACTCCGCCAACATACTTCACTCTTATCATTTTGGCAAGAACAAGTGCAATCAACTTCCACATCTTGCACTAGTTCAAGGAGTCACAAACCCTCCTGTTGGTAAGTCAAGGGAAAAGGTAACCTAAAAGCTTTCATAGACATCATCTTGTATGTGCATCACTCTATGTCTATGGATATACTTGTTTGTTCCTTGTGGGACTAACCCATGTAGGTATTGAAAGTGCAATTCACTCAAAAGGACAGCTCCAAGTGATCTACATCAACATTGAGCATCCACATCTTCAACATATACATGAAGTCATCATCGACAAAACCCAAGGTTAGTTCATCCCTTTTAGGGGGATATCACATCTAGGGGGAGCTTTACTCTAAGACTTGAGCTAAAGCAACTCTAATGATGTGAACACAATAATGCTTTATGTAAAAGTGGTAACCCCACTTGAGCTTAAACGATGAGTATGACCTATGATCAAATGTTCTCATTTGACTCCTAAGTCAATATACTCGTATATAGATGACCTAGTCATCGCCAATTGCTTGATAGATGCTAGAATTGGTTGTGCTTGCTTTGTCACATATTTCAATTGCCATTTTATTGTGTGAGCATGTTGGTTGCATATTTTACTCATTCAAGGACATCCACTTGTTGTTTTGATTGTTTGGACTTAACTTTTCATTTGCCAAGTGGATGGACAAGAATGCCTAAGAACCCCCTCTAGCTATCTATACTTTTCTCGTCTCAAACTCTATTCATGCTACATCACAAAATTGATCAAGTCAAATTCGAACCACTCTGTGTGAGGAGCACTCGGAGTCCCCGATTCGTCATAGACTTAAACTTCCAAAACCTCTTTGTGATTCTCGGTCTGACCGATACCCCACTTTCGGTCTTACTGAGATCATTAAGTTGATCTAAGTTTTCAATCTCGGTGCAACCGATTTGAACCATTCGGTCAAACCAAGTTGCAATAACTGTATACAGTTTTGCATCTCGGTGCCACCGAGTTGTTCCACTCGGTCACACCGACAGGGTCGGGCTATATATAGACACGGGCAAAATTTTGGAAATTTCTCCGAACCCCTTCGCCCGCGCCATAGCTCGCTCTGCCGTCGTGGTATCCAGATCGTCTCCTCGCCGCCAGCTGCCTCCAGTCGCTGGTCTCCGTCGCCGTCAATGGGAATCAACCCCGCCGTTGTCGCCATAGCGAGTCTCCGCTGAACTAGGGTATGGACTCGATCTTTGTGCTATTCCTAATCCGATTCCTAGCACATTGTGATCATAATGATTCTTGCCACGTTTGATAAACTTCTATCCAGTCAATGAACTCGTAGATTAGGTTTGATTCGAAGATTTTAGGGTTAGGTTTCCGATGAAACCATGTCGGACCCACCGAGTTGAAAAACTCAGTCCCACCGATTTGGCTTATGCCATTGCACAGTGAGACTCGGTCTGACCGAGTGTTACTAATCGGTGAGACCGATTTTGGAACTTTGTGAAACCCTAGCAGTCTCGGTGCCACCGAACTGTGACTCGGTCTCACCGAGATCACTAGTTTAGGTTCCAAAAACTGCTTTGGTATCACCGAGTTTAAAAATCGGTAGATCCGAGATGCTTTCTGTGGGAAACTAAAACTAAGTTTTTGAATCATTCTTTTGCAAAAATCTCTGGATTTTGTGATGCTCATCCACTCTACCTCATCTATAAACTATTCACAGGGTCAGCAGTCAGCAGTCAGCTTGTTCATCATGTCAGACCTAAGTGATAGTCAGAATTTGTCAGAGCAGCTAGTGCAAATGAGTGAGGGCACTAGTCCCTCCAGTTCCTCAGATGATGGCAGCAGGAGCACCCCTAGCAATCTGCCAAAAGCTGCCACAAGACAGAGAAAGAAGAAAACCTCAGATTCAGAGGATGAAGATTATGTGGCAGAGGAAGAAGCAACTTCCAAGAGAGTTGTGCTGAAAAAGGAATATGGCTCAGCTGCAGCCAACAAGCCAGGCATGCAGAAGAAGGCACCAGCTAGAAGAGTTCCTACCTCCAAGCCTAGGAAGGCTGCACCTGAGGAAACTATGAAGTTCACTATGGAATCTGAAGAAGAGGATATTGGCCAGGGCAAGAAAAAGAAGAGAGCTAGAACTACCACTGCCAGAGTTATTGGCAAGCCCACTATGAGGAAAGATTCTTCTGATGGAGAAGAAGAAGAGGAAGAAGAGGGTGCTGCACCAGCACCTAAGGCACCCAAGCTGATAGGTGATGCCATAAGATCAGGGACAGTTGCATCCAAGCCTAAGGAAGCCCCCAAGACTGCTTCCAAGGCTCAGCCAGCTCCAAAGCCAAAACCCAAGAGGAATACAAGAAGAATCCCAGCTGCTGAGAAGAACAAGGCCCCAAAGCCTGAAACTGCTGAAGAAGAGGAAGGCCTAGTTGAGGGAGTCCTGGATTAGGGGGTGTTCGGATAGCCGGACTATACCTTCAGCCGGACTCCAGGACTATGAAGATACAAGATTCAAGACTTCGTCCCGTGTCCGGAAGGATCTTTTCTTGGCGTGGAAGGCAAGCTAGGCGTGCGAATATTCAAGATCTCCTACCATTTTAACCGACTCTGTGTAACCCTAACCCTATCCGGTGTCTATATAAACCGGAGGGTTGTAGTTCGTAGGACAATCATCATCATACACAATCATACCATAGGCTAGCTTCTAGGGTTTAGCCTCCTTGATCTCGTGGTAGATCTACTCTTGTACTACCCATATCATCAATATTAATCTAGCAGGAGTAGGGTTTTACCTCCATCGAGAGGGCCCGAACCTGGGTGAAATAAAGTGTCCCTTGTCTCCTGTTACCATTCGACCTTGACGCACAGTTCGGGACCCCCTACACGAGATCCGCCGGTTTTGACACCGACATTGGTGCTTTCATTGAGAGTTCCTCTGTGTCGTCGCTTTTAGGCCCGATGGCTCCTTTGATCATCAACAATGATGAGGTCCAGGGTGAGACTTTCCTCCCCGGACAAATCTTCGTCTTCGGCGGCTTCGCTCTGCAGGCCAATTCGCTTGGTCGTCTGGAGCAGATTGAAAGCTACGCCCCTGGCCATCAAGTCAGGTTTGGAAGCTTAAACTACACGACAGATATCCGCGGAGACTTGATCTTCGACGGGTTTGAGCCACAGCCAAGCGCACCGCACTACCTCGAGGGGCAGGATATAACTCTGCCTCCGAATAGTGCCCTGGAGGCCGCACACGCACCGGCCCCGATCCTCGACTTGGAGCCCGCTGCATTCTTTGAGGATGAACGGTTGGACGTCACCTCGGGGGCTGCGATCTTGAAGGCGATCGAGCCGAACGCCAGCCCCGCACTCCGCACGGCCCATGACTCCAAGGAGTCGGATTCTTCTCCGAACTCCGGGCCTCCTGTCGGCGTTCCGGGAACGGGGGTCCCCAGACTTGCCTGCCTGCGGCCTACGACGTGGCTCGAGTGGGGGCCCAACGTGGCCCATCTTCATCAACACATGGCTCAAGACCCTCGCAAGGAGCCAAGCCTCGCGAGGCGGACGACACAGCACTTCCTCAAGCACGGCCTCCCTAGGCTGGCTCGCGAGGAGGCGGAGAGATCAAGGTGGGGTACCTCACGAGGTGCCCATGACGCAAGCCATGACGACCAAGGGTGCCAGGCGGGCGCCAGCCCGTGCAGCGTTTCCCTTTCCTCTTTGGTGCAAAGGGGGCAAGCACAGGCGAGAGGATCAAGCAAAGGTATCTATTTCGGTGCAACGAGACCAAGACCAGTCCAACGGTGGGAAGGAGGTCACCATGGAGCCCAGGACGGCGTCACCACAGGGCCTTTGGCAGGCGAAGACCAACTTTAGTCAGGATAAGTGTACCAGATGTTCCCCTTCAAATTGGCCAATTGTTGGCGCCCTTCCCGCTCAATATTTGGGAAGAGGCCCAGAGCCTTTACCTATAAATAGGACTAGCCACCCACAGGATAGAGGCGGGGGGAATCCAACATCTAGAGAGAGAGAAGGGCGATCGAACTCCCCCTAGCAGTTCATCCCCTAACCAAGAACAGACCCTCGCGTGGTCGTTCTTCCTTGTACTGTTCTTCCTCATCAGCCCAAGAGGCAATCCACCCACCACAAACTAGAGTAGTGTATTACACCACAATGGTGGCCCGAACTAGTATAAATCTTGTGTCTCTTGTGTTGTTCGTGCAGTAGTTAGATCCTTGCGAGACGGAGAGGTAGTGGGCACGATCTCCGCGCGCACCCTAGAGTTCGAACCTTTAGGGTCTGCCGGAACCCGTGATCCGACATTTGGCGCGCCAGGTAGGGGTGCGCCAGAATCTGCCTTCCCATCGCTCCGTCTCCCGTTACGTTGTCGTCACCATGTCCGGCGACCAGGCGGGCAACCAAGGCCCATGGGCGGCGTGGCCCATCTGCGCGGAGCCTCCCGCTCCGGGCGACCCCGCGCCACAGGCAGCTCGCGGTCCGCAGGGCGCTGCGGGCCGCGGGCGACGCGGGCAAGCTTCTGCGACCCTCACACCATGACAGGCGCGGTCGGCAGCGAGGGCCTCCAACCACGCCGCAGCTACGACACCGTACACCCGCCAAGAACAGGCGAACTCGAGGGCCGCTCAATCGGTAGCACGGGAGCTGCTGCAGTGCAGGCTGTTGGAGGGCGGCCACGACATGCTGCTGGAGCAGGTCGCCGAGCTCCTGGGCTTCGCCGCTTCGGGGGCTCACCCCTTCTGCGTCCAGCTTCCGCCTCAAGCTCAGGGCGGCGCACGAGAGGGCCCCGCGCACCTGCGCGGGCCTCAAGACTACCCCAGCATCGGCGAACCCGCCGGCACCAGACTGGCGGTGGCGCTACCCCCGCCCCCGGCGCGCGAAGGAGAGGGGCTCAGTGCGGCCCACGGCGCGAGCGTCCAACCGCGCTACCACCCCGCGGTGGGCACGACAAGCAACGCCGCATGGCGCATGGAGCACTACAGCGCAGCATTCAGGGTGGCGGCGCCAGAGGAATACGTGCCCCACATGATGGACCAAGGGCACGCTCACGGGGGCGAACAGGGCTCACTCTTCAACCCTAGCTGGGAGGACGAGACGCCAGAGGCCGAGCCCCTCCAGGAACCCCAGGACGGCTCCGTCGGTCACACTGGAGGAAACGACTATCGGGTAGCATTAATTCCTCAAGAGCAGGCATACGCTAATCATGGGTCACAGGAGATGCAGGTCGCCGCGAAAAGCAGCTGCCCCGCCCCTGCGGTCTCCTACCCCTCGGGAGGAGGACGCAGGGGGCTGCAGGAAAGGGGCAGAAATCCTACCTCACCACCGCGGCGTTCGGAGCAAGGCGTTCTTAGAAGATAGGCCCTCCGTTGGGGAGGCACCTGAGGGCCTGCCCCTGGCGGAGGACCCGTGGTCGTCGGGGGAACCGCTGGCGACCGCTCTACCCCACCGGCGGCGTCCTGGTTTCCGGTCGTCGTTGGTGGCACTAGAGTGTGGCGCAAGGCGGGGCCCTCGTCAGGCAATATGAAGCAAGGCCGGTTCCTGTGAAGAAGGCCCAGTGCCTGTGAAGCTCGCCGCCCCGTGACACTCTCACGTAATAATGAGTGGGGCTGTACACGCCCCGGAGTCTCAGGGGTGCCGGCCTCAGGCCCGGGGGCTCCCTCCCACGCCCAGTGGACAGCACTTAGCTCTGCGCTGGTGAGAAGACGTCGAAGACTAGATTAGGTGCCGGACGCGGCCTTTTTGTTTGCTTTCATTGCCTTCTTCCTTTGGTTGTAACCTTTTTCCCCGCTGGATTTAAGTTGAATTCGAATTTGAGCTTTGCGTGCGTTTGGGGAAGGGGTGCTTGGTCTTGTTTGAATTGTTTCCCGCATTCTGGTCACCATCTCACCACAGCTGCCTCCCCTCGCGAGCCCCTCGCGAGCCGGGCCAGGCCTAGCTCGAGCATAGCCCAGACTGCCGCTGTTGCTCCCTCGCGAGGTGACCTTTGGTGCTTGCGGAGATCGCTTTCTCATGAAAGGCCCGGAGCCTGTGAAGAAGGCGAACGCCTGTGAAGACATCCCTCTCGGGAGAAGGCCCAGAGCCTGTGAAGAAGGCGAACGCCTATGAAGACATCCCTCTCGGGAGAAGGCCCAGAGCCTGTGAAGAAGGCAAATGCCTGTGAAGACATCCCTCTCGGGAGAAGGCCTAGAGCCTGTGAAGAAGGCAAATGCCTGTGAAGACATCCCTCTCGGGAGAAGGCCGAGAGCCTGTGAAGAAGGCAAATGCCTGTGAAGACATCCCTCTCGGGAGAAGGCCCAGAGCCTGTGAAGAAGGCGAATGCCTATGAAGACATCCCTCTCGGGAGAAGGCCCAGAGCCTGTGAAGAAGGCGAATGCCTGTGAAGACATCCCTCTCGGGAGAAGGCCCAGAGCATGTGAAGAAGGCGAACGCCTGTGAAGCCGTCCCTCTCGGGAGAAGGCCCGGAGCCTGTGAAGAAGGCGTATGCCTGTGAAGATCGTCTCTTTTTGGAGAAGGCCTGTCGGGGAAATCTGGCTCCTCGAGCACCTATGGGGACGGAGCCCCTTCTCGGTTCGGCGGGGGGCGGAGGTCGCGCAAAGAGAGGATCGAGGTGAGGCACGCGAGGGGTTTTTACCCAGCTTCGGAGCTCTCTGGAGAGATAATACTCCTACTGCTGCTTTGTGGATTGTATTGAGTTCTTGCTCGGGAGCGCTGGGTGCTACAGTACACACCAGCAGCTAACGAGACCGAGCGGGAGTGTTCTACTGTTCGTCCTCCTGGGGGCGATCCCCCCTACGTTGTGCATGGGCCTCCTTTTATATGCTCAAGGGGTGTCCAACATGTGGCAACGTAGGCAAGGGAAAAAATGGAAAGGTGCTGCGGTAGGTACAGCTACCTACACAGTGTATCATACCTAACCCTGACGGCAGGGGACAAAGGCATTAAATGCCTGTCTACGTCGCCTAGACAGTGTAGAAAAGGGACCGTCAGGGGCGCCTCCGCTTGCCACGATGGCGATCTTGTCAGCGCTGCATGCCACAGTGTACCCCTGGGTGCACGGCCTCCCGCCACATACGCCTGGAAGGGTCCCAGAGCGACACGTAGGTGGGTGAGCTGGAGCGCAGGTACAGAGTGGTTGCTTGCCGCGGCAAATGTCTTGCCGCGGCCGTTGTCTTGCCGTGGCCGTTGTCTTGCCGCGTCCGGGAGCTTGTCGCTCGCCGGGTCCTGCCGGGACGCGTGGCGCGTCGCGGCAAGTTCTTTGAGATGCTCTGGTTGGCCTTCCCGGCAAGCTCCTCTTGCCGGGGTCTCGTGCCTCGAGTGGCCTTCCCGGCAAGCTCGTCTTGCCGGGGACTTGTCTCCTTGGCTTAAATACTTTGTTCTTGAATGGCTCCAAAGGAACCATAGAGGGCCTTCGTGATCACCTGGCAAGCCTTGCCGCGGGGTGCTGCGACTGCCCGTGCACAAGTTCGGGATACTAGGGTACCCCTATTCTAGTACACCAACAGGAGCCCCCGGGCCTGGGCCATAGACGATGCCGAGCGCTGTTGGGCCAGGCCCAAAACAGGGCACGGGCACGCGCGGCCTGGGTCACGTCGCGCCTTACTCCGCATCCACCGCACCCTCCCCGAACGGCACGCGTCGATCGCGGCGTCGTGGGAGAGGTCGTGGGTGGTTCTTTATTCGGAAAGACGGACCGTCCGCCCCCTCCCTCCTTATAAGCGGGGGGAACAGGGGCAGTTTGCCTATCTGCCTGTTGCTATTCCCTCCTCGGGAATCTCCGCCACTCCCCTTCTTCCCAAAGCCAAAGGATAGCAGCGCCCCGCCCCCATCGCCACCAGCACCACCAACGCCGCCGTCCTCCCTCACCATTCCCGCCATGGCTCCAAAAGCCGAGAAGGCGAAGTCGGCGGAGGCGCAGCGGCTCACGGCGCTGCGGAAGGAGCGGGCAATCTTCCCTCCAAGGCTCGAGGCGGCAGAGCTGAAGGAGGACTTCTACCTCTTCTGGTCGACGGGGACGCGAGCGCATCCACGCACGAAGGTACTCCCAGCCACTTTTTGGGATAAGTATCCCACCGGGTATCCCTTCTTCGCCTTGTTCTTCTACTGCGGGCTCTGCCCGCCCTTTTCTGAATTCTTTTGCGATATCATGAACACCTACGGGCTCCACCTCCTTGACTTCACCCCCAATGCTGTCCTGACCATGGCAGTTTTCGCACATCTCTGCAAAAACTTTGTCGGGATCCATCCAAACGTAGCCCTCTTCCGCCATTTCTTTTCGCCTCGGGTTGAGAAAGGAGAGCCTTTATCCGGCGGAATCGCCTGGATCTCGAAAGCCGGCAAGAAGGATGCTTATCTGGAAGGAGAGTTCCGCAGCAAGTGGTAGGAGTGGAGGGCGGACTGGTGCCTGATTGTCGAGGAGAATCCGCAGCCGTTTACTGCTCTGCGCGAAACCCCAGTAGTGCGCGGCAATGATTGGAGTAGCCTGGCCCCGGAAGACGACAGACTGAAGATTGCCGTCGCCCGGATCCTACGCCTCAGGCTTGCCGGGCTTACTGTAGGAGCGGTTGGCGCAGATTTCCTCCGCCGCCGCATCCCCCCCCTGCAGGAGAGGAGGAGACCCGCCTGGGAGTTCCAGAATGCGGCGGACATCATGAGGTTGCGGTCGGTCCTTAACTTCAACTTCACTGTCCTGGAGCTCAACGCGATGCTCCAGGAGCTGTTCAAGCACGACCCACAGCACCCCGAAGTGTTCAGGTTGCCGAGGGGTGTCGTTCCGCTGTGCAACAACTCCGCGCTCGACCGCATTCGTGCGATGATGCCACTGTGCGACTCGCACGGAATTGATCCAGCCCGGATAGAGCCAGCAGATGATGTCATGCGAGCGTTCTTCGATAACTTGATAGAAGTGCCGGTCGACGCCGATGAGAAGAGGGGCCTCACCCGGGACACTACCAAAGATGAGCTCAAACGCATCGCCACCAGGCTGGAAGAGGCGGCGGCAGCCGCAGCTGCGGGCGAGTTTGGGTTCACCGTGGAGGAGGCAGATGCAGCGGAGGCGGCAAGCCTTGCCGATCGAGAGGAGCTTGCTGGCGAGAAGAGGTCCGCCGGGCATGATGTCGGGCCGAGCGAGCCCGCCGAGGATACGAGCGGCTCGTTGGAGATCGGCTCCTCTTCCTCTTCGTCTTCGGACAGCTTGCCGCAAGCGGAGCCCCCGGCTCCACAAGTATAGCCCTCGGTTCCGCCAACAGAGCCCCCGGCTCCAAGAAGGCGTCTTCGCATGGCCGGGGACGTAGCGGAGCGGCGGACGAGTCAACCCCCGCCGTGCCGCACGACACGCTCCACCGCGGCAAGTTCCGTCGTCGCGGAAGCACCTCACGCTGCAGCGGCAACTGGAGCGGGGTCCTCCCGATCCGCCGCTCCAGCTCCCGCCAAGCGGCCAAGGGATCCTACTCCTCTGCCTCCTCGCGCCGGAGGTGGGCCAGGCTTTGACTTCTCCGCGCTCAGCTCCGACGAGGAAGAAGAAGAGTAAGATCCTTGTTGTACTTGCATGTCTTCAATACTTGCTGTCTTGTCTTGTATCTCATTTGCTTTACTCTAAACTTATTCCTTTTTAGGACTCTGGCCTAGAGAATGGCAAAGAGAGCCAAAGTCCCGGTGATTGTCATCGAGGATGATCCCACCGTGCCAGCAGGGGGTGCGCCCGAGACAAACTTGCCGGACCCGACAGCTGTTCTTCAGAGCAGCCCCCAGCGCAGCCCCCAGCGTAAGTATATGGTTTACTTCCCGCTGTTAGGCGTGCATGGATACTCTTTGCTTGCTGATATCTGACTGTTGGCTTGTGTAGGAGCAGAGAAGCCCCACCAGGAGCGTCTGGACGCCGCCCCTGACATGCCATCTGCTTCGACTACGCCGCCAAGGGAGAGTTCTCCGGCAAAGGAGAATCCTCCGACAGGGGAGAGCTCCCCGGCAAGGGAGAAGTCTCTGACGAGGGAGAGCTCCCCGGTAAGGGAGAAGTCTCCGGCAAGGGACAGTACCAGCGACCCCTCGGCAGCGGAGATCCCAACTACCGAGCCTGGTACAGGTACTCCTTGCTTCCAACCTTCCCTTGGGTTCTTCTTTTTGGATATTTGCTTGACTTTTCTTCCTTTTCCGGCCGTCAGATCCATCTACTGTGGAGCCGATGGAGACTGAGGTCGCTGTTGACGATGCCTCCGCCACCGAAGAAGCGGCCGGCGCTGATGATCCCGCCGGCGAAGAGGCCGCCAGGGCTGCTGCCGCAGCAGCCGACGGGGGATCCGGCGATCGTACTGACGACCCTGAGGCCGCAGGAGCGACAGACGCTACACCGACCGCCGATCCTCCCGCCACTGCCGCAACGCCAGGCTCCGAAGAGCTCCAGCCAGGCGTCTACTTGAAGGCCGGCGATGGCGTCTTCATCAACCTCCCCTGGGCGTCAACATCCAGGGCGCCGGTCGAAGGAGAAAGCTTTGACGTGGAGGTGCTCGCCTCCGCTGGGCTGACGCTGGTCGACGCGCCAGGCAGTAGCAGCGACGAGCCTGAGGAAGAGCGACTGATGCGGAAGCTGGTGTTGCTCTACCGCGCTCGACAAGCCAAACTGGAGTCCCGCGAAGCGCTTGTCGCGAAGGCGGGGGTGGACATGGAGAAGCGCGCGGAGGAGCTCCGGGGTCTCAATCAGGCAGCTCTCCAGTCGCTGGCGGTGGAGCGTGTGCAGCTTGATGAGGCACAGAAGGCCTTCATCCTCGAGAAGGCAGAAGTTGCAGAGCAACAGCGGCTTGCCGCCGAGGAGATATCTGCGCGGGAGGGCGAATTGGTGCAGCTAAAAGCCAACCTGAACAGCCACGAAGAGGAGCTTGCTGCGCATGAGCAAACACTCAGCGAAGCTCTCAAGGAAACAAAGGATGCCGCCGCAGCTGCCGAGGCCGCCAAGAAGGAGCTAGAGACGAAGGTGGCGCAGCTGGAGGCTGATCTTAAGGCGAGCGGTGAAGCGCTTGCCGCGCTCAAGCATGAGCGTGATAAGGACGCCTACACTTTTGGTGAGCTGTAGGGTCGTCTCGCCGAGAAGGTCAAGGAGCTTAGCGCCGCCAAGGATTCCAACGCCGATCTCGAGCTGAAGCTGGCTGCCTTGACCAAGACGCTGGACGGCGCCAGGGAGCAGGAGGCGTCCCTGAAGAAGGAGATCAAGGCTGACAAGGCGCTGCTGGAGAGCATTGCCACCACCCAGAATGATTTTAGAGAGACTATGGAGTAGTGGACGGAGGGTCTTGTGAATGCTGCCGCAGACATCGACAAGGAGCTGACGCAGCTGGGGATGGGGGATCTCGGGTATCCCTCCGATGAGACCCTCCCATCCAGCGCCAAGCTCACTCTGTTCTTCAAAGGCGTGGCGACGGCCCTCCAGCGACTCCGGGAAAGGATCCCAAAGCAGCTGGCCGATGAGTCGCGCAAGATCTGCGCGGGAGCTCTTCAGAAGGTGTTGTTGAAGGTAGCCTTCCGCAACCCGGGCCTCAACCTCACCAATGTCCTCAGATCCCTGCCGGCGGAAGCTGATCTGGAGGCGCTCAAGGACCTTGTCGCACCCATTGTGGACAAGGTGAGCGGGATCAGGAGGGTTGAGGGCGATCGTGTGGACTAGGCCGCCCGTTTTCTTCTTTTCTTGTCGCTGCTAATCATGTTATGAAAGTAGTCTATTAGAGCCGCGACAAGCTATCTTGTAATATATGACTTTATTTTGGGTAGTGATTGCAATGTTATTTCCTTTACTTGAATCCTTCGTTTGTATGTTTTTGCCCTATGCTCTTAGGGAACTTGCCGGCGTAGTCACTTTTGCCGCGAGCGCTGAGTGCGGGACGTCAGCAGCCTGCTGGCAGTGCCGTTGCCGACAAGAAACCTTGTCGTAACTAGTCGCAGCTCACTTAAGTTGTTGAGCGGGCTCGAAACAAAGTAAGGGTGCGACTCTAGTCGCAGCACACTTAAACTGTTGAGCGAACTCGAAACAAAGTAAGGGCGCAACTAGCCACGAGCCAGTTCCTTCGCGCACAGGTTTTCCATACAAAGCATAGTCGTTCAAGGAAAATAACTTAAAATTAAAAAATCTGATTGCTCAAACTTTGGCACTTAGCTTTTCTGTTGTTTGCTTCCCGACAAGGCGAAACTTTTCTTGAACGACGCCTGGTCCATACCATTATCTTCCCCTTTCCCCCCGGCAAACTTGTGGGCGAAGGAGCCTTCATTTCCTTGAGAAAAAAGAAAGTAGAAGACATAATGATATGGAGCCTTATGGCTCGTTATTGCTTACCGGGGGTGTTCGCTGCACAAAGTGTCAGATAATTCATGCAGAAAAGCATGAAATTGACAAGGTGTGCGGAGCACGTGAGCTTTATTTATGCACAGCGTCTGCGCCTGGCTTTGTACAAAGGATTACATGCAACAGCGGCAAGACTTGTACAAAAGGTGGTTGCCGGACAGGGTCCGACAACCGCGCCTTACGGGTAAAACTTATGAAGATGCTCGATGTTCCAGGAGTTGCTCACCGGAAATCCATCTTCGGTCTCAAGGCGGACAGCGCCAGGCCTAGTGACTCGTTTCACCCGGTAAGGGCCTTCCCACTTCGGCGTCAACTTGTTGGAATTCTTGGCGGAATGAACTCGCCGAAGAACAAGGTCGCCTTCCTCGAGACTTCTGGCTTTAACTTCGCGGCTATGGTAGCGGCGCAAAGCTTGCTGGTAGCGAGCAGCTCGCACAGCAGCCTGAAGACGATCTTCCTCAAGGAGCAGCGCGTCATCTTGCCGCAGCTGCTCTTGCTCAAACTCATCATAAGTGAGCACTCGAGGTGACCCGTATACGAGTTCCGTGGGGATAACTGCCTCTGCTCCATAGACTAGAGCGAAAGGTGTCTGGCCAGTGGCTCGATTTGGTGTCGTCCTGATCGACCAAAGAACCACCGGCAGCTCCTCAATCCAGTTTCTTCCGCACTTGTGCAGCCTGTCGAAAGTCCTGGTCTTGAGCCCGCGCAGCACTTCAACATTTGCCCTCTCCGCTTGACCGTTGCTCCTGGGGTGAGCAACAGAAGCGAAGCAGACCTTGGCGCCAAGATCTTGGACGTACTGCATGAAGGTGCGGCTCGTGAATTGGGTACCGTTGTCGGTGATGATCCTGTTAGGGATCCCGAAGCGGCAAACAATCGACCTGAAGAACTTGACTACTGACTGTGCTGTCACCTTCCTCACTGGTTCCACTTCTGGCCACTTTGTGAACTTGTCGATTGCGACGTAAAAGTACTCAAAGCCCCCGACTGCTCGGGGGAAGGGGCCAAGGATGTCGAGCCCCCAGACCGAAAATGGCCAGGATAAAGGGATCGTCCGGAGAGCTTGAGCTGGCTGGTGTATCTGCTTGGAATGGAACTGGCATGCTTCAACTTGTGCAGTTGCATCCTGGAGGGCTGTCGGCCAAAAGAAGCCTTGCCGGAATGCTTTGCCGGCAAGCGCTCTTGCGCCAATGTGGTGACCGCAAATGCCTCCATTTATCTCTGCCAACAACTTCTGTCCATCTTCCCGGGGAATACACTTCAATTTCACTCCGTTGAGTCTTCTTCTGTACAGTGCGTTGTCGACAAACTGGTACATACTTGACTGCCGGGCTACTCTTTCCGCTTCTTCTGGCTCTTTGGGAAGTTCTCCTGTCTGGAGGAAACGGACGATCTGCTGAGCCCATGCTGGAGCTTGTGGCTCGACAGCAAGGACTAAAGGTATATTTGCTGCTGTGGGAACATCCGCTTCTACGGCGAGAACCTGCGGCTCAGCCGGAGCTTGACGTTCCTCGGCAAGCTTGCCAGAGCAAAACTTGTCGGGAGCGTCTACTACAACGAAACAAACCCTGGGGCTTGTCGGAGCAGACTGCTCCTCAGCACTCTTGACGTTGATCTTGGGGACCTTCTTGGCGGCGGCTTCGGGAAGCTCTGCCGGAAGGTAGTCACCAGAAACCAACTTCCTCTTCTTGCTCTGTCCAGTCGATGGTGTCACATACGGTTGAGTCAGCTTGAGCACAAAGATCCCTGGTTCCACAGGTAACTTAAGTGCTGCGCACTTTGACAGGCCGTTAGCAATGTCATTCTAAGCTCTTGGAACATATTCCATCTGTAGGCCGACAAAGCGCTCTTCTAGCTTTCTCACTTCATCAACGTAAGCTTCCATCAACGGACTCTGATAATTCTTGTTCACTTGGCGGACGACAAGCTATGAGTCACCCCTGACAATGAGCTGCTTGATCCCAAGGTCTGCTGCGATCCTGAGACCGGCGAGCAATCCTTCATACTTTGTAGTATTGTTTGTTGCTTGCTCCTTGGGAAAGTGCATCTGGACCACGTACTTGAGGTGCTCTCCGGTGGGTGCGACAAGCAGCACGCCAGCACCGGCGCCTTGCAGCGAGAAAGCACCATCAAAGTACATCAGCCACTCTTTGTTTGCTTCCTTGACGGGGATGCTCGTCTCTGGAATTTCTTCGTCTGGTGTTGGCGTCCACTCTGCTATGAATTCGGCCAATGCTCTGCTCTGGATAGTTGAAGTGCTCTCAAACTTGAGGCCAAAGCTTGACAGTTCCAGTGCCCACTCAACAATCCTGCCTGTTGCTTCTGGATTCTGCAGTATCCTCTTCAGCGGAAAGCGAGTGACAACTGTGATCTGATGTGCTTGGAAGTAATGGCGCAGCTTTCTCGAGGCCATGAGAAGGCCGAAAAGCAATTTCTGCACACCAGAGTACCTTGACCTAGCCCCCTGCAGAAGGGAACTGACAAAGTAGACTGGGCGCTGCACCACTTTCTTCTGCTGTATCCCTTCGCACATCTGTGCAGATCCATCCTTGTCGGGACCAGAGCTTGTCGGAGAAGCCCCCTGCTTGTCACTGGATGTGCTTGCCGTGGTCGCTGGCTCATCATCTGCCTCTCTCTCCGCTACTAACGCAGCACTAACCACTTGATTGGTTACCACCAGATATAGCAGCAACTTCTCTTGTGGTTTAGGTGCGACAAGTATTGGAGTGGAGGACAGGTATCTCTTCAAGTCCTGCAGCGTAGCCTCCGCTTCCAGAGTCCATTTCATTGAACCTGCCTTTTTCAAGATTTTGAAAAATGGCAGGGCTCGCTCAGCAAACTTAGAGATAAACCTGCTGAGAGCCGCTACGCAGCCGGCAAGTTTCCGTACATCCTTGACGCGCTTCGGTGCTTCGATCTGCTCAATGGCCTTGATCTTGTCGGGATTGGCTTCAATTCCCCTCTGAGACACGAAGAACCCGAGAAGCTTGCCGGAAGGGACTCCAAACACGCACTTCTCGGGGTTGAGCTTGAAGCTGATCTTGTGCAGATTTGCAAAAGTCTCTTCTAGATCTTGAATCAGAGTTGCTTTGTCCCTACTCTTGACCACTATGTCATCCATGTAGGCTTCCACATTTCTGTGTATTTGTGGCTCAAAAGCAGTATGGACTACCCTTGCAAATGTTGAACCAGCATTCTTCAAACCGAAAGGCATCCGTACGAAACAGTACGTGCCACATGGAGTGATGAACGCGGTCTTCTCCTCATCCTCTTCTGCCATGAAGATCTGATGGTATCCTGAGTATGCATCAAGAAATGAAAGCAAGTCACATCCAGCCGTGGAGTCAACAATCTGGTCAATGCGCGGCAAGGGAAATGGATCTTTGGGACAAGCTTTGTTAACATCGGTGAAGTCGATACAAAGCCTCCACTTCCCGTTTGCCTTGCGCATGACTACAGGATTGGCCAACCACGTAGGATGGAGCACTCCTCTGACAAGGCCTGCTGCTTCCAATTTCTTGATCTCTTCTGCGATGAATTCTTGGCGCTCCACTGCTTGTTTCCTGACTTTCTGCTTGACGGGCCGCGCGTGAGGACAGACGGCAAGGTGGTGCTCAAGTACTTTCCTGGGAATGCCGGGGATGTCAGACGGTTACCACGCAAACACATCGACATTCGCCCGCAGGAAAGCAACGAGCGCGCTTTCCTATTTAGGGTCGAGAGTGGCACTGATGGTGAAGGTACCACCAGTGCCGTCCTCCTTGGCAGACACCTTCTTGGTCGCTGGCGGAGCTGCCATCGTCTTCTTACACTTGCCGGTGGAGCTCGATGGTGCGTCCTCAACGGTAGCGCAGCACTCCGAAGAGGCGCGCTTGCCGGAGTGGGCATCAGAACTCTTGCCGGACTTGGTCTTCTTCTTCCTCCCGGGAGCTTCAGCGGCAAGTGCGTCACGATCCGCTGCGGCTGCTGCTTCCCAGTAGATCTTGTCGGCACAGATAAGAGCATCTTTCTTGTCGCCATGGACCGAGATGACACTTATCGGGCCTGGCATCTTCAGCATGTTGTACGCGTAGTGAGAGGCCGCCATGAACTTGGCGAGCGCTGGACGGCCAAGAATCCCATTGTAAGGCAATGGAAAATCGGCAATGTCAAAAGTGATCCTCTCAGTCCTGAAGTTCAGCTCGCTGCCAAATGTCACCAGCAGCATGATCTTCCCCTTCGGCTTGCTCCTTCCCGGGTTGATTCCTTGGAATGTGCCGGTCTCTTCGAGCTCGCTGTCAGGGACTTGGAGTTTCCGAAGCACAGCGGAGGAGATCAGGTTCAAGCCGGCCCCGCCGTCAACTAGCATCTTAGTGACCTTGAGGTTGCGGATAGTTGGTGAAACCAACATCGGCAAGCACCCGACCGCAGTTGTGCGATCAGGGTGGTCCTCAATATCAAAGACGATAGGCGTGTTGGACCATTTCAGAAGCTTGCGTGACTCGATGGGTGGTTCTGCCGCATTGACCTCCCGCACCCACTGCTTGAGTTGGCGGTGTGAAGTATGCAGAGAAGCACCGCCGTCAACACACAAGACCTCTGTGGCTTTCTGAAACTCCTACTCACTGGTCTCGTCATCATCCATGTCTTCATCGTCGTCGTCCTCATCTTTGTCGCGGCCGTGGGGAGGTCTGTCTCCTTGCCGTTGATTGGTCTTGCCACGACGTCCTCCCCGGCCGGTGCGCTTCGTAC